>JAQQTO010000037.1:12295000-13528125 GCA_029884595.1 Ormosia semicastrata
TGTCCTTATACATCACTCTTTCGTTAAAAATCACATCTCTGTTGTGGATTATCTTTTTATTTTCATCATCCCAAATGCGGTAGCCAAACTCATCCTCACTATAACTGATGAGGGTGCATTTTTTGGATTTGGGATCAAGCTTATTCCTACCTTGATCACTGATATGCACATATGCTACATAACCGAAAACTTT
Organism: Ormosia semicastrata; assembly: GCA_029884595.1. Lineage (NCBI taxonomy): Eukaryota > Viridiplantae > Streptophyta > Magnoliopsida > Fabales > Fabaceae > Ormosia > Ormosia semicastrata. The sequence continues at coordinate 12,295,194 of JAQQTO010000037.1, forward strand.
TAGATGTGATAGTTTTACCTCATTTCCGTTCCATACCTCCTCTGGTATTTTGTGCTCCAATGGAACCGATGGGTCTGGGTTGATTATGTAAGCTGCTGTGTTGACTGCTTCTGCCCATAACTGCTTTGGTAGACCTGATTGAATACGAATGCTTCTAGCTCTTTTTGTTAATGTTCGGTTTATACGCTCAGCTACACCATTGTGTTAAGGCGTACCCGGCACGATTCTCTCCATTCTGATCCCGTGCTCATAGCAGAACTTCTTGAATCTGGTGTATTCATATTCACCATCATTGTCGGTTCTCAGCTTTTTGATCTTTAGACCTGTCTCATTTTCAACCATAGCTTTCCATCTTCTGAAAGCCTCAAACACTTCAAAGTAAACTCATACCTTCCCAGAGTGATCATCGATAAAGGTCATGAAATAGTGTTTCCCACCAATTGATGAGATAGTCGTTGGTTCCTAAACATCAGAGTGAACGAGCTCTAGCCTTTCCTTCTTTGGGGTTCTGCCATTTGTCTAAAAGTTGACCCTCTTCTGCTTTCTAAGTATACAATCTTCGCATGTGTCAATCTCAACTGACTGTAGACTTGGAAGTTTCCCTTTTGAGTGCATAATCTTCATCCATTTCTCACTCATATGGCCAAGTCTCTAGTGCCACATATTAGGATTTTCGTTTCCAGATGCAACTGCAATTGAGCAGCATGTCCCTGCTGTCATGTAAAGAGTACCACTCTTATTGCCTTGAGTAACAGTCATTGCGCCCTTTGAAATCTTACAATCATTACCATGAAAGATCGTAGTGTAACCTTAGCAAGCCAGCTGCCCTACTGAGATTAAGTTCTTTCTTAGGTCGGGAATATGCCTGACATCTTTCAGCTCCCAAACAGACCCGTTCAACTTAATCTTCACTACACCTTTACTAATAATAGCACAAGATTGATCATCACCAAGGTATACCTTTCCAAGGTTTTCGGGGACATACCTCTCGAAGAATCCTTTTTGCGAAGTAGTATGGAACAATGCTCTAGAGTCTAATACCCAAGACTCTTCCTTGCTCTCCAAAGAGCATATCAGCGCATCATTTCCTCCTGAGATGGAAGTAACATTTGCCTCTACCTTTGCCTCCTAATCCTTTGGTGCAATCTTGCACTGATTTTTATAGTGTCCGGTCTTCCCGCAATTCCAACACTTGACGGTCTTTGAGCTATAGGAATTATTGAGATTCCTAGACTTGGACCTCCTATCCTTTGATCTACCTCGGTAGTTCGATCTGCCGCGTCCATTCCCTCTGGTTGAATTTCTTCCTCTTGACTATGTATGCAAAACTGAAGAGGTTGACGATTCACCCAACTCTCTCTGTCTAATCTCTTCACTAAGAACCAGGTCACGAATATTATCAAATTTTAACTTATTGTTTCCCGATGAGCTACTCACAGCCGTGACAGTAGCATTCCAACTTTCTGGTAGAGAAGACAAAAGTATCAATGCTCATACTTCTTCATCAAATTCAATTCCAACTAAACTCAACTGAGTTGTAACTGTATTGAGTTCATTGAGATGTTGAGCTACCGATGCGCCATCCGTCATCCACAAATTGAATAGCCACCTCATCAAGTTAACTTTGTTAGAGGCTGATGGCTTCTCATACATATTTGAGAGAGTCGCCATAAGACCCGCTGTGGTCTTTTCCTTTACTATATTGAAAGCAACATTGCGGGATAGCGTCAATCGGATAACTCTGAGAGCTTGTCTGTCTAGAAGTGTCCAGTCTTCATCTTTCATACCTTCTGGCTTCTTTTCTGAGAGAGGCTGGTGAAGTTTTTCTGGTACAGATAATCTTCTATCTGCATCTTCCAGAACCCGAAATCTGTGTCATCGAACTTTTCAATTTTCACCTTCACTTTGTCTACAGCCATCGGTCCCACTCGAATCTAGCTTTTTCTGGATTGTTTCTGATGATTCCTGCGAACCACGGTGTATTAGAACACCTCTGTCGACAAACCAGTACCACTGACAAAATTTTACTATTCACAAAATTCACTATTTATGTGAATAATACTCTTGCAGAAAATTGATAGAATTCACCACAACCAGGCTATCTGATATCATTTGTTAGGAAATAACGCAATTTCTTATATCTCAGATTAGTGAGAATGCGAAATAACAGCAGAAATAACACACACAAATTTGATAACGGAGTTCGATCAATTATGCCTACGTCTCCAGACCTGTTGTAGATCATTTTACTTAAAGGAAAAAATATAAATGCTCACAACCCACACCCAATTATGCCCAAGAATTTTCCTCACAAAATTCTCTCACAAGCTTTTTCTCGTAAGCTTTTCTCTTAAGCTCTCTACTTGGCATGCATTACAAATGAGAGCTAAGGGGTTTATATAGGCTTCAAAAAATGGTTGGTGTGCCTACTTCCTTGACAAAGAGGAACGTGAAAACAGTATTCAATAAATAAAATTAGTGTGTTTACAATAAAAGTAATTTAAGAAAAATAAAATTATAATTCTTACCATTTCATCCACTTCCCAAACAATGAAATTGTAATTTTATTTCATTCTATCCTAAAATATTCAAACAATAGAATGATACTTTTATCTCATTTCATCCTATCTCATTTCATTCCATCAATCACTAAATATACAAACATAACCTAAGTTTTAAACACTCCTAACGTCTGACCATAATTTGCGTACCAATTATAAGCATCAGTCTCATCCACAAGAACGCAGATTATTTTCTAATTTCTATCGTGTGTCTTTCATCTTTTTATGCTATAAAGCGAAAATGGCAAAGAATGAACTCAAATAGACACGGTGATTCTACCCAGCAAAAAAGTTACAATGATATTGATGTTGCATCATTACATTCATCCAAATATAAGATCATGTTTAATTTTATGATACTTGGAAGTGACTAGAAAATAATAAGACAATTAAAAGTTTGGGATCCGTTTTGTTGGTGGTAACTTAGTGAATATTTATTTTATATGTTTATTAAAAAAAATCATGAGAGGTATTGACTATTAGCATGGTCGCCTAAAATTGTACATGACCTCTTACCAACCGGAGTCATCACATCTATAAGGTATTGGATCCACAAACTTTGGTGGACTACATGTGTTGTTCACTTTCATCAAGAAGACAAGAACAGACCGGTACATCTGCAAGTTGAAAATTTTATTTTCATGGCCCATGATTTGTCAGATGCACAGTCAAAATTATTAGAGAAGATACCTTATTGCTTAGTTTTCATGGTACACGACTCCTACTGATTTGTCTTCAATGAACAGAATTTGTCTTTAGAAACCATAGTGAAATACTTATACATCAATATTGAGATGGCAAAGAATATGAGGCAGCCATTGTAGAATAGAACATAAAGCAAAATAAAATATAACCCACTTTCTTTGCTTGAATGAAAATGGACTAATAGGTGACCATATCACCAGTTTCAATAATGTTATTCTCTGTAGAAAAATTAATTCCACAGTTTTATACAGACAAAACACGCCTAAGATTGATTGCAGAGATCTTCAAAACCCATATACTCTTGATTTTCCATCTTCTCAATCATGTTCTCTATTCCCACCCCACCTGTGATACATAAAAGAAGAAATAAGCATCTTTGAAAGAAACTAATCAACAAGAAGCGAAATGATGAAACAGACAGAACAGAATGCTATGAATTCCAATTAAAATCAATGAAGGTACCTAAACTGATTGCGCTTATGAAAATGGTCAATGCTAGTATGAAGATGATAATGGATGCTCGGCCAAGGATTGCAATTATCTTTCTCACCACATGCTGGCCAGCAAAGGCAGCTATGGTTGCAACCAAAACAAAGTAAGCAGCTGCAGCAAAGAGTAAAAAAAATAATTTCAATAACCAAAAACCAGTAAGTTTCACAATTTTTGATGTTAAATTAGCAACAAATAGACTAAAAAGTCCTGAAATCTAATGCAACTAACACCACTTTCAAACCCAGTGAGAGGCCTTGATTTCAACCCCCACCTCCATTAGAGAAATCCATGCAGGGAAAGAAAAGAAATGGTAGTGTATGTACATAGGCTTTAACATGAGTTTCTCTTGTCTTTCCAGAAACTTGCTAGTGTATTCACGATTGGTTGTTTTTTTATTTATTGCTACTTACCATAGGGTACTGGGAAGCGATCTAAAAGGTAATATTGCACCACTGACATGGAGGACGAAAAAACCATAGCAAAAGTTGATGTAGCACTTGCTACCTGCAACAGAGAACACATTTGTCAAAGCCATTTTTTTCTTGTGAGATTGTTCTTGTGGAAACCTTAAGATTAGTATATACACAAGAATGTTGAAGAGTGTACCTGAGGAGGAATTCCCAATTCTAGAAACAGTGGCCCCAAAATGAAGCCACCTCCTAGACCAAGCAGTCCACCAACTATACCAGCAATTACTCCACAGAAACAGTAAAGGCAAATCTGATGAAACTTCCAATTTGTAATTTCCTTTCCCTTTGATGCAATCACTCTGGTTCCTTTAAATAAGCATATGGCTTCAAAAAGCGTAACAGAGATCGCAATAGGCACCTTGAATTGGCAAATTGGCACATCAAATTTTTTTTAGTCCTTGTTAATTGCAGCAAAGTTACGCATTTAGTTCAAAACTATACTATCAGATTTGGTTGATAGTTGATACCAGTGCTCCTAAGTAGGATGAGTCTTTATGTATGCTATAAATTCATTGTTGAAACCCATGTCAAATGTAGTAGTATCCAAATATATTTTAGAATTAACTTTACCTGCAAGGAATTAAGAACCCAATACTGGATGGAGCAAGTCTTGCTGTATGTCTGCATAGAAATACATAGATGCACATTCACTAAACATAAGAAAACTAGGTAAATTTTAAACAGCGAAACAGGTGAATCAATTTGAAAGACAGATCCACTATCAATATAAAATGATCCTCAAACATAGGCTAAAGTGGTGTCAATTTTATTGGAAGGATTGACTTCATTGACCACAGGTTCAAAGAATAGAATGTCTCAAATAAGTTACTTCTTGTATGAATGCGTCTAGTGACAGCACCTTTCCCTTGCTTTAGATTGAAAACCCATATTTCAAAACTAACCAACTGCATGTGTCTGATTAAGGAATCAGAAAATCAAAACGAATGTAATAGTTTAATTACCTTAACAATCTGAACAACGAGAAAAGCCACCCAGACATACACAAGGAGTAATAATTCTTTCCAATAAATGTTCGTTAGTAAAGGGGCCTGCATGCAAACGAGATAAATTTTAACAGTGGATAAAGCTAGATAAATTATTAACAGACTTCCAAAGTGGAATGATTTGGAAAACCCTTGGAATTACCTCCTCATCTTGTGGATTAGCTGGACCACTTGGTAGCGACTTGTAGTCTTCTGAAGAAACATCTGCAATAAGGGGTTAGAACAATACTGTTCCAACAGTGAATATTGGAGAGATTTTCTACTACTTCTTCTAAATGTTAACTAAAGACGCTGCAGCTGATTTTGTGTAAAATTAGCTTTTCCTGTTTGTGTTAATTAACAGGAAGTTGTAACAGGTACCTATACATTAATTGTGATCTCTTTAGTTGTGGAAATGGCTTCAGCAATTTTTGTCATTTATTCTGCCAGATAATTGTGATAGGACATAATTGTGTCATTTGATCCATGTAATCAAATTCACTTAGTGAAAAAAAGCTTAGTTGTTATTGTTGTATTACTTGATAATTGTTTGAACAAGTTTTTTTTTTTTTCTTTTCTTATATATTATCCCACTTAATAGGTGAAAAACTAATATCTCAGGATTCTGTTAGGCGCTTAAGTTGGGACGCCTTCCAACTATATTATTTTCATACACATGAATTTTGAGATTAAACTCAAAACCACATGTTTAAAGGACTGAAACCCCTTTCACTCATATCGACAAACTTTGGAGAAGTTGACTCTTTTTGACACTTTCATTAAGAAACAAAAACTCCAAATATGTTGGCATAGTATATGTGAATATGCTTCTCTTTTCTTGGAGAGGATCGTGTATTTAATTTTTACTTATATATTCAGGTTTTATGCAACTAATTGTTGGGTGACAAAACAGAAAACGCGGATTGGTAGAATGGCCTTCCTTAAATGCCCTTAGTTTCACATAATCACAAAGGGGAAAATAAATATGTTAATTCTTATATGATAAATCTTATTATTGCAATGCTTTCCTCTATATTGTCTGCGGTATCTTTAATTTTCTTCTTGTTATTTTCAGCTTTTGAAATAATCTTCAATATAGTTGCTGAAAGGTGAAGGATAGAATTCACACAAATAGTTGGAATTGTCGCCATATGAGCTAAAGGTCACAAGTTTGAATAGTGGAATCAGCCACTTGTAAATGCAAGATAAGATTACTTACTATAGGCTAATATAGTGGGTCCAACCCTTCCCTGTATCTGGTGCATAGCTGGAGCATTATAGCACCAACTTCCCTTTTTAATAGTTGCTGAAAGGTTTCTTAGTATATTATTAGCAGGTTTATAGGGACTTACCACCATCACCAGGCTTTGGTTCTACTTCCAACAGCTTGGCTGCTTCCTAAAAGTCAAGTAGCATAATATACTCTTACCACCAAGTTGAAGAAGTGAGACTCAACTTCAAAATTTTAGAAGTGTATAAAGGTAAATTTACCTTTTTCATCACTGTTTCCTTTTTCCATGTATCTATGCCTTTGAATAAAGCTTTTGTTGATGTACCTACCACCGATTATTTCCACGTTAACAATCAAGCAAATTATAAATAACGCGTTCTGGATATCACAGTAAATAGGTCATGTCATCTGTAGCATTAGTTGGTTAAGAAGCCTTAACAAATACAATAATTAATGTGATGATGTTGACTGCAAAAGATAGATTAATAAGGTTTCCTTTTATGAAAATTTTTTATAAGATAAACGAAAATATCATACTTAAATATGAAGGAATCTATTTAGAGCACATGCTTTCACAAGAGCGGGCACATCCTAACACAGTCTGAGACTGCCCCAGGAAATTTATTTTCAAACGATTCAGCTCATGTTAAGTAAAATAATCATTACCTATGAATAGGATGATAAGCAAAACTGTCACCATCCAATCAGCAAACATGACGTTAAATGCAACACCAATGCTTATTCCGAGCATTAGCATAGGCTGGAAGAGCAAAGCCAAGTCATAATCTATAAGCGGCATGTCCAGTGTTGGGTGTCTAAGCCTCAGATTGTAGTATACAGTTGATCCAGCTGCACCCATAATCATACCTACGATTGTGAAATCAAAGCTAAATATCAAAAATCCAGAAATTGAATGTTACAATAAGCAAAGCTAATGTATATACATATTATTCATGAGGAAAAGAGGATTTTGAATTCTGATGTAATAATAAGAAAACATCTATTTTTTTTGTCAACAATATTACTTCTTCACTTTATTCTCTATATCTGTATTATACACTTTCCTTTTATGAGAAAAAGAAAGAGAGAAAAGAGAAAAAGGTAAATTTCTTTCTCTTTCTTTTTTTCATAAAAGGAAAGTATAAAGTAAAATTATAAAAAAATAAGTGTAAGAATAATATATTTTTTTTAGAGTTAGTTTGGTATTTCCTTAAAAATAGAGGTAAAAATTCCAAAAAACGAGCTTTATATGTAAATTTGTATGAAAAGTTCATAAGATTTTTAATTTTAAGGCCAGTTTTAAGAGGATATCAGACTGATTAGGGGTAATCACATTTAATGCACGACATTATCTGAGTGTTAACTCGTCATGCAAGCAGCAAGTAAATATCGTCATTCAATTCTTACTGGAACTCCAAAAAGTTGATAAAAACATGCATGCATATCCATGTATCCTTGGTTGGCCATTTGTAGATTTTGTGCACGGAAGTCATGGCTGTGATTTACTACTTATGTTTGTTTAGCATGCAGGAATAAACAGAAAAGAGCAGTACTAACACTTGGAAATGGCTGTAGAAGACTTGGGGTCAAAGCCAATGATCAAAGCGAGCATTGGAACAAAAATTCCTCCACCTCCTACCCCTCCAACGCTGCCCAACGCTGCTCCCAAAAATCCAACGATTGATCCTACTATAATTCTCCAACCAAACTTCATCTCCTGCTCAACCAGCCAGCACAATGCATTTCAGGGTAAAGTGCAAACTTTATACCAGAAATAGTCAATGTACATAACCAAAAGTACTATGCTATATATAATTAGATGCTGCAAAAGTTACTCATAATATACAAATGTGTTTGATGAACTCACGGGCCAAACAGGTTCATAGGAAGACTTTCCACTCTGCCATAAGAAATCCATCATCACTCTTAGAACTCCTTGTCTTTCTTTCTCAACAAAATTTCCTAATTCTTTTTCTTTCAAAACTCTCTCTGCTAAACTCACATTGCAGATCATAGTAAGGATCCACAAGACCAGCCATGTTGCTGTTGCTGCAGCGCTCCTTGAAGTCTTATGTTTCACTTCTGTAGCCATGTATGGAAGGTGTATAGGAATCTAGGAGAAATGATATTAGGACCAATGCTGTGTTCCTTTCCTCAGCTTTTTTGTTTTCCTTTGTTTCTACAAGTATGGCTGAGGAAGGAAATTATGAAAATTGAGGAGTGCATTCTTCAGTACCACTATCCTGTTTTTATATATATAATAACGAAGGCACACTCTCTCAGTCTCTCCCTATCTATGGCCCATAAAATAATGTTATTCATTTCCTAAAAGAAATCTTAGATAAATTTGAGGGTGCTTAATTTCTTTCTCACATCTTATTGCTTTCATTCCAGTTTCCAAATTATATAGAATCTATTTTAGGAGAGATTATTATATGCTATTAAAATATTACACTGAATTCAATATAAAAATATGATACGTGACTTATGTAATTATACAGACCCTTGAATTAAATTTAAAATATTATTTAATAAATGTGAGATTAAATCTGAGCCATCTTATTTTAGACTTGTCCGTTATAAGTGCTTTGTATGAACTTAAATAAAACGATCAACTTGAACAGTGGTTGAAATGCATTATTAACATTTTGATGGTGTAATACTGTAATCGTTTTGGCACGTACAAGCCGTGCTTAGCAGACTTGGAAAATTTGGATAATGAAGACAAAATAATTAAGGATAATACAAATGTATAAAAATAAATATTTATATTGACATATCAAAATACAACATTATAAGATAATAAAATTAATTTGAATTTATTACTGATATAAATTATTTTTATATTATTATCTAAACATATGTTGCTATAATCTTAAATGAATTTAACTTTCAAGATAATTATATTAAACAAGTAGTAAAGGCAAATCTTTATAAATTTTAAAATATATATAAGAATAACAAAATTATATATAATAATTTTTAAAAAATATTGTGGGACTACGAGGGCATAAGTCTCCAAGATCTACAATGTAGATCCGGTTGCTATAATCTTAAATAAATTTAATTTTTAAGATAATTATATTAAAAAAATAATAGAGACAAATCTTTATAAATTTTAAAATTTATACAAGAGTAACAAAATTATATATAATAATTTTAAAAAAATATTATGAGACTATAGGAGGATAAGCCCCCTGACCTACAATATAGGTCCGTCCGTCCATGGTGCTTACGTTTAATTATATGGGTGGCAGTTGGCACGCGAATTATTTTATTATTTTTATATCTCCAACGGATATAAAAAGTATTATTGTGCATGATAGTTACAGAAATGCCATTTCTAGTACATAATTAAAGAAATATAATTAAATTGGATTTTTTGACTTATTATTAATCCTTAAAAAGGTGAAAATAACATTCGACTCACTTTTTATACTAAATGAGTACCCAAATTTTAAAGATCTGAGTAAATAAGTTATACTTCACTACGTTCAGTTGTTTCACATTTTGGTCGTACTACGCAAGTGCAAATTCTTTTGTTCTAAGAAATTTTTACTTCTCATTTTATACTTCATCAAACAAGTATTTGAGAAAAGTCAAATTCCTTTTATATCATTAAATTTATTTTTTGTATATGTATAGGAAAATGAGTCGTGAACATTATTTTTTAAAAATATTACTATTCATAATGAAAAAAAAAAATAATAAAAAAGTAATATAATTAATAATATTAAAAGAAATATATTAGTATTTATAATAAGAATATCATTATTTATCATATTATGTTTTACACTGATACTATACCTGTCATCTAATAGTTGTGCACACTGTCACTAACTAAGTAACTATGCATTTTGTCCATCTAAAGAATTATTCACTTAACGTTATTGTTAGCTCAGAAAAACGTTATTCCAGGATAAATAAATAATGGGGGAAAGGGTATCCAAGGAGAATGCAACTTATGGAAGTTTCCCAAAATGGCGAAATAGACATGATACTACAATGACATTAATTGTTTTCAAGAGTAGATTGGCTGGTAAAAATAAAAAAAGACAATATATAAGAACCTTACCTTCTGGATATCTAGCGTGAAGAACAAGCCAACGCGGGTTCTAGAGGAAGCTTCATGGAAGAAGCATTAATGTTATGTTTTGAAGGAATGGTGTGCAATAGTAAGCAATGAATCGTAACTCGTAAGGTGATTTTGATGGTAAACTCATCTTTTACAATATTTTTGAATGAGGGAATGGAGTAGTTAAGAGAAAGGGATGAGAACCAATTATTCGTGGACAAAGCATTAAGGAGCTAGTACCTTCAGCAAATAGAGAGAGAAACAAACCAACGAGTATTAGGAAGCTTCATGGTGTTTAGAATGGACGGCATGGAATGATGAATCCAATGGAGTGAGGTGATTTTAATGGTAAATCCAATGGTTGAAAGATTTTTGGATGATAAAGTGGAGTAGTAAGTTAGGACAAGCAACCCAAACATTCGTAAACCTTCGAAACCATTTTTTCGTACAGTATTGGAGGATTAGAGATGGAGCGGGGAGAAAAAAAAAACAACAAACTACCTTTTATCCTTATTTATTTATTTACTTTTTTGTATAAAGATCACTTTGGCATTAACGATAATCACTCCATCTCAGCTTACCTCTTCAGTTTCTCTCTTAAATATTATAAAACACAGGAAAAACTGTTTCTTGAAGCACTCTACTTCACTATTTTATAAACCATTCCTCCAAAACAAACACAATTACCTAAATATTTTAAAGCAATGTAGCGCCAAGCTTGATATTAAATCGTTTCATTCAATTAGATAATCGAACTTCCATCGCTAACCGATGTTAAAGGAGTGCTATGAAGCTTCATGGTAATCATATTTTCATTGCTTGCAATGCCTAACAAAATAAAAATAGAGTTCGCGGTACCACCAATACCATTCTGTTTTCTTCGGATGGTCGTAAATTCTCACAAAAATTCTACTAAGAAACTGCAAGGAACAATATTCATATCGAAAATCTAATTCCTGTAGCATTTGCATTCAAAACCAGAGTGCAATGAAAGTAGCTAATTAATTAATACTGTCAACTCCATAATTACTTTTGATTGGGTTTTAAGCATGAAACCGTATCAAAAGATAAACCTTAAATAGCCATGGAAGTTGTCACATATTACTGCTCGCATCTATTAATGGAAGTGAAATTGCTCGAGTAGTAAAATTAAATCAGTCATTAAAACAACACTCGTTTGTGAAAAAACCTCTAGTGCATTTAACAACCCTACCTCCTTGTATTCCGAGAAGACTAAACTCTGACATTAGTTTAGTCTGATAATACATCACTCTTCCGAGCAAAAATAACATTGTTCATCAACCTATTCGATATCCATCTCAAAAGAAATGTCAATGAAAATGACAATCGCTGGAAATCTCCCAGCCAAAAACGACACCAATGAAAAGGCCGAAATCATATGCTAAAATCTTGTGCTTTAAGTTGACAAGTAAGCCAAGTAATTTGCTTTCTGACATTAAAAGCAATTCAACGACCCTCCCACCCCACAACCCTCCTTCAGTTTAAAACACCGTTCATAATTAATAACTGGAAAATAAACCAACTAATTGGTATCCAATGTAAGCAAGAGATATAGGAAAACGGACAAAAAATGCTGGAAGCTCTGTATTGTAAGCAAAACTTGATGTTCCACTCTGATGACAAACTGAAACGTAAGCTCCAAGCATATCAACAGACCGAAGATAACTTGGAACCCGTACAATTGTTTCCCATAAAAAATGCAAACAGAAAAACTAAATTTCATAAAATGTCTAAAGAAAACAACAATAACCCAAAATAAACACCAATATTAGCTGTCCAAGTCCATGTTGAGAAACAGAAAACAACTCGAAAGGTGCAGTAGCTAAGCTTTCAAATATGGACCCATACGGATAGCAGCAGCTACAGAGTTTTTTTGTTGTGATTTGATCACACCATGCCTGAATCCATTCAATAATAACTAATAGGAAAAACACCGGGAGTGGATAGCAAGATTCACACAAGTCATCATACCAAATAATGAGTACTAAAATGTAAGCCATGAATCTTACCAATAAAGTTCAGAAATACTATGCCCGAAGTCCTAGTAATCATACTCCTGAGAATGAGATCTCTCTGAGCGACGATATTCACGGTCCATATCACGATTTCTCTCCTTTTCCCGTGGTTCAGATGTTGCAAGTCCCGTGTGGTAGTCATCTTCCATCCTATCACGATCATCTCCATGATCATACTGCCCTCGTCCTCGATGATGCTCATAGTGGTCATACTGCTCAGGATCATGATCAGGGTCTGCATGCCTATGTCCATGCTCAGATTGGTTATACCAACCATGATCATCCTCAGGCTCATAGTCACGATCCCTTTCCCCATGTTGGTCCCTGTCGTGTTTAGATTCAACACGATCATAATCAGACTCCCTATCATGTGAGCGCCCTCGATCAGTATCCCCAACTTCGTAATCTCTATCCCTTTCACGATGTCGATCATGGTCTTGGTCCCGATCACGGTCCCTCTCTCGCTCATGATCACGATCACGTGCTCTATCTCGATCACGTCCACGATCTCTATCTCTTTCCCTTTCTCTGTCTCTGTCCCTATTCCTATCCCGGTCTCTGTGGTGCTTATCCTCTCTATAATCACGATCCCTGCCCCTTTCATGAGAATGTTCACGTGACCGCTCTCGTTCTCTATTTCTGTCCCTACCTCTTTCACGTGATATTTCTCTGTCCCTAAAATGATCTCAACCAACAGTAATCAAAGTAAATGGGTTACAAACCATTGGATGAAAGAACATTGGTTCAAAATCCTCCATGTTATAACAGTTAATGCAGGAAAACAATAAAAACCTCCTTATTATCAAAGAAGTATTTGTATGACCAGCAGTCAATATTGATGACAACCAGACAAAATTGAAGCAAAAACATATTTTTTTTCTTACCGATCACCATGTCGATCCTCCCGCACTCTTGGTTCTTCGGAACGAGACTGCTGTTGCTCCCTGAAAAAATGAAGTCATGTCAGAATTTCCTTCAAAAGAAAGAACAGATAAAGCATGCCACTAGTTATCTACAGATGACAATCAACAAGACCAACTAGGGTTTAGGGAGGTCAATTTGTAACCTAGGGTGCTGATAACAATCAGTGTGTTGCTCGTTGAGCAATCCAAATCAACAGTCAACAATAATGCAACGCTCATCAGTATTCTAGTTCAGGTTATTCAAAAAATCTCAAGCGGTATAGAATCAACAGTGAATGAAAATCATTAAAAAGATTGCAATTAAACCAATTACCTCCCAAAATGTCGTTGATTAACTTCTTCGCCCCCAACTCTAGTAGTACCAAGTCCACCACCTAGGCGGCGAGGTCGCCAATTTGGAACAGTCCTCCCGCGCTCAACATCTACAAGCACCCTTCTACCATCAATTTTCCTACCATCGGCTTGTTTATAAGCAGCTGCATAATGAACAAAAAATGTGAATAAAAAGTCGTATCAAAAGTAATAATAGAGAAAATCATTTAACAACCATCAACCTTTCATGTCTCTTGTATGCAGGTACTCAATGAAAGCATAACCCTTGGGCTTATTCGTCGCTTTGTCAGCAACTAATCGAACCTACATCATAAGAAATTGGAAAAGGAAAAAATAGTCAGAATAGAAAATTCTGGTCTTCAGCTGAAAAATTATAAAAGACACTCTCTCACTTCAGAATTAACTACAGTACTACCAAAAGAGAAGACTAATAGTGTAATCCTAAACAGCACGGCAGACAGGCACTATGCCTAATTAGCCGTGCTCACCTTTAAATCACACAGCTCCCATCGCGAGATGCATCACCACCAGGAATAGTTGCAGAAAAACTGATGTATTTGGGGCCAATTAACCAGTTGTTGACTAGTGTCCCCTTACCAGGGATATTTATTTTTTAAATGATAAGAAGAAAACAACTGTAGGTAATATCGAAAATACCATGACATCTTCTCAATTGCTGATTTGTTTTTGATAGATAGCCTTTACAGCCAAAAATAAAATTTTAGCAACATCAAAAGCATGCTAACTAAGAATTTAAACAGAAGAAGAAGAGATTGCAATACTCCCAACATATATTACCCAGTGCAGAAAAGAACAGAAGTTGTCAGTCTCCTTTACTTGCTCGAAAACAAAGGCCAAAAGGCACAATTTTCATCACTGCTCTGCTCAACTAAAATATTCAGTTAACCATGCAGGTGGAAGCACTTGAAATTGAGTCGGGTTTAGTTGAAGTTTTAGAATCATTTACCATTTGCAGAATAAGATGATCACATCCTTACCAGGGATGTATTCTGAGATGCTAAACATACTGCTAAAATAATCCCTAGAGATACCCAAGCTCTGAGAAGGCCCCTTATCCACATATATTAACAGTGGAAATAAGTGGAAACTAATCAAAGAAACCAATAAATAAAAAAGCCATTCTTAGGAAATTGGTGGTGCCAGTAAATGCAGTTCTTACCATTTCAAAGCCACTCACCAATGACAAGTTAAATCAGGAAGACACATAATTTATATCCTTGCATCTTTGGACAGAACAGGATAAAAATTATGTATGACTGATTAACTTCATGACAAGCTATACACTCTAGCAATCAAGTTAGTCATGATAACCAGTTTAGTTAGAAGTAGATTATACAAAATTACATTCTTCAGATAATCATAGTATGAATATGCAATTAGGTGGCTAATAGCAAAAAACTAATAGAATCAATGTGAATACTCACTGGCAACGAAAAGGTTAAAAAAAAGTATATTATAGAGGGGAAAAAAAGCTTACATTTTGTTGTTCACAATACACGTATGTATGTATCAGTATATATGCAGAAAACTGTTGAAATTGAAAAATACACATTTTGAAGGTTCATAATTGATAAAATGTGAAAATGTTGAACAGAATTAAATTATAAGAAACTAAGAACCTAACATGTATGAAACTCTTACCGAACCCCCTTGGGGATATTGAAAATACCTACCCGTTTGATTGGACCATATGACTCAAATTCCCTTTTGATTCTGCTCTCAGTGGTCTCGTAACTCTGTTAAAAGATAGCACCAATAAGATATAACAAACTATATGCTACTAAAGTGCCACACTAATACTACATTGGAAAATATAACTTACGAGTTTGGCCACAATCAATGTCTTGTATGGATCTCCAGATATATTTTGGTCATTATGTGGATCATCTGCATAGAAACAGATATAAGAACAGCATCCAGAGAATATAAATCCACAAAAATTAGCAAATTCACAACAATATAGGACTCATTACATTTCTCTAGCTCCTCGGCAGCCTTTGCAGCTCCCATTTCTAGTCTTAGCTTGTGTATTCTTGCTCTTCTTTGTACCTGAATTCATTAAAATGGATCAAATCCATATGCATATCATAGAACTAAAGTGTACTTTCACTCTTCATTTTGTGGGGCTGGGGAGTGGGGAACCAATTTTTAAGCCATGTTACAACCAATCTAAAATGATGTTTTAGATCATTACCATGGAAGACAAGAATTTGTCCACATAAAAGAGCATGCAGGCAAAGAATATAAAACATTTTGTTTGCAAAGTCATACCCCATGCAAAACCTAAACTATATATTAATCAACAGATTAATCGTTATAGTAATTTGCCATCTCAAAAAACTTTGTCCCTCACTTAGTTTCAGAGAAGAAGCAGAGCTTCACAAACCGGAGAAGTTGCTTGAACAATGATCAGTGACAAAAATTAACAGAATCAGAAAACATTTGCATTAGACCTCCGGAGAGAAAGAGCAACCTTCCCAGATGAAACATCCACTCAAAACTATGAAGTTAAGCAAAACAGAGTAATAGTAACCCCATGTAATTAGTCATAAAAGAACTAAATATTACAGGAGTTTCGGCTTTTTGGACCGGCGGAGTATATTCCGGATCGCCAGGCTCAGCAAACTTACTCACAAATTGTGCCATTCCTTGAAAAAGGACATAAATGCATATCAATATCAATAATCAATAACAAGAGCACAAAACTAATGCCAAACCGAACAGAAACATGTCGAGAATCAATAAACACCTGTTAATGGTGGGCATTTTCTTTTCTCTGGAGGATGTTTATACTCCAAGGGAGGCCTAGGCTCAAAGAGCTTCAAGAGGTTGGATGTGAGACCAGTTGGGTGACTTTGTCCAATCTGCATCACATCACATCACCGATAGATGGAAAGAACCGATAAGAGGTGACTACAAAGCTTCTAGAAAGTGAATTGGCAAATCAATCTACAATTAATCGAAATCCCAAGACACTTTGCGATAAAACCTAGCTATCGTCGAGAAGCAAAACTATTCTACAGAAAAATTAGAAAAAAAAAGTGCAAGTGAATGGAAATGAAAACGAACCAGCTTGAGTTGAAGGACGTTGGCGCGATTCTGGGCTTTGGCACGGGCCTGGACGGCGGCGTTTTGGTTGCGCATGAGAGGATCGTTGTTGAAGTCTCCCATGGCGATTGGCGAATCTGAGACAGACTATAACGGAATCGCAATAACAGGACGGAAGGAATGGATTGCATGCAACAACTACTTAACCGGATCCGATTTGTGCCCCGACGGGTGAGGATGGAAGCTTGCAGCAAGCGCCAGAGGTATCTTAGTTTTCGTCTCACTGCGACCGCCAGGTATTTATTTATCTTGATCAAGATTCTCTCAATTTTTGTTTGTCTCTTCCTCTCTTTTATAATTTACAATTGACTAGTTAAGAAAAAAAATAAAAAAATCTTTATCCATTTATACTCAAAAGTTTTCAGCATTGTTTTCTGGGTCGGATCCTGGTAAGTCGGCCTATATTCTTATCCAATTTTACCATTAACGCTTAAGAAAATGAGAGATTTGCCAAATTCTTTTTTGATTACCCTATATGGTCGTACTATCTGTACAACGAAAATACTCTAATTATTTTTTACTATATTTCAAAATAGGTATATTGTACTGGTGAGTCACGTATTTAATGAGTTATCTATTTTATCATTTTTTTTCTTCCTAAACCTACGTATCTATCATTCTCGCTCACCATTTATTGTAAAATTTGAAGGAAAAAAACCTCTAATGCTCTCACTACTTTGTGTGCTCCCATCACTCACACTCCATTCTCATGCTCTATTTTGGTTATAACTTAGGCTCCTTGTTCCAATGAACTGCTACATTGTGATACAATGATTGAACGCAATTTTCGACGGAAGGGTTAAGTTTTATACAATGAACGTTAATCTCATCAATAAGGTGTCTTTTATCTCGAAATTGAAATTTTTGTTGTGTGATTTATGATTATTGGATGAGCAACTAGTTGTTAAGTTTATGTTTTTTTAGTTACTGAAATAGAGAGGATTTTGTGGAGATAAGTTTTCTTCTTATATGTAAATGGTAGCAATCAATTAATTATGGGATATTCTTGAAAAATTTCAGTCAGTACTTTTTTCTTTTCTCTTGAGTGTGTAGCATTTTCTTCTTTTGAACTTCCAACAAGGTTATGTTGAGTGCTGCTTGTTGACTCATAAGAAACAAATTCACAGCTTAAGAACTAAATTCCAATTTTTTTTTTGTTTTGAATTTTGGCTTGATTGAATTATATTTTTATTTCCTCTAAGATGCAGTAGACTTGAATTTTTTTATTTGTTCATTTTTCAAAAATAGTTAGGGATGGACTAGTTTTAATCTAAGCTTCCTAATTATTTAGAATGCATAATTTTTTGAGAAAAAAAGAGAAAAAGATATTGATGGTTATGGTGGGTCTATTGTGAACTTTTTGTTACCTTAAACACTACCAAATCCAACCCAGCAGAGGAAAAAAAATTAGTATATGTGATTGTAACAGGCACAATTATGTCCAAATAGTAGAAACATGCTAACAAGTTTTTTCCCTTTTAACTATTTGAAACATGCTAATTGAATTTTAGTAAAATGTTCAGAGATGACCTTGCCACTATTTCTATTTTTATGGAAAGTTTCTATTGAGCTCATTTTTATGTCTTTTGGGTATTTGTCACTAATTTATTAATCATTATATTGTCTCTAGCTTATAAGCATGATAGGATTTTTATTGGCCTACATATGTATAAGATTTTTAGTATCAATATGCATATAGCCACATACATGGTGCTAACAAATGAACAAGCTTATTGATTATACCAACAAGGTAACTTTCTCACAAGATAGCAAAATGTGACATATTGCCTCCTTCAAATACTTAGGATTTAGTTTTCATGACTATTATTATTGATATTATTTTTTTGAATCCTGTGTGAATATATGATTTTATATTAGTAGGTATTTTTCATTGGGTTATGCCTGTTATCACTGCATTTGAATTTAATACATACCAACTATTTCTTTGTGCATCAAAATATCTGAACCATAGGAAATTGTGACTAGTTAATACTAATATTGAGCTAAAATAATATTGGATCATTGCTTTGTAATTTTCCTTTTCTGGATAAAACATTCCTTTGTAAATTCTATACAATTGGTGCACGCCTGCACATTGTGTCTGAGTGTGTTGATATTATTGATAATCTCATCATTTCTTTCACGGTATTTTCTCACACATACTTATGGCATGGAGTTTCAGCTATCTATTCAAAGTTTTACGATTTTTTCGTATTAAATTCATATAGGTCCTCCAACTTTAAGCTTTATAAAATTCAAGGATAAGAGTATTGTAAATGGATTGCAAAAGATGTTGCTGATTTAGTTTTATTTGACAAGTCTGCACTCATTCATTATTCATGGATTTTTGTGCTCATGTTATTCTTCGGGGAAAGAATTTTGTATTCATTTCTTTCCCTGTTTTTTGGTTTCACTCAGAACCTGAAGTAAATGATAGCTTATTATTACAACCAACCCTGTGCCTATTACTTTACAATGACAACTTGTTCAAATGAATGCAAGATAATGAAATTTTCGATTGCTTTACTATTGAAAGAATTTGGAATTTCTTGTTATTGACATTTTTCTGTCATCATATTATATAATGTTATTATAGAATTTGGTTGTATAAAATACCATTTCTATGGGTTCTGATTGTTTCCTTATTTTTTTCGTATACTTTGTCCATGCAGACAATTTGGAACAACTTATTCTTGAGTTAGAGCACTTTGGGCTTATTCTTGAGTTAGACCATTTTGGGAGGTAAGGTATACTTGCTAATTTTTGTGTTGTAGCTCATGAATTGAGTAAATGCTTGTATGGTGCAAATGTCATTTTGGAACTCTCTTGGTTAACATTTTAATGAAAAAGAAGAGGAAAACTACAAGCTAAAACAAATCTATCCAAATTAAATGACACTTAGCTTAATGGTTTAGGCTGGTTAAGAATTTTGTGGCACACATAACTTTAAATACTGGTATTACCAATATGACATTTGAAATGAATCTAAGATGAGCTATCACTCCACCTCGTATTAGTGATTATGAAGCATTAGTAATAGTGATTGTCACTATATCATTATAATAGCATTCTTTGGATTCTTCCAAAAGACCAACTTTACCTGATCATATCCAATCAAATCATAAAAAGTAAAAAATTAAACTTAATGATTTTCTTCTATATTGTTGCTTGTTTGGTTTCTTATGTCTGATGAGTCTTAGTTAACTTAGTCCAAAAATATGCTTGGCATGCATGTGAAGTTTGGGATGGCTACTTTAGCTCAGGTGTTGTTGTACTACCCAAGCCAAGGAAACGGGTAATTCTAAGCACTTTTTGATGGCTGATTGTTTATTTATTTCCTTGGTTAATTACTCTTGAAGATCAAATAATGCAGACTAAATTGGTAACATAAAGGATAACATGTCCTAGAGCAAATCAAGGATAGAAAGCTAAGGCAATGAGTTAGGTACAATTTCAGAAGTGGTAATATATTGTGTTAAAATTTCAGAATATATTGTGTATCATTGTGGGAATCAGTGACATAGTACAAGTCTAAATTTGTATAAATTATATAGGATAGTGCTATGTACATGCTTCAAAGGTATACTTTAGCACTAATCCAATCTACTATTATTTTGCAAGTTAATTTCCTTTTTTTGGTATAGAGGATAATGCGTGCACAGTGCCTTCTTCATTTTTTTTATATGGGCAAAGTGTGCTGACAATGGCTTATATGCAAATTGGTGAAAGTATGCTCACACTGCGATTTGGTCTACAATATTTTTTGTGGCAACCATGAAAATAAATCTTAATGTATCACCAAGAACCCACTTAAGTAGTTAAGTGGATTGTTTCTATGTTGTAGTTATTTATAGGGAACTTGTAATGTGTATAGAATGCATGTAATTACACATAGAAGAAGAAGATGTATATATTTTTTTAGGGTGGATGGTAGCAATGTAATATTGCAATGTCATAATATTGATGATGTGCATGGATATATACTGTGATACATAAGCAATAAAAGGCTTTTTTTGTAATCTAGGTGTATTTTTGTGTATTTACTTTATTTATATATTTTTACCTGCAGTCTTAAGAATAATTGATGTTAAAAGAAATATCTAGTTTATCCCCACTATTGGGAACTGATTTATGGATTAACCAGAAAGTCATAAATATTAACCATTATTTTCTAATGTATTAACTAGTTAATTAGCATTCACCAAGTAATGAGTTTCACCACAACTCCATGGATATTGACTAATTATTCATAACATGTTAGCCACAAAATTATACATTTTAACTTCAACTAGTATTTCATTTGTAATTAGCTTACCCCCACTATTAGGAACTGATTTTTAGATTAACCAGAAATTAGTATATTTTAACCATTTTTTCCTACTATATCAACCAATTATATTGGAACTCACAAAGTAATCAGATTCACCACAAAAATCATGGTATTTTGACCATTTACTCCCAAGGTATTAAAAACAACATTACACATCTCAACTCCAACTAGTCATGGATTTCTAACAAGTTTCCCCCCATTATTAAGAACTGATTTTTGGATTTTGCAGAAACTGATATAGATTAACCACTTATTTTCAATGTATTAATCAGTTACTCATGGATTCACCAATTCTTGATATTCACCACAAAACCATGGTATTATGACCATTTACTCTCAATGTGTTAAAAACAACATTACACATCTCAACTCCAACTAGTTATGAATTTGTAACAAGTTCATCCGCATTATTAGGAACTCATTTTTGTATTCACCAGAAACTGATATAGATTAACCACTTATTTCTAATGTATTAACCAGAAACTAATATACTCATAGATTCACCAATTAATAAGACTCATCACAACTCTATGGACATTAACCATTTACTCCTAACATGTTAAAAACAACATCACACATCTCAACTTCATCTAGTCATGAATTTGTAACAAGTTCATCTGCATTATTGGGAACCCATTTTGTATTCACCAGAAACTGATATAGATTAACTACTTATTTCTAATGTATTAACCAGAAACTTATATACTCATGGATTCACTAATTAATAAGACTCACCACAACTTCATAGACATTAATCATTTACTCCTAACTTTTTAAAAACAACATCACATATCTCAACTCCATCTAGTCATGGATTTGTAATAAGTTCACCCCATTATTGGAAACTCATTTTTGTATTCACCAAAAATTGATATAGATTAATCACTTATTTCTAATGTATTAACCAGAAATTGATATACTCATGGATTCACCAATTAATAAGACTCATCACAAAATCATGGACATTCACCATTTACTTCCAACGTGTTAAAAATAACATTACACATCTCAACTTCAACTAGTAATGGATTTGTAACAAGTTTCCCCCCATTGTTGAGAACTAATTTTTGGATTCACCAAAAACTGATATAGATTAACCACTTATTTCTAATGTATTAACCAGTTACTCATGGATTTACTAATTAATGAGACTCACCACAAAACCATAGACATTCACCATTTACTCCCCAACGTGTTAATCTGTATCAATTTATGGTAAATTCAAAAATTAGTTCCCAATAATGTGGGTGAACTTATTACAAAATCCATGACTAGTTGGAGTTGAGATGTGTGATGTTATTTTTAACATGTTGGGAGTAAATGGTTGATGTCCATGGAGTTATGGTGAGTCTTATTAATTGGTGAATCCATTAGTATATCAGTTTTTGGTTAATACATTAAAAGTAAGTGGTTAATCTGTATCAATTTCTGGTGAATCTAAAAATGAGTTCACAATAATGCGGGTGAACTTGTTACAAATCCATGACTAGTTAGAGTGAAGATGTGTAATGTTGTTTTTAACACATTAGGAGTAAATGGTCAGAATACCATGGTTTTGTGGTGAATATCAAGAATTGATGAATCCATGAGTAACTGGTTAATACATTAAATATAAATGGTTAATCTATATCAGCTTCTGGTGAATACAAAAATCAGTTTCCAATAATGCGGGTGAACTTGTTACAAATTCATGACTAGTTGGAGTTGAGATATGTGATATTATTTTTAACACCTTGGGAGTAAATGGTCAGAAGTCATGAAGTTGTGCTGAGTCTTATTAATTAGTGAATCCATGAGTATATCAGTTTCTAGTTAATACAATAGAAATAAATAGTTAATCTGTATCAGTTTCTGGTTAATCCAAAAATGTGTTCCCAAGAGTGGGGGGAAACTTGTTAGAAATCCAAGACTAGTTGAAGTTGAGATGTGTAATTTTTTAGTTAACACGTTAGGAATAAATGGTCAATATACATGATTTTGTGGTGAATCTCATTACTTTGTGAATGCAAATTAATTGGTTAATACATTAGAAAAAAGTGATTAATCTCTATGAGTTTCGGGTTAATCCAAATATGAGTTCCCAATAATGGGGGAAAACTAGTTACAAATAAATTTAGTTGGACTTGAGATATATAATTTTATGATTAACACGTTAGGAATAAATGGTCAATATTCATGGTTTTGTGGTGAATCTCATTCTTGGTGAATGAAAATTAACTGATTAATACATTAAGAAAAATTGGTTAATATATATGAGTTTTTGGTTAATTAAAAATGATTTCTCAATAATGGGGATAAACTTGTTACAAATAAATTACTTGTTGGAGTTGAGATGTGTAATTTTCTGGTTAACATGTTATGAATAAATGGTCAATATCTATGATTTTATGGTGAATCTCATTACTTGGTGAATACAAATTAACTATTTAATGAATTGAGAAAGAGTGGTTAATTTACATTTTTTTTAGTTAATCCAAAAAATATGTTCCTAACAGTGGGGGGAAACTTGTTATAAATCCATGACTAGTTGGAGTGGAGATGTGTAATTTTGTGGTTAACACGTAAATGGTCAATCTCCATGCTTTAGAGTTGAAGATTGTGCCAATGTTATACACTTTACCATATTGCATCAAACAGGTTAACGAAAACAGCTTCAAGAGTGCGTTGCTTTTGAAGTAGAGGGAAATTTTTCAAAAAGAATTTCATTTATCTTAATGAATGTTTATATTTACAATTCCAATGAAGGTCACAGAACAAGTCTCAATCTTTCATCTATGATGTGTGTGAAATAACATCATATTTTGTTCTTGTTTTGCATGTATTCTTAGGCATTTTAGACATTTTAGTTTTTCTTTTTGTTTGTTTTTCCCTTAGTTCGGATAACTGCGGTGTTTGTGGTGTTATTGTGTAGGATTAGTGCTAAATTGGCCTTGGAATGGATGGAAGCTTGCATGATTGAAGTTGAAGCTTTATGGATAGCAAAAAAGTGCAAAAAGAGACTTCCAGAGAGTTCCACGGCCTGGCCGTGGAACCAACCACGGCCGTGGAACTCAACAGCATGCAAAATTGGCTTGTGGCAGAGAGAACCACGGCCGTGGAACTCAATGGAATGCAAAATTGGCTTGGCGTAGCAGAATTTTAGTTTTTATTTTTACCACGGCCTTTTAGCCGTGGAATGATCCAAGCTATAAATAGGAATAGAATGAGGGGTTCGAAGAAGTTCCACGGTTCTTCATCTTTCTCCCTTCTTCTTCCATTGTTACGGGTTTGGGATGTTTTTAAGTTTGATTTCTTGTCTCTTCTTCTACTATGCGAGTAGTTTCTTTTGTTTCTAAAATTGGGCAATGCCCTTTGATTTTAGATTAATTTTTAATCTGAATGTTCTTTGATTTTTATTTCTTTTTTCATGTGAATTTCTTTGGCCACTTATTTGAATCATAGGCATTTTAGCCAATGAAAACCCTAGGCTATAAATAGATGTTTGAATAGAATGAGGGGGTTGAGTTTGGTTCCAAAGGAGGGTTCAATTTAAATTCAATTAAAGGAGGCTTGGGTTCTTCATCTTTCTGAGAAAGAACATTAACCTTCTTCAATTCTTCCATTGTTATGGGTTTGGGATGTTTTTAAATTTGATTTCTTGTCTCTTCTTGATTCTCTATGTCTAAAGTAGTTTATTTTTGCTTTTTCTAAAATCAACAATGCCACTTTTTTTGATTTACATTGATAATGATTAATTGACGTTGTTTCCCTTTAATTAATCCCGAATGTTCTTTGATTCAATCAACTATATTGCTTTTATTCATGTGAATTTGCTAGCCACTTATTTGCATCTCATGACAATGGTGCATTTAAAGAATGGACGTGATCGAGAGGTGAACCTAAGTGTTGGAACCATAAGAATTGAACTTAAGGTCTAAATATGAAATTGAGAAAAGAGCCACCAATTTTAGTTTTATGGTCTTTAGAACCAGATTGGATTCGAGGATTCAATGAATTATCACAAAGCGTAAGTAATCTTAGTTCAATTTAAATTCAATTATTTTACCCTTTTTTGCAAAGAAAGTAGGAATTGGTTTAATTTGGCACAGAAATGGATCTTGTATCTTGAGAAAGAACATTAACTAATTTAGGGTAATTCACCTTCAATTGAATTTCAGATTTAATAAAAGGGTTGTCAATTAGGATTTATCTTGTATCATTGTGGTATCCCAATCTTGGAAGCTTTTTGAATTAATACCTTTCTTGATAACTTGCTATTTTTGTTCTAAATTATTGACTTTAATTTTTATTTAATTGCTTTGTTACTACGTTCTTCTTAATCAACAATCATATTCATTTTTTTTTTTAATTAATTGAATTAATTAATTAATTGTCCACGTATTCATAGACACCCAAAAGACAATCACAATTCCATTTAAAGGATTCGATCTTTTTATTACTTGACGACGAAACCGTACACTTGCGGATTTCACGCATCAATCTACAATAGCAACTATCCATTAGGACGGGTTCTGTGGTCCGACGGTCGAGAGCCGGCCTCTAAGGTTCGACGGTCGGTTGGTTGAAGGATTTGGTATCTAATCCGACGGTCGGTTAGGAAGGATTTGGAGTTCGACGGTCGGTTGGAAAGGATATTGGGTTGGTCGGTGAGGGGAGTGTAGCTGGTGTGTTTCAACGGTCGAGTGAAGGTATGAATTCGACGGTCGAGTGAGGGGATAGAGTTTGGTTGATGGTGATGGAGGTTTGAATAGGTTCGACGGTCGGTGGGGGTATGATGGTTGTTAGTTCGACTCGGGTATAGAGAGGATTGGAGTCCGACGGTCGGCCGGTCGAAGAGGGTGTCGGTTAGGTGGTTGGTGTTGGTGAAGTTTGGAGATCCGGGATTCGACGGTCGGTTGGAAGGCCGGTGAAGGGGTCCATATAAGAGCCCTTGAGGAATTGGTGGTGATCATGAATTGCATCAAGCACATTGGAGCTTGGGGGGATCTAATACAATCGAAACAACTTCTCATTGATCTCATGACAATGGTGAATTTAAAGGATTAGTAATGCTTGGATTTTTCATGTGATGCGTCCATAAGTTAATAGGTTGGTGGTTTTATTTGGTTGGAGAGTTCTTGTAGAAGATACAATGGTGTCCTCGTGAGAGAGAGGAAGAGGGCGTGGAGATGGTGAGGAGAGGTTATCAAGGATGCTTTGGAAGAAAATGATGGCGAGAGATGGGTGAGGGTGGAAGATGGTCACGGTTGCAAGTTTGGATGGAAGGTGTCGGGTGGGGATTGTTTTTAGGAAGGTCTGTTAGTGAGCTTGAGGGTGAGGGAAATGAAGGCTCCCCTTCGGTTCGCGTTCCGAGGAGTCTTTTGAAGGTTGGTCTTTGAAAGTTTAATATCGCCTCCGATGGAGAGATCCCCCAAGGTCTTGAAGTTGGTCCTCTCTTATTAGTTGCTAGACCGGTGTGATAATGGAGTGGGTGAATCGGTGAGGAGTAGGTGCAATTAGTGAGGGAATCCGTTTGTTCGATGTAGTGCAGTGGGAAACTAAGTGGGGAGCAAAAGCGTACCTTGTGAAAAAAAAGAGAATGGGAGGCAAAAGTGCTTGTCCCCCCCGCGGTGGTGATCTTTGCATGGCTAAAATGATTTTTATCCCAACGAAAAAAACAAATCTTTTATTTTATTTTATTTTTTTTTCATTTTTTTTACTTTTTTTTTTTATTTTTCATTTTCTATTATATTTTGGGCTTATGTATTTGGGTTAAAAAGATGGATTAACAAAAAGATAACAAGAATCTTTTTTTTTCTCTTTTTTGTTTCTTTTTATTATTTTTTTTCTTTTAGTCCGGTCAAAATTGGGTGTTCACAGGCAGGTAGTAGCCCTCGTCCGCCCCCGCGAATAATATCGCCCCCCGCCCGCCCGCCTCCATATCCGTGCGGGTGCCGTTTATCTTTTCTCCGCGAGTAAGCGGGTATCCATGATATCCATGTACCCAATAAATTGTAAAAAAAAATTCAAAAAAATAAAATAAAAAAATGAAAAAAAAAAAAAAAGTATAATACTATAATTTTTCAAAATTTGTTCAACATAACTTAATTTAAAAATAATGTCAAACACCTAAAATAATTTTAATTTATATAATTTTACAATATTTTAATTTATATAATTAAGTTTTTAAATAATTTTATATAAAAATTTTTGGGTACTACGTGGTACGGGGGAACCACCCGCCCCGCCCGTTTATTAAACAGGGATAATACTAAACGAGTATTTATATCCGTGAGAGTAATTTGATGAGTATTACCCCCCCGTCACGGGTATTACCCGCGGGGGCGGGTAAAATTGCCATCCCTAGGTAGAACTTAGATAGATTTGTTTTACTCACAATCTCCAGGTATCCAGACTCTACTGCAACCAGCAAAATGTTGAAAAACCATGACTATATGGATGTATTATTAATAAACCATGATAAAAAACCAACAAGTAATAATGATGCAGTGTTAGGGGGTTTTTGTTAGGTCTTCAGTGGGTAATAATAAAGGACAATTGAAGAAATGCACAAAATGCATGTGATGGCATGACATATAGTTCTTTTTTTTCTTCATGATATGTCGTAGGGGACTCACCTGTTCATCATGACTCATGAGTGCATATGATGATCCAGTGTATAGGCATGAATATCATAATGACTTGTACCCAGCCTAACAACAATCAACAGGATAAAATCAAACAGCATGAGCAAGAATAAAGGTGTAGGTAGCCAAGTATAAGAAATATTCAATAAAATAGCTTAGACAAACCTTGTACAGACAGACAGTAAACAAAAGTGAGGGGAGGAGTTAACTAGCATCTCTAAGCATGCAGTATCATGTTCATACTTTATTATTAGACAAGATTTACCTCTACCCTTTGGTTTCATGTTATATATGTTTCTGGCCTCCCTCACATTAAATTTCAGGCTCTGCCCCTGTTGCAAAGTGAAAACTCACATACAAGACTACCTATTTCTTTCTGTCTTGATTAATTTATATATCATGCATTTTTGCTAACATTGTCCTAGGACAGATCAGACCTAAATAGTCTTGAGCCAACCCAACTCAACTAGTTGAGATGTATGTGGTTAAGTTGACTAATATATTTCTATCCTTAAAGAAAGTACAATTACTTAAAAAAATTATTCCCTCAAAACACACAATGCACAAGATTAACTTAGGAAATATATCATGTATTTAGGAAGAAAATACCTTTTTTAATGGTACCATAATGGAATTTGGGCTTTCTAGCCTTAATATCCTCAACATACTGCGACCATGAGAAACAACATATGATACAGTATGAGTAGGCAAAATAATAAAACCCAAAAGCAGCCGAATGTTCAAATATCTTAATCATACCAAACTTAAGGTAACCACCATTGATGAAAAGGGTAGAGAATTAAAAGGTATATCACCAATTGGAAAAAAGTTGGCATTCTGATTATTTTGGACCAGGTGAAAAGTGGGGCTTCTTCAACTTTGCTAAGAATACTATATAAGTCTGCCTCAAACATGTCATAATCATGATTAAGATTCTCTACCTAGTCAAGAGAAGATCAATAAAAAAGAAAAATGCAATAAAGAAATAAACCAAAACTTCTTTCTCACTTGGCCAATTAAAGGAATATCCAATTGAGCAAAGGGAGAAATTATTTCCACATCTGCATTTGCTTCCTCCCTTGTTTCCCTTATAGCACCTTCCACAACCCACTCTCCAATTTCCAAATAACCAGCAGGAAACATCTTTGTTGACGCCAAAAATATGAAATTACCATAGCTCACTAACAAAATGAAATGCAATATTCATTACAATAAATTTATTAGCATCTTGGTTTTATAAATAGTTCTGGGTAAAGAAAAGTAACGTGCATGTAACCAGAATCAACAAAAATAGGCAGTTCAATAAAAACTCCATTCCTACCAAAGGCCATGAGATGGCTGAATATTTCTCTTGCAAAGGAGGACATTGTTATTGTAACACCCCAAACTTTCTATCTATTAAATAGTAATTTTGTGTTAATGTAATTCTCTTGTTTATGATTTCGTGTCTTGTAAAATTATTTTGAATATTCATCTATATATTTGATCGTTTTGAGTAATTTGTTCCGTGTCAGGAAAATAATAATTTTTGGGCCGAAAAAATTTACGTAATTTAATTTTTACTATTTAGTCTTAATTAATTTACGTAATCTGATTTGATATTTGTGAATTTTTTAATTTTTGTGATTTTATGTGTGATTTTGAAATTTTTACTGTTTGTGGGTCCCACGAGGTGTATGTGGGTCCAGGTGGCCATACATGGGCCCAAATAGGTCCCGCAAAGTGAAAATTTTTTTACGTATAGAAAAATTTGTACTGTTTAGACGGAGATAGGGGATCTTACTAAACCTGAATTCGGAAACAGTTTTAAAAAAAATTTTTTTACTGTATTTTGTACTGTATTTAATTATCGAATGATAAAAATACAGTAAATATATTCTTTCATGAGGTTATAACAGATAAAAATAAAATTTTATACTGTTAAGTCAATATTGATGGTTTGGATATCCACCATCGATTTAATTACCGTTGAAGATTTAATCAACAGTGGAGATTTGATCTTAAAAGTAAATAGGATCAATTATAACCGTTGGATGGAAATTAAATCAATGGTAGAGATTTAGTCTTATAAATGACTATGACCATTATCAACCATTGGATGTAAAATTAATCAATGGTGGAGATGGATCATTAATGACCATTGGATTTGGATTTAGATCAATGGTGGAGAATTGGTCATCAAAAATGACTACAACCATTTTGGACCCTTGGATGTAAAGTTTGAAGGTGTAATCTTGACCCTTCATTTTGGAGACACATTCAATGGTTAGGATTGCAAGCCAAAAATGATCTAATGGCTCAAATAAAGTCTTCCATCTATAACCTAAACCTAGTAACTATTTTTAATCCAAACCATTCTTTTAATCAATGGTTAGGATGGCTTAAAGTGATGGTTATGAAATTTGTCACATTTGGAGTGCATGAAGAGGGGGGACGGTTTGGAGAAGTAAGGAAGAAGGGAGACAATTTTGTATAGGCTTTTTAAGCCAAAGAAAAGGATGAAGACAATAGCCAAGTGTCAAGACCATTTCCTATTGATCATTAATGATCATGTTTTTCAAACTTCACTTTACACTTCTCTCCAATGCATGCTACAGCAATATCACTTTGGAAGACCAAGAAAATTCATTTCTACACTTCATATTATCACTTATTCACCTTTTCCACTTAAGCTTCAAGAACAAACCAAAGAAAACTCCATTCTCCCTCCCAAAAGAAGACCATTCGGCCAAGCACTCTAATTCTCTCCTCCATCACTCTTTAATTTCATACAACCTAGTTTCTTGAATCCTTACCTTATTCTAAACAACTTTCATGTTGAAGACTTTCTCTAAATCTTCCATCTTGAAGGACTTTTACTAAGATCAAGTTCTAGAGTTTTTGTTAGTGAAGTGTAAGGAAACTTCATTTATTCTTTTCTTTTTCATGTTCTAAACCATGTTTGATCCATGGTTCCTCTTAATCAAACTTAATATACTAATTTATTTATGTTTGTTTTATGTTCAAGAAACTTTTGTTGGTGGAGATCTTGTTCTAAATCCAAAACAAGAAGCTTTTGTGGTTCTTCAAGAGGTAAGATGGAGATCCATCTCACCAATCAAGCATGGTTGTGAGAGATGATTTTATATTTGGTGGATGGTGAATCCATGTGAGGATTCATATCCATGGTCATGTAATAAGTTATGTGTATTATGTGCTTTGATTATTTTTGCCTATGCTTGATATGCTTTGCATGATTTACTTGTGTATGCATGCTTAGTATGATTTTTATTTGTTTATATGGTATGCTTATAATATGCATGATGATATATGTTGAATATATTATGATGGATGTATGTTGAAATAAGCAAAATTTTGGCTCCAAAGGCCATGGAGGAGGTCACGGTTTTGAACTTCCAAGACTAAAGTTATTATTGAAATTTTTCAAGAACTATGGAGTTCATTTTTAGTCCTTGAACTAAAGTAAATTTTGGATAAGACATCAACCAATTTGGTGTTTACAAAATTATATTTTCATAAATAATAGAATTGAATGATTTGAGAAGTAAAGAAAATAAACAAAAGAGTTTGTTTTAAAAAAAGAATACACACGATTTTTGGAGTTGAGTTTTCATGAATTTATTTTGTGTAGAAATAAGAATGAAATTTATTTAAGTTAGAAGAAAAATATTTCATGGTTCCAATGGCCATCTATAAGGTTTTGATAATTTAGAAAAATGTTTTGATGTTATAAAATATAAGAATTTTCAAATAAGGATTTTTGAAAAGAGAATTAAAGCGTTATCAAGTGGAATTTTCATAAATAAAAGAAAAAGGAAGATTGAAGGTGTTGAACTTCAAATTATTTTAAAGAGAATTAATTTTTAGAAGTGATTTAGAAATATAAAAGAAAACGTTTGTAACTTAAATTTACTAACGTAGAATTTATTTATTGGGTTTTTGGAAAACGTTAGAAAATTTAAAATTAAAAATAGTAATTAAATCAACTAAATGTGATTTTGTAAAATTAAATAAATAAAAAGTGATTTTGAGAAAATATATTACGGAAAAGAATTTTTTTGACTAAGAATAGGAAGAAAATAAAGTAAGAAATTATATTATTATAAGAAAAGTCCAAAATAATATTTTAAAGTTAAAAATATTTTACGAAGGGTAAAAATGGTGAAAAATGATTTACGTAACTCAAAAACGTAATTTTTAAATTACGCAATTTGAAAAATGTTTAAATATTTCTACGCAATTTTTAAAGCGTTTAAATATTTTACACGATCGAAATGTTGTAAAAAAAAATTGCTATGCGATTTAAAATTGAAAGAATATTTTTACGCATTTTAGAATATAGTAAAAAATTGTTACGCAATTTTTAAACATAATAGAAATGTTACAAATTATTGTTTACGTAATAAAATATTACGTGACCGTAAAAACGTGACAAAAATATTTTGTGAATGAGAAAAATGCAATAATATAAGGTTGCTTTATTAATTATACATAAATTTTGATTAAAAATTAGTATGTGAATCTGCACAATAAATTGAGCAATTTGCCTATAATTGGCATAAATCCATTTTAGGAACGTAAAATAGTATTTGAACTTTGTATGAGAAATTATGTGATTTACCTTTGGTTGGTAATTGGTGCATTACACATACATTGAAAATGGTCGATGGGTGTATATGGCTAATTGCCTAGGAGAAACGTACACCTCTTGAGTGGGTGCGATACGCGTAGTGTAGGTCACTTGTTGACCTTGGGGGCATCGGGGTGCGGGTTGCTCGCAATGGACAGTTGATAGCTCTTCTGTACCGTGAGTTAGACGGATGCAACACACCGATGATCCGGACCGAGACACTATTCTTAATCGAGATCTGACAAAGACTGTCATGTATGTGCTAGATGTGCAAGATATAATTATAGCACTTGGTTTGGAGCACGTGGTACCGGCAGATCTTTTCGATCAATTTCTCCGACTTGAGTATTAGCTCCATGGAGTAGGACATTGAGTCTATGTGCGCATACATGAAACTGAGCATCTATATCTATATGATGGTGTTATTGTAATTATTTTGTAATTTAAACAGTGATAGTGGCATGATGGTAATTATTATTTTACACTATGATGATGGCATAATTGTGATCATGATATGATATTTTTGCATGATATGTTGTTTGTATTATCTCTGTGCTATTATGCTGGTATTGGCGTAGGTGATCTCACCTCTTTGTATGTATATCTGTATATTGCATTTATAATTGGGTGAAGACGTTGAGAAAGAAACGGTACAAGAAGGAGAAGAGGAACTACTTCTCACATCAGGGAACATAAAATTCTGACAGTATGACGTCAAGAGCCAATTTTTTCGGATATGTACGTCTACAATTTCATGGAGGAGCTGGAGAATGGAGGACAAGTCCTGATGAGCGAGGACTTATTTACGAGGGGTACCTGACTGTTAGTATTAGTAGACTGTTTCGTGGAGATCCATTTTTCTATGTGACTATCTTTGTTCATGTTGAATTTCCTTTGCATATCAGGCGACATTGGGATACTAGAAATTATGTCCCAACAGAAATCAACATAGTATCGTCAGCCCGGACACCTGTCCGTAGGGATACTCGTCATAACGGATTCCTACCTGCTGAGGAACCCGAGGAGGACCCGTCTGAGGATCTTCTACTTAGTTAAACTTGGGCAAGTTTGAATTCTGATATAAACTATGTGTGTAATTATTTAAGTGTGTTTATTGTTCCGAGACATGGTCTGTAATAAATAAGCCTGACAGCACTTGTGTAATATGTATATGATGTAAATTATGTGTGAGGTTGTTGTATAATAGTTTTATTTTCCGCTAAGTCTATTTTATTGTTATCCATGAAGAAAGAAAGAAAAATTTACAACTCGTATTTTTATGACAACATCCCATTTTATGACTATTGAGGATATTTTGGGTAATAAAGTAACATAAATGTGACACCCTACGGTGGGTGTTACAGTTATCATGTTCGATGAGGCAACCAACCACCTACTTTGCCAACCAAAATCATGTCATGTTTAGATTTCAGAAGAAAGCAATTAGTCTAGTATGAACTAAATGAGTGGAATAAGTGCTATGACAATCAGC
The DNA here is from genome assembly GCA_029884595.1 of Ormosia semicastrata. Classification (NCBI taxonomy): domain Eukaryota; kingdom Viridiplantae; phylum Streptophyta; class Magnoliopsida; order Fabales; family Fabaceae; genus Ormosia; species Ormosia semicastrata. The sequence continues at coordinate 12,329,210 of JAQQTO010000037.1, forward strand.
ATACAACTATTACAGAATTCTTTTCCTGATAAAAGTCAGAGAATACTTCTAAATTAAAAAAGTGAGTCATATCTCTTATAGTATGAACACAATTAGTCTAGTATGAACAGAATTCTTGCACGACAGACATATATCTAACATTCCAGTTAAAAAGAGTGAGTCAGTGACACTGGTGAACATACAAAATATCTCTTATTTGTGCATAAGCACTAAATTAAATCAACTGGAAGCTACTAATATATTTTTAGGCAGTTACCATTTTTGGATTCTGATAGGCAATATTGCCACAAATTGTACATATTGCTCTCAACTTTTCTTCCCCATCAGGTATATCATGCTTTGTTGGACCACCACCCACTGACAGAACTTTATGTTTCAAACGTTTCCCTACATTGTTATGGTCAATAGTTGTATCGTAAGGAAGATGAACTCTTTAGATTTGTAATTGTATGATTTTGGTGTTGTGTCAGTGTCAACAACATATCACTTCAATTGTGAACATGGAAAATTTGCGACACCAAAGGGAGCATTCTTGTGGTGTGTTTGATACGATGAACTTGAAGAATTAAGAATGGACAAAGAAAACTCACAGCATAATGAAGTGATGATGATGATGATGATGGCGAAGCATGAAATGGATGAAATTGAAATAGAGGGGGCACGAGGTTTCCAACTCCAACGTTGGCTAACTAACCCACTTATTTAAATAGCTTTCAACATCATTACTGGAAGAGAAGAGGGACGCGAGACTGAGACCGAGAGTGAGAGTGAGAGAAGAAAGCGGAGAAACTAAGAGTGAGAGATGAAATGAGAGAAACGTTTAAAAATTGAGAAAGAAAAAAAGAAATGAGAAGCAGGCAGAGAAAGGGAGGGCTGAATTCAGCAAATATGGTCACGTGACATATGATGGATGAAAGTTGGAGTATTTTAGTGGACGAGAAACGTTTTCCTTTGTCTAGATATCCCATGCCTTCTCCCATGAGACTATTTTTTTTTTTCATAATCATAGGTTAGATTTTTCCATAAGTAGCGTATCCAAAAATTGAACCTATGTCCTCTTATAAGAACTACTGTGCTCAACTCCTTATGAACGCTCTCTATGATACATAGTTTTGTTCTACCAATTAAGCACATTTTCATTAGCTTAAAATCATTCACATATAGTAATATTAATAAACTTATCTTTTTTATCTGTACATATAGTAATATACTTATAATCACTTAATTATGGGCCAAATTTACCCGATGTGTATTTTTTCTAATCATCTTTAAAAAAAAAAAAAATTTCTCTTGTTTTCTTTCTCATCCAAAAAAACTTTGAGTTTATAGAATTCTGAATTTTCAACTTGCTTGACATAAGAGGATTGATGTATTGAAAGTATTTATGTGGTTTTACAATTGTGAGGAGGAGGCTGGTTATGGGAATGGATTTGGGTTGGGACATGAATAAGTGAGTAACGGGTTTAAAAAAAACACATTTTGGACTTTTTCACGTTATTTTAGTTTATTTTACTAAAACAAAGTTTTTAAAAAAAAAAGGTTAAAAAAATGGCTTACTTGGCACCAAGTGGAATTTTTTTAACAAAAAGACGAGAAATTGCTAAAAACAAAAAAGAAATTAAGAAAAAAATTGCTTTACGTAATTAAGTGCATGAAAAGAAAAATTTTAAAAGAAAAAAAATCCTACCAGTTAACCAAGTAAAAAAAATGTTGTTAAAAGAAAATAAAAAATAAAAAATAAGTGTCTTTACAATAGGAAAAAAGAGATGGATCTCTATGATGTATTTTATTTTATTTTATTTTATCAAAATAAAGTTTTATAAACAAATAAAAAAGTAGCCTCTAAGACACTAAGTGAATAAAAGAAAAAGACAGAGGAGTTGCTAAAAAATTTAAAATAATTAAGAAAAAGTTTACTCCTGTAACTAAGCGAATGAAAAAAAGTTGTTAAAATACAAAAAGAAAAAAATTAGCCTATCAATTATCAAGTGAATAATAAAAAGAAGTTGGTAAAAGAAAAAAAAATTAAGTAACTTTAGAAGTGACAAGTTATAAAATGAGAAAAAAAAGTAAAGAAAATACTTTAAAGATAAAAAAAAAGGAGAGAGAGAAAAGAGAAGATCTTAACTTTTGTAAGAAATTACAAATCACACTTTAAAAGAAATATGAGATGTGACCCAATAATAAAAAATGCGTTGAAAATAATGTGTTCTTATACAACATTATTCTATACAATACATTGCTTTTTTTTTTCTTTGTACAAACATTATATTGCTCTTTGAAGTTTGAACCACCAAATATAGTTTGAAGCCTTGGGTCTTATAAAATAGGATATGGGGGAAAATTTTTACTTTGGTGGCGTATTGAAGGACTAAGTGCAGTACTGTGTGATATAGGAAAGAAAACAAAATTATTTTAACAATTGAGTGGCATATTGAGGGATTAAATGTACTTCCTGAAATAGAGGTTCTAAAAATATATATAACTAACTACATACAACATCAGATTTTTAAACCTTCTAAAAATTTCATATTTAATAAATATAACATTAGAATATCAAGCACATGGATCTTTGAAAAAGGCTGTTTTAAGAACATGAATATTTAATATTAGTGCATTGTGTAAAAAAGACTTTATCGACGGACATAAAATATGTGAAGATATGTTAAAATTCACAAAAAAATAAAAAGAGGAAAATAACTAACAAAGCAAAATAAATATTAATTCTAACTTTCTTAAGGCTTTTCACTTGTTAAACAAGCTCAATATATACGTATTACAAGTAACTTCCATCAATAATCAATAATCAATAATAAAAGTTATAGTTATGTCCATGATTCCATTCCAAGGTATGCCTATAAATGCCAAAGTACACAATGAACATATTACCGAATAAAAAACAGTGAACAAAAGAAGCAGCTGGTCACATTGATTGGCATCTTGTAAACTTGCACTTCAAACACACCCCGAAACGAAAGCGTCAAGCTCAATTCTCTACAAAAAGAGATCTCATTTCCCATACCAACGAAACAGATTAAAGCAGCAACCCCATTCATTAATTAACGTTTTTTTTTTTCCCTCTTCCTTTCACGTGTGTGATGAAACAATACGAGAACTGCTAGTCTCGTTGATTCAACTGCCTAAAGGTGTTGCTGCCGCCTTGGGGTCTCCTGAAGACGGCTCATATCGCCACTAGAGCCGCTGCTGGTGCCAAATTCCTGGCTCGAAAACACTGCCTTTCTGAACTTTTGCAAATCAGCATTGTATTGCATTGTATCATACTCTGAGCTCCCAGATGAAGAGGTGTGAACATTGCTAAACCCCGGCTTAATCCCCTCCTTCAAGTCGTCCAGTGAGACATCTCCTTCCAATGCTCTTACAATCTGCACATAACTCATATATCATAATTTAAGTGAATATAAATTCATCACTACATATTTTCAAAACGTACATGTCATCCAAAACTATAAAATACTAAGTTATGTATCTTGGAGATTCTTATGGCATTAATTAATAATAACAATAGCATGGTCTTTATATGAATTATGAATCATATATAAATATACCTGACTCATTTTTGCACGCTTCTTGGCAGAATGGCGAATGCTAGCAGCAGCGCAAGCTGCCATCCTTGCCATTTCCTGATGATTGTATTTTCCCTCCAAAAATGGATCCACCAACTCTCCAAAGTTGCCAGGATCCTCCTCCAGTCCACGATTCAGTAGTGGTCGAGCCTGCTCGGTTCATAGGTTCCCAATAGTTTTCAGTTTAAAAAAATATATTAAAAAAGCTAGCACAAGGGATGGACTTGAAAACTGAATACAATACTAACCCAGTCCACTAAGCTGTCGTCCATGGCGCTTGTGAGATCCACAGGTCGCTTCCCAGTTATTAGTTCCAATAACATTACCCCAAATGAGAAAACATCAGATTTCTCTGTCAATTTTCCACTTGATGCATATTCGGGGGCTAGGTACCTATGTTAACATGCAAAGATAAGCTATCAAGCTCTTCGATTTGTAGCATCTTGATGAATGCAAGAAATAAGATGCTAGCTAGCTGAATGACATTGTTGAGTGCTAAGGAATCATACATGTCACTATCTTTCATTAATTTGGTTGGGCCTCGTCATTTAAACTTTTCATTGTGCTATCAAGTCATTGAGTATTCTAGTTATTTTGATTAGTTAATGTGACAGATTACATTTGTACTGAAGCAAGCTATATGTTCTATTATGAGCAAAACCATTTTCATTATTGTCACATTTCTTTATTAAAGTTACTACAGGTAATAAAAGCATGTGGTGAAGAAAAATTACCCGAACGTTCCCATGACACGAGTCGATACATGAGTATTATTATCAGAAGTCAATTTAGCCAATCCAAAATCAGCCACCTGATTAAGATGCATTGGTGCCATAATTAAATAGCTTCAACAACATAAGATTGATAACATGTACGAAACAATTAAACAGTTGAAATAGGTAAATATGTAGACAATAAACTTAATTAAATAGATAAAATATGTAAATATGTGGAACCTTTGCTTCGAAGCTGTCATCAATGAGGACATTCGCAGCTTTGATATCACGATGGATTATGCGAGGATGACCTGAGTGCATTTGTAAATATAGCAAAATGAAAAAATATAAACAAAAGAAAAGAAATAAAAAGAGAAAGATCATAACAGGGATGTGAATCTTACAGTCTTCGTGAAGATAAGCAAGCCCTTTGGCGGATCCTATTGCAATCCGCAGTCTAGTAGGCCAATCCATGGTAGGCAGACCCTTCCCTGCATGTCACCATCAAATACATTAGCAATTTTTTTTTTTTTTTTAACTTCGGTACAATACATTAGCAATTTCAATTACTAGGGATGATATTGATCACAGTAAAAATGTCAGAAAAATATGTTACAAATTATTGAGTTGCATCCCAGTCATTATAAGTGATAAGTCCTACATATAAATCTTAATAGAGTATTAAACAATTTAACTTTCAGGGTCATGGTTTCATAACTATCCATCAATTGAAATTTACTAGCACTATACTTTACTGCTAAGCATAAATTAAAAGCACATAAATTTAAAAGCAAAACCTTAAACTGGCATGAGTTCAAAGAATGTAGAGTACTTACCATGGAGGTGATGTTCTAAAGTTTTATTAGGAATAAATTCATAGACCAGCATTCTCTGTCCACCAGCAATAGAGTATCCAACAAGTGACACAAGATGGCGATGATGAACACGGCTAATGATGTCAATCTCAGCTTGGAACTCTCGCTCTCCTTGCCCGCTACCTGATTTTAGACTCTTAACTGCCACTTCCTTTCCATTAGGCAACACACCCTTGTGGACATAACCGAAGCCGCCCTGTCCTATCAAATTTTGATCAACAAATCCGTTGGTGGCAGCTGCCAATTCCTCATAAGTGAAGGTGCCACCCTTGAGGCCTAGAGCAAGGTTTGGTGAGGGAGGAGGCAGAGGGGGTGGTCCCGTCGAGAAATTGGAGCTCATCTCAGCACTATTCATTAGTGGAGGAGGTGGTGGTGGTGCACCCCACCCACCACCATTGGGAGGACCCATTCCATTTTGTACCCTCACAACATGGTCCGGATGGGGCGGACCTCCGTAATAATTGGGGTGCTGCCCAGTGTTGTAATAGTTATTCCCTGCATGTGTACATATTTTACAAACCATTAATTATCAATCGGCTATTAGTTTTGTTCTGTCAAAGATAAATATAGGAAAGAGAACCCAAAATTTTGAACCAATATGATAGTATGATGAAAATTCTTGTTCTGCAGTCTAAACACTAAACAAGTCCAAGAATCAAGGAGTAGTTTTTAATTCAAGCGCTTCCAAAACTATTATTCACATAATGATAGGATTTTTCTTGTATAAAGCATTACATTACCTTTGCGATCTGAGTATACAACATCATTCACATAGAACACATTGTTAAGCGCAAATCATAACCATAGTACTTGTATAGCTATTGCCTATTGTCTATGCAAGAATGCCTCAGCGTGACAAATAAAAATATAAGTTAAAAATGATACAGACTTAGGCACCTTTTCCAAGAGATTGTTCTCCATAATAGTACATTTGTTTTCTTTTCTTCTTCCTTCTGGAACAAATAACACAAACGATGACCAGAATAAGAAGAACGCTCCCTACCCCAAGCACTGCTCCAACTATTGCCTTGTTGCTATTGTCACTGTCACTGCCATCAGAATTTGGCGAGGATGGTGTATTATTACTTGGTAATGATTTGTGTGGTGGTGATGGTGAATCATTAGAAGAAGAGGGTGGAGAACGGCCCGACACTGGAGGGGGAGGAGGCGACTGTGAAGATGCATTGGATGATGGTGGGGATGAGTTGTTTGGTGTAGGTGGTGGGGGAGAATTGGAAGAGGGTGGCGTTGGAGGGGGTGAGGAATTTTGTGGTGCTGGTGGTGGTGGTGGTGACGGTGAGGGTTCTGATGGCGGTGGTGGTGATGGTGGTGGTGATGATTCTGATGGTGGTGGTGGTGATGGTGAAGAAGAGTTATCAGCATCATCAGGGGTACTGTTATCGGGTGTAGAGTTATCAGGGGTAGCGTTATCAGGGGTAGAGTTATCAGGAGAAGAGTCATTAGGAGAAGACATTATTCCTGTTTCTCAAAATTACATGTGAAGAGCTATATATTCTGGGTTCCGGCCAAAAGGTCTACGTCGAAAACGCTGCCGCCGGAAACACCAACTTTCCCCTAGCTGCTCTTCTATCAACGGTTGGGACCCCTGAAAAGAAGAAGAAGATTTTTTGAAGGAAAAAAGAAATGTCAAGTTATAGATGATCAAAGTCTCAATATGCATGTAGATGAAGGTGAAACCAGGTCACTAATCTTTTATGGTACTTTTATTTTGTGTTAGTCATGATATTGTGAAATTTGGTTTCCTAGATATATTATGGGATTTAAATCTCTGTGTATAGTTGTTGTTAAGAAAATTGGCAAGAGAAATTCTTTTTACATGAAGAAAAGATACCTTTGTGGAGGAATAGCAGGGGTTTCTCAACAGAAAGAAAAGGAAAACCTGTTGCATGGTAAAAAGTCCATAATACAAAAGGAACCGTTGCTGTCATTCCTCAATGGTCTCCTACAAAGGAGGACCTCTGTCCTTCTCAATCAACGCCTTTGTCTCTGCCACCTCTTTGCTTAGTTTGAGACAGTTGTAGGTTTTACCATTTTTCGACTGGTGTTCATTTGATCATCCAATGTCCGGCCATAATTTACTTCAAGGGTAGCTCTAACACAACACATATTACCCTGAAATAGCTTACCAACCAAAAAACACACACGAAATTCAGCTAAAAATAACACAACTTAAACTTTGAAAGGCATTATTTTCAATATGATCGAATGTAATTAAACGAACAACTCACTTTGTACAATTTTTTCTTTTTGGGACAAATAAAATCTTCACAAATTTATGAAGCACAGACACAGACATAGACACGAGACACAATACAAACACGAATATAAGAACACATTAAATTTAAAAAATTATAAGGATATATTTACATATATATATATATATATATATATATATATATATATATATATTAAAGTATATTAAAGAACTTAGTTTATGAATATATATATAATTATAAAATTTAAGAAAAAGATTCATAATTTATTAATATCATTTTTATAAATTTAAATATTTATAATATTTTAATATATGTTATATGTGTCAATATTTACTACCTAATAAGTCTCTCTCAAAAAATATGAAGCATAATTTCTATTGACATTTTCTAAAAATTCTTTTAAACTAACTCTCCTAATAGAATTAATCATGTATAAGTACAAAAGCATCCAAAAAAATTAACTAGAAGGAATAGTGGTGTGAGACAAGTTTCAGTAACGACGAAGTGGGTGACTTGATATGAGCAGATGTAGAATGAGTAAATAAAAATAGTGACTTGAGATGTCAATTATGTAATTAGGTTTGTGTGGGTTACGGGCTTACTAATTGAACGTTAGTAATGAAAATTAATTTTTTTAAAAAAATAATTAATATGCCGTGTCCTAAATATATTCAAGTGTGTCCGAGACGTGTCCAAATAAAAAATAATAATCTTTTTAATCAGACATATTCAGATATACAAAAACACGTGTGTCATATACGCGTCATCATGTATTCAACATAAACATGTGTCCGATACGTAATCACATCTAAAAAATAGTATGTTCATACTTCATAATAACCTTACTGATTATCATATAGTGTCTTCATTATCAACTTAAAAAAACTAAAATAATTAATTAAACTAAAACAAGCATCATACATTCCCGTGTATAGCAAGGTCAGAATCTAGTTGACTCTAAATTGTATATTGTATATTATATATTATATATAGAGCATATAAAGATTTTTCGGCTTATTATTTAATTAAATAATGAAAATTGTGTGAATAATATATATAGAGCTTACGCCTCTAAGAATTTTCATTATAAAGTTTATACACGAACATAAAAATGAAAAAGGGTGTTGGGCTTATAACAATTACAAATAAGAAATTACAATGTAACGTTACCTTGTTTTTGCTTTTGTTCTTTTTTTAATTCCTTCTTCATTTTTACTTTACACAGGACAAACTTAAATTTCATTTCCTTAATTTTCATGATTTGAAAAAAATCTTTTTAAGAATATCATCACTATTCATTCAATTATTTGAGTTTTTCCTTTTTAAAATGGTAACTATGTATATGTGTATGGCGTTGATATCATAATGTCTTGCACATGATATTTTTGCTTTTTTTTTATCATAAATTATTCTACCATTAACATTAATCTTATTTATAAAGAGAATACACATTTACACTGATCTCACATATTGGGGCCACAAAGTCTAAAAATTACACGAACATTGAATTTCCATTCACGGTCGCAACAGCTTACACAGCAAACATGATGACTATCAATATTTATTACAAGAGCTAGTGGAAAATGAAATTCCTAAGATATTTATGGAGCGAGGATATCCACAAGTGCAACGATAGAATTGTAGTGGCCCATATGACATTATCCTATTGGAAAGCAAAGGTGAGGCAGAGAAGAACCTAGCCAAAGCACTGATCAGCAGGGAGAGGACCTGGGATGTAACCCTTCTCAAGGTACTGCAAACCAAAGACAACCACAATGGCAACCAATGCCAAATAGGACAAGCCCTCAACAGCACCCAGCAACCCAAAAGGACCGTTAGGCAGTCCGGAACCAGTTTTGGTTTTGGTGTACAAGGACCAAGCCACTATTCCCACAACTACAAGGTAGCTCACTCCCTCCAGTGCACCAATTGAGCCACCTGGACCGGGAGGCAGGCCACAGCCGGTTGTTTTGAGGGTGTAGAGAGACCAAGCAATCACTGGGGATGAGATCAATCCACCGGCTATGGCTGCTTTCTCTATGATGCCGTTGCTGGTGTCACTGCCCTCCTTTGCCATACCCTCTATCCTGAGTGCCATATGAGACCTAGTAGGTCTTCTAAGTGAGTGATTGAAATGGTTGATGCGTAAATTAGAGCTCGATATTGGGGACAATAGTAACATCCTTGAGGCTTCCATAGTCAGAAAACTTGCCACCGAGGGAGAGAAAGAGAGAGCACTGGATTGCCAGTACTATTGAGCTGGTGGCCGTTGTTTTATAGTGACACACTGACACTTATAAACGCAATTTAATGATTTTATCATATAGAACCAAAAGATAAATAAATAAAGAACTGGTTCATTATATTATACGCAATCGAAGAAATGATATATTGATATAATTTTTTAATATGTCAATACAAATTTTATAAATTAAAAAAAATTATAAAAGAAAAAACTACTTATTTATAGGAAGTTATAATATTTTTGAAAAATTCACTGTAAATTAAAAATTTACATCAATTAATAAATAATAATTAATATATATAGTAAACATTTCTCGTAATCTTCCATGTAATTTAAAAAATCTCATTAACGGAACCCCAGGTATCAGGTGCAATCAACAAATTTTCTGCTGTCTATTTTGTCTTGGGTCAAAAAATCTACATAAACTCCAATAAGTGGCTTGGGTGTGTTTGGGATAGCTGCAAAAATTTGATTATGCTTAATAATCGCTTTTTGTTATAATCGATTATAATTGCTTAGAAAGCGATTTTAAGTTAATCTAATTCGTTTGAATGATATAAAAAGAATTTTTATGTATTAAATTACTAAAATAAGTATAATGATTAAAAAATTATTTAATTGAGAACAAAATGATATTTATATATCAAAATGTAAAGAATAATCTATAAGTTAAAATCATAAGTTTCAATCTTCAAAGCATTATAAAAATCAACTTTAAAAAACTTTTATTTTACATCAATTTCGTATAATTTGGCCTAATTTTACCAAACATGATTAAACACTATTCAAACAACTTTTTTCTCAAAAAAAAGCTAATCAGAATCCTATCCAAACATGCACTTAATGGCGCCGCTTGAGGCAGCTGTTTGGTACTGTGCCATGTCTTGCTAGCTTAGCTCCTGAACATAAACTCCCAAATCAAGAAGCAACAGACCATAGCCAGGATTAACCAGCCCGTGGAGCAGTTGCGTGTGGCTCACGCGACTTCTCAGATTCACTTCTTTTTCTTTTTCGTTTTTCTTGATAAACTTCTTAGATTCGCTTCTAATATTTAGAACGGCAAGGTAATTACCAATTTTAATTGGTTTGGTTACAAGTCAATACCGTCCAATTGAAGATCCAAAGCTCAATTCATGACCACGTGGCAAGAGGCAAACTCACCTGTATTATATGATGAAGAATGACAGTGCTCAGTTACTTGTAAAAATTAAAACATAAAAAATCCGTCAATGGTTGGAGTTGGATGGATAAAAACATAGCATACCTAGACCGCGGGTCCCATTGTCACATGCCTACCAAGCGACCAAGCTTCGTTCACCCATTGTTGTCATCATGCTCAATAAATATAAAATAGATGCTGAAATAACTCCACGTAACAATGGCAACTCGCCACGTCATTACAACAGTCACCCATTTAGACTGATCGGCTCATTTTCATTTTTAGTTTGTTTTTAAAAACCATCTACAGATATTTTACAAGCTTTCTTGTTCTCCCACCAAAAGTGCTCCGACAAACAAGAGGTTTTTAAAAAAAAAAAAAAGAGGGGGAAGGGGTGGGGGGTTTTGCCACTCTTTTTTCTTCCCTCCAAGCCAGTCTCCTTTACAAGGCAACACCTGCATCGAGAACATGGGCGGTAAACTTCTGATAACTGCCATTTGAATATGAGAGCAACGGCTATATGTGAACGGAAAGCGGGAAAAAACACTCAAACGACTTTTTGAACTAAACAGTAAACACATTGCCACCCAACATACAATTCTCTTCCCTAATATGTCCTGTCCAAGAGAGCTAAATTCCTAAAGGACTAAACATAATTCTATCTGAAGTGAGGTTCCCCGCTGCCAACACTCGGAAAACAACATAAAAAACACGGATGGATAAACATGAGATATATCAATGGGGCCTCAATCATGGTTCTTGGATGACTTAGTGTATTTTACCACATCATTGTTCATCATCGCCATCATCATCGTCCCGCTTCCTCTTGAGGTGTGAAGAAGTGGGAGGCAACACCTGAGCATCATCATCATCATCAACTTCTTCTTCCTCCTCTCCATCATCATTTCCACCATTCATGGAAGCACCCCCAGCATTAACTGCTACAGACTGTGCAACTGGCTGAACAAGATATCCGGCACCATAGTCTTCTTCCTGTCATTCAAAAGCAAGAATTCCATAATTGGATTAAAAAATTGGCAACAAAATCTGAAAGCCAAAAGGGATTAATGACAGAAAATATAGCTTACAGTTCACATTAATTTTCATGAAATATACATATATCAAGTATATTTGCTTCAGCCTAATCAGATCATCATTCATAAATAGAGAATTTTAGTAAAGCAATCCAGTACCACAAGAACATATTAACAATACTTTGTTATCAGTCATCAAAAGCAAACCTATAATTTGATTTATAATAACCAAAAAAAAAACAAGATACAGAATACAGAGAAACACATGAATCTCATAGTAATTGAAGTATAAGCAAATTATGGTCATAACTCATAACCAATAATATTATTAATGGAGCAAAATAAAAAGATAACAAATGTATACAACGGAATTTCACAGACTATAAATATAAGAAATTTAAAGAATAAGTGCCAACCCCAAAACTTACACCACATAAAATAGCAAAGAAGGTAATTAACACTCAAAACTGCAACACTGTTTCCTTTGTCTGCAAACCATTTCTTTTTATCTGAATACTTGCATTTAATAAATACTTTCAGAACATTGAAAGGAAACAGCCTAGTATTTAAGCACGCTCCCCTAAGTGGGTATAAATCTGTTAGACACTGCACTAGTATTTAGTTAGGAAACGCTCAGTAAAAATCTTGCACGGTTGGATGAGGCGCTGGGATAAACATGCGACAGCTATTCACACATCAATAAAAGTAAGAACAGGATAATAGACCAACAGAACACACATAAAACATAGGCCTTATAAAGCATAAAGCCCATCAATTAAGACAAAGACATGTATTTGAATTAAAAAAAACATTGGGCCTAGAACCAAGAATATCACTCATCACCACTGTCATGCTTAAAAGGGTACGGAGGAAAGAGGTATTTTCAAAAGCAAGACAGATAAGACACTAACAAAACCAACCTATGATACGCCGCAAGAGGTAGAAAAATTATGTAATGGAATGCAATGAAATTACACTAAACAGATAAAGTTCATATTCAGTCAACAACTATCAGTCAACACAACTTAATGAATATCAAGGAGCAACCATAACTATGGCCTTCTCTTCTGCGACCTGACAACATCAACAACATAACCAAATGAAAAATTTAGCAGAATGAGATACGAAACATTAAGATAAATAATTAAACAAACACAGGTAAATAGCCATGCAATGCAATAAATAAATAACAAGAACAATAACAAGAGATAAAGTTAATATAGAAAGGTCATCTCACTTCATCATCGTCTTCAAATTCTCCATCATATTCTACCCCCATCTCATCTTCACCGGTTTCTCCATTGTCATCTTCGTCCCCATCTTCCTCCCCCTGCTCATGCCCATCAATCTCCCCTTCCGTGCTCATCAATCGTCCAGTACTCTCCGGTACTGCAAACTCTCCTTCATCATTGTCAACTTCTTCCTCCTCCTCATCTTCGTCCTCATCCTCATCATCATCATCCTCATCATATTCAACCCCATCCTCATCGTCATCGCTGTCTTCAATCTCATGAACCTCAACAACATCATCATCATCATCCCCCTCCTCCTCATCAATCTCCTCCCCCGAATCATTTTCCTCTTCCTCATCCTCCTCCACGTCATTCCCCACCACAGGCTCCACCCGAAACCCATTCGTCCGATGGTTCAACCCATTAACTCTCCTCGACGTTTCCGCCTCCTCCTCATCAGCCTCACTCTCTTCTTCGTCATCAACATCAACAACCCCATCCACCCCCTCACCGTGTCCATTGCTCATCACAAACGGTCGATCTTCCCCATCAATTTCTCCACTACCAGGATCATCCTCATCCTCTTCATCCTCCTCATCCTCATCATCACTCTCCGGCCTCTCGTTCTCCTCCGCATCCATCTTATCCAAGTACTTAAGCGATTTAATCAACCCAAAAACCCTAGATCGATAATCCTTAACACGCGTAACGGGACACTCATACAGATCCAGCGAAACGAGCTTCAGCTGCGCAAGTGGCGCAAGATCTTCGATATACTGAATCCGATTGTTGGAGAGATCGAGGTCCCGAAGCGAATCGAGCCCCGCTTGGACGAGGAATTCGAGGCCACCGGCGATTCTGTTGTCGGAGAGTATTAGCTTCTGAAGATTCCAGAGCCGTGGGAATTGCTCGAGCGAGGAAACGCCGATGTTGGCGATGGAAAGGTGCTGAAGGTTCTGGAACCTTTCTAGAAGGCTCGGTGGGGGTAACCGACCCTGGACGCACTTAACGGCGCCGTCTAGGGTCAGGGTACGAGCCGAGGCGTGGTCCTTCTCGCCGTCGAGTGCTGTCTCCACAGCCCTCTCCCAGATCTCATCCATCAAATACGAAACCCTAAATCTCATACAAAACGACAACCCCCAAATTCAACCACTTTAATATAATTATATATTATCTTTTCTTCAGGACCCCAGAGCGAAGAAGAAATTTGAGAGTGCTACGGAATTCGGATGGAACGATGAACTTCCGTGGAGCAAATTTGGAACGAAACCCTAAGCTTATCAGAGATTTATGATGATGAAGACTCGATTCAATGGTATCTATCTTAGTGAAGGGATTGAAAACCCTAGTTTGTTTACTATGGAAATTCAAATAGTTGGGAGAGGAAACAAACACAATGCTTTTGCAGTGTCTTTCTCTCTCTATCGTCTATTGGGTAGGGGTGACGAATCGGGATAAACCTCGGGCTGGCGCTCCGGGTCTCTTCTAGGTTTCAAGGGTGGGCTCAACCATGTGGTTGTTCTTTTTGGGGGACCTTTGCGTGCCGTTGGATTCAGAACGACACGGATCGATGACGTGGATAAAACGGATGGCTGAGATTGAAGCTTTCTGTGTTTGTTTTCGAGAAGGGTGTAAGTAGAGCTAAAGTCTGGATCGGACTCCCATGTTCGACACGTCACCGATTGTGTAGATATCGGGATGGCCAGATATTTGCCAATCTGCATGAATAATTTTACTTAAATGCCACGCTTGTGTAGTAACTTTGAAATTTGGACTGTGGACCATTAATTTTCCACACACCTTTTATTGTAAGTTTACGAAACTTATCAAATAGCTTTGCCTCGAGAAGATACTGTAAAATTTTGATGTGATGAGATAATTAATAAGAATAATTTAAATCTTTTTTACCAATTATTTTATTAATTTTTTAATTATTAAATAAAAAATAAAAAATATTTTTATGTTTTTAATATATAAAATATATTTACCTTTTTTAATTCTTTTTATAAGAAAATTATAAAAAAAATTAAAGAAGATATAATAAAACTTAATTGATAAAAACGAAAAACAATTCATATTTTGTCCAAGAATTTTATAATACTCATCTTTTTTGTTTTTCAAGATATGACACTCAGATTAAATTATCAAGTATTTTGTTGGGTAGCATAAAAAATCCCTATTTTGCTATATCAAATTTACTATTTGTTAGTTACGTTGTAAATTTCAAGAGAAAGTGAATTCTTAAATTTGGGAATTCCGATTTTCACATCTATGTTGAATTCCCTTTTGTGCAATTATCTACGAGTTTTGTTTCCACTTCATTCATGAACTATATTTCTTTGGTAATGTTTTGCAACAAAAACCCAATGCTTTTCAAGGGTTAGAAGAAAAAAACATTTGCGAGGTGAAATATGTAATTTCAGCCGAAAAATGGAACCTGAACACAAGGTTTTTAAGAATAACTAGCTTTACATCCATACGGGATAATAATAATAATAAGTAATATTAAAACTATTATTCAACGATAATATTAATACAACTAATAAACATAGTGAAATAAATTTAATATTATAATTTATTTAATAATATAAGATACAATATGCTAATGACATATCAATTATATTGAGATAGTTACTGAAAAAACAAAGGATTTATATAAAAGAACACTCATGTTAGGAAGAATTATATGCTCCAATAATCAAAATCTTTATAAAATTCTTCATTGGTTAATAATAAGTATTAACATCTAGAGGGAACTTTGAAATTATCATATAAGAAAAGAATAAAAAGATGCCAACTAAGTAAGATTATTCAATATCTCATTACTCAAATTTCTTTGATTTTGAAAATATTATGTACATTTTCTTTGCCAAAGTTCACTGTGACATTCAATTTAATTACGCAATAAATTGTTATTAGAATAATGTAATTAACAAACCTCCCAAACAACTGCTTCTTCTGCTTGGGAACAGAGTTTGAGACATAGTCAAGGCACATCTAGAGGGCATAAACTCTATCTGGATCAATCCCAGAAAAGGCACTATAGGATTTGGATGGCAAGGAGGAGATAGTTTAGATAGTTTTGAAAGGATCTTCCATTAGAAAAAAGTTTATGAATAACTCATGTAAAAATATGAACAAAATCCTAACTTTTCCCATACTGGATTTTTGAGACTTGCACGGGGCAATATATGCATTTATGAACACATCACGTGAGCATATATGAGCACTAAAAACATTTCATTTGATATTGATAAATAGTATGAATTTTGTTATATTTTTTAAAAGTTTTTTAATAATTATTTTAATATTAAATAAAAAATAAATATATTTAATATTTTAAAAATATAAAAATATTTAATATTTTTTATTTAATAATTAAAAATTTAAAAAAAATTGTATAAAAGATTTAGAATTATTTTAAATATTATATTGATAAAATCCTAGCAAGCGTTTTCACGATGACAAAGATAAGTAATCATTACTTTAAGCTTACAAATCTTTTGATTGTTATTGATATTGACTTCATCAACAATTTCATATTGGACAGCGATTGCAGCACTGGAATCAAGTCAAAATCAAATTTAATAAGACACATAAAAACAGATAAAATAATGGCATGCATTACACATTATAGCTAACAACCTCTGCTATTTTTTTTCGTAGAACATGGCACAACTACCCTTCGTAGGCCTTCAGAAGTAGAGACCGAACATGTAGAACAAGTACCCGGCAAATGTGAAAGTCCCCAACCCCATTCTTGATCAACCAGTTGCTCTCCACCGAGTTAATTTCAACATTTAATATGTATTTGGATTAGGGTTTATAAATTTAAGTTTGAGTTAATTTGATTTTATAAATTTAAGTTTAGTTTAAAGTAAATTTATAGTAACGTAATTTATATTTATAAACTTTTGTGTTAAAAGTAAATTTGACAAAAAAATGATGTTCTTATATCATTTTTTTAAATATTTTTTTTACATTTTTTTGAATAATAATTGTAATTAAGTAAAAAAAATGATCAAAAATAAGTGATATGATTAATTATATGAGACTTAGTATAATTATAAAAAGTAATGTGAAAAAAATATAATAAAAAATTATAGTCATTTGACAAAATGAATGTTAGAAATAAAAAAATTTTAACTGACAAAATTATAATTCAAAAACAAAAAAATCTTACTTTTGAACAAATGTGAGTTAAAGATCAAAAGTGAGTTTTGTGTTGGTTTCAAACAAATAATTAAACATGTTTAAAAAAAAAACAAAATCGCTAGAGCAAGTTAAACTTGAGTTTGCCTGACTCAAACGCCAAACCAAATACACACTTAAACTATTGTTATGGAGTGTTATTAATTTTTGATCAAACGGACAATCTCCATAGCACCCCATCGCATGGTGATTTGAAACCAAATATGTTTATAGTTAGGATATTGATTTGGAAGTTATCATTTATCTTCCTATCACATTTCAAGATTGAGTGTTATCACTTATTTTGGGGAAAACTTGAGAGTGTTTATTGATGATAAAGCTACATCAAAGGAGATGAAATTTGAAGGGAAAAAAGCTCACCAATTATTAACATGTGGCATTAATTCTATTTTTATGAATTGTATTTTATATAATAGTATATAAATAATATATTGATTGATTTTATTGCTTAAAAATAATGCGATTATTTTATTACATTTCAAGTTGAATTTCATAAATTATTGTAATAATAATTGATGATAATATAATAATAATTGATTATGTGTTTATCAGTTATGATTTAATTTTAAATAAATAATTTAAATTTATTGTATTTTAATTAGTGGTCAATTCTATATAAAATATAATTAAAATCCAAATATTACATGTTTCAATAATTTAAATATAGTAGATAAAGTGATTTTTTATTTCTTGTTATAGTAATTACGGGTTGAAATCTACTATCACAAATCATATATGCATCGCTATTTAAGTTAATATTACTATAATTACAAAGTTGATTGTTGAATTACAAATATCTAATTAAACACTATATCTATATTAATATTATTATAATTACATTTTTTTATATTTATCAGTGCAAGTTTTGCATTTAAGTTTAGTTGAACCCTATAATAAATAGATGAGTCTAACAAATCCAAATCATGCATGTTTATGCACTACTATTTAGCAAAAATAGTTAGTTAAAAATTAAAAAGATTGATTTGATTTAATGAGTGATATAAAAAAAGATAAGAATTAATAAATGAAAATTAATTTAAAACTTATTAGTAGATATTATTTAAATTAAAAATAATTTAGATGTAGTAGATAAAATTTAATAAAAATAATATAGAAATACAAGAAAAAGAAGTTCATCAATGACTAACACGTGTTATTGTCTAAACTTATATGCACTTTGTTTTATTATTATTATTATTATTATTATTATGCACAGCATATAAGATGCCTCCAACACACCCTAATCAAATTAATTAGCTCTCAACTAAACTATTCAAAACAATAAAAGTTTGTGAGGCGAGTTAAGTTCAAATCACAATATTACCATGTATCACTTTAAAAAAGAAAAAAATCTTGATCCAATTGATGCTTTACAGGTACAGGAGTGAGGAAGTGAAAAGTTTGAATAATTTATATATTGCTTTTTTTTGTACTTAATTTGCAAGGAAAATATGTTTTTTATTAAAATAAATAAATTTATTAAAAATATACAATTGTTTGGATGAGATTTTAAAAAATCAAAATATAAAAAAATAGTTTTTTGGTTTTAAGTAAAAGTTTAAATAGTAGCTTCTTAAAAAGTCAATTTTAAAAGAGATATAATAGAAAAAAAAGTAAAAAGTATTTTTCATAATTGTAAAAAAAGTTTTACTTTTAAAAAAATTAAAAAATAATTTGCTTATATTATTTTAAAATCATTTTTTAAAGATTATCTAAATGCATCATAAGGTCATAAATTCACCTCCATTATTTGTAAAAAAAAAAAGTATGCTTTACCTGCTCTATTTCATGGTAGCTCATAAGAAGGCCGTTAACTTTACTGAAGTAACGAATGATTAAATTAATGGGTTTCTTCAATAAAACAAAATGAAACCATGTGTTTCCTAGACGGAGAAGGGAAAATCGACGTTATTTTCCTTGTGAATTCCTCTGAAAAAGTATAAGAAAAAAAAAATCCTCTAGAAAGAGTATACAAAATACAAATTACGTTAAATTAATATTTCAATCCATATATTTTATATCTATTTTTAATTTAATCTTCTTATATATATATTTTAAATCAATTCTTATATCTATAAATATTTTTAAAATAATCTTTACAATCAATTTTTATTATAATATTATTAATTTAGTTCTTACTAAATATTTTATAAAAGAAAAAAGAACATCTAAAAAATACGTACTAAACAAAAAAACATCTCTTTAAAAGAAATGAGTAGTTACTAAAATGGAGAAGCATATATTAGATGTTTTACCTATAAAGAAATATCTAAGAGTGTATCCATTAAACAAATAAATACTTATTAAATTAATCAACTGAGAGTGTTATAATAATATTATAATAAAAATTAATTACATAAATTATTTTAAAAACATTTAAAAATGTGATGATTGATTTTATAAAAATTAAATTAAAAATAAGTGAAAAGTATACAATTAAAACCTTAATTTAATGTGGTTAATAAAAAATATGTAAGAATTTTTTAATTTTTTAATATGAATTAATATATAAAGATATATATGTCAACGTAATTAATATGTAATTATAAATTTTTATATTTATATATATGAGTAATAAATTTAATTTAAATTTAACAATACATATATATTTTTCTTTTAAATTATTTATAAGATATCACATATCAATTATTAAGATCATATATTTATTATATAATAATTTTTTAATTATGTTATTTCATACCAAAATGACACATATTAAAATATAAAAAATATATATATTTCTTTATATATTATATGATACTAGTTTCAGTGTCGGTGCAAGTTACTTTGGATGTTAACATCAATCTGATCCGACATCTAATTTTTACATTTTAAACTCCACAAATTTATTTTTATATTTAATGACAAATGAAAAAAAATTTGCTACTCGCTCAAAGGTTTAGATACATTTGGCCACTTGGCAGTGTTATTATTATCCATTTGGATAATAATTGAATGAACTTATATACAAAATTCAATAATAGAGGTACTGAAATAGGCACACACACTATATATATATATATATATATATATATATATATATATATATATATATATATATTATATATATTTTATAATATTTTATCATTTTTATCACAATTAAATTTATCTCATTTTTTTAATACCTATATCTAATTTTATCACACATGTGACTCTAAATGTGAACATTTTCTTATCAAACCTTTGGAACATCATAAAAACCTCCATTAAAAAATAAATGAGAAAATTGTCTACTCAAAGAATAATGCAGCACTCACACACTTATACATATATTACCTTACATTTATATAATTATTATTATTTAATTATAATTAATTCTATCTTATTTTTTACACATTTATATTCTAATGATAACAACTACTCATGATGTGAGCTTATGTTAATCTTGTTGTCCACCAAACATTTTCATAATCAAATTAGTCGGTCAAATTTTTAAAAAAATTTACACAATTTTTAGAGGAGTAATACTAAACACACTTACACATGTATTATCTTACAACTGTATAATTTTCACCCTGATTACTATTAGTCTCACCCATTTTTTACACAATCACACTATGATTCTAAAACCTTGCATAGATGTCACTCTATGCACTCATAGATGCATGAGTCTATGTGATGTGTATGCATCATTATACTTTTACGAACTTGCAGCCAAAATTAAAAACGTACGAAAGTCCCAAATAATCAAGATAAGAAAACAGATGAATCCATGATTTCCATATTCATAAGAAATCTACCAAGTTTTGAACAATGAAATCCAATGCAACACGAAAGAGTAGTGTTAAGTCAACGTGTCTTATGGGCGGGATGATTCCAGCAACAATCTCACAGTTCACACCTCGTAAACAAACCAAATGGCATATATATACAACAGTATACTCCAGAATAAACAAACTCATTTCATTTATCTGTTCTAGGTTAGGTGTTCGCACAAGAACTGGTATTTCCACATCCATTTATATTCACTGTTCCTCAGTGCTCCGGATAACCTGGCATTATCTTAGGTGAGTGCACTAATCGAACATTTGGAGGCCCAGGTGAAGGCGAAGCTGAAAACGACCTCATAACAGAGCTTGCACTTGCAGCAGGAGGACTGCAAAGTTGGCTTGATTTAAGAGAACAAGCACTAGCAGCACCATTTGTGTCCTCTGCCATCTGTTCAGGTTGTTGGTGGTTACGCTGCAATCCATCAATATCCATTCCTTGTAAAACATTCTGATGACTGTGTGTCCCACTGGGAAGCTGGGTTTGCCAAAAAGTTGACTGTTGATTCAGTGTGGAATGGGTTGCACGAGCATTGCTTTTACCTTCAACCTCATCCTTCCCTCTGGACTGATGCACCATGACTGAGACCTCATTTGGTTTGCTAGGTTTAATTTCTGGCAACTTTTCTGTGTCCAAAGAAGTAACCTCTATTACATCAACCTTAGCTGTAGAAGAACGACCAGAAGCAATTATGGTCGTGGGGAATGCCCTCTCTGGAGGAACAGCTGGGGTGTAATTAGAGGGAAGCAAATCATCCCAATTCTCCAATAGTTCCTTGTACACTTTACGTAGAGTAACTTCAGTAAGACCAGTTACCTTGCAAATTTCTGCCTGGGTTTTGCGTTTGTCTTCAAGTTGGCAGGCCAAATATATAGCAGCAGCTGAGATGCTAATTGGATTCCTGCGAGTGCAGAAGCATTTGTTGATCACAACCTCTCCTATGTGAGTAGCCAGTTCCTAAAATACAATGTAGGAGCCATTCTCAGAATTTTGTAATATAAGGAACAGAATAAAAGAACACACCTAACAAGAGTATTTTTTTGTTTTTTTGGGATACATTACAAAGTCACCACCACAACTTGATCCGAAGACACCTAACTAAATGTCCACCCATGTAATAAGTAGACAATGTTCTCACCCATACCAAAATTTTATTCTGTCACATGAACATAAAGGTATAAATTCTGTCCATGACAAAAAGCCCATTGGTTGACAATAGAACAAAAACAGCAACAGAAAATTTGGACCCTTACAAATGTAGGAGCAAATATGTGAATGGGATGTGAGAGCACACCCCCCAAAAAAAAAATCCATAGAGTAGTTTATCCCAAATCTATCACTAAATGTATTATAACACAATTCAAAGGCTTTTGTTTGCAGACACATTGCATCCATTTGAAGTTTTTCAAAACCAGTGGCGTGCTTAAAAATTTTGGAGGGGCAAACGATTAGAGTTTTTGTAGGTATTTAATACATAATTGAATAATAATATAAAATATTTTATATTAATAATACATTGAAATTAAACTCATTAAAAATAAGAAAGAAACTAGTTGACATCGATTAACAAATAACAACCTAAGATTTAGGAGTTAGGACCTTATACTCAGTTATGAATTTTGTTTCATTTAGTTTACATAGAGTTACTATAATTAAAGAGAGAGCAAACAAAACATCATATATCGGTTAACTTAGGCTGATTCTACAGTGCACCCTGCTCAGTTATGGAGCATGGGTGCACCATTTAACAAACCTGCTATTAGAAGTCACCTATGTGTATTAACTGCTTACTGGTTTTTTTTTCTTTCCAATTTCTTATAGAATGACAAGGCAAGTGATTGAAGATGGCAAAAAGGAACCAATATTGTTGTTACAACGAAGAAGACGCTTTAGAGGAGAGTATCAACGACGAAGAAGGAGACAGCGGCAGTGGCGGTTCAGTTAGAATGCTTCTGCTGATCGGGGTGTCCCTTTGTGCAACCTCTTTGTGGCCAGAGGAAGAGTTACAGTGATGGAATTCAAAGTTTTTCCATCAACTAGAGGTCGCACAAATGCCGGGCTTTGCCAGTGGAATGGCGGAGGAGATCACTGGCAGGCTTCAACTTCGCCACCAGCTATCATTAGCAGAAGACAACTTCGTTTTATCAGACTTAGGTGAGCCTCCTTTCACTGCCACCGGTGCTAGTGCCTTACTAGAAACTAGAAAGCACTACGTCAAGAGTTCAAAGCACCTTGTCCACTAGCAGTTACCCTCTTCTACTCCACCACCACTTCAGCCCAACTCTCACCGGTTCAGGCCCCAGTGGCATCTCCACCAACCCCACCATTACCACCACTCTCTCCGCCAGCTCCGCCTGCTGCTCCACCAGCCACCGCACCAGCGCCAGGATTTAATAGAGTTCACCTAGTGATCCCCTGTTTCGTCCTTTGGCCGGTGGGTGGTGTCTATGAACACCCATGCCGTCAGACCTTCCTACCAGCATCCATTGATTGATCAGATAAATTTTGCTCAGCTCAAACTTTTTGTTGAGTTTGAGTTGAGATAGAAGCAATCAAAAGTTCCACATTTTTCACTAATTTACTGGCTGAACCAGTTGCCAGTAAATTACTTCATCCATTGATCAATTTTTTGGCACATCCTATGGCTCATATGGTAGGAACATTTATGCTCCCTAATGACCAGGGAGCATGATAGCAAAGCCGGTTAACAGTTCACTTATATTCGCAGGTTTGAAAGTACCATTAATTTTTTGTCGTTTCATAATCATTTAGGGCACAAACAGGAACTTTATAGGCATATGGCATACTTAATTTTAAACATGAAACTATAGCTAGCACAATAAAAAGTACCATAATGCATAATAGATTGCTTGAGAGAGACAAAATATGAGAATCATAGAAAAATTTTGGGGGCAGATGCCTCTATTAAGTTCCGCCGTTGTTCAAAACACAACGAGGTTGAAGAAGCTGTCAAATTTCAAAGCAATTCCAGGTACCTGAGCAGATTTATTGAGCTGTAGAAGTGTGCAAAATCTTGGCATATGGACTGATATGGAATTGCTGTTAATAGGTTGACTTAGCTGTAAAGCTTCTCCCAGTATCTTGATGTATTTCCCAATTTCCTTTTGTGGCACATTGGCTGCTATTGAAATTTCCTGCCATATCACAAGAGATGCAACATCAGACTATGTATTGGAGCAACAATCCCTGAATAACTGCGAATTAACTGAAAACACAACCAATTAAAACTGAATCATTCTATTCTATCATGGCGTACATGCTAGTGATTCTAATTTCGGAGCATTCTAATCTTCTTTTAGGTTTTAAGCTACTTGCTTGAAATAGTGATTCTATTCTATCACATTTAGAAGTTAGAACATAATAATTGAAATCATTCTATTCTACTAAAACACAACCAATTAAATCTCAAAAACTGCGACATATAAGCAACAAAATAAATAAAAATTGCACATGTAAGTAATGGGAAGGGAAGTGGAAAACAAAGAGCAGAAATGTTATTTAAGACCTGAAGGGTTCTGGGCTCTTGAGCTTCTCTAATGGCCTGAACAAGAGCGGCAGTGGCAAGGGCCTCGACGCTGCGGTTTCTCAAGCAAGTAGCGGAGCAACAATCCCTGAATAACTGAAAAGCATGATCCGAAATATCGCAGTCCAACCCAAGTATCGACGCCACGTCGATAATCTGCATGTACGCCCTCAAGTTATCGACCACAACCGTCGACGACGACGAAGAAGAAGAAGACGATGATGATGACGTGGATTCGAGAGTGCGCTCGAGCTCGGCGAGGTGGCCGGAGAAGGAGAGGGAGGACTGGAGGTAGAGCGGGGTGGGCTCTAGGGACCAGGTGGAGAAGGCGGTGATGAAGCCCGTGGGCTCGAAAGGGTCGTCGTCGTGGTTGTGGTGGAAGGTGGGGAGAGGGAGATCCGATGTCACCAGACACAGAGGGTTGTCTTGGGCCCGCAGCTGGAACAGATGGTGGGGATGGGACTGTCGCTCTTCCACCACTCGGCCGCATGACGTGCACTCCGTGATGCAACGGCCGGAGGTCGTGGTGGCGCAACGCCCCTGCGCCGCCGAGCAGTACGGGCACTTCATTTCTTCTATTGCTTATTCTTGTTTCTGTTTGGCATTAGTCTTCAAGGGTTGTTTGGTACCTTTATTTTCTCATTCGAATCTTTTATATATAAAAGTATAATATATTAGTGTAATTTTAGGTTTATATTTTTTTCTTAAATTGAGAATATTTAATGTATTTTATTTTAAATATTTTAATTATTTATTTCAAATTATTTAATAATATTAAGTATTTTAAAATTTTTAAACAATTATCTTAATTAATTTTTTTAAAACATTACAATTCATATACAACTCTTTTAACTATGTTTTCACTATAGCTATCAATAATATTTAGTGTTTTAAATTTTCTAAATAATTATCTTAATCACCTTTGATTTTTTCTAAGTTTTACAATTTCTATACAACTCTCTTAATTATATTTTCACTATAATTTTCACTCACTTAATATTTCATTTTTACTCACATAATATATAAGGACTAATTTAGATAATTTAATGAAAAGAGAATTTTTTTAATTTTTAATTTATTTGAAAATTGAATTTATGCAAAATTAAAATTATGTGTAAGAAGTTTGATAATGAAATTTGATGGTTCATTCATTGCATTAGTAGCAACAATAAGTAGTGCAACAGTTGAAGTGTTAATGAATAATGAGTAACAACACCTTAGGATGCCATATTTATGTTTCAAAATTGGTCTTATTTGATAACGCTTACTTTGTATGAAAAAATACAATTTTAAAATTTCTTAATGGTGAAAATAAACTATGGTGGTCAACAAATAATTTACATCATTTATACATATTCACGGTATACAAGTCTTTCCAATATTACTATAAATATTACAAACTAGTCTCCAAAAATTATAAACACTATTTATATTGACATCTTTGCCCAATACTCTGAAAGGCGGTGAGCCCTCAAGTAAGCAGGACCCTCGGATGGGTCCTCCTGATTCCCGGGGGGGAATTCCAACTCTCGTAAAGTCGGGAGGAAATGTTCGGCGGATGATAATACCCTCTCTCTCTGGGGGTGCGATAGTACGTTATCCCCGCTTAATGGATATAGGGAACTCTAATTGTACATAAATAGTAAAAGAAAAGTAAGGGTTCCCTCGATCTGTAGCCTACTCAATCTAATATTTATATAAATATTTTCTATAAATCTTATTCCAAAATGTCGGTCTCAATTATATAAATTTAAATATTATAAAGATTATATAAATTAAAAGTATTTTAGGCTCGAGGTCTTGATATTATTTTTAGATTAAGTCAGTATGGTAGCAATGAATATTCACATCCAAAATATTTTGAAAAATATATAGTTATTATAACATTATATTTTCGGGAAATAAACAAGAATTACGATTATACTATTTTTTATATTTATATATTGATTTTTTGATATTTTTATGAATGCAAATGTTGCAATGTACACCGGATATCCTACTCCATGGAGCTACAACTCAAGTCGGAGAGAAAGACCGAAAAGATCTGTCGGCACCAACGTGCTTGAGACCACGTGCTCATCGCACATCTAGCACATGCACGGCGTCTTTAACAAATCATGATTAGGGATAGTGTCTCGGGGGGATCATTGGTGTGTTGCATAAACCACGGGCGGAAAGAGCTACCAACCGTCCATTGTAGGCAACCCGCTCCCCAATGCCCCCAAAGTCAATCGGTGACTTACACTACGCTTATCGCCTAATTGGGTCATATTATTGTTAACTTTTTACCTTTTTTCTTAATTGATTACATTTTAAGAATAATTAAGTGAGTATAATAGATAAATTATTACTCTATATTTTTATTGTAATAATTATTTCTATCAAGTTTTGTTATTATTTTCCTAACTATTTTTCTCGTTTTAAAAAACAACTCATTTTAATATTAAAATAATGTAATCTAATTGAAATTCAAAAGAATATTTACATTTGTAATCATATGAGATATGTATTTGTGACATTGAGATTATTATTTATATTTTATTACAAAAAGGTCATTTTCACTATTTTTTATATTTTTTAAATACCCCTAATTTTATTTTCATTAGATTTCATTTTCTTTCATGTTGATTTTCTCATCTATAAAATTGATACAATTTAATATATTATTCACTCAAAAAATTATTGCTTATTAAGCAAAAAGTTGAAATATGTATATTCAAATTAACATCAATTATACTAAAAAAATACATAGAAAACTATTAGTTTATTAATCATTTCTCAAGAAAATCAATAGGTGAATAAAATATTTTTTCCAATAAATATCCTCACTTTGTCAAAGTAATAGTTTTGACATCTGAAGACAAGCTTTGTATATTTCAAACTTTGTTTTCCTAACAAAATTTTCAAGAAAATTATGAATGTTCATACAAGAATCAAGATTGAGAACCATGGAAAAATCATGGTTAACAAAATAAAAAAATCAAGCTTTTATTAATCAAAGCTTCTCTTTAGGAGAAAATTGAAGAAGCTTTGAACAAGATAGAATGGGTTTTGTGACAAAACCTTATGAAGAAGAAATGCTTAGAATAGACTTTAAGTCAAAACAAACTAAGAGATGAGTGTTTAAAAGGATAGATTGTGAGTTTAAAATGGTGACGGTTGGAAGAAGAAAAGAAAATGGAAGATGCGTCCCTTGGAACTTTGAGAGAATTAATATTTTGAGAAGTAAAAAGTGAAGATGAAGACGTGAATAACTTGAGTTGCCAAGCGTGTAATATGTGATATTGGGAGATTTTGAGTGTGATTATCTAATTTTTGAGTGAAAGTTAAGACAACCGTGGATGATTTGTGACATTTGGAACAGCTTTTTTGCATGGTTATCCACTCCTTGGAGGTGATATTGGTCTTGTGTTCTTTGTGAAACGTGAATGACATGAGCAAATAGCCATGCATTAATTGCACAAGGACACTCACTTCTCATTGGTCAAACACTTTGCATGGCAATTTGAATATTCAAATATCATATAGGCTTCAAATGCATGATTTTAGACTCAAACCAAAGCCAAATTTTAAAGCAAATATTCTTCTTGTTGGGCCTCCAACTTTGGTCCATGGTGTTTTAGGTGAGTTTAAGTCTTTAATTCATCATTAGTTCAAGCCTAGTTACTAGTTAATGGTTAGCTAATTAATTGGATTTAATCTCCTAACCATTCTTACTTAATCCTTCAAGTACATAACTAATTTAGTTTAAATATTTAACTTATATCTAAATATAATAACATGCATCATCACCTCTAATTAGAATTACGATATTAAATTAAAGATTAAGTTACAACTAATCCCTAATCAAGTTAGTTTACTTAATTTCTTAATTAGGTAATTGCAAACTAAATTAAAGTTAATTAGTTTCCTATAAAAGTCAATAATTATTGTTGACCCAAACTATGGTGAATATTACTTGATAATTTTGGTAGGATTTGTTTTACACCATTGATTGAATCAATGGTGAAGATCAAAGCTCTAAGTCAAGCTTCAAATCTAATGGGCCACAAGGCTCTAAACTTCTTTCCTCCTTTCACTCATTTTTCCAACCATTTGTTTTGACTACATCTTTTTCACTTTAATTTTAATTTCAAGAAATATTTAAACACATTTTCTATTAATTAAAACTTATCGGGTCCAACGTTCATTGGTATATAAATATAATCAGATTTATTTATCAAGACTTTAATATTTTTGTTTTTATAGATAGTTTAAAATTAAAAGATTCTTTTATATTTTGTTTCGATAATTTAGAAACTACCCTCTCCAAAGAGGAGAATTTTCTTACTAAAAATTATTATTTTTCCTGTAGATAAAATACACAAAATGATCAAGTATGATATCGAATAATCAAATTATTTTTATACAAAGTACAAAAGGTGGTAATAATTATTAGGAATATATAATATAATTACGATATTATTGGTTATGGCTTGGTGACGAAGATGATGGTGTTCTATGGTGGTCAACGATTATCTAGCATAGGGTTTTCAATTTGATTATTGGGTCATATTATTGTTAATTTTTTAATTTTCTTAATTGATTATATTTTAAGAATAATTAAGTGAGTATAATAGATAAATTATTACTCTATATTTTATTGTAATAATTATTTCTATCAACTTTTGTTATTATTTTCCTATATTTCTCAAAACAATTCAAGAGAAAATAATGTAATCTAATTGAAATTCAGGAAGAATATTTAGTTTGTAATCATATGAGATATGTATTTGTGACATTGAGATTATTATTAATATTGGTTATTACAAAAGGTCATTCATTTTTTTATTTTTTGAAATAAATTTTATTTTCATTTTAGTCATTACAATTTCATTTTATTCATAACAGACATTTAAATGTAATTTATATTAATAAAAAACTAATTAACTAATTAACTAATATTTACTTTTAGAGGAAAAAGTTGCATTACGAAATTCATAATTTAGTTTATGAACAAAAATTAGGATTTCATTTACTTTTCATTTTGATTTTTCATCTATAAAATTGATACAATTTAATATATTATTCACTCAAAAAAATAATTTTTATAAAAAAAGTTAATATGTTATTAAAATTAACATCAAATATACTAAAAAAATACTCAACTATTGGTTTATTAATCATTTCTCAAAATCATATAATAATATTTTTCCACTATATTTCACTTTGTCAAAGTAATATTTTGACATCTAAGTATATTTCAAATTTTTAAAATAGCAACTATATTTGAATATATTGCAACATGCAATTCTAAACTGACTGTGATAGTTAGAAAAAATATTTCTCAAAATGACAACTTTATAATTCAAATATATGACATTGTTAGTAAGATTTGTTTTGAGTTGCAATATACTTTCACTACAATTAATCATCATTAGATAAGATAGTAACTATATGATACAATAAATATATATATAATCAACATAAATATAATTAGTAGATAATTTAAAATAAATACATAAAAGATGATTTAATTTATATTTATATGATCATAAATTATATATATATTCATATTCCATCCATTGCTTGGATAGAAATACTAGTCAAATTGGTTTTAAAAATTGTATCAGACATCAGACCAACGATAATAATAGTTTGTAGGTCATTGTTTAATTGGTTTAACCAGTTCATAGTTTATAGTTTAATTGATTTAATTGGTTAATCTGATTATTCAACTGAGATAATATCGAACAATATAATAAAGACGAGTAATACTCTAAACTTCTCTCTATTTACCTAATTTTTCACATATCCATTCTATTTTAAAAAGTTACACAAAATCCTTTTAGTAGGAGTGCTTATGACCCCATCCGAAGCAAATTTGGCCTAGTTGTATTCTTAAAATTAGGCTCGATATAATTTTTGGATCAAGTTTGGGTTACACCTTGGATTTGTCTAACTTGACCTGGTGTTATATAATATATTAAAATTTATAATTTTATGAAAATTAATAACAAATTATAAATTTTTTAACTTAAATTACTACTTTTTACATTGATATACTTTGCTTAAAAATATACGTTATAAAACATCCCATCATTTTGTTTTATACTTTTAAAATTTTATGACTTAATTATACATAATATTCAAATTTGTAAAATTATCTAAATGTTGGGTTGCCCTAATCCCTACGCAGTCACTAATCGGCCATGATAGGTCGGGTCTGAGTCTAAAAGTTTGGTTCAATAAAAAATATTAGATAGATTTGGGACAAGGTTAAATTTGACCCAACATAACCCATGGACACTCTTACTTCTTAGTACTTACACTCTTAGCTCTTGAATTTTGAAAAAACATTATACATAACTTCAATTAAACATAATAAGCTTAAAATTGACTAACATAGTCGTTAACTACTCATTAATGACCTTTAAATGATATTTATACCTTTAATTTCACTAGTATTATTTGTAATACTAAATGATTTTTGTTTAAAAAGTCATTTTTACCCTAAATTTTTACCTTTAATTACATTTCTATATCTTAATTTTATCTATATTACAAGTAACACTAATAAAATTAAAGATTAAAATGTCATTAATGATTGACTAATGATTTTGTTAATCAATTTTAAGTTTATTGTACTTAATTAAATTTATGTAGTGTTTTTCAATATATAAAATGTGTTTGTATAAGTATTAAAGAGATTCTGCATAGTTTTTAAAAATAAATAGGACTAAATAAAATATTAGACAATAAAAAGAAAGTTAGAGTATTTTTCTCTAAAAACTAATTGAACTGAAAACATGACAAATGATAAAGGAAAAAAATGATTCTATAAATGCACCTCTTTTAAGGGTGTGTGATTGAGAGAGAGAAAGTAATAAGAAAAAGTAAGTGTAATGAATGATATTAGATAAAGTGTAAAGAGAAGTATATGCACTGTTTATGGTAAGAATATCAGAATTGAATGATAAATGCACAAACACATTTTCACAGGAGCCTCAAAAAAATAAAATCTTCACATTTTATTTCTCTATTTATTTTGTCTATCTTTATCTTCATCATGCACGGTTGAATCTCTATGTGTGTGATTTGTACTCAAATCTTCTGTGTATCTGAACTTTCACGAATTGATTGCTGTTTGAATTTTAAAATATTGGTTAATGGGGACCATGTGCCCCACGCTCATATACATGTAAGTTTAATGCGTGTGAACTAATTCATTTTGCTTTTAAGATAGTTATTTTTTCTTTTGTGTCTATTATCATTTTTATTTTATTAACTTTTTATTAAATAACCTTTGGTTTATTTTGATTCAATAACTCAAATCAACTCATCTAATAAAATATTAATAAAATTAGAGTGACACTAAACACACATTCTTTCTCCCTTAGTTATAGACACCTCCTCTCTTTTCATGTGTTGGATTGAACTTAGTTGAAACTTTTTTTTTTTTGTGTAAAATAAACTTAATCTAAACCTATATTATTCACGCTTCAAGTTTAAAGTATTGTTGCGTGAAAAAACATGTTAAAAATATAATAAAAATCATTTATATATCTTTAATTAACAACTTAAATTTTTGAAAGAAATAGTTCATGACATGATATTAAAACATTTAAACATTTAAGATCAAATAATCATGTATTCAATCTTTGTCACCTCCATTTTTTAAAATAAAAGTCGAATATAAACACATAATAAAACCAAATCTATATATTATTCACATTTTAAACTCAAAGAACTCTTATGTAAAAAGACATATAAAAAATATAATAAAAATCATTCACATATCTTCATCCACTAGCTTAAGCTTTTAGAAAAGATAGTAAATGACAAAACATGTGCTTGAATGAGTTTGAGATCAAATTTCAATAGCAGGTAAGATGTGATACAAGTATCCATTTCCTACTCGGAAGAATCTTTTTTTGCTTCCAATGTGGAATCACCTGTCTGCTAGTAAGTGTGGAGTTAATCCTTAGTTACTTTTTCATGTGCAACCCATGAAGGGGGAAAAAATTATAAGCTGGCTACGCGGACTTGCTGTAATCAAGAAAGAAATGTACTCGGAGAAACATGAGAGATTTAGAACTTGGTTGCTATGAAATAGAACTCAAAAATATACTCAGCCCAAAAGGTCGTGTTTCAATTTACTACTCCTCACTTCGTGAAGATTTTGAATTTGACTGCAAAATTTGAAAGAACCACAACCTATTAAAATACAATAATGTATCCCTGTCATGGAAGTATGAAAATCCGAGCATGGCTTCGCCCATCACTACCTCTTCACAAACTTTTGGTAGCACATGAGCATTTTCAAGTACAAACCAGACCCTTGAATGCTCCACACTCTAACCTTTAAGCACGCCTAGAGGTTGTTGCTTCTTTTTCTTTCTCAACTTGCTTGAGACTCTTACTAAATTCCCGTGCTCTCTGAAATGGTACACAATGAAGACATAAGGCCAGAATATATGCACTACTAGTATGATCATATTTGAATTTGAGACAGGAGCTGAGGTTTCACATTTTTTACTGAAAATATTTGTTAATAAATAACACCATTGCCAATCATGCATTCATACTTCTGGGAAAAACAATCTCCAACATCTATACCAACAAGCTCAAATCTAAAGCTCACCTATTTTTTTTCCAAAAGGAAAAAATGTTAAACTATACAGACCCTTACCAACCATAGTCAATTAACTGAGACGAGAAAGGATCATTTAATTCACAATCAGATACCAGCATAATTATGTAAGCTACCCTACATTAAAATTACAATTTCCTCTCCACTTTCTGCAACTGCTACCCTTGAGAGTGATATGATAATATAACCTTAAATTAACTACCGATGGCAGAAAATTGAAAGACAAATAAAAGCAAAAGGGAAGGCCAATGAAGTAAATTAGCAACATAAGAATGTCAATCTCAGAAACCATCAATTTCCCTTTCTTTTCATTTTTTTAAGAAGTCTGTCCTCCTAACCACACTATTTCCTCATCATCTTAATTGAATCTCCCAATTCAACAATCCACCTGACTGTCAGTTTTGCTTCTTTCAACTATATAGAATGGGAGAGACAAGACTAACAAATCCATCACTTATCTACTTTGGGAAAAATGGGGAAAGCTTAACTACACTTTTGTTCTCTCTAATTTCACAGAAGTTCAATTGTGAAACCCTAGTTCTTATTTGGGAAAAATGCATATAGCCATACACTAATACACATTCCTCGAACTTTAGGGTGATTGCGAGTAGCCACCATGAACTTTCAAATCTGCCAATGAAACCTTCAAATAATGAAAAACATTGCAACAGACCCTTTCATCTGAATCTAACTAACAATTTCTATTAATCATGAAATTACTAATATATTTGTCACCACATAAGAAATTCCTTAAAAGAAAAATAATAATTTTGAGAAATTTTGTTTATATATCATATTTAAAGAAATGAAAATATTTAAATACTCTATTAAATTTTTATTTGATGTGGTTTGTGGGATTGACATGGACAAATCAGGTGATGACAAGTATATTAGTCATGTGATTAACGGAAACTGTTGAAAAGAATGACTGAAGGATCTACTGTAACATTTTTTATAGCCCCCTCCAATTTCAACAATTTTGCTCATGGTTTTTTAAATTGATGCAAATTTGAGTCCCTCTATATTCGCTGCTGACACAACCCTCTCATCGCTAAAAAGTATTTGTGCCATGTCATCTCCATGTCAGCAAAGATAGTGGCAAGTAAGAGAGAGAGAGAGAGAGAGAGAGAGCCATATTAGCAAATCAGCCATTTTGCTGACATTGCACTACCATTGAAATACAGAGGCCGCAAAGCACGTGGATAAACTAATTTGCTTCAATTTCAAAACCAGGAAGAAAGATCCTTGAAATTGGAACCAGGGGACCAAAATTAACGAGCCAAAAGTATAATCAAGCCAAAAAGAAAAACCCTTACAACTTACTTTGCTAATAGGGTCAACAATGCTGACAAAACATCTAATTGAATAAAGACTCCTCAAAAAGACTCATTCCAATTCATCATGAAGGGATATTCATCAAATTCTACAGAAGTAAGGTAACTATTGTCGCAAAAAGCCTTACAAAAAATGTGATGGATAAGGAATGAATAATATTGTCGTTTTGTATGAAGAAACCAAAGGGAATTAGCTTGCAGCATTCACAAAACACGCATGCAGTTAATTTAATGTGTTTTTACCGCCTGAATAAGGCATGCAAAGCACAGGCTTTTATAGTAAACATTTTTCAATCTCTTAGTTTTATTTTGTCTTGCCTGTTATAAACTATACCTTTCCCTCCCCCAAGTTGTACTTTTTGCTCCTTTCTCCCAAATAACCAGGAGGTCAGATGTCCCACACACAAAAACCTTTTCAAGAAAAAAGAAAGAGATATGGGGAGGGGGGAGGGAGTATTGATAGACGATGGTCTGACCAGACTGTTTAGAGATAAAGATATTAGTGGAATTATTGCACCAACATCATATTAACCAATCACATTAACAAGTGAAGAGAATTCTGAATCCAAGCTAGCAAGATCTCTGTTTCGGCATAATGGAATAACACTGATAAAGAAAGCTGTCAACATCTTGTAATTTAAACCTACTTCAAACCGATAACATCATAGTATGCAAAATAAACCATGAACAAAATTGCAATAGATTTCCTAGCCAGAAAATGATTTACATAATCTTCAATCAATCCAAATAAAGTATTCTATTCCCACAAACCCCATTTGCAACAAAGTCACGGGACAACATTCAAAACAGCACTAATCACTAGCTCGTCGAGTTTGATCAGCGCCATAAACTTTTCTATTTCAAAATCTTAAACTTTGTAATTTATATAAAATAGTATTCCAATGCAATAAATATGTTAAAAGATTGAATCGATTTTCCTCTCCCATAACAATCACCATGAGTTTTGAGCTTCCCTCTACTATGAAAACAATAATAATACGCTAGGAGAAAGCTCATTAAAGAAAATTAAACTAGAGTTTGTAATAGAAATCTAGTCAAGATTTTATGTGTGTTTGGATTAACTTATTTAATGTTCAAAACTGCTTATAATCAAAATCTTATTGCGAGAGCACGATCTTTCCCTTAAAAGATAATCAAAACCAAACACGCCCCAAGATTAAGATTTAAGAAGAAGAACTCACCGCAGATTGGATGGGAGGTGGATCAAAATGAATGGAGCGCACAGACATCTTGGCGATCTCGGTGATGGCGGCATCTCTGACCCCAGGAACATCACTCGTCAATTCTTCATAGGCAGCCTCGAACGCCTGCTGCCAGAACCTTGGCAACCTGATCCTGCGGCTGTTGGTGTACACATCCCACATGTGCCTCACCACCTTCTCTCTCTCCTCCATTTCCTGCATGCACCCACCCAATCCCAAAACAGAAAAATGCATCAAATGAAAAAAAAAGAAAAAGAAGAAAAGAAATCGCAACACCGACAGGTAAATTCAGAGAGACAAAGACAGAAAAAACTTACGAGGACATCGAGGTCGTCGTAGATGGGAGTGTCGAGGTCATTGGATAAGGAGTTGAGGTTGCCGGACCAGCGAAGAGAGACGGTGCCGGTGAACATAGACCAAAACGCCAAGAGCAAGATGGCCGCTAATGCCCAGAACTTGTACCTCCCTTTACCGAACAGACCCGAATCCAAAGTTTCCTTTTTTGTACTTGCTGTCGTAGTTGGAAGCGCATCGTCATCCTTCATTTCTTTGGATCAAGTGGGACACAGAATCCAATCGAATCAAATTCAGGTAATATTTTCGATCAAAATGGTGACTTTTCTTCTATTTCGGTACTGGGTGCTGCACCGGCTTCATCACTTTCGGACTCAGCTTTGCGAAAAGGAAATTAAATTGAGTCCGATCTGATTATGCGAATTAATGTTACTGACTCAGATACACTGCAATGCAATAGAGATAAAGAAGAGAGATTTTCTAATTTCTATAAAATTAAATTAAATAATTAAATAAATAAACAAGAAAATGACGGGTTTGCTGTTTCGTTCATGGGTAAGGTCAGTGTACATCGTGTGGGGCACCACATTTTATTACTTTGGATTTGGTTGACTTTGGTCTGATGTGGGATAATGGTGACCGTTGATTAGACTGAAGCATTTGCTACATTTTAATGCCAATGTTGACATTTGATACCCTTGATCCATTGTTGGAGGCGGCAACCGACACCAGACGGCAGCGTTTCAATCAAATGCTCTTTCTTTCACCTATCCTCATCATGTAGCGTGAGCAGCACGGGAGATGATGACATATAAATATAAATAATATTACTAGTTAATATTAATTTAAATAATATTAATTTATTTCTTATTATTACTAGTTAAAAAAATTATAGAATGGGTATGAATTTTTATCTAACGGATCATAAATTAAAAAAAAAAATTATTTATATTTTAAATTTTTTTATCTTGAAATATAAAAATATTTACTAAATATTAAACTAATAAACTTAAATATTCAAAGAGATATTTGACAAAAAAAATAAGGATTTAATTTTAATGCATTGATAATTTACACTGTCATCTAATTATATATTAATATATCATTAAAAATAATTAATTTTCATAATAATTATCTCCAAAGTAACACATATGATAATATATGATTAATTAATTGTGTAAAAAATTATACACTAAAAATGTATCAAAATTAAATTCAAAAAATAATGAAGTTAGAAATGAACTAAATATGTTAAGTCCAAGTTTCATATTTTTTAAGCAAAGCAAGCAAAATTTTTAAATTTGACTCTTTTAAATAAATAAGTCAAATTTAAGTAATATCTTTTTTTTTACAAATCAAGTCTGAGCTTTGAGTATTCAGCTTAACTCGACTTGTTTATACTCCTAGACTAGAGTAGGAGTATTCAAGACCTGACTTATCCTATTAATCGGGATCGACTTGAAGCTAATTAGGTTTTATAAATTAGACTCTGTGTATTTTTTTGTCAAGTTTAAGTTATACTTTACGTTGTCTCAACTTGGCTTCGGTATCTTAAATTATTTTAAACCTTATATTTTTTATAATTAATTATAAATAATAAAATATCTTAACTTAAATTAATAATTTTTGTATAATATAATAATTTATTTATATTGATATTTTTTTAAAATATATATTATAAATTATATCTTAATTTTAATTTTTCACTTTTATAATCTTGTTATTTAATTATATAAATATTTAAATTTATATATTATGTCTATATATTAAATTAATCTAATTTAAATTCAATCATTATCAAATCATAATCAAATCAAAATTAAATTAAAAAAATTATTTAATTAAAATATCAAATTAAATTTGAATCAATTCAAATCCCACTAAACCAATAACATGTGCATCTCTAGATTACAGTTAAATTCCCTCAAGTTTCTCTAATATTAAAATTTGTTGACGTTGCTGTGCGGTTGTTAAGATTATGTTTGGTCGGGTGAATAAATACCTTTTGTTTGGTATAAAAAATTTAAATAATTATTGTTTTGAATTTTGATTTTATATAAGTGGCATAATCACTTTTCCATTCCTAATAGAATAATCAAAAAACAGAATTTGGTTATTATGTTATGAACAGTTGTTACATTACTAGGATTTCTGTTACTTAATTTTTTTTAAAATGAAATAGTCACTTCATAATATAATAATTACACACTTTGCTATGCTTTTTTTATACATACTTTCAAAAAAATATATATTAAGTGGTTATAAACTCATGTTATGAGTGGGCAGTTCCACTCCCATCCAAGATCCTAATTCCGCTAGGAGTGAAATAATATGATTCTCTTGATACAAAATTTATTTAAGAATTGTACAGGAGTCATCTTTATGAGAGAGATAACTTGTTTCCACTTTGCTATGTTTATTTTATTATACTGAATTATTATTTGAAGAGTAATTAAAAAAATAACACATAAAAATAAAATCTATAATATAGCATTTATCAATATATATTCCGTTCATAATTTCAATAGTTATGTTGATAAATTTCCACAACACGTGTTAAAAAAATTCCAAAATTCATACGCATAAAAATTAAAGATTCATATCACACAAATCATCCAAAAATTATAAAAGAAATTTTATAAATTATAATTGAGTTTTATAAATAAATATTTTTATGTCTATTTCTCTATTTCATTTGATCACATTAAAGAATCTAAATCCATATATATAAGTATCGTGGAAATTTGACACATTTATTATATGATAAAATGGGAGAATATTCTAACCCAGACCTGTAACAAAGAATGCATATGATTTATTAATGTAATATTTACAGCTAAAGTAAATATAACACTACTGATATATACAAAATTTTCTCTAATTAAGTGAACTAGAATCCTGGAACAAATGTTTTTTGTTTTGCAAAAATCACAAATGCTTTTAAATGTATGAGTAATATGTGCATATTTCTAAATCAGTGCTCACGCAATCTGCTGTGGAATCAATTGTCATTACATTACATAATATATATGATATTTTTTTTGGGGGGGGGGGGGGTATGAAAGAATACATATGCTTATTCTATTACAAAGTATTTTGTGTCTTTCCTGAACCTGGGGGAGGCAAAAAACTTTCAGCAGTCAAACCCCATATATTAAAATCTACCTCTTCGATCTTCCACCTTTCTTCCAATTCTCTTTTGTGGTTAGCCGATTGCTCACCATATCTGGAAACAGTAACGCGAGTCCTGCCACTGTGTGACACATTTATCCCATCCACGTACTTATAATCTTCCATTACTGACTCTAGGCTTGTTTCCCAGAAAATGTCAGTGTTATCTTTGGTTCTCATCGTAAGTAATCTAGAGTCCTCGAATTGAATTAAGAGACCAGATCGTTGGCTGAAATAGCCCCATATGGTGTGGTGGATGATCTCAAAGTTTGGGCCACTTTGGGCCTCACGAATTGCCGGGCTCGTTTCTAACTTCAGGATGAAGCACTCCTCATCATTGATTATTTTCTCTCCTATGCATGCGGCGTCCAAAAATAAGTTAGCTGTGGCCCTCGGATCCAATCCCTGACATACCACTCATTTAGCTACATTTATCAGTAAGAACAAAGAAAAACATTTCTCAATCTGCTATCATTTGCACATCAAGTTGAAAGGAGAACATTGCCAGCAATTAAGCAAGTTAAAAGATGGAACACTGAATTTTGAGTCCTTAGGGTATATCTAATTATTTGAATATTGGAACATTGAATTGTTGTTAGATATAAAAATAATTCATCAGTATTCATCTAACAATTTAAGTTTTTAAGAATGTTAATTCTTGACATGATATCAAAATCTTTATTATTAAATTTTTCACCTATCAAGTGAGAAAATAATTTAAAAAACCAAAAAAGCCTCTATGATTAAGTATACCAAAGTTTGATCCTTGTGAGTTTCCACTCTTATTCTTTTAAATAATAACAAAAAAAAAAGTTGGTAAAGGAACGTGTTAAATATAAAAATCATTCACCGGCCTTCATTTATCACTATTCAAGAGTGAGCACACCTTAATGGAATGTTTTATATTTGAACAACTGCTCAAATTTTATTATGAACACATTGCAATCAAGTTTACGAATAATATTATTCATATACACTTATACACATATCATTTCATATTTATATACCTTTTATCATCTTATTAAAGCTGATCTCATCTCGTCTCCTACATATGTACACTCTAATTGTAACATCTATACCTGATGTGAGATGATGTATGTCTAGATATTGTGTATAAAATTTTGCTAAGTTTAAGTAGAGAGTTAAGTCATACATAATATTCGATGAGCAAGTACTCAAAGAAGGGAGGATGGCATGTGACTTGGTGAAGGATCAAAATTTCAAGATTATCATCACACCCTCATTGGCTTTATGTAACTTTTAATAGATAAAAAAAATCTAAAAAGAATAAGGTAATGGTCCTAAATCTAAGTTAGAGTAACACCTTCCTAATGTATTAAAAAAACAACTTCGTTATTTAAACTTGGGTTTGATGAGTGTAAATCATGATAACAAGTAATTAATAGATATATTAAAGAATGGTTCCCACCACAGGCAGGCACAAATGCAGTTATGGAATTGGAACATTGTATTTCATGCATGGAAAATGCTCATGTGTTTGAAGTTTCTGTAGCGGGGGATTAATATATAATACCTGAAGGAAACGGCGCAGAGGTCTAGGAGCACCTCTTGAAATGGGGGTTTGTTGGTTAGAGGAATTGCGCCATGAGACCTTGCCATTGCTACCGCAACAAACCTTGCAACCGGACACAACCAGCTCTAAACACCACAAATCTGGATCCTTTTGCCATAAAACGAACCCGCCAATCTCCTCGGAGGTTTTCTTCACCTCTATGCTTTCGCCGGTCTGGTGAAAATCTGATGCACTAATCTTGATCTGCCCCGTTACACACATACTATCCACTGCATTTAATGCTGGCTGCCCTCCTGTTGCCGCTATATATTGTTGCACTATATACTTGGCCGTTGATGATTCCTACAACACAATCAATCATCCCTTTAATTTTCTTACATAGTTGGACTGAAAACGAAATCAAAATGAATATATATAGTATTGTGATGTGATTTGTTAACATGTGTAGGAAATTAATTAGGAACTGATATTTTGATCCCAAAAAAAAAAGTAGGAAATTGATATATATGTTCACAGTTCATGTCATCATCTAATAATTTCTTGTAGAAATTATTTTAAATAATTTTGGTTCACATTGACGAAATAGCTCCAATTAAATGTTCTTAATTTTGGTTGGCTATATATGCTTTAAATTTCTAAACAATTTAATTGATGATTAAAGTAGTGATTTTTCAGGATGGGTTTTTGATTTAATTTGTTGTAATGATTGAATTCATGTGTTGTAAAGAAAATGTGTTTCTTACAATGGAACTATCTCTGACTGGACGGTGGATAGAATGGCCTAATTGGACCTGAAGAGGGATAAGAGGGGATCCAACAAGGTAAAGCAGAAAGCGAAGCTCATTTAAGCGTGCTGCAACTGCAGGGGATGACAATTTGTCCTCAGTTTGACCCTTCATCCACGTTAACATGTTCTGCCACCGCAATGTCACGTTGCTTCCCATGCTTGCGAACATTTCTTCGGGTATTGGTATTTCAAGGACAGTCTCCAGTCCATCTTCTTTATCAATGTTCGGACAAAGCCTCCTCAAGAAAGACTTTGCAGCTGCCTGTTTCATCAGTGTGTGTGGGTCTCTCTTGTTCTGTTTATGTTTTTTATTTTGTTTCTTTTTTATCTGTTTGTTAGAGAGAGAGAGAGAGAGAGAGACAAGGTACGAGGAAGAAGCTGATTGAAGAGGTATGACGAAGAAAGAAAGAGAGAAAAAAGGAAGGGGGTCACAGTCAAAGGCTAAACATCTTTGTATGTCCCCTCAACCGTTTCTATCTGTGGAGGGGAAAGATGGAGCTATCTGGGGAAAACCAAAATGAGAGGGTGCGGTTAGGTGTCCATTTGCCTAAGATTCTCCTTGTTTTTAGGTGTTGTGTGGGCACAAATTATAGTTGATTGCTGTTGTTTAAGTTTCTATTTAAAGATTTAATCCATAATTTTTGCAAATTTTGTTTTATGAGTTACATTCAATCTTCGTCAAACTGGATCTCCATGGATGTTAGGTCCAAAATTCTGTTCATTGTATAGGAAAAACAAATTTTAGGTAGTTTCCTCTCCATATATGGAAAATTTCTTCCTATGTGCTCCGACCCAAGCATGCGTCTGTTTATTATTCCCTATACTACTTTTTCAAGTCCAAATCTAGGTTGATGTAAAAGAAAATTATAGAAACTAGAAAGTAGACAATAATGGACATTATACCTATCAACCATCAGCATTATGCAATAACTAACAATATTAATACTCATGAGAATTTTATACGAAAAATACATTTGCAGAGACAGATTAAGAACAGAAACTTCATATAGGGGAAAATGGGTGGCTGAATTTTTTATGCTGTGTATAAAAGTAATGATTGAAAATGTTTTAGCCACTCATTTAAAGAATTGTGTAGTTTCTGTAAAGAAAGTGTTTGTA
The DNA here is from genome assembly GCA_029884595.1 of Ormosia semicastrata. Taxonomy (NCBI): domain Eukaryota; kingdom Viridiplantae; phylum Streptophyta; class Magnoliopsida; order Fabales; family Fabaceae; genus Ormosia; species Ormosia semicastrata. Next base: position 12,371,910 of record JAQQTO010000037.1, read on the forward strand.
TATATCATTACTCAATTTTATATGTTGTACGTACAGAATATGCTTAACACTATATATGTTGGTGAAGTGATTGGTATTTATTTTCTCGTGCATATCGTTCGATTATGAGAACCATAAAATTTATGAATCAGTTGACTGTTTCATGGGCACCAAGATTGTTATTAGTTTCAATCAATTCAAGTTTTGACATTTTTATTGATTTAGCTGATGTCAGCATATATTGATTTACTATGAATTTATATAGCGCAGCTGCAAAAGAGATAGCTAGCTCATCACTTCGTTATACATTTGAATTATAGATCTAAAAAATAAGTGTACTAATCCTAGACATTGGAATTAATGGTACTTGCAAACATCAAATTTGTAGTGTGCCGTTGTAGTAGGCATATGTTATGTACAAAGATTTTGCATGCAACATATGTAATATGTATGTAAGGATATTAGTGTTTTAAAAACTGAATCGGCTGATTGAACTCGATGTAGTATAAACTAGTTATATATCTAATTTGAGTATTTTTTTAGTTTAATTATAATTTAATTATAAACTTAATAAATTAAATTAATCAAATTATGATTTAGAAATCTTATCGGTTTAATTTGCAGTTTGATTTTTAAATCACTGAAGGATAAAAAAAAAACGCAAGAGAAAACTTGTTCCCAATATTGAATTGGGGAGTCGTTATTACCTAATTCTAGATTCTTTAAACTCATCATTTTCTGATATTGAATATATGGTGGTGCTTCTGCCAATTATAACTAGTCTTTTAACAGTTGACTTGCAAATGCCCTAGCTACATTGCACTTCTGCACTTTCACTTTTTTTGGGCCACACCTTTATGTTGTGTGTGTTTAGATTATAATTTACAAAATTAATTTTGGATCAATTTAATTTTGTAAACTTAGTTTTGATTAAAAATGGGTTTGGAGGGAATTAATTTATTTTGAATATACCTTTATATGATAAGTGATAATTTTGGTCATAAATGTTTCTAACTCAATTTAAAAGCAATTTTTTTTCACATTCACTCAACCCATGATTTGAGACCAAAATTCCATTGGACACACCCCAAGTGAAACTTTTCCATGTACATGTTGGTTTGAGAGTAAAACCAAGTTTGACCCCTCAAATCATGTGATGTGTGAATGCCCAGTCAAACATGCACTGTATAGTAGCAGGTTGGCGCAAAGAAGAGGATGATCTGGACCAGCTCATGGGTCATGTCTGCCTAGGATGTTGAATATTATAACATTTAACGCACAAAGTATACACTACACAACCATTCTCTCAACAATAATGATATTAGCATACTATTTTCATTATGCCATTCTTTGTCTTTCTTTTTGCATAATAAAATAAGGAAACTAGTGTTAGATGATCTTGCAATTTTCTTAGAGACTCTTGAGCCCTTCCTTATCAAAAAAAGAAAAAAAAACTTCTCACAAATACCGTATCTCATTAAAACACACACTACGCATTCTGTCTCAAATCCGTTTCTGCAGCTACATCTCTACTAGATTTTTTGCTGAAAACCATCTCCATCTCTTCCAAAGCCCTGCCCTTGGTTTCAGGTAGGAAAAAGTAGAAGAACAACCAAGCTAATATAGATATACCCGCAAACAAGAAAAAGGTCCCACCTATAGTGATTGCTTTGTAGATTGAAATAAAACTCATGGAGATAGCAGCATTCATGAGCCTGTTCACTGCAACTCCTATACTTGCCCCCTGTGCTCTCAACTTCAAAGGGAAAATCTCTGAGCTATAGACCCACGTGACAGGTGCAAGCCCAATATTGAAAAAAGCAACAAACGTGTAAGTAGCCACTATGCTAAGGGTCAAGGCCCACAATAGCTTTTCCTGGGAATTATCAGCCATGGTCAAGCTGAACCCTAATACTGCAAGGCCACAAACCATTCCTCCAGTGCTTATTAGCAAGAGGCGTCTTCTTCCAACTTTGTCAAGCAAGAATGTGGATGTTATCAAAAAAAGGACTTTTGTAAGACCTACTCCAATTGTTGTGAGCAAGAGCTTGTCCTTACTAGTAACACCAGCTTTTTTAAAGATTCTTGGACTATATAACATTACAGCTTCTATTCCAGTTGCATGCTCAAAAAAGTGAAGCCCAATTGCTGCAAGCAGCATCCAACGAACGGAAGGTGAGGGTCTCACAAGCAACTCTTTCCAAACCCCTTCACCATGGTTCTTTTGAGGGAGTTTAACCATCTCTTCTAGGGTATTCTCGTCAATCCCAGCAGCAATTTTTATATCCTTGAAGCGATGTTCAGCCTCTTGTTCAGTGTTTGAAACTTGCAATAGGACTTTCTTGGCTTTTCCTAGATGGCCACGCATCACCAACCACCTTGGAGACTCTGGCATTGTTAGAATGACAAAAGCCAAGGCAAGTGAAGGAATTGCTGCTATACCAAGCATCAATCTCCATCCAAGTTTCAAAGTTAATTGCCTCATGCAATAGTTTGCTATGTAGCCAAGTAAGATCCCAATACCAATACAAAGCTCAGGTAGGGAGGTTAGAAAACCCCGGGACTTGGCAGAGGAGATTTCTGCTGAGTAAACTGGTGCTATCATAAGAGCAAAGCCCACACCAATGCCAGCAACACACCTTCCAACCATTAAAAGTGCATAGTTTGGGCCATATCCCATGAGAACTGCACCAAGCATGAAGAGAAGAGAGGCTAGGAAGATTGTGTAGCGTCGACCAATGTAATCAGAGGTTCTTCCAGCAGCTAAGGATCCCACCAATGCGCACAGGTTTAAGATGCCTGCTAGAACCTCCTGTTGGGTGTCACTGATTCCGAGATCTTCCTTTATGAATATCATGGCTCCACTCATAACACCGGTATCTGAAGTCATGTATATATGTATCGTTAATTTTTTTTGTAAGGCATGCATTTATCATTTTCCTATCTTAAATATTATACAAGACGTAATTATACTAACATCCCTCTTCTTTGTGAAATTATATCCTTATTCTTACATCCCATACTTATATAATTTTTTTAAACAGGAGCATGGAGTGCAATAAGCGTTAACGTCAAAGAAAGTCAACTTAATATATTACTAAAAGAAAATCAGAAAAATAAATGTCCTCCATCAGGGAACATATGTACTATACCATGTGTTGCAGAGATAACAAAATGGTGGAAACTGGAAAATATAGGAGAAGGACAAAGGGAATAAAAAAAAAGGACAAAGAGTGAGAGAATTAAATATTACCATAACCAAATATAATGGATACCATGGAAGCGACTATAACACAAGCAAAAGCATATTTGTTGAACCGGCCTTCTTCGCCACCCCGCTCCATGATAGAGACCATATATGAAAGGCTTTCTCTTCTTCTCTGCTACCTTTCTAAATGAATAAATGTGCTCCTTCTCTTGTGTCTTAATTGGACTATAAGTTTGAGGGCTAGCTAACTGCAGCATCCTTAATTTATAGGATCAGAGGATGATGGCAATGGCATGGCTCGGGTTTTTTTTTTTTTAAATAAAATAAAAATAAAGCATGGAAAGTTGATCTGGTGAGTCCCACAACTTTGGCCAGGCACTAGACAGATATACTTGATTTTTTTTTGGTGGATTGACAGATATAATACTTGATGCTACATGGTACATACAGACTGAAATGCCAAATTAAGGGGAGGGGGGGTTGAATTTGTGAAAAGAAAGTGGCTACGTTGGTTAATGAATAATGAATGAGTAGGGGATGGGGTTGGAATTCCGTCAATGTCGACGGTCCTGTAACAGTCCTACTGTTTGTGGGTAGGCCACTTGCCAATTTGCCATGTAAACTGTTCAAGTATTTTATTTTGGATAAGGATTGAACACTATGTGACCTGACCTTATTATCCGTCCGATCCTGATCCCTCCGCTTGATATGCTATTGACCAGGAAGCAATAAAACGTTAATTAACACACGAATAAATCATTAATATTAACCACTAGAATCAGTTATGAATCAAAGAACTTCTAAACAGATCTGATAATAAATAAATAACAATAATTGCAATATTTTCCAAGGTCCTCAAAACTTATAGATAAAAAAGCATATATTTGAGAAAAAATTAATACAAGGGTATTGAACGTGGGTGCATGAAATGTAACTTTATGTGATTTTCATTATTCAATGATGATAAAAAAAAATTATTTAATAACAGATAAAAAAGTTATTAATAATATAATTATATATTATATATAGATCATAAAAGGATGGATTGAAATGATAAACAACATCGACTCTTAAGACGATAACGCGAGTTCAAATTCAAAAGAAACAACTATTGTGAGAAAGTCACATAACTCCTGTGTTCTCACATTTGAAAATGAATTAGTCTTATTAGCGGCTCAAATGACCGAACCTTTAGGAATACATTGTGATTTCACAAAAAATATATAGATTATACAATCTTAAATGCACTTTAACATTTCCAAAGACTAAGGTTATAAAATAACAAAATTTAAGGAGTATTTATTATTACTTCTTTCTAACTATTATTTTATTTTATTAAAATTACCTTTATTAAGTAGTTAGTCAACCTAATAGTATATTGAACCTCTATATTTATCTAATTTTTTTATTAATAATTATAATAATTAACTAAATATTCGACATACTTACCAATTACCAGTACAAAGGAAATTTGGGGTTTGATTAAATTTTCCTTCAGTTTGACTCACTTTCCCATGACCCAAAAACCCCAAATTGAGGTCCTTCGTGCATACCCAGCATTACAACTACCTCCCCAATAATGCAAACAATTCATATTTTGGGTTCTAAATCGAGCCATTAATTCCATGCATGAAAATTGAAGTAATCTGAAAAAAAATCAACTACCAAATTATCAAAACCCAAATCTCTTATAATTGAAGCATATTTCCTTAATCTCCACATTTTGTGAAGCTTCGTACTCCTACTGGTTTCATCATTCTCAATGAACCAGACATTTCTAGTTTCAACAATTCTTGTACTATGGGTAAAACAATAAAATTTATACCATTTAGACTTTTATGGATAACTAATGAAATATCTACTGATTGTTCTTGCATTCAATTTCTTTTCATGTGGATTATAGATCCTTACTTCTGTCTGACATCTCCAAACATATAAGTGCCTTAAACCGAGTTTTCTACATGTCCACAGTTTAGAAGTTGTCTTTAGAATTGTCTTACTAGGAACCCTATTCAACAAATACATGACATTTTTTAAAGCATACATCCACAATGACGAAGGTAAAGATATATTACTTAACATGCTCTTAACTATATCCATTAAAGTTTAATTATGCCTTTCTGATACACCATTTTGTTGTGGTGTACTTGACATTGTGTATTGAGCACATATACCACGTTTTTCTAATAACTTAGTAAATGGACCTGAGTGTTGTCCAGTTTCATCAAATCTTCCAAAATACTCACCACTTCTATTTGAACTTAAGATCTTCACATTAATTTCTTTCCAATTGTCTTTCAACTTTATTTACATAAACATCTAAGGCATTCACTACTTGTGATTTCTCACGTAGTAAATAGACATATCTATAACATGAATAATCGTCAATAAAGGTGATAAAACACTTTTCTTTACCAAAAGAATTAACATTAAAAGGTCTACATATATCAATGTGTACAATTTCAAGAAGCTGAGTGCTTCTCGTAGCATATTTCTTTGTGTGTTTTGTTTGTTTTCTCATAATACAATCCACATAGATATTAAGATCAGTAAAATCCAAATCTAGAAAGATGTCATTCTTTACCAACATTTTCATTCTTTCTTTGGAAATGTAACCCAAACGTTTATACCACAAGTAAGTAGAACATTCATTCACTAAACTACGTTTAGTGCCAACATTATGATGCAAGGTCATAAGAGTTTCAGCATATAAATTATCAAGATTTAATTTATATAAATCATCATAAAGTATACCAAAACCAATTATATAAGCATGCTTATATAAACTAAAACATCCATTACCAAATTTAAAAGAGTATCTATCAACATCAAGTTTAGACAAAGAAACTAAATTCCTAAAAATACTAGGTACATAAAAAGTTTCAGATAAATCTAAATGATGTCCAGTGTCTAGGATCAAACGGTAAGTCCTGACACCTTCCACTGAAACTTTCACTTTATTTCTCATGAAGACGAGCTTCTCATTCAGGCTTATGATTTGGATTGTAAAGAATCCTTGCATCATATTAACAACATGAGTTGTAATCCAGAATCAATCCACCAAGTATTATGGAAGACTTTAGTTAAATTTGATTTGAAACATACATAAGCTTTCTTTTCAGCTCCTTGATGGTTCACATAATTGATAGAGTGATTTCCTTGATTCTTAAGTCTGGTTTCCTCCTGAACTAACATATTGTGCAATTCATACACATTTCATTTATCTTTCATGGTATTATAGTTCATTTAAAATTGACCATACTAAAGCGGTAATGAGTTCAAAATAAACTGCACACAAGGAAATTCTCATCCACTTCTATTCTCAATGACTTAAGTCTTGCTGCAATGTTTATAATTTCAATGACGTGTTCATGCATAGTACGAGAACCATCAAATTTCATGGTGGTTAAGATACTCATTAATGTCCCAGCAAGAGACTTGTCAGCAGTTTGAGAGCGCTCTTACACAAACTTCATCATTTTTTTAGCATTCTCAGTTTTAGGAAGAGTTGACTTAATATTACTAGCTATACTCATCCGCAAATACATCAGACTTAATCTGTTTGATATTTGCCAATTTTTATAATAAGCATTCTCTTCATCAGTGCTTTAAAACAGTAATAGCATCTAATTTTTCTACTCGAAGAACCAAATCCAAATCTATTACCCCAAGGTAAAACTGAATTTGCTCACTCCATTTAAAAAAATTAAGTCCATTAAAAATTAGAACAAATGAGAGATGCAAATGCATAACAATATGTACTGTAATGATCACATGTCTGATATTAATATTTTAAGTCATAAATTAATATACTATATAGATTCAGACAACAAATCACTTAAGCATTCAATGTATATCAATGTACTCCTTTTGGTGATCCATCAATATACTATATTCAACATAATGATGCTAATAAAATTTATATAATTTTGACAATGATATATACACTAACTAGAAATATTTATTATCTTTGGATATATAAATAAAACTAATAGTACACTTACACTACCAACAATCATGTCCATTTATTATAAGTGTAACTAATCAACATTTAGGCGATCTATAAATGTCTTATAACAATGAACTTCAATTTACACATACATAAATAGTTATCATGTCATTCGTAGCATCCATTTTATGGGTAATTAAAAAAATAACTTATATACAATTTAAAATTAAATCAACTTAAAGATTCGACCACTTTAGTGATTAACAAATCTCACATAATATCATTCCAAATTGATAACATCCTGCATATTTTTTAAAATAACTTTTATACAATTTGATATTAAATCAACTTAAAGATTCATCTACTTTGATGACTAACAAATCTCACGTAATATTATCCCAAATTAATAACATTATACATAAAAAATCAAATACTGCATATTCTTTAAAAACATTTTTCATACAATTTAATATTAAATCAACTTAAAAATTTGACTATTTTAGTGATTAACAAATCCCATATAATATCATTCTAAATTAATAATATTATGCATAAAAACTAATATGATATTAGAATCAATAATATTGATTTACGTTAATTTACATTGATTTATTTATGTAATACCATCAAACAGTATTTGATTCATAATATTTGCTTTAAGTTAAATAATAAAAATCACATAATACCATCAAATAGTAATTACTTTCCATTGATTTTATAGATTTACGAAAACAATATAATATAATAAACATAATATAATATACAGTATTTTCGTTGATTTCCAAACATAATATAATACAATAAACATTTGCAGAGACATGAAAAGTCGCGTGACGTGATGTTCATTTCGTTCCATTGTTTCGATCATACTTTATCCAATTATTATACAATTAGATTCAACAATTCACATTAGAATTAATAATAAAACATAAGATTAACTCATAAAGTGCAGCAGAAAAAATATAATCATTTTTTTTCAAATTTTTGCAATTATGATTCATACAAATTAAAAAAAATAATCATCATCAATAAAGAATTATAAATTTTATAATCATATTTTGATACCACATATTAGTTTATAAGATTTTCTAATAATTTTATATATAAAATTACTATTAAAATATTAAGATCTTAAAATTTATAATTTTCATAAATAAGAGTATAAAAAATATTAACTTTTATCTATAAATGATTAGTATATTATATTCTAAAAACGTTAGAAAAATCTTAAAATTTACTTTTTATTCATTTGTTTTTTTATATTTTTTTACTTTAATAATGATAAAAAAAAAATACTGACAATTAGGAAAAGCCTTAAAATTTTATGCAGAACATATATTTTTTTTAAATACTGTTAATTTCTATCAAATTGTAGTTATTATAATTATAAAATTATTTTTTTATTTTTATCCAATAAAAAATTAATTTATTAATTTAATTTAATTACTTATTAAATTAATAAGATAAGTTACAAATCAATCATATGATACATTTAATATACCATTATAGTGAATCTCGCTCCTCCCTTCAAGTTTTGGGGCCAAAGATGCAAAACTTTTCACTGGCTTCTCTGAAAAGCCAAAACCAAAAGAGAATGCAACTGTTACCATTATTTAACATATTATTCTATGTGTTTTCAATTTAACACTTCAATTCTGTTTAAGAACATAAAAGGAAGCTTCTGGTGAAGGTGTGGAAAGACAAAAGAAGAAACAAGAACAGTTCTCCTATGTTTTAATTTGCTTATTCCAATCAACTTTTACACCTTTTTTATTATTATTTCGTTTACTTTTAAAAAAATCAAAATTTGTTTCTGAATATCGATCTATCCATCTCGGATGAATGAATATATAGAAGTTAGAAAGGGAAGGAAAATAAATGAAATATTTTTTCTTCAAATCATAAAAACAATTAAATGGGCATAATCTGCTTTTGATTCGAAAAAATATATATTCCTTTTCTCTTTTTTTTTTCTCGGTTATAACCTTTTTTTTTTGTAATTTATACTCCATTTTGTCATGTTTGTTTTAAAAGTTGAGATTATCTATTGCTACTCTTAATTTTGTAATAGCGAGTGCGCCCAATTATTTAAAATTAATTATTATAATTATTAAAAAGAAATATTGGATAGGTATAGATGTTAGTTTATTCAATTATTAATAAAAGATATTTTTGAAAAATAAAAACTTAGTTAAAAAAGAATAATAATAAACAAATAAAAGTATGAATAGAAACTTTCACAAAAGATTACATATCCATCAATTTTTTCCCCTTTCATTTTCATGTCAGTATTTGATGAAGAGAACGATTTTCACAAGTTTTCTCTTTTTTCTTTTTTCTAACAAAATCACTCTTCATTATCTTTCGGTCTCAAATAAAAGAATATCAGATCATTCTTAACATTTTCTTTTTATTTATTTATCTAAAAATCATAATTATAAACATATTATGGATGAATAAGGGACCTTATTAGAATTGAGAATTATTTTTGGGGACTTAGGGTGCCATATGCGGCGGTGGTTGTCATCAAAATGCGTTTGTAGGCTCGAATGTAATAGAGAAAAATATTATTTAAGATTGATTCATCCATGACGACTATAGTGGATGGGTGGACGGTGTAATAGTAGTCATGACTAATGCTAAAGCCAAAAAGTATACATTTTATATTTTTATCACCACTAATGAAGAAGCTTTAGGTAGAATTATTCTCACATCAATCATATCTTGATATGTCAATCTTTATTAATGATGAGATCTATTATTAACTTATATATTTATTATTATTTTAAAAAAATAAATTTAGGATAATAAATTTATAAGTTAATAGTAAACTACATCATTAATGAATACTAAATGTCAAAATTTGAATGATGTAAATACAATCTTGCATGACACTCTATAAACATACAAAAATTTCTCCAAAAGCTCCCAACAAATCATGCATATCATCAAGATTAAGACAAAACCTAAACTCGAAACTCGAAATTCAACTTCTTTTCTCTCTAATCTAGATTTGGTTTACATTAAGGCGTGTCTGTCTGGGAGAAGAATTTTTCATATTATAAATTAATATATTTTTAGAAATTTAGATAATTAACTTAGAGTCATAAGTTTTGAACTTTGTGTGCCACAATAAAAACAAGAAAAAAAAATTATATTTACTTATTTCGGTCTATCATTTTTATTACACTTTTTCTTAAATTATTAATTTCAGTATCTATCATCCTACTGCTACTATCTCCATGTCAGTCAGATTTTTTTTTTGGTACATGTCAGTCAGATTGATCGCAAATATGTAACGAGTATAACATTCACATGATTTCACTTAAATATTTTAATTAGATTTATTATTAGATTTATTATTTTGTCATTAACAATAACTCCTAGCTAATTGAGGTCAACAACTAGTTTTTCTAAAAAAATAAAAGAAAATTAATGAATTTTATTACCTTTTCTTTTAAAAAGTCACATTAGATCACGTGATTTTTTTAATTAAATTTCAGGAATAATTTGAACAATAAGGGGATATTGGTAATGAGTTGATAAATAAGGATGTAATGTATTAAAATTGATAGATTAGGGTGCGCATCTGCGATTAATTTCCTCACAAGATAATTTGCATAATAAAAAATTATTAAAATTATTCAATAGATTGCCATTTTAATGTTTTATGGACTTATAGACTTTATTAGTTTATGTTAAGGAACAATTTTCTCACCACAAAAAAAATGGAACAATTTTCGTAAAAGCTATTGCCTGCGGTGTTTTAGTTTCTAAAATAAAAAAGTTCTGATAGTCTTTTTATTTTTTATTTTGAACATCTAATATTCTTTTTCTTTTTGTTACAAATAGTCTTCTTTTTTTATTTTACGGTGAAAATATTTTTGGATTAATTTTTGCTTCCATCATAATTAAGTTTTTTTACCAAAAAAAAAAATTCTCCAAACAATTTTAAAGACACATATCTCATATTGACTTAATGCATTTAGGAATAAATTTCTTTACACTATGTTTGGATGATAGGTAATGAGGGGAACGGAAAGGGAATGAGGAGAACGGAAATAACTTCCCTTGTTTGAGAGTTTAAAAATGCATAGGAAAGGCGAACAGCATGAGGAATCATTTCCCTCTTCTCCTTGACTTTTATTCCTCCCAAAATTGAGGGGGAATGAACACATGGATAATTTCATTCGTTGAATAAACTTCAAATAAAAAGAATGGAAACTATATTCCATTCCATTCCTTTCCTTTTCATTCTATTTCTACCTATTTCGTTCCATTCTATTAATGAAAAAATATCTAAACATAGGGTTAGGTGCCCCATTGGTGATTATACATTTGATTAATTTGAAACACAAATAAAAAAATTTGCTAACAAATATTCTTAAACATTCATTAAGAAATTTAAAATAAGAAATTTAAAATTAAAATAAAATATTTAAAATTTAAAATTTAAAAAAAATTAATTTTTTATTTAAAACATTTTATTTTTTAATAAGTATCTTTAGCAAAAATCATATCATCTTAATTTTTTAGCTATTAGTTAGAATTTTTTCTTCCCCCTTAACTAAAATGTACGTTCTAATCGCGAAAGCGAAAAACAAGTCAAGGAGGAAGTCAATTCTTGTCGATGAATCAGTAATTTTTGGTAAAATACTGTTATAACTAAAAATAAATATTTTTTTAAAATGAATTTATCTTTAAAATAAAAAAATAAATGTGTATATATATTTTTAAATTATTTAATAAGTTAAGATTATATATATTTTATTAAATTAAAAATAAATATATTTTTATTTATTTATTTTAGAGACAAATTTACTTTAAAGTATAAACTTATAAACATATGTAAAATATGCTGCTTATTAATTGCATTTTATCATGTGCTATTTTGCATAGTATACAGTAGCTTAAAAGAACCTACCTCAAGGTCCTCAACTAATAAAAATTGGGTATAATAGTAAATGAGTTACATTTTTAAAGAAAAGATTAAAATTTAAAATCTAGATAAGATAATTATTGAGAGAATATATTAAAAATGACAATATCTGAGGTTAATTTCACATTAATATTTAGTGGAAAAACCTCTCAATTGTAATTGTGTTTGAAAATTAATCTCATAATGTATGTAGAAATACTGATAAAAGAAAAAAAGAAGAACCTGCCTCGGTACTTCCGATATTCCACCACAAAGGCACAAACAGATGGTTTGTTGGATAACCATAGGCCATAGGCCATAGGCGTCAGGCATGAGGCAACACATATTGTGGAATCATACTACCACTATTTCCATGCAACTCAAATGTGCGTTCATAGGCTTGGCAAAAGAGGGCTTACATGTTTGTGGAGCAATTAATAATTATTGTTTGAAGCATAATTTCGCACTAGGCCACCAAATATTTGTCCAAATCCGTTGATATAGTTCTGCAAGAAACACAAATAATTCATAAAGGGAAACTAAGGAGAACTTTTCAAGCAAAGAATGTGTTTGTTTTAATTTCAGCTTCTTCTTTTTTTTTGTCTTTAATTAAGTAGCTTGACTTGCTTATTACCGCGTTAAATTCTTATTAGTATTTTAGCTATGTCTTTGTTTATAAGGGAATGTAATGTGAAAATTTTTGAGAGGGATGTGAAATTTAGTTTTTTTTTTTGTGTTTTCTTACGAGGTTATCCTACATTTTTTTGAGCAAAAATGATCATCTTATATTATTTTTGATTTAACATTATTTTTACATCATTTTTGAATGAATATGATTAAATGAAAAAAAATAATAAAAAAAAATAATATAATAAATAATATTAAAAAATATATAAAAATAAATATATATATTATTTGTGGTAAGAATATAATTATTATTTTTTGAGTAAGACTAATCTTCGTTTAACGGGTCAAGTATTAAGGCTGTTCACAAGTGTGTTTTCTTGTGAGCTTGAGTTGAGTTCAAACTTTAATTATCATTTGAATCACTTGTGAGAGAAATTTATTTATTTATTTATTTTTTTATACAATGGAGGTAAAGACAGAAACTAGCAACGAGGCAGCAACCAGGTGCCTATCATCATCAAACAAGTTCTTGAGGGTCGGAGGAGGTTGCTCCAAAGTGCACCACTGATCAGAAGATGTGAAATTAGTTAGTGCAATTATATTATTTAACAAATGATGATATTTTTATCATAAATAATATATATATATATATATTTTTTAATATTTTTTATTATATTTATTTATTTATTATTATTATTTTTAATCATATTTATTCAAAATAAAAATAAAAAATATAAAAATAATGTATGTATGAACATTATTTTTAATTATTTAAATACTTTAAAAAAATGCGTTAAAGAAGTGTATGAATTAAAGGTGTGAAAATAACGTTACACACACCGATCGAAAACGATATAACTGGTGAAGGCTCAACATTAATTATAGTGCTTACGTGGATCACATGTGATGTATCATAAAAGGGTTGAAGAAAGAAGAACGTGGGCCAGACGTGTCTGCCTATTAAACTAAAATTAATTTAGATATCAACTCTAATTTTTTTATTTTACTTTTTTTTATATACTTTTCATATTATTCATCATCATTTTTTTTATTATTTTTTTCACTTAATTATAATCATTAAAAAATATAATAAAAATTAATGTAAAATAAAAAAAAACGTGTTTTAGTATTCCATTCAATATTTTGTGGGTTACACAGGGCATGTCAAATATTACTTCTTTCTCTACTTCAACCCTCAACTTTGGAGGAAATATCCAAACCCAACTTCAGCAGTGTTAGTGGGATCGAGCTCAATAACCAATTGCTATTGTGTGCTATACGAGTTCATTCTGGCAGCAGAAGCTGAATATTTGATGGAAAGTTAGATTAAACAACTCCAATTTTTCACATTTTTTATTATATTTTTTATATTAATTAATGAAATATAAATTCATAATTAATTATATATATAAGTTAATTAATGAATATCTTATTAATTAATCAATACACATAATTTTTGTTAATTAATTAATATATGTAATTAATCATAAATTTATATTTTATTAACCAATATCAATAGTGATATAAAAAAATAATGAAATAATTATTTTTTTAGATTACATATACCACGGTCCACTGCCAATTCTGGCACATGAGCATGGAAATAGCCTAGCAACAGTGGCGGAGTCAGATTCAAATGGTTAGAGAGAGTACTAATATTTTCTTTGAATATTATTTGAACTATAGATAAAATTCTAGGATGTAAACTAAAATTTTTCGGAAGATTTTTTTAATGTGTCTTAATTATTTATAACTTTAATTAAGAAGAATTTTAGTATTATTAAGAAATTTCTTCTTTTTAACAAATTTATCTATATCAACTTGTCATATTAAGAATATTTCAATTAAAATAATTATAACTATAGCACTTGAAATATTTAATAAAACTATATTACACAAATTTAAATTCTAAATATTAATAAACACAAATCATAAAAGCAAAATTAAAAGCACAAAGGTATAGAAAGAGAAATTTATAATATCAATTTACAAAGGTGATCATGAAAGGAAAAATAAGAAACTAAAACAAAATAAGAAATATGTTACCTAGACTGAAGAAAAACAATAGATACAAATTAAAAAATAACAATAAATCAAAAAAATTTACCACTTTTTAAAAGAAAAATTAGAAGTTCAATGCTTAAAAAAATTTAGAGTAAAAGTGAAAAAACTAATGAGTACAAAGTACCTATGAACAAGAAAAAAATACTTTAATTAATTGAAAAAGAGATAAAAAGAAAAATAATATTTTGAGAAATACTAACAACACATTTTTTAGACATTCCTTTTAATACTTATTTTATTATTAATATTATTAGTTCAAAAACAAGTGTTGCTAACATTCTTCTTTAATAATCCTTTTAAGTGTATGTATTAGACTAATAATAAAATAAATATTGAAAAAAATATTTAAAAGAGTATGTTACTAATATTTATTTTTCTCTTAATAATTTTTTTAAGTGTATAAATAAATTAATCATAAAATAAGTATTGAAAAAAAGTCTAAAAAAATATATTACTAACATCCCTATAATATTTTCTCTTTAATTAAGATTACTAAAATTTATTTTTTATAGTACTTTTTTTTCTTAATTTCTGTGCTCCCCCTCGTCTAGCAGGTTCCAGCAAGTGAATAAACACAAGCAGGACTTTAGGCGACTTATATCTGCCAAATTGTTTGATTTGAAACCCAAATTCCATTTAACGGGTTATTTGCCAAATTGTTCAAAATATTAAGAATAATTAATAAAGCAGTTAAATACAATCACGACGTGCCCCGGCGTGATACATTCTTATCTATTCTCTTGCTTTTATTATTCCTAGTTTCTTACTGTATTGAATGAATCCAAAAAACTGACAAGACTTGCAACCGTAGATTGGCACGAATTTGTATTACAGATACTAACACTGCCACTCATTACTTTTTCATGTTTTGTGGTGTTGAGAAACATAGCAATAGTAAGAGAAAACTGAGAATTGAGAGAGAATGAGAAATCTATAATTTAATTATGTAGAAGTGTGTGATACAAATCTAATACATGGTTTATATAGATTAGAGATAGTACCTAACTATTAACTAATCACTAATCAACTTAACTAATTATCAACTAATAGCAAATGTTTGGTAATATATATGTGGCTTACACTGGGCATGTCAAATTTGTGTTACATATACTAACTGCCCGCTGATCAAGCACAAGGTCCAACAAATGATTAGTTTGATCAGTTAAATTCCTAATTTAGCTATCAGTTATTTAACATCAGTTATCTATTTGTATTAACTCAGTTCAGTTATTTACTCAGTTGGATAGTTTGTTAGCTAGTTGGTTCAGTCTTTTGTTCATGTGTGTATATAAGTCTTTCTAGTTTCTAGTGATCAATGAATGCATAATTCCAGTTTCTCCTAATTAATCTGATTCTTTGATAATTTGTATACATGTAAGACTGACTAATAAGCACCCCATTTTCTTCAGTTCCTACCTTCATTCGTAACTTGCAGTATGTGTAAATTTGCGTTAGTTTGGATAAACTATGAATAAAAGTGATTAGATAGCACAAAAAATTATTTTTTTTAGAAATTTTTTATAAAAATTTAAAACTATTATTTTGTTTGGATAAAATTACAAAAATTATTTTTTACTCTCATTATAAGTTTTCTCTTTCCTCTACGTATTCCTTGCTTTTCAGAAGTTACTCATTGTAACTTTTTAAAATAATTTAATTTTTGTTTAGACTCTGATTTTTTTAATAACTTACCCAAACACTGTAAAAATTTTCAAAAATGCTTTTTAATAAATAAAAAAAGCTTAAACCAACGCTAAACGAGAACTACGTTTCCCCAGAGGCAATATTTTTCCCATTACTGTTTGAAAAGAATGTGGGCCTCATGCTCATTTTTAAAATGTTGGGAAAAATATTCTGCAGTACTTCTTGTTAGAAGTTGTTTGTTTTTTTAAGTGTATGGCTTTTTTTTCTATGTCTTTTAACATATAACAATAAAACAAAAAATATATAATCATTACCCAATCTCTCTTTGAAACACGATAATTATAATTTTTTATGATTATTTATGATTCTTTTACTGGCATTTTATAAATTACTTCCCACATCAACATGATGATTTTTCAGGAATTTTTTTTAAAGTATGATCAAATATAAGAATTTCTACCTTTTTCCATGAATATGAAAGTCAAGTCAGTAGAATATAATCTAGGTAGTATTTTATAAATATATAAATATACACCCTTGTCTTTGTAAAAAAACAAAAAATGTTTACAAAACACTTCATTTTAAATATTTAGGTATTAGTTTATAAGAAAAGTTTGTATATATTTTTACATAATTTGAGTGTATGAAGAAAAAAAAATGAGACTGCAAGTAGGGTGAAGATGACTTTCATTTTTTATTTTTTTATACAAAAGATGAATGTTATGTTTCTTTTATGTTCCTACAACAGGGTATAGTTTTAGTTATTTTAAAACGGCATCCATAAGGTTGGTTAACTGTAGAAACTTCTCTTTTCTCTGTTGATTTCCCAAAGTTGAACTTAAAAGCCTGTGTCCTAATTATTCAGATTTTAGCTCCTTTCGCATTTCACCAATATTCAGATGACATCAGATATTATATCAGAAAGTATTTATTTGATGGCTTAGACATGTATTAATTAGCAAGCAGTATTGAATGGCACGAAGGGCATGTAAGGAAGGAAAATATAGCCGGAGTCGAAAATCATGGTACTGGTGCTAAACTATTATCTCGTGGAGACGAGAACTATATAGTACTCAGAAAGCTAGCTAGCTACACAAACTATGCATTGTTGCACTCGGGCTTCATTTGTATCTCCGACTTGGGATTTTTCTGAAAGATAGTCTCCATATCTTCCAATGATCTTCCTTTGGTTTCAGGCAAGAAGTAATAGTAGAACCACCAAGCCAAAGCAGTGATACCAGTAAACATAAAGAAACTCCCACCCATTGTTATCTTTTTATAAATTGAAATGAAACTCGTAATCACTGCCACATTTGTAGTTCTGTTCACAGCCACACCAACACCAAGACCTTGTGCTCTCAACCTCAGGGGAAATATCTCAGAGCTATAAACCCAAGTGACAGGACCAACCCCAATAGACGCAAAAGCCAAAAAGATGTAGGTAATAATAATGGTTAAGCTTATTGCCCACAATAGTTTTTCTTTGGAATGTTCCACTATGGTCAAGCAAACACCCAACCCTAAAAAAGTCAAAACCATACCTCCTGAACTGATCAGCAAGAGAATCCTCCTCCCAACTCTGTCTAACAAGAATGTTGATATTAATGTAAATATAGCTTTGCTCAAACCCATTCCAACAGTGGCTAGAAGGACCTTGCTCTTGTCAGTGATTCCTGTTTTCTCAAAGATCCTTGGACTATACACCAAAATAGCCTCGACTCCTGTAATCTGTTGGAATACATGAACTCCAATGGCTGCAATTAGTATCCTACGCATGGGAGGTGAAGGTTTACAGAACAGTTCCTTCAGAGCTCCTCCACCACTACGAGTTTTCTTTGGAACCTGGACAAAGTCTTGGGTGCAATTTTCATCAATCCCAGCAGCAACTTTTATTTCCTGCAAGCGTTTTTTAGCTTCTTCCATTGTATTAGAGACTAGTAAAAGCACTTTCCTTGCCTCACCTACACGTCCTTGCATGACTAACCACCTTGGTGACTCTACCAATTTTAACATGAGAATGGCCAGGACTAGTGAAGGAACTGCTGGAACAGCCAGCATCATCCTCCATCCAAGTTTAAGGGATAATTTTCCAAAGAAATAGTTTGACACATAGCCAAGTAAGAGTCCCAAGTTGATGAAAAGGTCTGGGAGAGAGGCGAGGAAGCCTCTGTAGGAAGGAGGTGAAATCTCTGCACTGTAAACTTGTGCTATAATCAGTGCAAAACCTACACCAATTCCAGTAATGCATCTTCCAGTCATCAAGATTGGATAGGATGAACCGTACCCCATTAGAATGGAGCCCAATAAGAAGATGATGCAAGCTATAATGATGGTGTAGCGGCGACCTATGTAATCAGATGTTCTTCCAGCAGCCATGCATCCAGGTAGTGCGCACGCATTTAAGATGCCTGCTAGGAGCTGCACTTGTAGGTCACTGATTCGAAGATCTTCCTTTATGTATAAGAGTGCTCCAGCCATCACTCCCGTAACTGAAGAATTAATAATATTGCTTATTAGCATATGCAAAATGTTCATCTAACATCATTTTTTCTCTATATTACTTTACCCTTTACTTGATTTACTTAAACAAAACAAAAAGTGTATATTAAAAAAAATGTTTATCTTATTTTATTATTCAAAAAATAATTAGTGTAAAAAAAGTGTAATGAAAATTGAAAGTCTTAGCAGATTTTGTTTGGTTAATGCGAACGTCGCAAGCAAAAACTATCCCTTATAGTTTGTGTTGGTTATGTATATTTGCTAACTTTCACCCTCCCTTTTAAGTTACTCCCAATTTGTACTCCTAACAACTAAGTACCCTCCCAAATACATCAACTAATTTCTTGTAGTAGAAAGTTTAGGAAGAGGGATTCTCGTAGGTCAAAGCATGCATATAGGTCTTAACAAGAGCTTAATACTTACATATGACATATTAATGAAAGATTAGGAAACGAAGCCAAGACCTTTAGTTCCAAAAAATTTTTGTACCATAAACACTAAAAAACACAATGTTTTCCATAAAGCGTAAAATCTATTTCCAAATACTTTATAAGTAAGAAAATTTATATTGACAGATAAACACATCCAATCCTTAGTGATTAGTGATTGCAAAGGACAACTATCAACTATGAGACAAGTACAAGAATAGAAAGTTAATTACTCACCATAACCAAATATAGCAGAGATAATAGAGGCAGCCACCACGCAAGCACAAGCGCACTTGTTGAGCCTTCCATGACTGTCCCCATTTTCAGCAGTACCAATTTCCATGGGCAGTTGGCAGTGTCCGTTTGTTTCTTTTTCCGTAAACATTTTGTTAATCTTGCTTCTGTGATCCCACAAGAGCTCAAAAGTGATGACCCTTAGGATATAGAGAGAGGGAATCCAATTTGGCAACAGTTAACAGTCCATGACGCCAATTATTTATTTATTTTTGTTTAAGTAGGCAAATGTTGTTTCATTCTAGAAAGAAATTAAAGTCTGTATATCTCATTAATTTCTGAGATATTTTATAATATACTATTGATTATTTTTTAATAAAAACGCTGTCTCTTCAACCCTAGTTGTTTATAAAACTCTCTAGGAATGACTCTTCAACCTGATTAGAAAGGTAATTACTATAGAGTATTCTTATGGAACTTATTGCATCCTTTTATTTTCAAATTAGTTACTGATTTTTATAGTTAAACAATAATAACAAAACCTTTTCTTACTAAGTATAGTTGGTTACATGGATTAAACGATTGCCATTGTGTTTTGTTATAAACCACGTCTTCAAAAATATCATTTAAATCTAAGTCTTTTTAAATGATTTCACCTATAATTTTTCTTGATCTCCCGCTACCTCTAATTATTGAACTATCATCCACATGATCTAATCTTCTTATTATGGCTTCTAATATTCTTCTCATTACATGAGTAAATCACCTAAAGCGAGATTATATCATCTTTTTTATGGGGAATAACAACATAAACAATAGAAACACAATATGCAGCGGAAATAAATTCCCCAAAACTTACAAGAATATGTGAGGAGCAACAGCAAATATATGACAGCAAATAGAACAACACAAAAGCACAAGAGACACCAAGATTTTAACGTGGAAAACCCCTTAAAACAAGGGTAAAAATCACGAGTCGTCCAGACCAAAGAAACAGCTTCACTATGATCAAATAAGGGTACAAATGAGTCTCAAACAGATGTACAAATCGTGCTTACAACCAGCCAAAATAACCAAGCACTAATATTTACAAATAAGAAACAAGAAGATGAAAAATACCCAAAAATAGAGCTACTGTGCGAGTTGAATATCTCGTACTCTAGACCTTGAATCACCGATCCAACCGTTGAAAACGAAGAATCACACGTCCTAAACCTGCTGCTCAAATTTCAATCCGATCCAACGTGAATGAATCTACAGTCACAATTTTACGGTGATAGGTAGGTGAGTATGCGAGTTTGGCTTTTCCTCTTCTCTTCTCTCTCTGGCTGCTATTCTTTCTATAGAATGACTTTTTCTCCATGTCCTAATCTAACCCCTCTCCATTTAGACAAGTGAGACACACAATGGGCTTGAATGTTTGGGCCTTTATCCACATAGGAAGGGAGCCCAATACCCAACATATCTCCCCCTCATGACTATGTGGAGATAGTCACCAAATCGGCGATATCACAACAAGTTTCAAACTTCCCTCTTAGTGGTGCTTTAGTCATCATATTAGCACCATTATCATCAGTATGAATTTTGGCCAACTCCAACAACTTAGCATCCAAAGCATCACGTATCCAATGATACCTCACATCAATATGTTTGGACCTTGAATGGAAAGTTAGATTTTTACCAAGATGAATAGCACTTTGACTATCGACAAACAACACATATTTGTCTTGAACAAAACCAAGCTATTGCAAGAATTTCTTCACCCATAACAATTCCTTGCATGTTTCTGTAATGGCAATGTACTCTGCCTCTGTAGTAGACAATGCTACACACCTCTGCAACTTAGATTGCTAAGCCACAGCTCCCCTTACAAATTTAATCATATAGCCCGAAGTGGACTTCCTGAAATTAATGTCTCCAGTCATGTCTAAGTATGAGTACCCCACCAAAGTAGGCTTATCACCTCCAAAACAAAGTCTCATACCAGTAGTACTGCGAAGATACCTCAAAATCCATTTCACAGCATTCCAATGCTCTTTACCTGGGTTTGACAAAAATCTACTGATTGTACCAACAACATGTGCTATATCTAGCCTTGTGCACACCATTACATACATCAAACTACCCACAACAGATGCATAAGGAACTCGTTCTATATCTAATTTCTCAACTTCATTTAAAGGACTATGTTTAGCACTAAGCTTAAAATGAGTAGCAAGAGGAGTGCTTACCACCTTAGCATTTTTCATCTGGAATCTCTGTAGCACCCTTTTAATGTAATGTTCTTATGACAGCCAAAGCTTATTCTCCTTTCTGTCACGCATGATTCTTATACCAAAAATATGTTTAGCAGCTCCCATGTCTTTCATGGCAAATGACTCGCCCAATTGCTTCTTCAACCTTTCAATCTTGGAAACATTTTTCCCAACAATAAGCATGTCATCAACATATAGTAACAGAATAATGAAGTCATTATCAGAAAACTTTTTAACAAAGACATAATAGTCAGAAGTAGTCTTCTTATAGCCTTGATCACACATAATAGACTCAAACTTCTTGCACCAGTGCCTTGGAGCCTACTTCAAACCATATAGGCTCTTTCTCAGCCTACACACATAGTCTTCCTTGCCTTCAACTAGAAAGCTATCAGGTTGCTTCATGTAAATCTCTTCCTCCAAATCACCATGAAGGAAAGCCGTTTTCACATCCATTTGCTCTACCTCTAAATCAAGAGTAGTAGCCAAACTCAACACGGTTCTAATGGATGACATCTTTATGACAAACGAGAAAATCTCATTAAAATCAAACCCTTTCTTTGACGGGAGCCTTTCACTACCAATCTAGCTTTATACCTTGGAGACGCAGAATTGCTCTCATGTTTCACCTTATAAATCCACCTATTTTCCAAGGCCTTATTGCCTTTAGGCAACTTCACCAAATCATAAGTGTGATTATCATGCAAGGATTTCATCTCATCTAGCATTGCATCCAGCCACTTTTGTTTTTCTTCACTCTCCACGGCCTCTCCAAAACACTCAGGTTCTCCCTCATCAGTCAAGGTCACATACTCATCAGTAGAATACCTTGTAGATGGTTATCTCTGCCTGTTAGACCTCTTGAGTTGGACTTGAGGTGGTTCGAGAGCATCCCCAAGATTCTCATCCTATGACATCTCATGTTCCTCTTCATCATCATTAATTGGAATATCTAACTCATCTCCAAGTTGTTGATTATCAACATAATCATGTTGTTCATCATTCTGAACATTACTCTCAGCAGTATCCAGATTATGAGCAGGCAACCGAACTGGATCAACATCAGACAAATTACTATCTTTCTTGGGTGTAGTCTTCTCCACCTTATCAATATCTTCAATGGTTTGGTCTTCCATGAACTCCACATCATAGCTTCTAACAAGCTTTTTCTCAACAGGATCATACAACCTGTAACTAAATTCATCTTGACCATAACCGATGAAGATGCACTACCTTGTCTTCGCATCCAACTTGGATCTTTCATCCTTCAAAACATGCGCAAAAGCCTTGCAACTAAAGACTCTCAAGTGATCATACTTGACATTCTTGCCAAACCAAATTTTGTCTGGCACCTCACTGTTCAGAGCAACAGTAGGACTGAGATTAATAACATGTACCGCCGTGTACAGTGCCTCGCCACAGAAATGTTTGGGCAACTTAACTTCAGAGAGCATACACCTTACTTTCTCAATCAATGTTCTGTTCATCCTCTCCGGTAAACCATTCAACTGAGGAGTTTTAGGAGGAGTCTTTTCATGTGCAATGCCCTACTGCTTGCAATAGACATCAAAGGGTTCACAATACTCACCACCATTATCAGTACGAATGCATTTCAGCTTCTTGCCTGACTACCTTTCAACCAAAGCCAGAAATTGTTTGAACTTCTCCAACACTTGGTCTTTTGTCTTCAAAGCATAAACCCATAGTTTCCTGGAATAATCATCAATAAAGATAATAAAGTAAAGTGCACCACTTAAGGATTTCACCTTCAATGGGCCACAAATGTCATAATGCACTAATTCAAGCAACTCTGATTTTCTTAAAGGAGGATGCTTCTTGAAGGATACTCTGGTCTGCTTACCAGCCATGCAATGAGAATACTTCTCCAATTCTGCACTCTTCAATCCCGGAAACATATGCTTTTTGGCTAAGCAATTCAGTCCTTTTTCACTGATATGGCTAAGCCTTCAGTGCCACAAAGATGCCTCCATATCCACGGCATTCACACTATCTTTAGCAACCAAAGCTTCTGTCCAATACAGTTTAGAAATTTTCTCCCCTCTCGCCACAACCAAGTTACCTTTAGTGAGTTTCCACTTTCCAGAACCAAAAAGATTATCATAACCACCATCATCAAGCATATGCACAGAGATCAAATTGAAGCGGACATTCAGAGCATGTTTGACTCCTTTAAGCAATAATTGCATTCCCATGTTGGTTTGCAGGCAAACATCACCAACACCAATCACCTTAGACATACCATCATTACCCATCTTCAACACTCCAAAATTACCTGAAGTGTAAGATGTGAAGAACTCCTTTCTCGGTGTAATATGCAGTGTAGCACTACTGTCAATTATCCACATGCTTTCATCTGATACAAGATTAACTGACTCATGTTCATGGAGAATAACAAGATCATCACTGGTAGCAATAGTGACATGGTCATCATCCTCATAATCCCTCTATTTTTGCTTACCCTTCTTGCCTTTGTTCTCCTTTTTCCACAAAAAATAATTCTTCTATATGTGCCTTATTTTGTGATAATAATGACACTCTACATTTTTGTATAGAGACTTGGACTTACTTCTGTTCTTCTCTCTACCACCCTTCGATTCTTTTCTTTGACTTCTCCCCCTATTTTCAGTGACAAGTACCTCAGATTGAGATAAAGTACCCTGTACCTTCCTTCTCATCTCCTCATTAAGAGCACTACCATTTTCCATTTGCAAAGAGACAACACCATTAGAGGCTGAGCTTGTAATAGAAACCCGAAATGCCTCCCAAGACTCAGGTAGAGATAACAATAGCAACAGTCCCAAAAGCTCATCATCAAACTTGATACTCATTCCTGACATCTGATCAAGGAGCCCTTGAAATTCATTCAAGTGATTTGAAATGGGAGTGCTCTCCTTGTACCTCAAGCTTATAAAGCTCTTCAGCAAGAACAATTTATTATTTCTTGATTTAGAGGCATACAAGGACTCTATCTTCTCCCACAAAGATCTCACATGCGTTTCATTAGCAATATGATTATAAACATTGTCTTCTACAAATTGCCCAATAAAACCACATACTTGTTGATGTTCGAAATCCCATTTTTCATCAGACTTGGAATCCGGCTTATGAGTAGCAAAGACAGGAAGATGCATATTCTTCACAAATAGCAAGTCCTTCTTCTTGCCCTTCCACAGATGATAATTTATGCTATTCAAAGAGACCATATTTGTATTTGCCTCCATCATTCAAGCAAGTCAAATAGTCCCAAACCAAATATCTATTATGCCACTCTGATGGGGAATAACAACATAAATAACAGAAACACAATATGCAACGAAAATAAATTCCCCCAAACTTGCAAGAATTTGTGAGGAGTAACAACAAATATATGGCATCAAATAGAACAACATAAAAGCACAAGAGACACTAAGATTTTAATGTGAAAAACCCCTCAAAGCAAGGGTAAAAACCACGGGTCATCCAGACCAAAGAAACAGCTTCACTATGATCAAATAAGGGTACAAATGAGTCTCAAACAGATGCACAAATCATGCTTACAACCAGCCAAAATAACCAAGCACCAATGATTACAAATGAGAAACAAGAAGATAAAAAAATACACAAAATAGAGTTATTGTGTGAGTTGAATATCTCACACTCCAGACCTCAAATCACTGATCCAACCATTGAAAATGAAGAACCACACGTCCTGAACCTTCTGCTCAAATTTCAGTTCGATCCAACGGTCAACGAATTTTCAGTCGCGATTTTACAGTGACAGGTAGGTGAATATACGAGTTTAGCTTTCTCTTCTCTTCTCTCTCTGGCTGCTGTTCTCTCTACAGAATGACTCTCTCTCCATGCCCTAATTTGGCCCCTCTCCACTTAGACAAGTGAAACACACAATGAACTTGAATGTTTGGGCCTTTATCCACATAAGAAGGGAGCCCAATACCCAATATTTTTCCTCAATTGATGTTATTCCTACTTTTTCTTTAATATAATCATTTTTATTTATATCTTGTCTTATATGTTCACTCATCTAACGCAATATCATCATCTCAATGATGTTGAGCTTATGCTCTTATTAGTTTTTTATCGTCTAGCATTCAATACCATAAAACATTGTAGATCTTATAATGGTAAAATTTTCCTTTAAGCTTGATAGATAATTTTCTATCATAAATAACACAAAAAACACTTTTCTATTTCATCCACCTAGTTTGAATCCTATAATTTACATCTCTTTCTATTGCTCTATCATTTTATATAATAGAATCAAAATACCTAAACTATATGACTTATGATATGATATAATCTCCAATTTTCAATAAAAACCAATTATAGTTAACTATCTTCCAAGCGAAACAGAAATATTTGGAGTGTGTTTGGTAATGCTTAATTCACTGTGTAAACAACCTTTTTTTGAAAAAAAAACTATTTGAGTATTATAACATGTTTGACAAAATTAACTTTAACTTTTGTACGAAATTCAACGCATTATAAAAGCTTTTTAAGCTAATTTTCATAATGTTGAAGATTGAAACTTATGATTTTAACTTATAGATTATTCCTTACACTTTGAAATGTAAATACCATTTTGTCCTCAATCAAATAAATTTTTTAATCATTCTATACTTATTTTAGTAATTTAATATATAAAAATAAATTTTTTATATCATTTAAACTAATCAGATTAGTTTAAAATTATTTTTTAACTATTGTATCCAAACATAAAAAAATAAATAAATTATAATTGATTATAATAAAAAAATTATACAATAATTAATTACTAAATATAATCAAATTTTTACAATTTTTTCAAACATACACTTGGTTTATATGTTTTAATGTAGTTTAATGTATTCTCAACAAATCCGTATGATCCACGTCACAAACGGATAATGGAATTTGCAGATTATAAAATTGAGGGAGAGCATCAAAGGGCTTAAAAATTGAGTATTTTTATGGATAATACTAAGTCTTGATTGCCACATATGCGTGGTTTAGGAGCTTAAGCAATGACATGATACTATTGCCACATGGAGTTTAGAGAATGCAGTGAAAAAAAAATATACGGTTTATACGAGGCAAATGGTTTTCTGCTCCCCTACTTGAAAGGTCGTCCACAGAGTGATAGTAAAGGTTCCACATGTCTTTTAACTGTATTTATAAGTTTACAAATTAATCTATGAATGAGACAGCAAAATATGATATTATATTTTTAAATTTTACACTTCCTAATTCCTATTAATGAACAAAATATGTTGTCTATGTCAATTGTTTTCGTTAAAAATTTACGGGGATGAGCTATTCATTATATTGACAAATAGAATTAAAAATTAAAAAATGCTATAAAATTAAGCAACAAAAAGATAAATTCAAAATTAGTGTTTGAGCAATTACTATATGCCAAAAAAAATTAGTGCTTGAGCCTCATAGGCTTATACAATCTTCTGGCCAAGCACATTGCATGTATAATTCCGTGTTTAGTAAAACTAAGGAAAAGAATCTTTTCATATCAAATTTTTACATGATTTTATGATGTGGAGAAAAATAGACATAAAAAATTAATATATAGTCACACAAAATTTAAAAAAATTCCACTATTTAAATTTTTTATATTTATCTATCTCTTCACATAACCTTAAAAATTTAAGATAAGAGAATCCATTCCCCTAGAACTAATGAGCCAACAGAAAAATTGAGAGCATTTTTCAATCGTAATTTGTATTTTGTATTTTGTATGAATTAGAACAGGTCTAATTTCAGTTTCTTTTCTTCTTTATTTTAATGGGTTAGTTGTGGATTGGATGTTCAGCAGAAAACCTAGCCTTGGAATTTGTATTTGGCTTCAACTTTGTTATGTTAAGATTTGATAAGATATACAGTCCAATTATTTATAATATTCATAATTTTTTTGTCATACTAATAATTAAGTAATCCATATCATTTTGGTCGGGGGAATTGGTGAGGCGTGCTCCCACCAAAGTTTAAACCTGGGGTATCACTCTAAAGTCCAAGAGTGCTTATCAATCCAAGTGAGTAGGTTCACGAGCATTAAGTTACTTTCCCATTCGAGCATTTTTTTATTGTTAAAAGACATGGAGTATGAACACCTTATTTAGACATGTGCATGTTTGCATGTTTGTTCATTTCCGTTGAATGCAGTACGTTAAGAAACGCTTTGATGATTATCTCGCCATCGCCAATGCACCCAAGTTATCATTGTAAAACTGTATTTGGTCCAAAACTAAAACCATCTGGCATTACCTAAGTACGAATACAAATACAAGACAAGGATAAGACACGACACACCACGATCATTTTAAAATATCAGCACTACATATTACTACAAAACTATCTGTCATTACTACCTTATTCATCAGCAATTCTAGGAAATCTTCAAAAGGGAGCAGCGCCTGGTAGGAAACACAAGTGTGAAGTGTCCTGACAGATTCAAAAGGATGCCATCACACAACTTGCTGAATACAAGAACAAAGTTGCATACATAGATTTGCATCTACCTCTGCCCACATGATCCCAAACAATACATAGAATCCATCTTGCAACTTATTTTCCCCTTGTGTGTTACATCAAAAAGTAGTTGCTCTGTTGTGTGTATCGAAAAAATATTGTCGGGAAAAGTATCTGCTTAGGTGGTTGATAGTATCCCGAGATATTAGTCTCTCACCTATCGGGTAGGGAGAAACTCTGGGAAACCAAACAAAAAAAAATAGTTGCTATGACTTGAACTAAGGATCTCTACCCAAATCCCCTCCCCACCCAACCACCTGACCTGAGCTAAGCCCAGCTACCTAGGTGGCTTTATAACCAATAAATTCTCATCACAATATATTCACCAACAAACAAATACTATCATTATAATAAATTATCTATAATCTATAATAAATATAAAGCTGTCATAATAAACTTGAATTCTAGACTGCGGAAAGTCAAATTACTGAATTAATGAAGAAATCATTCAAACACTAATTAATTTGACTAGTACATTTAAAAACGAAAACAGGGCTTACTATCAATAAGTAAACAAGTAACAAGTCAAACCTTTTATGCAAATTTTAATAGGTGCACCTAAATGAACTATAAATTACATAAGGACGTAAAATAGTCTGGTAAAAAAGTAAAAGAATTAAGATAAAAGCTTACATGGTCTGGAAAGAAATTTAAAATGGTCTCTGCGGGGCTTTCTTACCAAAGATGGCCTCCCAAACTGAGGGTGAAAATGGTGCTTTCTTGTCCAAAAACTCCCTAACTGCTTTCTCATTAACAGTAAAACCCTTTTCTATTAATGTTCTGATAGCACCCTTTGCTTCTTCAACATCTTTTTCCTTGCAGAAACCATCTACTAGGCCTATGAAAGTTGTCACATTTGGAGAATGACCTGCTTCTAACATCTCCATACAAAATTCAAAAGCATCCTGTAATCTGCTACATTTGTAGAGTCCTTGTATAAGGACTGTGTAACTGAAAGCATTGGGTGAAATGCCACTACTCTGCATTTTCCTGAAAATCCTTTTGGCATCATCAGCCTTGTGGGCCTTAGTGTAGCCTTCCACTACAGCTGTGTAAATGACAATCTCCGGAATGGTACCCTTCTCCCGCATCAAACCAAAAAGTTTCAAGGCTTCTTGAACAAGACCATCTTTGCATAGACCATCAAGCATAGCCACAGCATTGGGGATAAGACCAGTTTCCTTCATCTTCTTGAAGATCTCATCGGCATCTTGAGGCATAGACTCTGGAGCTGATTGATTGGGATTTGACCTTTTTGCTTCTTCAGATTGGCTGCTTGCCACAACCTCTGAGGGGTTCACAGTTTTATTATCAAAGCCAAGCTTGAATTTATCAAGGAAACTGTCTCCTAATTGACTGACATCCCTATTTGTTTCTGCCATATTTCTGCCCTGAAATCCAAGATCAATTTGGGAAGATTTGCTTGTCTTGTCCACATCACCAGGTCTGCCATGGTTGTTATCAAATCTTGGAGGGAAGGAATGGGAACTTCTATTATATTCTTGGAAATGCGGAGGAGGCTGATTAATTGGCTTCCTAACTCTCAAAGGCCTACTTGGAATTGGTTCTGACGAACAATGTTGAATGTTATATCCATCCTGGCTTCTATTGCTACCATTGTGATTAAAACTTGGGTCTGACTGTTGAAGAAAAAAGTCATCAGATTCTCCAATGGGTTGTTTGATGCTGCCACTTTGGTCATCAGTGAAGCTAAAATGGCGTACAGTCTTAAGCCATGGTGCCAGATATGGTTTGGAATGTGAACGGTAAACTAGCCTATCAATCCAGGAGGAGGATACAAGCTTATGAACCCGCCCTAGCAATGCTGGCATGTGGACCTGTTCATAAGTTGCATCAAGTATACAGTCAACATTCAACAACCTATCGCAAAATCAAAAGAATAAATAAACGAAAAGGAAAGCAAGGATAGATAATGAGACAACCAAATGTTAAATAATCAAGTAACAAATCATCCAGATTATAAGAAAAATAATGAAGAGATATTATCATCATAAAGTGCCTGCAATTTACCATTTGCTTTGTACTCAGCTATCTGAAACTGGCGCTAGGATTAAATCAAAGCCACTCTCAAAATCCGTAAGGCGCCTAAATTGAATGAAAAATCGTATTAGATCATAGTATAGAGGCAATCATCAAAGAATGAATGCAAAATTTGAAGAAAAAAAATCAATGTAAATGCTAGAAATTAAACAAAAATTATCAAGTAGTACAATGTAAACTGCACAATTGCAAATTGCCTTCTTGCTGGAAATTTTTTTTTTATACATCAACTAAAACAAAACAAAAAGTGCAAATTGCATTAACCAATCGATACAATCAATAAACAAAGATAATGTAGCAAAATGAGAGTCAACAAAAATTTCCAAGGAACAAAATGTCTTACCGAATCGCACGATACTGTATCGGTGAATAGACTCAAATATGGGTCAAATATCATTACGAATTGGCGCTGGTGACTGAGTGTAAAGAAATGAATGGAAGGGAAAGTGCAATTCTGCAAACCCTAACACGACGGAAGAAGACGATGTCGATGTCACACTGCTGGGCCTAGGAGCCGCAACTCTACAGTGTTGCAATATTGCAATTTATACTGTTTATTAGCTGTGAACCTTTTCATTTTATCTTTTATTTTAATTAAAATGCCATAAAAAAATTTATTTGGCATTTAATCTTAATTTTTTTATTTTTTTATTTTTTGAGTCTTCTTTCTTGATAGAGATGTATTTGAAGTGATAATATCATAACAAAAAATGCTATCAAGACATTGTTTTAGATATTTTTTTAATATTTATTTTATTATTAGTCTAAAAATAAGCATTGTTAATATCTCTCTCATAATAATTTTTTCAAGTATATAAAATAAATTAATAATAAAATAAATATTAAAAAAATATTCAAAAGAATATATTGTTAACATTTCACTATCATAATATATTGAAGTGGTAGTAGTGTCACTTTCTCAAACTCTTAAAATTAGTTTAGAACTTTTAAAATAATTTAGTCATTTTAATTCAAGTTATTTTATAATTAGTTTTAATTTATTTTTAGTTTTGTTAAAATTTATCTTAAAAATATCTTAAGATAATAAAAGTTAACCAATTTTAAAATTTAAATATTAAGATACAAACTAATTATGAAAGAAAAAGAAGAAATAATCAGGAGGAGAGAGAGACCACCAAAAATTTGGATTAAGAGAAAAAACTTTGAATTGGTGTTTTTAAGAACCAGATTTATCTCAAATTCAAGATATATGATTTAATTTGAATGCATTGTAAGTATAAAAGTTTTTTACACAATTATTCTAATTATACAATGTCATGTTATTAAAAATATTTAACTCTTACAATAACTACCTTAAAAGTTATAAATGTAGTAACATATGATTAATTGATGATGTAAAAAATCACATACTAATAATGCATTAAAGTTAAACTCATACGAGATTTAAACCAATTTTTTAATTTTGTTGTGAAACCAAGTGGTAGTTTAGCAACCCTCAAATTTGGTTCAAGATAAACTAATTATATAAATTCAGATTATTTTGTAACCATTTCTAATTTATTCATAGTATCATTAAAATTTGTCTTAAAAACAGTTATAAAATTCAAAATTTAAATATTGAAATAA
This sequence comes from Ormosia semicastrata, assembly GCA_029884595.1. Classification (NCBI taxonomy): domain Eukaryota; kingdom Viridiplantae; phylum Streptophyta; class Magnoliopsida; order Fabales; family Fabaceae; genus Ormosia; species Ormosia semicastrata. The sequence continues at coordinate 12,403,900 of JAQQTO010000037.1, forward strand.
AAATAAAATATGAGAAAAAAAGAAAATAAAAAGGATGAGAGAGAAATGTTACAAAAAAGAGAGTGAAAAAAGTTGAATTAAAAAAACCAACTTTGAAATAATTTTTTTAAGAATAGTTTTATCTCAAAATTGATTTAAATAAAAATAAGTTTTTTAAAATTTTGATAATTATCAAATACTTTATTATATTTAAAAATTGATTCCATTACACTTGGATATCTAATTTTTAAAAATTTCCAAACACCCTCAAATATAATTAATTTAAAAACTAGTGTCATTGTATTTACATATTTAGTTTTTAAATATTTCTAAACACCTCCTATATTTATAGAGCATCACAACACATAAAGGGTCCGCTTGGTATGAAATATAGGATAAGACCTGATAATATAAAGTATGATAATATAATATCTGATAGTATAAAGCCTAATACATAAGTGTTGGAGATATTGAGGTGTTTAAAATTATAATAAAAAAAAATTTTATAAGAACTTATACACTAAAATTCTATCAAGTCTAATCTCTCCCTCCAATGCTTGATTAAGTTATCTATTATTTTAATATATAAAAAAATTTGATTAATAAACTTATATAATATAATATTTATACTAAATAACTGATAAAATTATAATATATTATATTAACTTATCTTATAATATCTAATATTACATGCCAAACAAGTTGAAAGCTTCAACAGCTAATGATAAAAGTCTAATTTATGCTTGTTATTCCCAAGCTTTTAGCATCGCAGCTGCGCCAAGCCAGGGGCTGGGGGCTTGGAGGTTGGAAAAGCCTCAATAATTTTAGGGGAATATTTTTCTATTATTTAAAAAATGAATTAGGTAGGCTAACCTGTCCTAAGCCCGCACCAGCCTACAGCTCAAATGGGACGGCTTACTAAACCAACTTTTAAATGGATTGAATTATGGACCCAACCCACCTTATGCAGTTAAAAGCATGACAAAACAGACCAACCCAAAGAATTAAAACTGTTTTCACATTTCTAAACTCTGCCACTAAAAAGAGAAAAGAAAATGAATCAGAATCGGGCAAAAGCACTCGATGCCATAATAAAATGGATAATGTTATATAAACAACACTTTACGCAAAATAAACTAGTTCTGCACCATTATTTATATATACGTTTGAATATGAGCAGTTTCATATCATAACTTTATAACATTTTTCTTTTAACCTAATGACTTCGTGGTATTTGTTCCTATAAGGAACTAGACTAGAAAGAAAAGTCGCATTTTTTATGTTTGCTGACGCATATAATGTTGCGACAAAAATATTACATCAGTTTGTTCGTAACAGAACATACCCTAGACAGAGATCATCCAAAAGATTTTGAATCAAATGTCCTGATACAATTGACCCATGCTGAGCATGCATCATTGAATTCTACATCACTTTTCATATTTCAAAGCTGTTGAAAAATAAAAGAAAGAATAAAAAGTCGTTCATCTACGTGTGATTTTAAATGCAACATCAAGGTTAAAAAAAAATTAAGATAATTTACAATTTCAGTTGTCATCATCTTAAAAGGAAAAAGATGACCCTACATCTCTAAAAGAAATGTAAATACTGTACACACTCTTTTTTAAAAAATATGTGATTAAAAAAGAAAAAGTGATAAAAAAAATAACTCTAATTTTCTTACCATAAACAGTACATATATTTTTTTTCATTCTTCTCAATACTATTCATCATACTTATTTTTTTCTATCACTTTCTCTCACTTAATCACACTCATTTAAGATAGGTGTAAAAATAAATGTAGGATGAAAAATGATATAAGACCATCATTTTCTAAAAAAAATAAATATAATGAATGATATTAGATGAGATGTGAAAAAAAATATATACATTATTTGTGAGAAGAATATCAGAATTGTCGAACAAGTTAAGAAAGATGCATATATTTGAGCATAATCGTATTACCAATAACCATCTCTCGTTATTTCAAGCGAAAGAAGCAGATGTTTGATTTCCTTTTGATCAGCAAATCAAAATCCATTAGCAGGTGGGCAGTTCAATCTTCGGCCCCCCGACCCCCACCCCCACCAAAAAAAACAGAAAAAAAAAGGGCGGGTACGGGGTACCGGGATAAACCTAATAAAAAAAGTTATCAGCCCAATCAGCAGAACCTACAGATCATGGCATACTTCCATCACCGCTTTTCAAGACCCAAACAGAACCTTTGGAGTGACATAACTCATTCATGACCTGAAATTGTAAAAGTAAAAAAGTTATGTACACATCAATTTCACGCACACATCTCTTTCACATATGTATATGTGGCAGAATAAGAATATAGGTGTGCAAAAAATGAGGGGCAAGTTACAATCAGACAATGAAATCCATGCTGATTGGAGGTGATGTGTGTGTAAGTAGCAATGTTGAAAAGAAAGCAAGCAAAACTGCTATGAAGATAATAAACGATATTTATTAATACGAAAAGGAGAAAACATAATCTAATTTATGAATGATTTTACAACATTTATTTCCGTTCACTCCATGTTACGATCATCTGATATTTCACTTGATATGGCTATGCAGGCAACATTTATTCTACTTTACTATCTTGTCTAAAGCAATTGATCAAGTCATAAAGCAACTACCCGTTTTAGCCATTTACACTCCTGAAAGCCAGTTGAAACCTTTTAGGTTGTGCGAGGTTGCTTTGTTTCTAACCTGTCCTTACATCCTTTCAACTTTCGAGTACACAATGTTTGTTCCATTAATAACAAATAAAACCTTCTCTCTCTAACCCTGGCCACTACCTGCCAAAGCGAACTAGAGAAGGCATATTACACACACACACACATATAATAGGATGCATGCGTATATGGTATAAAACTTGCTAGATTTATACATGTCAATGACTAATAACGTTTTTCAATTTAATAAATGGATCAAAAGCCTATAATATGATAATCAAGTACGTAGTTTAACTCTTTAGTTTTGGTTGCTGAAACATTAAATTCAACTTGATATTAAATTCAGCAGATATTCAGCATGCAAGACTCTCATTATATAGGCTATTAATCTATCGTGGAGTTTGATAAACAAAACACTCCATGGGAAGTGACAGATTCTTGGAGTAAAACTATCAAGTTCCCACATATAAGCTACATCTCAAGAAACAAAAAGCTCAACTTCTTCAACTGCAAATCTGCAATTGCATTATTATGGGCAATCAATTCATACACTAGACAATAATTTGTTTAAGGACTTAGTTGCAACAGCATTAGTTTACTATGACATATCATGAAATCAACTTGTCAAAACTCAAAATGGAACCTAGAAGAAAGAAAGTAATTAAGGATATTACTATCAAGTGAAACCTTGCTTGTCATTAAGAAGAATGAAGATGGGGATAGGAGCATTGATGATAGGAGAGTATGGACTCCAGATTCTTCCAGTTTATTTCTTGTAAATCCTTCTTACAATTTGAAACTCATTCCTCTAATCACCAAAGATTTCTTGTAGATAAACCAATTTAGAAGTCCAAAACTCCCTCTAAAGAAAAGTATTTTGCCTGGACAGCAGTGCTTGACAGGATTAACACAAATGACCAGCAACAAATTCATAGGCCTCACACTCATTATGAGTTGTTCTAGTTCATAATCGACTGGACACTTACTCTTGCACCAAAGGTGGGTTTTTGGTTAGACTTGGGGGGGTGTGCACCAAAGTTGTTCTAGTTCACACTCTAGAATTGTCCTTGCTAGTCAGATTTAAAGGCTTTGGCAATAAGGAGGCAAAGTTTTGTGGCAATGCACAGTTTTTGCAGTCCTTGGGTTCATTTGGCAGGAGCAGAATGCTTGCATCTTTAAAGGTACCTTACTGCCTCTCAAAATTACTATGGGACTGGGTTGTGTTCATGGCCATTCTTTTGTGCTCTGCTAATGGTTTATTTTAAGGGAGTTGCCATTTCTGACATTATAGAGATTGGGCAGTTTTGCAGCACCATTGCTTTTTTTGTTTCGGTTCTTTGTCTCTTTGTTTCTCTGCTTTGGATAATTCCTTATCCTCCTTTCAGTTTGTTTCTAATAAACATTTTCTATCCTATTTATATATAGCTTTGCCAACATAATAAGTAGATTGAAATAATTAGGTTGAAGTTTTTTGAATTTTGATCAAGAGGGTGGGGCCCCCTGTGGGCTTCCCCAGGGCCCACCCCAGTGGTAGGCCCTCCCCTGGACCCTTAAAAACATACTGATAGATTTGAGATAAATAATATGTTACAGCCACCTCATTAAAAGATCAAGTAAAAGTAGAGTTGTTAAAATCAGAATAAAACTTACCTTGCTATATTCATTGTTAGTGACCTCCCTACTGAGTTTTCTCCTCGCAGCTTCAAGTATCTCAGCCTTCTTCAGCTTGGCATTGGGTCCACTTCCACGAAGCATATCGATTACAACATCTCTGCAAGGACCAATACAGCTCTAAGCATTATACAACAAATGGAATGTGCTTAAAAAATTCTTCAGATATTTTTTTTTTTACTTTTCCTTTTTTTTTGAGGAGGGGGGTGGGGGGGGAACAGAGAAAAACAACCTGAATGGATCATCCTGTGATGATTTTAACACATAAGAACCATGGATATCGTATGCAACTTCACTTATGACAGCCTTGAGCTCATCTTGTGGACCATCGAGACTATGAGCTGCATCTACAACAATTTTATAATCTGCCTTTGAAAGAGTACTTTTGGAAACTGCCATTTCACGCAATCCTTGGCATATCATTTGGAAGCTGCCAAGATAAAAAGAAGCAGCATAAGTCAACTATCAACCAAACAAGAAGATAAAGTAGAAAACTTGTGTACTAGGGGCAAGTTCCCTTAAGGCACATGTCAATTGGTATACATTTTTCCCCCTCATGCGATTGCCATCACCCAGACTATGAGTGATAAAGTGGACAAAAAGATGCATATCCCTGAGAGATGAACTTCCAAGGACTAGCATTAGTGGCAAAGATTGATGGATTGGCATCCCACCCATTCCAATCTAAACCAGATTTAATCTGAATAAGCCAGTGCCATGAAGAGTCTGTTTCCAAACAAAATCACCAGTCATTTAGCTCGCAAAGCATATTTTTGGAGAACAAATTGCCTAGACACAAAGCCCCCTCATTTCTGCAACACAAATCCCAACTAAAAAGATTATCTCTTTTCAGATCTCCCACCCATGACCACAGGAAATACCTCATTATCTTCTATCATTTGAGACAAACCCTTTAGAACACAAATCCCAACTAACAAGAACATTACCTCAAAAGATCTCACCAGTTCCTCAGCAAACACATCAAAGAACCATTGAAAATATGGTTACCTCAAGTAGTGAAGCCAAAAAACCTATCCCAAATAAGATGCACACTTCTAAAATGACTCCAGCCATAAATAAAGCACACTTCCATGGGGCCTCACACTCCCTCCATTTTAAACCTCTAAAATGAGCAAATAGAAATTGTTTCCAAACTCCGACGCCCAAATAGGGATTAGTCCCCACACCCATTACCTAAAAAAATAAATTGCTTTAAAACTCAGGCTAGGCATAGTGCATCATGCATGTATACCCCAAAATGGATGAATAGGCTAATGAAATATTGCAACAGATGAATGAAACTAAAACCAAAATTTCACCTTCAGAGTCATTATATTTGTCATTGCAGCAACAATATGCATTTTATCTCTATGCAAACTTTTGGAGGAACACAGAAAGTTTGTACTTCAAACAAGCAATAAGCAATAAGCACCTTACCAGGTCTACCTAAACTTATTAATACTTGTCATATTGATTTTCCTCCTTTTTTTTGTTAAGGAAACCATAACCACACTTCAATTCATGACCCATACAATATAACATTGCCTTTTTTCTGCCTTCCCTTTTCTGTCTATATTATCCTACAATAGGATCTTCAAGTTCTACATTTAATTTTGAGTTTCAAACTAGTGCAAAAGCATGTTGCAATGGCAGATTTCCTTTTGGTGAAAAAAATTAAAATTAAAAGGAAATAATGTTTACTTTTCAATCGCTCCATAAATACCAGGGATATTGACAATTATGAAGTACAAGTGTTGAGCTATGAAAGCCTTGCATAGCAGTATGAAGTTAACTACCACTATTTGTGCTTCCAAAAATGACTCCCTTGGGGATCATTTCAAGATGGGAAATCAGCAAAGGATAGATGTCTCTCTAACCATACCTGCAAACTTTGTGACTCTGAAAAAGTTGCTTGAGGGCAATTGGCAGAGCATGTCGGGTTTCATTTGACATGGCCATCCTCCCAGGAGGCACTCCACTCAGGCTTGTTACCCGTTGATCAGAATTTGCTGATTTAACAAGCTCACTGTTCTCTCTACGGTTTGCTACAGCATTTTTACCGAGTCTACGTTTTCCAACATTACAAGCAAAACCAGATACCTGTTGTTCCAATCCTTTCAAAAGTTCTTCTTGTTTTTCAACAATAATGGGATAGAGTTTTCTGAATGACTCATCAGGAAGCTCCCTGAACTTCCAGTAAATAATTGGCTGTGCACTAGATTTACATGGATCAGATCTTTCCAAACCAAATATCTTCAGGAAGTTTTTTACATAATTACCAAGATCACCTCGAACATTCACATCGGAAGAATGAACTTTTAAATTCTTGCTAAACAATACTAGGACATAATCTCTGGCCAAAGTTTCCACGCCACCCTGAGGATATAGCAATGCACTTTTTGGAGCCCAGAGTCCCCGCACTAATATTGCGTGCTGCTGCAGGAATCCCAGCAGTTCCTCCTCAGAGTATTCAGGAGCAAAGTGCTTAATAGCACTGAAACGATGAAGTGGAGGGCCCTATCATAAAGAGCTCTGTTAGAGTTAGAGATGTTATAAAAAATAGCACACAGAAATAGATGGAAGATGACTCAGTTCGGTTGTGAATGCACCACCAAAATAAGTGCTTTCTTTTTCTTGTTAATCTCTCTCTCTCTCTTACATATTGCCACGAGATGAGAGAGAGAGAGAGATGAAAACAACAAACCCTTTAATAATTAATTTAAGGGAAAACTGTTATCAACAGAATGATTCTGATACACATATGTTAAAAATATACAGATGACAATGACACATTGCCTATACACCAGGTAGCAGCCTTGGAAAATACAAATACTTTCGTATAGAAAGCAGAAACTTCAGTGCTTGACATCTTATGAATGAGGAACTTTGTGCATATGTCCAGGTTATTTGCTGAGAAATATGTCTACTAATAGCTTAACACACACACACACACACACACACACATAAAACAGCATAAGTGAATTAGGAATACAGAATATCTGCTACACCAAAAAATGAATGAAATCAACTATATACAAGCATAGAAAAGTAATAAACAGAATGTTGCTGGCTTTAAATGCCCCTTTCTCAACAACAGAAAGAAATCACACTCAAACTAAGATGCTACAAACCTCAATGAGCAATTTCTTAAGACGTTCTTCCAGGGGCAATGATAGAAGATTCCTGAAATAACATCGACCCATGATAGTCAAAATTATAAGCCAATTGCAATAGTACAAACAAATAAACAAAATCAATATACCATTCTAAGAAAAATAAACATATTATTCAGAAGTGGGCAGAAACAAGAAGAGAAAGAATACAACAAAGAAGAAGAGAGAGAGAAGGATGCATTTGCAAGTACAGAAGATAAAGAGTGCAAATGCAATGCACAACAGCTAGATGACAAACTATTAATCAGAAATAAGGGCCAAAAATTAAATAAGCTTGACATCAAAGGAAGATAGTACCTTTTAGAAGGACCCTTGGGTAAAATGTTGCTGCTCACTCCAGGACACAGAGTAGTAACATAGTCATACCTTGAATCATTCAAAGATTTACATTTTACAAACTTAACAAATTTACATTTTCACATAAAGGAGAGAGTACAAAAGGATAAAGGGGTATATTCTTACGCGCTCATTGTAAAGTTTATGGGAGAACTTTCTTGCGCCACCATTTGCTGCAAATATCTAGCGGAGATATCACTCTTGCAGCTATGGTACTTGAGAGGAACCCAGCACTGCACAAGATATAGAGAAAAATGACTAATTAGAACAGGATCAAAAAATAAACAAAACAGAGTTGAGAAACAAAATCACCATTAAGAAATTCTAAGCAGAAAATTCAAATATATGGAACTAATTCATATTTTGCTCCAGAGGAGAACATGCTTTTCATCCATACATTGCAAGTATTTTACAATTCATTTCATGCAACAAGCAAAAATTTAACTATATAATGTGACATGGAACAACAAGCATTTCCAGCAAAGTTCATTGAGGTTTCCAATTGCTGTCTGCATTGAAAATAACATTCCTTTAATGTAAAATATTTTTTTATTCAATAGACACTGATGCCTTCATTGGAGGGGGGATGACTCTTTCTTAAAAGAAAGCACTGAAATAACCATCTTCCAACATTCATTCTTTTTGGCCATAACTTGATACGAACATTAGGAGAACCACACCACAAAAGCTAGCCATTGTGGTTGGAGAGCCCAAGACCATATAAACCCCACACCGGAATCCCATACTTCCGATATGGGACTCAAGTCCCATACCTTGCAATTGGATCCTAACATAACTTTAAAGTTTTCATTGAAGCTGTCATGCTGAAGTAGGACAGTGGAAGCAGTAGGAACTTGTGATTTAATGGATTACGTTAGGTTTAGGGTTTGCTTGGGGGAATCATGTGAAGAAAATAGGTAGATTGAAGGTTTATTGGGGTATGTTAGGGTAAGGGTGCTTTGGAAGAAATTAAGATTTAGGTGCTGTGAACAGTACCTGAGATTTTAGGATTTGATTTGATAAGTATTAGGGTAAATTGAAACAAGGGGCAATTAGGGTTTTGATGGGTGAATTTTTTTTGCTGTCAGCCAAAGGAAATAGGTCTGGGTGGTGGCATAGAAAATTAAAGAAAACAGAATATTGGCCGAGAAGAAGAAGAAAAGAAACTTAGGCATCTAGGGTTTGATTGCTTACACAAACAAAAAGAAGCCTGTCGCTGGCAAAATTCATAAATCGAATCATTTCATTTGAACCATTTAAGCAAACCTCCTATAACTTATCCTACAAGGATTGGGAATAGAATTCTAATCCTCCAAGTATTATACTTCATATCACCACAAAACCCATAAGAAAAATTGGACATTGAAGCAAGACCTTATAACAACTAAATAGCATGAACCAAGCCCAGATACTACCCAAGACTAGGGAACTAAACAAACAGCTTTCTAATCCCATTGCCCTTAACCTAAATAATTACGATGGTCTAGTAGTATCTTTCAAATATTACAATCAGCCACATAATTAAAAGTAAATTAGAATATGAAACAACTTGATTTTTAAACTTGGGTTCCCTTGATGCTGGTGTATCCTGCATAGCAATAGGGAACTAGGTTACTAGAATTGTATGCAACAGTTTGTCACATAGACTTCTCCAACTATAAAACTTTATTCAGATTATTCAGCTAAGGGAGAAATTAATATGGGTTTCATGAATCTATAACTTCTGAAGAAAATCAAATAGTTATTGGAGGATTCTTTTATCTGTCAATTGTCAAGTGAAATCCAACCAACATACTCCACTTGCCCCACTTCCCATCCAATAACAATCAAGTAGGCTAAAGGTGATGAAGTGGCTCATTTAAAAAAAAAAAAAACTCATTTTTAAGTTCGTGAACTCATACAACTAAAAGAACTAGGATATTGGTTCGGCTGAGGTTACATCTACCACCACGAGGATTTCTTGCTCCATATTTGAGGACTACAACCAAAAGCATTTCTTTCTGCTTTTATCCTAGTTTTTCCATGGCTGCATTCTTTTAATCCATTAGTCAACTAATCCTGTTCTCTTATTTCATGACTGGAATATTTTCGTAGTGTTTGGAAAAGCAATTGGAAATAATAGTTTCTGTGCAGACACAATCCATGCAATGGACAGATATAGAAAAAGAAGAAAGAAAAACACTCTTCAAGACCACCAATATTTAAGTCAGCATTTGAAATCAGATAAGGCCCAGTTGGAAAAATTAATTGCATGATTGAATGAGAAATCATGGCCAAAAATCTAATACTAAATCCACTTCAGCACCTCCTTTATACCAGGTTTAACAGCAAAACTACTATTAGACATAGTTATGCATAGTTCATAATAGTTCACAAACCATAACTTTATACTAACCTCAGGAGAAAATTATGATTATTTAAAATAGTATGAAATAACCCTCATTATAACCAAAAACTGCTATATGTAAATTACATTACAGTTTTAACAGCGGTTATACCTCATCACCATCCCTCTTTTGCTCAATTGAAGTCTCCATCTGCTTACTCTGCAAGAAAGAAAACAAATCAATTAGCTAATTGGAAATTACCAAATATGCCTTGAAAGAATTCAAATAGCAGAAAACAAAAACAAAAATGTAAAACTTCGAAGTAAAGATTTAGCGATCCTGATCCTGCAATAAGATAACTTGTGAACTAGCCCTGATACCAAAATCTGTATCTAATTTCAAAAATATTTGCACAAATGGAACCAAGATGCTAATTGCTAAATAATAAATTGAGCAATTTATGAACAACAATGACAATGTCCCTATAAGATAACAACAGCAATCAAACATTTTTGGCTATTTTTTTTTCCTGGGGGGGGGTTACTGTTGGAAATATATGTAATTAGGTGTAAATTGTTAGTACAATTGTTAGTCCCACATCATGTATATTGTGTAATTATTTATTACTTATTGAATATATATTCGGTCTCCGTTGTGTAGTTGAAAACACGGTTCAAGATATGTCTTTCTTTTTCTTTCTCTCTCTCAACATGGTATCTAGAGCCTAGAGAAAGGCAAATCCTAGAACCGTGCCTACCCGGAGGACCCACTGTTTTGCCAAAAATTTTTTCCAAGCAACCCGTGTCATCACTCCGGTGCACCGGATCTCCTATGCCGTGCTCCTTTCCCGGCCGGTCTCGGCCCACCGCCGCCGGCGACGTCCTCTCCGGCCACCACCGCCGACGTCCTTTCCGGCCACCGCCACCACCGCTCGGAGCGCCTCCCTGCTTCGGCCCGATCCCCGAAGTACAGTGCCCGGCCGCCCATCCACGCGCCCACAAGTACATGGGCTGCGTTTCGCACCCACGCGCTTCACCCGGCCGCGCGTGACGGCGCGTCAGCCTTCTTCCGGCCGCCGTTCGTCCCACCGTGGTCGCGGCCTCTCCTGCGTTGAGCCCCGGTCCTCCACTTCCCCAACCGCACCCATAAGACGTGTCGTACACCTTCCGTATACAGTGCTTGTTCATTGCGTTTTTGGGTTATTTGTCATCCGATCCATGGCTTCCTTGAGTCCTCCAGATGCTCAGAAGGTAGAATAATTATATCGTGCCTCTCTTTCCACCGACAAATTAGATGGCACTAATTATGATTCTTGGGCCTCCGACGTCAAACTTTGGCTTTCAAGGGTACGAGACTCATCTCACTACCACGCAGTTGATTCGTGCCACGAAGCCGACCGTCCCAGGTGGAAAAAGATTGATGCTCGGTTGTGCGGTGTGCTTAAGTCCACCATCCACTCCTCTTTGATTTTTCGGGCTCATTTGTGTGAACTTGTGCCAGGTCCTCTACACCAATGATACTCAGCGATTGTATAGGGTTTGTCATGATCTTATGAATCTTATTGCCCCAAGGAGGTTTGATGGCTCTATGTCTACCTACTTGGGCAAACTTTATGGTGCTCTCCACGATTTCAATGAACTGTTGCCTTCCAGCAGATACCCCAGGCAAAGGAACTTGAACAACGGAACACCTTCTTCATGCTTTTGGGCCTTTATGGTTTACCTGCGGATTACTCCACCATCCGTGATCAGATTTTGGGATCTCCTACTATTCCCACTCTTTCTGCAACGTGTTCTACCTTGCTTCGGGTTCCACTAAGCAGTCGATTCTCTTGTTGCTCCCATCACCAGATGACACATACGCTCTTGCCTCTCGGACCAACGGTCGTTTGGGGTCACCGGGTTCCAAACCTCGTCCGAAATGTGATCATTGTCATCGTTTGGGTCACACCATTGATAAATGTTGGACTTTACATGTCCTCCCGCATCGCTAATGTTGCACGGTCTACTCCACCGTACACTCTTGAGCCTTCGAACCACCTAGAGCCTCTCATGATTATGCGAGAATTACGAAGTGGTTTGAGAAACACGGCCTGATCCCTGGTTCCACTTGTTTACATTTTGCGCACACCACCGGTGCTTCCTGTCACCTTCCCTTGGCCCTTGGGTTCTTGATTCTCGGTGCATCCGACCACATTTTCGGTAATAAGGCTTTGTTTTTTCAACTCTCTACTTTCGGTTATTTGCCTATGGTTACTTGACTAATGGTTCTCGAGACAAATCTCAAGGGATTGGCTTTGCTAAACCTTCCCTCACCTTTGTTGATTCGGTTCTCTATATTCCTGGGTGTCCTTTTAATTTACTTTCTATTAGTCGTTTAACCCGTTCTCTTGATTGTTCCATTACTTTCACTAAAAATTCTTTCTCTAGACCAGGAGTTCGGGACGGATGATTGGCACTGGATATGAGTCCCATGGCCTCTACCAGCCTCTAAACCCTTCTCAAGCTACTGATTCCCTCTTACCATCCATGCTCGGTTGGGTCATCCTAGCCTTGCCAAACTACAGAGATGGTGCCGAGCCTCTCCAAGTTATCGAGTCTTCCTTGTGAGTCATGTCGGTTAGGGAAACACACCCGTAGTCCGTTTCTGATCGTTTTGGTACTCGTAATGCGTCTCCTTTTACCTTAGTTCATTTCGATGTATGGGGTCTAGTCGTACTATTTCTACTTTAGGGTTCAAGTATTTTGTTACCTTTATTGATGATTACTCTCGATGTACTTGGTTATTTTTAATGCAAAACAGGTCTGAGTTATTCTCCATATTTCAAAAGTTTTACCAAGAAATTAAAACTCAATTTGGTGTTCCTATTCGTACTCTGCGTAGTGATAATGCTAGTGAATACTTATCTAATCAATTTCAGACTTTTATGGCTTCTCATGGCATTCTTCACCAAACATCTTGTGCCCATACACCTCAACAAAATGGGGTAGCTGAACGTAAAAATAGACACCTTATTGAAACAACTCGGACCCTCTTACTCCATAGTCAGGTTCCTTTTCGTTTTTGGGGTGATGCTGTCCTTACTGCATGCTACCTTATTAATCGCATGCCATCCTCTGTGCTTGATAACCAGGTCCCTCATTCTGTCTTGTTTCCACATCAGCCTCTTCATTCTCTTCCGCCTCATGTCTTCGGGTCCACTTGTTTTGTCCATAATCTCTCTCCTGGTCTAGACAAACTTACAGCCCGATCCCTCAAATGTGTCTTCCTTGGTTACACTCGGTCCAAAAAGGTTATCGTTGTTATTCTCCTACTCTACGACGTTACCTTATCTCTACCGATGTTACTTTCTTCGAGTCTATACCCTTCTTTGAGTCGTCTCCTTCGCCTCCCGAGCCAATCTCTACGTTCCTTCCGGTTCCTCTTGTCCCATCATCCTTTGTCGAGTCCGAGCCGCCCCACCCTCTACCCATACGGGTCCCCAAGACCACCGACCGTTTCTTCCACACTTATCACCGCCGACCACAACCTCCCGTACCCCGTGTCCCTCCTCTCGGATACGCTGCGAGGTCATTGCGGACTCTTCTCCGAAACCAACTCATTTACCACTCCAAGAGCCACTGTCAAACGACTCGATCTCCCCATTGCCATGCGAAAAGGTATCCAGGCCTACTCGTAATCCTTCTCCTCATTATATTGCTTTAAGTTATCACCGCCTCTCTTCTTTGCACTTTGCTTGTCTTTCTTCCTTGTCTCTGTTTCCATCCCTAAATCTCCAGTGACGCCTTGTCCCATCTCGGATGGAGACAAGCAATGATTGATGAAATGAGTGCGCTTCACAACAGTGGTACTTGGGAAGGTTGCTCTTCCTCCGGGAAATCGTTGTTGGTTGTCGGTGGCTTTATACGATCAAGATGGGTCTACGATGGTAAAATTGATCGTCTTCTTGTGGCTTGTGGCGAAAGGGTATACTGATTTTTGGCTTAGATTATGGGGATACCTTCTCTCCTGTGGCTAAAATGGTTTCTGTCCGGTTGTTTTTGTCCATTGCTGCCATTCGACACTGGCCTCTTCATGAACTTGATATTAAAAATGCATTCCTGCATGGTGATCTAGAAGAAGAGGTATATATGGAGCAACCTCCGGATTTGTTGCTCGGGGGAGTCTTCTAGCCTGGTATGTCGTCTCCACAGTCTCTTTATGGTCTCAAAAAGTCTCCTAGAGCCTGGTTCGGACGATTCAAGACCTTGTGATTCAATTTGGTATGATTCGAAGTGAAGCGAGATCACTCGTGTTTTATCGCCACATACCCCAAGGTTGTATTTATCTAGTTGTGTATGTTGACGACATTGTTATCACTGGAAGTGACCACCATGGCATATGTAAGTTAAAACAACATCTCTCTCTTCACTTTCAGACCAAAGACTTAGGTAAACTTCGATATTTCTGGGGGTTGAGGTAGCTCAATCTAAGGATGGTATAGTGGTGTCTCAAAGAAAGTATGCTATGGATATCCTTGAAGAAACAGGATTGTTGAATGCCAAGCCAGTTGATACTCCCATGGATCCAAATGTCAAACTCCTACCAAATCAAGGGGAGCCTCTATCGGATCAGGAAAGTATAGGAGATTAGTTGGGAAGTTAAAATCATGTTACTCTACACGACACAGTGTGGTTAGCCAATTCCTAAACTCTCCTTGTGAGGACCACTGGGATGCAGTGATACGGATTCTCAAATACATTAAGGGAGCTCCAGGAAAAGGTCTCATCTATGAAGATAAAGGACATACTCAGGTCATTGGATACTCAGATACTCGACCGCCAGGCGTGTTCTCCTCTTGACAGACGATCCACTTACGGGTATTGTGTACTCATTGAAGGCAACTTAGTTTCCTGGAAAAGCAAGAAGCAAAATGTTGTTGCAAGAAGTCTTTGACAGAATATCGAGCTATGGCCTCGATCACTTGTGAACTCACTTGGTTGAAACAACTCCTCAAAGAACTTCAATTTGGTGAGGTTATGAAAATGACACTCATATGTGACAATCAAGTCGCTTTCATATAGCTTCCAATCCAAGTGTTCCATGAAAGGACCAAACATATCGAGGTCGATTGTCATTTCATCGGGGAAAAGATTCTATCAGAGACATCATCACAAACTTTGTCAACTCAAATGATCACCTAGAGATGTCTTCACCAAGTCCCCGAGAGGTCCACGAATAAGTTATTTATGTAACAAGCTTGGTGCATATGATTTATATGCTCCAAACTTGAGGGGAGTGTTGGAAATATATGTAATTAGGTGTAAAAGTTGTTAGTCCCACATCATGTATATTGTGTAATTATTTATTACTTATTGAATATATATTCAGTCTCCGTTGTGTAGTTGAAACACACGGTTCAGTATATGTCTTTCTTTTTCTTTCTCTCTCTCAACAGTTACAATCACCAAGATCAGGGACTTTTTAAAACCTACATTTCATTCAGATTCCTGTAAAGCAACATAAACTTTGATACAACTCAAACACATCATATAATCATTTCAAAAAGCACATAGAAAATTATTTCAAGATTGTCAAGACATCTGTGCCATCCTGTATAATGTGTACTTGTGCAGTCTTCTCTAGATTGCTGCAATAAAATAACATATATACATGAATGATCCCAATAGATGATACCTGCTTCTTTGATGTAGAAACAGACTTTTCTTCAATGGACCCCTCAATTTTGACAGTAGCATTTGCACCAGTGGAGATAATGTTCTTCTTTTTTGAGCCACCAGAATTAAGATGTTGTAATGATGGTCGGAGCTGCACAACTGCATGAATGGGATGCAGGTGTAACTGCAACCCAGAAAGAGGCAGGTAAATTTACAAATTTTCCAAAATTAAACAATCAATTAAGTATCACAATGATACAATTCATAAAAGCCTCAAGCTATCAGAAGAAACAAGAAGACCTATATAAACCACAAAGTTGCAGGTAATAGACACATAATGGGTCTGAACTCTGAAGTATTTTTAAATGCTATAACAATAAGCAATGAGTCTGTACAGGAAAGCATATCAAGCTTGCTAGGTTAATCATGTAAGAATTTAACACACATAACCTGTTAAGTCTGTAAAAGAGCATGATCTATTATTTTTTCTTTTAAGGTGGCATTCCAAGGGTTTTTTTCTTTTAGGGGGGAGGGGGAACCAAGTTCATTTCAAGGCATGATTTCATATTTAATATTCCTTGTTTCCCACCATTTCACACCATATTGGACCACACCTCATAACACACTCCTTGCTGCATTAACTTTTCAATGAGCTTTTTATTAAGAACTGCATTAAGTAATTGCTCCTACTTCTCTTCAAAACCTGAATAAGATATGATCTCATCTTAAAACAAGAAGAAACTCATCCTCAGAAGTATTTTCAGTGAATGTCACTCATCCTTATTTATTGGAAGAAGTGTTAAATGTTCAGTAAATAGGACAACAGTCTTCCACATTGCATTGGCATACCAAACAAAATGCTATTCAAGTAATATATCACCCCGAAATTAAAATAGACATCACGGAATAGAATGTGAGACATAAATACCTTATCACCCATAAGAAGCCCAACAGCATAGCCATTTGCACGAGGTGGCTTCCACAAAGTTGATAAAGTCTGAAGAGAAATAAAAGCATTGTACCATACTTACAAGTTACAATATATAATACATTTCTAAGACAAGTGCACAAACAAAGCACACAAGTGCTACCACTCAACATTGAAATATTCTTATATGTTAAAAGTTTGTCAGGCAATTCAACAAACAAATAGGCGTAGAATATGAAGGAATAAAAAAAAAATTAGAAACAAAGAATACAACAATAACCAAGCCTTATTCCATTAGGTGGGATCAACTACGTGGATCAAAGTTCAAATGACACATTGGGTCTATCAAATTTGCACAATTGTATCATTGATTTGTGTCATAAAAGTTTGACAAAGTTTTATGCTCAATGTTGGTTGTTGACTGCCTAATACAACCCTTTAAAAACAAAGAAGAAACATTAATAATCTGTTATACAAGCTTTTCATATTTTCTACAAGAGAAAAGTACTTTTGCAGAGCTTTTGTACTGCTTTGCAATATTTCAAGAAACAATGTGCTTTTTCAGAGCAAAATAGCAGATTTTCTGCTATTATTAAGTGAAGCAAGCTTTTCAAAAGATCTAAACTTTCATTGCATATCCAATCAAACACACAGCATATACCAAGTTCCCCAATTGAACCACAAGAAAAAAAGAAGAACCTCAAACCTATGCTCAGAAGCAGAACGTAACAATGACACACTAACACTACCATATGCATCAGCAAGTTGCAAAATTGAAATGTATCAATTATCATACACCAGTAACATTGACAAGGTAATAAACTTCCACAATTTATGCTAATTCTAATCCCATCCTTCATCCCTCCTTTTATTCACTAAATATTCTTAGGAAAGCTAGCCAAAGTAACCAATCTTGATCTATTTCACAGACACATAGGACCAGTATATAGAACCAACAAATAAGTATTTTGGTGGCCGCTAATTTGAAACAAGTAGCTCACACATTATCAGGGAGCACTGATATATCTTGGAGTTACTGATTCTAAATTATTGAGTCTTCAGCAAGATGTCTTGAATCTTTCTCATTATAATACACAATTATATGGCTAATTTCAGAGCCAAAGAATTCTGGAGTCTTCACTATTTAATATTTAACAAGACGTCTTGATTATTGAGTTATCGTAACTTACAACAGAAGTACAAAATGTATTGCTGATCTTAGAGGCAATTGGTATGTCAAATTCTGCATATTACAAGTAACTCGAAGGAGCTTGTTTAAAAATCGTATATTAAGAAATCCAACTACAACTCGTGAACATACCTGCTTCGTAAAATTGAGTCTGCTGGCAAACTCTTTATCAATGTTACTTGACTCCATATCAATGGATAAATCAACCTCCACTTCTGAACTCCCAGGTTTCAACCTAACCTACACAATCAAAAACAAAACGGGACAAGTAACAAACACAGCAACAACGACTCAACAGAATTCCCCATTTTTTTCCCCAAAACGAACACAAAATCAACAAACGCACCTCTTCGCATCGTTCATCTAGTTCATACGGTCGCCAGCACGGTCTCAATGGATATTGCAAAACGTATAACTAAAAGCGATAAAAAAAAAAATTAGACTCAGAGGAAAACGCATAATCGAACAAGCAATCGTGCATACAGACCTGAGTGTCGGCATCGATAGAAGGATTGAAGAAGACGTCGATTTCACGCACGACTGTGTCTTCGGTGGTGTCTTCATCTATGGGATCGCCTTGTTTGGATTCGTCTTCCGTCTCGGACTTGGGTTGTGTGTCCATTTTGAAGGTGCCGTTGGGTTCGGGCTTTGCAGCGGCACCCACTGGTTCCTCGCCATCTTCTTTCTTTTTGGCGGTTAAATCGAATTCCTGTGGCTCTGGTTTGGAGAATGGTGGTTGGGCTTCATGTTCGGATTTGGGTGGAGGCTGAGATTGCTGAGGTTCCGATTTCGGTTTGGATTTGAGCTTTGATGATTTTGGCGCGAATCTGGAGACTCGAGAAGGGACTTGGCTTGGCGCTTCTAAGTCGTCTAGGTCCATATCAGTATCGCTACTCTATCTGTGACTGCCGCTCAGTGTTGGAGGTTTTTGGCGAGGTTTTGTGCTTGTGCGGGTTTTGCGTTCCAAAACCCAAGCGCATTACTATTAGTTAACGTAGTTACAAACACAAATTCGTAAATAAATAATGATAATGTGTATATTTTTTAATGAATTAATACAATAATATGTTTGGATATTTTTTCATTAAAGGAACATAACAGAATAAGTGAGAATAGAATAGAAAGGAAAGAAAATAAATAAAATATAATTTTTATTCTCTTTATTTAAAAATTTCATTAACTAGCTAAGGCAACGAATTCTACGTGTGTTCCTCCAATTCTACCTCAATTTTAGGGGGAACAAAAGTTAAGCATTTGAGAGGAAGAGAGAAAAATGATTCCCCATGTATTCCGTTCTGTTCCCATGTATTTTAAAACTTCCAAATAAGAAAAATTATTTTCGTTCCTCTTATTTTCTTTTCGTTTCCTTATTACTTATCATTCAAATATAGTGTAAAAGAGATAATTTTTATTTATACAAAAAGATTGTTATATAAAAAAATATATAATTATATAATAAATCAATTTAATTTTGTACTAAATTAATTATAATTATTTATAAAATCAATCGTGATCAATCATAGTTTATAATTAATTACGCTAATATCTTACCTCAAACTCAAGTGGGTGTAGAAAAAATTAATTTAAGTTTGGAAACTAGATTACAAAAGTAGTAAAGATGATAAGTTTTGGTGAACAGATCAGCTTGCTAATCAAGAGTGCTAATGGAAAGGAAACAAAGACCACTACGAACAATGTGTTGACGAATGAAGTGTCAGTCGATTTCAATATGCTTGGTGCGCTCATGAAAAATATCATTGTGAACAATCTAATTAGCACTCCTATTATCATGGTAAAAAGTAGTGGGAAAGGACTGAGAAACACCTAAGTCATCAAGAAGCTAACGTAATCAAAGTATTTTAGATGTGGTGTCAACTAGTACTCGATATACTATTTCAGTACTGAAACTTTGCAGTAACTGCTTGCCTGAGAGGGAAAAGTAGGAGCAATATGACCCTTCTTCTTACAAATGTGACACTCTATGGTGGGTGTTACCAAGTGGCCTCAATACTCAATAGGGGGTAAATTGAGTATATAAAACAAGTTCACAAATCTTTCACAAATAGTTTGATAAACAATTTTCGTTGAAGCTAATTGATGATTAGAGATGATTGGATATATGAGATAAACACTTTTACTTATAAATGCAATAGTCAAAGGGAACAATATTCAAGCAATTCAATAAAACAGTGCTCAATGTAAAGAGAATGGTTTAGAGAAAACAAACACAATGATTTATCCTGGTTCGATCACCAATCCACTTGTAATCTACGTCCAGTCCTCAAGCAACCGCTAGAGATTTTTCACTATTTCTTCAAGTTTCAATAGGTGTTTGACAACCTTTACAACCTTGAGCACTCAACACTTTGGGATACCTTACCCTTGGAGCTTGAGTCTCTTCAACTAAGGGATGCCTCACCTTTTACACTTTTGGAGGGATGCCTCACCCTCTTTACAAAGTAATATAGATTGTTTGAATGAAACTCTCACAAGAGTAGATGATTACAAATTGAAGCTCTAATATGCTCTCAAAGATTAACCCACGTTTTTCACAAAAACAGAGCAATAATGAATTTGAAGATTAAATTACGTTTTGAAGTATTGGCAATCAGTTTTTGGTTCAAGGTCAACCTCTAATGAAGACCCAACATTGATATTTATGAGTTTTGCAATAAATGGAGCCGTTGGAGACGTTTAGCCAAGCATTAAATGCATTTGATATAGCCGTTGGACACTGTCATGATGCGTGTAATCGATTACACAACAAATGTAATCGATTACATTGTTGTTCCAACGTGTTCTTGGCTTTCTGGGCTCTGTGTAATCGATTACATTATTGGTGTAATCGATTACAACTTTCGACTTGCTTGTAATCGATTACAATATCCATGTAATCGATTACATGACTTTAAATCTTGCTATGTAATCGATTACAATATTCATGTAATCGATTACATGACTCTTTGAACGTGTTTTTGCCTTTCTGGGCTCATTGTAATCGATTACCAACTTGGTGTAATCGATTACATGGCCTCTGACTTGCTTGTAATCGATTACATTGATCATGTAATCAATTACAATGCCTCTATTTACTGTGTAATCGATTACAAACATCATGTAATCGATTACATTGGCCTTTGAACACATTTTTCAAGTCCAATAAAGCTTGTAAGCCATTTTTAACACCTCAAGACATTTGATTAAACATAAATCCTTTTATGAGTGTTAGATTTAAGATTGAAACTCAAGTTTCTTAAAAAACATGTTTAGCTTTGAAATTTTCCACTTATTTTTTAAATGATATATTGAAAAATCATTTGAGAAATCTTGAGAGTATTTAACATTAATGTTCTAAGTCTTATAACTAAATAAACATCTTGACTTTTTTATTTGATTTTGATCTTTTCTTTTGCACTTGATCTTCACTTTTGACTTTGTTATCATCAAAAATCATTTGAAGTGCTTTAAGGACATAAGCATTCACATTCTCTCCCTTTTTGATGATGACAAACTGATCATAGAAAAAAAAAAGAGTTTTTACATTTGTATATAACAGAGATTTAGGCGCAACACTCCCCCGAAGTTTATGCATGATATTGAGTTAGATTTTTCATGTAAAAAGCTTAAGAGCTCCAAAGCTCCCCCGTACACATGCAACATTAATTAGATTTCATTTTTCACTATTCTCTCCCCTGTTGACATTATAAAAAAGGACATAAGCATTTTAAAAAAAGGACAGTATTTCAGTTGTATTTCATGATTTCCCAAGAATCGCCAAAACAAGAAATTCAAAGAGAAGATAATAAAGCCAGTGAATTTAGATCAAGAGAATATTCAATATAACCAATATTCAAAAACCAAACATTCAGAAAATATTATCAACACTAATTCAAGTTCATATATCATAAAAAAAAAACATATACAATGTAACTCATCATAGCCAATATAACCAATAACCATTATAAATAAAAAAAAAAAACTTATACCAATGTTATATAACTAAGCCAAAAAGAAAATGTATAATGTAGTCATAAGAAAATAATAATGAAAAACATCAGGGCAATGGGCCATGATCACTATCAGTAGCCTCGCTATCACTGTCCGCATCCGCAGTGATGTCTCTTAGATCAACATCATCATCGCTGGGCTCAAGATCGTCCTCAGAGACTAGGAGCTCCTCATTATTAGCAGGGACGTCAGATGGACCAGCAGAGGACAGGGGAATAGGAGAGGCAGAGGATATGGGAGGTGCAGCAGCAGCACTCGGAGGAAAATGAGGTTCTGCTAGGAGGGATCGAATGGAGGCAAGCTCCTGATCTAAGTAGTCAATCCTCAACTCAATGTGATCTATCTTCTGCTCCATGCGATCCATGCGTGTGTCTACAGTAGCGCTCAAGTTTCGCATCTCTTAGAGCAAGAGGTCTAGTGTGGCTATAGCTGGAGCAGGAGCAGGGGCGGGATGCTGAGCCTCTTCATCATCATCACTATCCGGATCATGATGGATATGCCCAAAGGTGTCATGGGCAATGTAGTGCCACCTATCATCGACTTTGTAGAGCTGGAGCTTCTTCAAGGTATACAAGCCAATGGATTGTGGTCCTTTTGAGCAGGTGTCCTTGGACTCCTCAGCCAGTGAAATGGGACAATGCTCTAGGATGGTTGTTACCAACATAGCAAATGGGAGAGCAGAGTTATTCTTTTTCTTTACATCCAACATATGCTCTATAATGTAGAAATCCCAGTTGATTGGCCTCCCAGTGGTCATTGCCCATAGGGACACCACATCATCCTTGAGAACCTAGGAGTAATTCCCTCCCCTAGGAATCAACCCCTGACCAAACGATAATGGAGTACGCTGTTCTCCATGGTTAGGCCAGTGACCATGATTCTCTTTTTGGGATCACTAGAGGGATAGTATCCAGTCCTAATCAGTAAAAGAAGAGCAGCCTTATGCTGAAATTCATGACCCCAAATATTGGCATTTTCACAGAAGTTTGCTCCATCAGGAGTGAGCTTGGTCAGCCTATACCACTCAGCCATCGTTATCTTGATTTGTTGCTTCTTCACCTTAGATATTAAGCAATCATCTTCAAATTTTAGATTTGCATAAAAGACTCTCACTAGGTTTGGATAGATAGCCTTCTCTATACTAAGGAAACCTAGCAATCCTAAGTTTTCAATGGTTCTAAAACTCTCCAGAGGTTCACTCTCACAGAAGTTGATGGGAAGATACCTGGGGGAAATAATCTTGCATTACTGGAAGTTCTTCCGGAACAACTCAGTTTTCTTCATGGTGGAGAAGTGGTGAGTGAGGTCCAGGCCAGAAATGTTGCGTGAAGCTCCACCTGAGGACCCTCCAATGCTAACCCCTGTTCTTGGGCGCTTTGAACGATGAGAGGATTCAGTCATTTGATGAGAGAGAAGAGAGTGAGATAAGTGAAAAGTGTTTGGAGATGAGTGAGGAAAGGGAGAGGGATGAGTGAGAGACAGATTAGGGCAGAGAGGGAAATTTGGGTTCGTGAGAGTGATGGGGAGATTGGGGTGATGGAATGTGACGGGATTTGAGAGATGGGCTGCGTGGATAGGGTATTTTCGAGTGAGAGGGAAGTGAAATGGAAGGATTTGAGTGGGATTGAAGTGAGAAAAGAGGGATTGGGAGGTTGAGTGTGTGTGGGAGTAGAGGAGGAGGATGAAGAAAATGAACAGTTTCTGATAAATGAGCTCTGCGCGCGTCAGAAACCTTTTAAAAAACCCTGTGTAATCGATTACATTGGGTTTGTAATCGATTACAAGCGTTCTGGTTCTCATGTAATCGATTACATTTTTGGTGTAATCGATTACCATACTTCTGGGAAACCTTGTAATCGATTACATGGTTGATGTAATCGATTACCTGAGTTCTGAGTTGATTGTAATCGATTACAAAAGTTGTGTAATCGATTACATGCTTAACAGAACCTTTGTAATTGATTACAAAGGCATTGTAATCGATTACCACCACACTTTAACTCAGATTTTGCATTCCAAACAGCATAGAATCAATTTTAAATCATTCAAAACAGTTCCTGAGCATCTTAAATCAATTCAAATCATTATACAAACATATAATTTAATCATATTATGATTCAAATCACATAATTGTGCAAAAATACTAATTTTACCAAGAAATACACCTTTTTTGGTGAAATTGTGAAGTTGTTGAGTTGCTTGGAAGTCTTTGACATGAGGGAGCACCTGCAAAATAACTTAGGGGAAATCTCCGACGCTTAAGTCAGTATTAGATTCAAATATAATTAAAAACTCAGAAATTATGCAGCAAAATGGCATGATTATGCAGAAAGTAACATGATTTGATTTTAGGATTATGCAGCAAAAAGTCAATTTATGCATGATTGATCCAAAATACTAAGTTCATTTCTTATATAGAAAAATACTTTTTTTGCTAAGGGCTTAATGAAGATGTCAGCTAGTTACTTAGTGATTTCTACAAATTCAAGCATATAGAAAAATGCTGTAAAAAGTCAATTTATGCATGATTGATCCAAAATACCAAGTTCATTTCTTATATAGAAAAATGCTTCTTTTGCTAAGGACTTAGTGAAGATGTCAGCTAGTTGCTTAGTGGTTTCTACAAATTCAAGCATACAATCACCCTTTTAAACATGGTCTCTAATAAAATGGTGTCTTATTTCAATATGTTTAGTCCTAGAATGCAAGATGGAATTTTTGGATAAATTAATTGCACTAGTATTATCACATCTTATGGGGATGTGATCAAGCTCAAGACCATAGTTCAAGAGTTGTTGTTTCATCCAAAGGATTTGAGTACAACAACTCCCAGCTGCAACATATTCAGCTTCAACTGTAGACAATACCACACTATTTTGTTTCTTGCTATGCCAAGAAACTAGTGAGCTTCCAAGCAAGTGACATGTCCTACTAGTGCTCTTCCTATCAATTTTGCATCCAGTAAAATCAGAATCAGAATACTCAATAAGGCTACATGAGGCACCCTTAGGGTACCACAAGCCCATTTGTGATGTGCCTATTAGATATTTCATTATTCTTTTAACAGCACTTAGGTGTGATTCTTTAGGATTAGCTTGATATCTGGCACACATGCATACACTAAACCTTATATCAAGCCTACTTGCAGTGAGATAAAGGAGTGATCCAATCATACTTCTATATTTTATAATTTCTACCGATTTACCTCCTTCATCCTTGTCCAAATAGCAAGAGGTGCCCATAGGAGTAGTCATATGCTTGGCATTGTCCATTCCAAACTTCTTGAGTAGCTATTTGCAATACTTGGATTGACTGATGAAAGTTCCTTCTCTTGTTTGCTTGATTTGGAGACCAAGGAAGAAGTTGAGCTCACACATCATGGACATCTCAAACTCACTTTACATAATATTTGAAAATTATTTACAAAGAGAGTTGTTAGTAGCTCCAAATATAATGTTATCAACATAGATTTGAACTAGAAGTATATCATGCATTTTGTGTTTTATGAAAAGGGTAGTGTCAATTTTGCCTCTAGAAAAACATTTTTTCTAAAAGGAATTTGCTCAACCTTTCATACCAAGCTCTAAGAGCTTGTTTCAAGCCATACAAGGCCTTTTTTCAGTTTAAAAACATAATTGGGCAATTCAAAATCCTCAAAACTAAGAGGTTATTCCGCATATACCTCTTCTTGTATAAAACCATTTAAAAAGACATTTTTGACATCCATTTGATAGAGTTTGAAATCCATGATGCAAGCATATGCAAGTAGCATTCTAATGGCCTCTAATCTAGCTACGGGAGCATAAGTTTTTTCATAATCTATGTCTTCTTCTTGATTATAACCCTTAGCTACAAACCTAACTTTGTTTCTTATTATTAGGTCTGTTTCATCAAGTTTGTTCCTAAAGACCCATTTGGTGCCAATTATAGGATGATCATTGGGCTTTGTAACTAATTCCCAAACTTGATTTCTCTCAAATTAATTTAGTTCTTCTTGCATGACCAAAATCCAATGTTCATCATTAATGATCTCATTTATGTCTTTAGGTTCAACTTGAGAGACAAAAGCCAAGTGATTACATGCATCTCTAAGTGAGTTTCGAGTGATTACCCATTTTGATACATCACCTATCACCTTGTCGAGAGGGTGATATTTTGATGTCCTCCATTCCTTGGGTAGGTCTATGATTTCTGAATCATTTTGCCATGAGTGATCAAGGAGTCTCTCTTCTTACTTTTTGGACTCTTTCTCTTGATTTTCCAAGTGCATTTTTGCCAAGATTTCTGTAACATCATCAATAAGCTCCTTTCTCGGCTCATTTGGGTTAGTTTCATCAAATACAACATGTATAGACTCTTCTATAGTCATAGTTCGTTTATTATAAACTCTAAAGGTCTTACTATGTATAGAATAGCCAATGAATATTCCCTCATCAGATTTTGCATCAAAATTTCCCAAATTATCATTTCTATTATTTAAAACAAAATATTTACATCCAAAGACATGAAAATGTGACACATTTGACTTCCTTCCTTTGTACAATTCATATGGGATTTTCTTTAAAATTAGTTTTATTAGGGCTCTATTCATAACATAACAAGCGGTGTTAACCGCATCCGCCCAAAAGTACTTAGGAAGGTTGGCCTCATTGAGCATAGTTCTTGTTATTTCCTCTAAAAATTGATTTTTCCTTTCTACAACACCATTTTGTTGTGGTGTTCTAAGGGTAGAAAAATTATGCTCAATGTCATATTCATCACAAAAGGTTTCAATTTCATGGTTTTCAAATTCATGGTTTTCAAATTCACCACCATGGTCACTTCTTATGGATGCAATACAAAAATATTTTTCATTTTGGATAATTTTGGCAAGTTTTTTAAATGATTGAAAAGCATCATTTTTGTGGGCTAAGAATAATGTCCATGTAAATCTAGAAAAATCATTCACAATCACCAATGCATAGTAATTCTCACCAAAGTTCATAGTTCTAGAGGGACCAAAAAGATCCATGTGCAAAAGTTGTAAAGGTCTAGAAGTTGAAACTATGTTTTTAACTTTAAAAGAGACCTTTACTTGTTTTTCCTTTTGACATGCATCACAAAGTTTGTCTTTTTCAAATTTGAGTTTTGGAAGACCAATTACTAATTCTTTAGAAACCAATTTGTTTAAGTAATTCATGTGAATATGAGTAATTCTTCTATGTCATAACCATGAATCATTTTCTTTACTCATAAAGCAGTTAGCATCATTTGAGGAAATATCATCAAGACTAATCATATATATATTATTGACCCTATGACCAATAAACTTAACTTACTTATCATTCTTTCCCTCAATTATACAACCAGAAGAATCAAATATAACTCTATTGCCTTTATCACATAATTGACTAATGTTAAGCAAATTATGTTTAAGTCCTTCAACAAGCAAAACATTATCAATAGATGATGAAGGGATCTTACCAACTTTGTCAATTCCAAGAATCTTCCCTTTTGTTGTTATCACCATATGTGACATGACCATGTTTCTTGTGGGTAAGGGAGGAGAACTTGGAGCCATCACCGGTCATGTGCTTGGAGCAACCACTATCAAGATACCAACTTGAGCTCTTGGTCTTCAAGCACACCTACAACACACATTCAAATTTTAACATTTGGTACCCAAATTGTTTTGGGTCCTTGTGTGTTAGAGTTAGGCATGGTGCCTTTAGGAATCCAAAACCTTTTGATTCTAACCTTGGTGTTTATTTTATTTCTAACATTGCAAGTGGATGCACTATGTCCCTTCTTACCACAATGAAAACATTTGACAAAGGGGCTACTTGAAGTTTTTGAGGAAAAAAAGAAATTCTTGTAAGACTTTTGATGGTTATTTGGATTAAATCCTAAACCGGCTTTTTGAAAAACACATTTTTGTTTCCCTAACAGCACATTGAAGTTGTCTCTTCCAAAAGTGAATTTTGCAAGAGTGTTGTTCAAATCTTCAATTTCTTTTTTAAAAGCTTTGCATGATGAACAAGGTAATGATATGGATGTATTATCATGTGAGGAACAAGTCATGCATAATGAATTAGCATCAATGAGTCCTAAGGTCTCATTTTCAATCTTAAGCTCATTTATCTCCTTGCTTAAAATAGAGACTTTGTTTACCAATAAAGAGATTGTTTTGTTAGAAGATAAAACCATTTTTGTGAGCCTCAAAGATTCATCATGCAATTCCTGAAAGGCATCTTGCAATTCATCATAAGAAGGTTGAGATTCTAAGTTAGAAGAAGTTACATCGGTGTCGCTCTCTTCACTTTCTTCTCCTTGAGCCATGAGACAAAGATGGGCTTCTTCATTCTCCGAACTATCGGAAGAACTTAAGTCATTGTCCTCCCATGCTATGTATGCTCTCCTTCCTTTCTTCTCTTTGCAAGGCCTTCCCTCAAACTTCTTCGTCTTCTTGAGATACATAAGACACTCCATTTTTATGTGCCCTGATTTTTCACATTCATAGTATTTTGGATGAGTGGAGGGTCCTTCTCCTTTGTGATACATTTTTTTTTTAGGAAATGATGGTCTTCTTTGAAATCCCTTTTTCTTTAGGAATCTTTCAAACTTTCTCACAAGAAGACTAAGATTCTCCTCACTTAGCTCAACGTTTTCTGCATCCTCTTCACCATCTTCATCATCATCTTCATCATCATCTTCAATTATAGAAGAGGTGGCTTTGAGTGCAATTTTCTTCTTCTTTTTATCATGCTTTTCATTTTGATTGAGCCTATTTAGTTCCAGTTCATGTTCTTTAAACTTCCCAAATAAGGTGGCTAGAGACATTGTTGATAAATCTCTTAATTCCGCAATAGCCGTTACTTTGGGTTGCCAATTCCTGCTTAAACATCTCAATACTTTGTTAATAAGATCCTCATTAGAAAATATCTTTCCCAATGAGATAAGATGATTAACAATATGAGTAAATCTCTTTTTCATATCTTGAATACTCTCACCTTGGTTCATTCTAAACAATTAGTATTCATGAGTAAGAGTATTTATTCGAGATCGCTTTACCTCACTAGTACCTTCATGAGTTACTTGTAGGGTATCCCACATTTCTTTTGCGGTCATGTAATTTGACACCCTAAAAAATTCATCATATCCCAAAGATGTGGTGATGATGTTCTTAGCTCTCAAATTGTATTGAACTTTCTTTTTATCATTATCAGTCCATTCATTTCTAGGTGTATTAATTTTCACACTATCTTTAGTTTGTGTGGGAACAAAAGCACCATTTTCAACGGCGTTCCACACATCTAAGTCAATAACTTCAATGAAAATTTTTATCATTTCTTTCTAATAGACATAATCATCCCCATTGAAATAAAGAGGTCTATTTATAGAAGAACCTTCATTTGAAAAATCATTTGAAGTCATCACTTCTCTTGAAGCTGCTAAGCTCTTTATACAAGAGTCTAGCTCTGATACCACTTGTTACCAAGTGGCCTCAATACTCAAGAGGGGGGTGAATTAAGTATGTAAAACAAGTTCACAAATCTTTTGCAAATCGTTTGATAAATAATTTTTGTTGAAGCTAATTAATGATTAGAGATGATTAGATATATGAGATAAACACTTTTACTTATAAATGCAATAGCCAAAGGGAACAATATTCAAGCAATTCAATAAAACAGTGCTCAATGTAAAGAGAATGGTTTAGAGAAAACAAACACAATGATTTATCCTAGTTCGATCACCAATCCACTTGTAATCTACATCCAGTCCTCAAGCAACCGCTAGAGATTTTTCACTATTTCTTCAAGTTTCAATAGGTGTTTGACAACCTTTACAACATTGAGCACTCAACATTTTGAGATACCTCACCCTTGGAGCTTGAGTCTCTTCAACTAAGGGATGCCTCACCCTTTACACTTTTAGAGGGATGTCTCACCTTCTTTACAAAGCAATATAGATTGTTTGAATGAAACTCTTACAAGAGTAGATGATTACAAATTGAAGCTCTAATATGCTCTCAAATATTAACCCACGTTTTTCACAAAAACAGAGCAAGAATGGATTTGAAGATTAAATCACGTTTTGAAGTATTGGCAATCAGTTTTTGGTTCAAGGTCAACCTCTAATGAAGACCCAACATTGGTATTTATAAGTTTTGCAATAAATGGAGTCGTTGGAGACTTTTAGCCAAGCATTAAATGCATTTAGTATAGCCGTTGGATACTGTCAGGATGCGTGTAATCGATTACACAACAAATGTAATCGATTACATTGTTGTTCTAATGTGTTCTTGGCTTTCTGGACTCTGTGTAATCGATTACATTATTGGTGTAATCGATTACATGGCTTCTGACTTACTTGTAATCGATTACAATATCCATGTAATCGATTACATGACTTCTCTTCTTTGTGTAATCGATTACAATATCATGTAATCGATTACATGACTCTTTGAACGTGTTCTTGTCTTTCTGGGCTCATTGTAATCGATTACCAACTTGGTGTAATCGATTACATGATGTTTGTAATCGATTACATTGGCCTTTGAACACATTTTTCAAGTCCAATAAAGCTTGTAAGTCATTTCTAACACCTCAAGACATTTGATTAAACATAAATCCTTTTATGAGTGTTAGATTTAAGATTGAAACTCAAGTTTCTTGAAAAACATGTTTAGCTTTGAAATTTTCCACTTATTTTTTAAATGATATATTGAAAAATCATTTGAGAAATATTGAGAGCATTTAACATTAATGTTCTAAGTCTTATAACTAAATAAACCTCTTGATTTCTTTCTTTGATCTTGATCTTTTCTTTTGCACTTGATCTTCACTTTTGCACTTGATCTTCACTTTTGACTTTGTTATCATCAAAAATCATTTGACATGCTTTAGGGATATAAGCATTCACAGTGGGACAGTTAGTAAAAACATGACCAGGTTTACAACAACGACTACATAATTTTCCTTTTTTATGAGTAACTGTGAAGGCTAAATTTACTTTAGGTCGAAGAATACTCAATCTAGTTTCTTCTTATTTCAGATGATGAAGTGCATCCTCAAGTGTAGGTAGAGAATCCTGATATAGTAGGGAAGTTCGAACAGGCTCATAGTTATTAGTGAGAGCCATTAGGAACTAGATGAGCCTGATGCGATCACGATACTCCTCATATAGTTTGGCATCACTTTTGTGTTTCAAGTTTGGCTTACACAAAATCAATTAATCCCAAATAGCTTCCATCCAAGCCAAGAACTCATATACAACTTGGCAAGATTCTTATTTTAGACTGTTAACTTTCTTCTACAACTGATATTGATGAGATAAATCAGAAATCGTATATCTATTTTTAAGATGATCTCATACCTCTTTGGCAGTGTCAAAGTGTCCAAACTACAAGTGAATACTAAAAATGAAGGTATTTTGAAACCAGGTGATAATCTGATGATTTTTGCTATCTCAATATTCTAATTTTTTAGCATATTTCTCACCAGTATCATCTTCAACTTTAACAGGGCAAATAATATCACTTGTGACATATCACCAAAGTTTTTGGCCTTTTAGAAAGCCACGCATAGTCTCAACCTAGTGGGTGTAGTTTGAATCATTGAGTAACACTGGAATGGGCTAAGCAACATTAGACTTTTCCATAGTAGCAGATAAGAATATCACTAAAAAAGTGCAGTTTTTCTGGACTGAATTGACAGAAAAAAATCTCAAAAACGGAAAGATCTCACAAGAAAACTTTAGAATGGGTCTGGTGCCACATCAGCATAGGAGACAAAATGGATAGCTGAAGTGACATCACCGTCAACGTCAGCACAGAACGTGCATTTTCTGGGTGCGGGTCATGCTACCTTATCTCAAATCCATGTCGCACTACCGCGGGTCTAGGTCTGGCACAATGGTGCGAAGATAGGGGAGCACAGTGCGGGTCTAGCATTGTGGTTCGATCGTGCGAGTCTAGCACGCTGTTGAGGTCGCTCGCAGTGGGCAATGGTCGTGCTGGGCAGATCTGCTGCAACGGTGATTTGCTACAATGGTGGGTGGTGGTTGTTGCAATGATGAGGGTGCATACACAGTGAGACTTGGATTTGGTGGGCGATTGTGTCCTGGGCAAATCTGGCGAGGCGTTGCAACAGTGAGGGCGCAGTGAGATGGCAGATCTGCTGCAATATGGTGGTGTCTCGGTTTGGTTTCAACTGAATCTAGGACGAAGTTTGGAGTCTAAAATTAGGAGTCTAGAATCTGAAATCTAAAGTCTGGTGTTTGGAGTCTGAAGTCTAGAGTCTAGAGTCTAGAGTATAAAATTTAGGATTAGATCGAGAGCCTAGACTTTTTAATACCAAGTTAGTAACAGAAATAATGAAACAAATATTGATAATTTGTCTATATTTTTGAACGAATGAATATAAAAGAATTAGCATTTATTTATACAAAAAAGTTATTGTATAAAAAAGTAAAATAATAAAATATAATTATGAATTAAATCAATCTAATTTTGTATTAAATCAATTATAATCATCCTTAAAATTTATTGTGATTAATCATAATCTATAATTGATCATGCTAACAAGTGTAATGAACAAACACTTTTTCCCTTTTTTTTTGTTAACTGTAATCTTCTCATTTTAAGTTAGGGATATAACTTACATGGCTAAGGAGGAACAAGAAAAAATGACATGCGACCATGCTAGAATAAATTCCCGCATATGAGCTGAAGATCAGGAAATGTATCATGGGAGCTAGTGCTAACCATGACATACTTGAAAAAAATTCTATATATGAACTATTAAATGTCACTTATATATATATTGATGAAAAAATTGTCTAGATCCAAATATAACTTTTTTTCATAATTATTAAATTCGATTCGATCATTAACTCGATTAAAGTATTAAGTTGATGAATTATTAGTTTAACTAATGAGTCACCAATTAAATAGGATAAAATAATATAAATATTTAAAATAAATAAACATTAATATAAATATTTGATATACAATAAATATATCAATCAAATATAAATTATTAATTAGAGATATTTTAAAATTTTTTTTTAACCATGATATTATAAAATTCTCTAATAGACGTAGTTAAAAAAAATCTTTAATAAACAATCTGACATAACTAATAATAATAATTTATTATTGAGATGTATAACTAAAAATATAACGGCTTTTACATAGTCGCAGCCCATTATTACTCTCTAAATTTTCTTTTTTCTTCTTTTACAATATTGGACTGGGTTTGGAGTGGCCCAAGTCTATTCTCACCCTTTGTAAAAAAAAACCTAGCATTTCTCTCTCGCTTTCTCATCATTCTTTGCGTCCAGATCAATCAAAAAATAAAAGCCACAGGCCTTGTTCCTAAAAGCACACCATAGTTGCAAACCAACCCATGAGATCTTGGCATGGCAAAGGATAGAGTGCAATGGCCAGCGGTGTGTATCAAAGGCACGGCTGGGGTGCGGCGAAGTCACGGCGTTCTTTGGTTCACTGTGGGGCTTGAGCTTATGAGCAGCAGATCATGGAGGGTTGCGTCGATCTCTTTTTTTCTTTTTTTATTTTATTTACAACACTGAAACGATAGCATACCAACTAGGTCACTGAAACTTGATCGAGTCGTCGCTTTTTTCAAAAACTTGTTCAAGTCATTCCGGTCCTTACCGGATTAATTACATAATCGATCTAACTAGCAAATCAAATTGATTTATCGGTTCGAATCGGCCAATTTGGTTCAAGTTTAATAACATTTTTTCTTTTAACATAAAAGTTGATATGTTTGGATAAAAGTTAGGTTCTGCTTACAGCGATGGAAAGGTAATGAAAGGAAATGATACAATAAAAAAAAAAGAAAAATAAAGAAAAAGTAAAAGAGTTATCACTTTTTATATTATTCAATAAAAATGAAAAGATGTTTTCTTTTCTTTATTTGATTTTATTAAAAATAAAAATATATGCAAATTTAAGATGAGACTTACAAAATTCTTTCTCATCTCTTATTTTTTTTTTTTCATTTCAATCAAGAGGAGAATGATAAAAAAGTGGTAGGACCTATGAAAATGTGACTCTTCAAAATCCATTCCTTTCCAAACTAAAAATGCTTACCAAACAAGGGCAACCCACTTTCATACCTTTTTTCCTTTACTTTCCCTCCCTAAAAATACTTACCAAACAAGGACGACCTACTTCCATACCTTTTTTCCTTTACTTTCCCTCCTCTAAGGGATTAGTCTTATCACAAAACATGGTGTAGCATACAAAACCCTAAAAAATGATATAAAAGAAGTTCAAAATTAAATATAGGAAAAAAATAAAGCATGAAACAATTCATGAAACACCAAGGTCAAGTTATAGTATAAATCAAAATCATTTGATGTTCAATTTGAGGAACCTGCAATCATTCAATTCAAGTGAAGCTCCGTGCTAATTAATTGCTCCTGAAGACAGGGTTTAGGGTTACCTGATTAAGTCATTTAGATTAGTCCTCAGACTACATATAAGAACTGAAGCATTACCGGTGCTACTAAAACAATCCCCTAATCAGTGTTCAAATGTATCAGTAACAGTAAGCTATCTTTTTTTTTTTTATAAAAAAAAAAGAAAAAAGTGAAAAGAAAAAAAGCAGTAAGCTATATTTAAACAGTGGCATGTTATTGATATCCAGGGTGAAACTAAATTGTGTCCTATCATGGGTAATTTTCCTTGAGGAATTCTTAGCAGGGCTATTATATTCTCTTGCTCTCTGCTGGTTGGCATAAACATGTTTGTCCATCCATGATGATTACTATGCTGTTTTACTGATGTTTATTATCATATCCAGAGGCCCCAAAACTAGCTGGGTCCCCAGCCATCGAAAAAGGTAAAGGCAAAAGTGGCAACTCGTGAACGACGACTATTTGGTTTGGCTTTCTGGTTAGGTTCCTGATTTCCTAGTGGGATTTCTTATATAGTTTGAGCACTGCAAAAGAACTAATAATTGCTACTAGAATGGGACTAAAAGGTGATCGTATCTTTCATCACTATGCCTTTGAACCTCTTTCAGGGCACACCAGGCAATATCAGCTCTCAGTGTATCTCTTCACTCTTTTCTTTGCCTTGGAAATAGCTTCTTCAGCCTTCACTTCCCTAGGGGTCTTCTCTTCTGCATTTTCCTGATGAGGTTATGAGGAGAAAAAATTAGCCAAACTACAGAAAGTAGCGATGCTGCCAGTGGCATCCACTTTTTATCCCTTATTGCAAAATCTATGGAGTATGGATCTTTCATGAGCCTGATTTATGTTAGTACTTTGATGAGACAATGCTTAATGTTTCTAAAACCGGATAATCAAGCATGTAAATGTGGAGTGAAGTTATTGATACCCTCAATTACCTATATTCACACATTTTTCATTAATCACTAATATTAATTATGATTGGTTAATAAAAAGTGTGAATATGCAATTAGATTACCTCAAAATGTGAAGTCTAAATCTTTCTGGGGTAAAAACAGAAAACATCAGAACTTTAGGTCTTCCTGTACAAGATTTCTGAAGAGAATGGCGAAATCACCCTTCTTGACTGATTCATAACCACTGTACGTGCAAAATAAGGACTTTTGCTTACTGTTTGTTAATGCTTCTTACCCTTATAACTTCTCATAATTTCATTTCTTCCAAAATGGTCCATCAGCTGAAACTGATTTTTCATGTGTCTAATCAAACGTCAAAGTTATTTGCATCCCTTGCTTTTTCCCCTGAATAAACAACTTGCACTAAGCAGCTAAAAATCCATCCAATCTTGAGTTTGCCTTCAGTATGAAGAATATACTCGTGGCACAGCTGCCTATAGCTGCAACATGATTACAAAGGGGGGGCCATTGTTGAAAGTTGAAACTATAGCCACCTATAGTCGCCATCGCATCTCACAAAAGAAAATGATGGAATTTTCCTTTTTCAAATGTTTCTGTCACAGATGCTAGCTTCCTAAAAGGGTGGTTACGTTCACCGTCCAATATCCTCCACTCTTATCCATCTTTATAGTGGGGAGGGAACTTGTGATGGAGTAGTCATTGACATGTTAGGCAGCTTCTGACCTTGCCAGCACAAAAACTTAAAAAAGAGTGAAGATGAAAGGAGAGTGAATGCGTGGCCAAAAACTTGGCCAAGGAGAGAGGAAGATGACAAAGGCACAAAGCTAGAAAATTTTGATGACCTTAATGTTATGTTTTAAATTTTAGGAAATTTAATTTTATTGACATGTTTCGTACAATGAGCTGTGGACTTCTGTATTAATTGTATTTGCTATTTGGTATTTGGATTTGGATCTTTTTCCAAATTGGTCATAGTTAAGCACGCTCAATTTGGTTGGCGGATCATGGTTCTAATTCTTTTCTTCGGCTGAAAGATGATGGACTTTCACAACAAAGCAAAAGTGATTACAACGGAAAATATGGTGATCATGGTTTATTGATCTTAAATGGATGCGTCAACTATCACCACTCGATAGAATTTGCCGCCTTTTTGGCAAAAAAGAAACTGAAAGTTTTATAGTTGCAGTAGTATTTACTCATATCATATCAACCTATGCCTATTCGTTTCCCTCTTAGTGGAAATGAGGATGAAAGTTTTATATCGATGCGTTTAAGTTTTCACCTTCTCGTGTTCCTTTTTACGTGCAACAATAGTGAAAATAATAGAATATTGACCGGTTAAAATATTTTTTTATTAATGATTGGCTATGCAACTCTGAAAATTTTAGGTAAGTTTAATATAATTAAAAGTATTAAATAGTTTGAATTTATTATACCCAATAAATAATAACTCTTATATACAATTCATTATATTGAATAAATTTAGGCTAATTAAATAAATTACGTTATTTGTTTTCCTAAGAACTTTTAGCCTTGTCTGTTTTGAGATTTAACTCCTTTTGCTCATCAAAAAAAAAAAAATTATATTTACTTAGAAATTTCCCTATATTCTAATATGACAAGGAGAAGAAAAAAAGAAAAAAAAAACTCCAAATAGTCCATGGCGTGCTGCCTGGAAGAACCATTACATTTAATAGCATGTGATCCTCGAGCAAGTCTCATTCATTCTTTATATCATTGTGGTATAGGAGTACCCAGATCAGAGATGATTTACACAGCAACGTTTCTTGTACATTTTGAATTTTTCCACCTAAACCATTAAAATAAAAAACAAAAACAAAAGAATGATTCTGCAGTTTGATGCCATAATTCGAACCCATCACATATGCTAGAGTTCATTCTACTAAAAGGGCTTTATTGGCATAATTGGATTTGGATATTAACTTCTCTATAAACGTATTCCATCGGCTTAAATGTGTAATTAAATAAATGTGCAATAGCCATGTTAAGTGCTGACTCAAAAGACAGTGATTGATCCCCTCTTGGACGTAGAGAGAGAAAGTTGAAAACAAAAAAACAAATGAGGGGTCCCATATTTATGCCTAAAATAATGCATTGTTTGAACTAGAACAGAAAATGCAATCCAAGTCAATGCTAACCATGATGGACAGTGCAGGCAGGAGAAAAATAATAAAGAAATTGAAAAACAAAATTAGAACATGTGCCGGCTTTTTGGTTGTATTCCAAATTTTCAAGTTTTAGCTCTCTCTAGCTCAGCTCATCCTTATCGATAATTTTGCTTAATTTAAACGTATGAATATTCATAATATTCGTTATCTTTTGCTTAGGTGTTAATCATAGTGCATAAATATTAATAATGATAATTTTTGCATCAAATTTATAAGGGCGCATGTCAAGCGCATCTCAAAAGCACTCGCTACCTGCTATGCACATGAACAGGGCCAAATACTATGGACTTGGAGTTAATAAAAGAATTGAAAAAGACAATGAAACCGATTTGAAAGCAGTGATACTAATTAGAGTAGTGATAAGAATTTATTGTAAAGGGGAAGATCTACTAGTAAACGTGTCCCTTATGCACACACTGCATAGTCAATCATTTATCATCGTAAATTCTGTTATACCCCACTTGTCATTCTGAAACTAACTGTGCCTTTTCATGATGAACCATGATTTTATTTGACAATATTATATTACTTCACTGTTTTCTATGTTTATATTTAGTAGTAGTATAATTAGACCTCGTTCATTAATAAGTTTAAATATAAATAAGTTTAAATATACTTCCATTTAACTTCATGATTTGCTGTTGATATATCATATGCTTTGAAATTGTGAATGAAATGTCTGGGTCAAGACTCATGACCTTTATAGAGTGTGAAAGCACAGCCCCTTCGGTATGGAAGTTGCATTCAAGGCCTTAAAAGCTAAGATTGATTATCTGTTTATTTTATAGTTGAAGCATGGGGTTCTGATCAACAGAATAAGGAATCCAACTGAACTATCCTTCTTGTATAGTTATTTTCCTCTCTGCTAAATGGAGGCATGACTGTGTTTGAAACGACTAATAGGGACCAGACGAAGTAGATGGTAAAAGTATAGGAGATAAAATTTTTAAATCTTTACCCTTAAAGTGTTTTTTCTTATATATGATCCATCGCGTTCTTAGGTAGTTGCTACTTTTTTTTTTGACGGTTAGGTAGCTGCTACTTGCTTGAAGGGATAAGACCATAAGAGATCGGGTTTAAACTTTAAAGTTAAAGATGAGATTAATTAGTTTATAATTTACATCGTTGAAGTTTATATTATATAGACTCGAGGGCAAGTAGGTTTCCCATACTTAACTCTGTGTTTAATTTACATATTTTTTCATTAATAAAACAGAATAAAATAAGTAGGAATGAACTGGAAAGAAAAAAAAAAATAGAACATAGTTATCATTCTCTTTTTTTGAAAATTTCATTAACGGAACGAAACGAAATTATCCATGTGTCTCGCCCATTCTACGTAAATTTTGAGGGAACAAAAGTTGAACATTTGAGATGAAGAGATGATAAATAATTTTTTATGTGTTCTATTTTGTTGTCATGTATTTCAAAACCTCTAAATAAGAGAAGTTATTTCTCTTCCTCTCATTCGCTTTTCCTTCCCTTCGTTATTACTTATCATCTAAACATAAATTACGTTTAATGCACATAATAGTATAAAATATGATAGTATAAGATAATAAGATAAAATCTAATAATATAAATAAATTGATAAATTTTTATACTATTAAATATTTAATACACATAATATAAAAAATTTAATAATATATGTAACTATTTATTATGACCATACTACCTTTGATGAACTAAAAGCAATCAAAACACTAAACATTCTCTGAGAAATGCAAAAAGCAATCATACCCCTTAATAACACATAACTCAACTAATTCATAACCCAACTTTCTTTTTTCAAAATAAAAAAATATAACTAAAAGTAAAAATTAAAAAAAAGAGAGAGAGGGAAAAATAGCTCATCGTACAACTCCTGCTAGTTCTCTCTCTCCTCTCTCACACTCAACATATCTCATCAACCTCATCGTACAACCACTTCCATCATCTTCTTCTATACACATGCAAACTAATCTCACCCAAACACTCCTTCCAGTACAACACCTCTTTCACCACCACTCTGATCCTGCGCGCACACACACTACACCCACTTCACTGTACTCATCTTCACCCACACACGGCAATCTCGTTTGGCACGCAACTAGAAGGGGTGTAGTACCTGAAAATTGAGAAGGAGTTCTATAAATACCAGAGCTTGGTCTTGATAGAGGGGAGGACGAAAAAATTACAAAAGAAAATGATGAAGATTCTGAGAGAAAATTAGAGGGAAGGGAATGAAATTTTCCAAAAATTTGGAGAAATAGGAAAAATTTAGAAAATTGAGGGATTGGGATTCTGACAAAATTTGTAGAAGGAAGAAGGAAAATTTCAGAAAAGGGGACGAACCCCTGATTTGGAAAAAGAGGAGAAATTACATGATGGCTTGGAGAGGTAGTCAAAGCAGTAGTTTGAAGGTTTTAGTGGCAACTTTCCAAGGTTGAAGATTAGTAGAACAAGAATTTGCAACAAGGTGAAAGAGGCAGAGACGATGGTTGTTCGTGGTTGTAGATCAGCCATGGCTGCAGAGATCTGTGGCTGGACGGTGGTGGGTCTTAAGAAATGTAAATGCTGAAAAACTTCATAATTGACAATTGGAACATTGAGAAAAATGAACAGAGAAAAATGTATTCGTATTTCTGTAAAGATGAATTGAATGAATTATAGCCTATGAAAGTAACGTGAGTGTTATATACAACAGAATGGATACAAATAGAAGTAAAATAGTCTCTATTCTATTGAATTCTAGCCTTGAGTCAGTTGAGAATGGAGGGAAATTGCTTTTCCACCAAATTCAGTTAGGATGTGCTGATCCGTGTGACTCCCCTGACTTCTTCTCTTTTTCTTTTGTTATCGTTGGATATGAATGCTGATTTGAAGCCTTTAATACCCTCCCGCAAGCTGGAGCATGATATAAATCCAACATGCCCAGCTTGGAAATAAAAGGAGTAAACTTGGAGGGGGCTAACACCTTAGTAAAGAAATCAGCCAACTGCTCTGCAGAAGAAATAGGTAATAAGGGAAGAACACCTTGTTGGACCTTTTCTCGGACTAGATGACAATCAATCTCCAAGTGCTTGGTTCTTTCATGAAATACGGGGTTGGAGGCAATGTAAAGGGCACTGCGGTTATCACAATATAAGACAGGAGGCCGTGTGCAAGTAACTGTCAAGTCAGCAAGTAAATAGAGAAGCCACTGCAACTCAGAAGTGGCAACTGATAAAGCACGATACTCGGACTCAGATGATGACTTAGATACAGTAGGAACATTATTCTGAGGTGTATCATGGTTAGCGAGATGGTGTGGAGAATGGTAATGCCATGAAGAAGTAGGGAGAGTGGACTTATATGGTAGTATGTGTTCATGGTGAGTAACATTTCTAGAGATGAAAATTTCTTTGTTATTGAGATCCAAAAGTATACAGCCTTTAATGCCATGTTTGTACCCCAGAAAAACACATTTTCTTGCTCTATGTGAGAGCTTTGTCCTATTATTTTGAAGAGTAGAGGCATAGCTCAGTGAACCAAAAACTTTTAATTCATGCAAAATCAGGTGGTTTTCCATGTAATAAGAAATATGGGGACTTATTATGAAGAAGTGGGCTAGGAACCTGATTGATAATGAAAGTTGCATGAAGAACTGCATAGGACCAAAATGGTTTGGGTAATTTTGATTGAAAAAGAAGAGCTCTGCCTACATTTAGTATATGTTGATGCTTTCTTTCAACTCTACCATTTTGTTGTGGAGATTCAACACAACTCCTTTGGTGTATGATTCCTTTGGATGCATAGTAGGCAGGCATTATAAATTCTGGTCCATTATCTGTCCTAACAGCTTTAACTTTAAGATCATTTTGATTTTCAACAAATGTTATAAAATCCTTTACATGCTGTCTTGCTTCTGATTTTGATTTCATCAAAATAATCCATGTATACCTACTGTGATCATCTACGTGATCAAGAAATAAGTATGTCCATGCACAGAATGAATTGAGATTGGACCCCAAATATCAAAATGAATTAACTTAAAATAACTGCCAGCTTTATTTAAACTTGTAGTATAAGATTTTCTCTTGTGTTTTGCATAGTGACAAACATCACATATAGCTTTGGAATCCACATTAACAAAGGGAAATTCAGAGTTTAAAATTTGCATCCTAGAATTAGAAAGGTGACCTAATCTAAAATGCCATAGGGCATCATCTGGCAAGTGATTTTCATCTGCACCAGTCAATACTTGTGAGACACTACTAGCCTTGGTATCAACTGTGAGATGATATAATCCTTCAAAACTTTCAGCCAAACCAATCATCTTCTGTGATTTCTGGTCCTGAATAACACATTTTGAATTATCAAAAGACACAACACATTTTAAAACACTGCATAATTTGGTGACTGAAATCAGATTTAAAGAAAAATTTGGTATATATAACACATCTGTAATCTTCAAAACAGAAGAAAAAATCACAGTTCCAGCATATTTGGCAAGTGAAGAATGACCATTAGGTAGTTTTATGTTTGTGGGAGTAATTTCATGATAAGAATCAAAGCATTTCAGATTACCACAGATATGATCACTAGCTCCTGAATCAATGACCCAAGAACCAACAGAAAAACTATTATAAGATGTAGAAAAGAAGACTGTACCTGATCGATGATGCTCTATTGGTGAATGACCAAATTGAGCAGAAGTGACCTTTGAAGAGCTGACCTGGTTAGCTGCTGAAGTTGATGGTTGAGTAATGCTAGAATTCTGAATCAAATGCATCAGTTTCTCATACTGGTCTTGTGTGAAATTAGGAATTCCTGACTTCATATCATCATTGTCTGAGGTAGTATCGTTGGATTCAAAAGCACCAGTGACATTATTAGCGGTAGAGCTGCTGCCATTTTTCTGCAAATGGTTCTGCAAATGAGGAGGGAAACCATGTTTTCTGTAACATGTTTCAACTGTGTGACCAATTCTCCCACAAAACGTGCACACTCGATTTCCAGGCTTGTATCCAGGATTTTGCATAAATCCTTTGCCTCTTCCTTGTGACTTCCTATACTCCACAGCATTTACTAAGGCTTTACTGTCATCATGACTAACAAAATTCCCTTGCCTTTCATGTTGTAGAACCATGGAAAAAATTCTATTCATGCTAGGCAGAGGATCCATTAATAGAATTTGTGACTTAACAACCGAGAAATTCTCATTCAAACCAGTCAAAAAACGAATTGCATAATTCAGTGTATGATTCTCTCTAGCTATCCTCATAGAAGCACAACTACATTTTAAAGGACAACTACAAGCAGGCATAGGCATATAGGTTTCCAATTCTTCCCAAAGCATCTTTAATTCAGAATAAAACTCAGTTACATTTGAATTACCTTGTTTAAGGGCATAAATATCTTGCTGCAGTTCTGAGATTCGGATCAAATCTCCCTGCGAGAATCTTTCCTTGAGATCATTCCATACGTCTACTGCATTTTCTAGGAACACGATGCTTTGACTAATCGGCTCAGCAACAGAGTTCATAAGCCAAGAATGAACAATCATATTGCAACGACACCAAGCTTTATAGCTTGGATCAAATTCATCTGTTGGAACGGGAATGCTGCCATCAACAAAATCATATTTGTTCTTTGCTCCAAGAGCTCGCCTCATCGATCGAGCCCACGCATGGTAATTTGACCCATTCAAAACTGGTGTTACAGTTACTGAAGAAGGTCCATCACTAGGATGAACAAAATAAGGGCTCGTTTGATTTAGAGCCGGATCTGCAATTTGATTTTCGCCATTGTTTGGCGGGTTATTCACACCTCTTACCATCAGAGTAACAACAGTGGATCATAGCTTAGCTCTCTGATACCATCTTAAGAAATGTAAATGCTGAAAAACTTCATAATTGACAATTGGAACATTGAGAAAAATGAACAGAGAAAAATGTATTCGTATTTCTGTAAAGATGAATTGAATGAATTATAGCCTATGAAAGTAACGTGAGTGTTATATACAACAGAATGGATACAAATAGAAGTAAAATAGTCCCTATTCTATTGAATTCTAGCCTTGAGTCAGTTGAGAATGGAGGGAAATTGCTTTTCCACCAAATTCAGTTAGGATGTGCTGATCCGTGTGACTCCCCTGACTTCTTCTCTTTTTCTTTTGTTACCGTTGGATATGAATGCTGATTTGAAGCCTTTAATAGTGGGGATGAGGTTCTTTGCAGAAGAGAACCTTGGATTGACATGGGTGAAGTTGAGGGGTAGGGTGAAAAGAGATATCTGATCAGGTCTAATCAAAAAATGAGTGAGATGATAGAATAATCAGATCATAATAAGATAAAAATGTTTAAACTGATTTAACTATACTATTAAGTTAAATTATCAAACATCTGATAAGACCTGATAATCTAATACTATAAGGTCTTTCTTATCATGTTTACCAAACGCAATTTTAGTAAATAATGTCATCATGTCAAAGAGGAGCGAATGGATTCATGAATATTCACTAGTCATGCACAAAATAATGCAATAATATTCGATGTGTCTATCGATCCAATGTGGTGGCCAGCTACCCCTGGTGATAGAAAGCAGCTTCCACACTGTACAATGTGTACACAACACGCCCCCTAATCTTAAATTAAGAATAATGATCTTCTAAAGTGATAATCTTTGTAAAGTGAACAAATAAGTCTACATCAATCAAAGTTGATATGGACCTATTTATTAATAATTTATGTGAATTTACTTGTTCACTTTATAAATATTCTCACTTTAAACAATTATTGTCTCTCAAACTAAATCATTTTAGATTGAGCTACTACCTAGCCAATATCTATAGAGCTAGAGAGAAAGAGGGGAGGGGGATAAGTTGGCAGAAACACATGTGTTGTACGTCTTTGACGAAGTGAGAAACATTCATGTAGATTGGAGGCCATTTTTTTCACATTGTTACGTATCTATTTGTTAACAGAAAGCTCAGTTTCGCCAATTGTTAGGGCAATGGATAAGCACTGAGCTATTATTATTAAATGTATCATGGAATGAAAGATAAAGTAATAGAAAACCTGATTTCCATCTTTCCTTTTTGTTCGTGGGTGATATGAACTCTCACGAAGACATAATCTACAAGCTCAAAATTAATAAAATCTGGTTTTTTTGGTTCAGGTAACAAATTTTAGCTTGTGGTGTTGTGTGCCTCACAAGCGCCTAAGGTCAGGAGTACTATAGCATGAAATGGAAGAAAAATGCTTGGTTGTGTGCACGTAACCTCACATATAAAATTAGAGTCGGATGTGCAAAAGATAAAATAAAGCTAACTCTAATAGGATAATAAAAACTATGTGGCGATGTAAATCTATCCCAATATTATAAATCAAAGTATTCATTTTTAGAGTGGTAAAATTTTTATTGTATTCTCATTTTCATGTAGTTATGTGTCATTATTTATGTCATTATCTAAC
This sequence comes from Ormosia semicastrata, assembly GCA_029884595.1. Lineage (NCBI taxonomy): Eukaryota > Viridiplantae > Streptophyta > Magnoliopsida > Fabales > Fabaceae > Ormosia > Ormosia semicastrata. The sequence continues at coordinate 12,448,817 of JAQQTO010000037.1, forward strand.
ATTTTCTTTCATATTTTTATCTTATTTGTGCTTCTATTTCCATAAAGTAATAATTCTTCTTATCACCTTAATTATCTCTTCAATAATTATTCCTCGATCAACCATATTTTTTTTTAATTATCTTTAATTAAATTTCAAATTTCAAATTTTAAGTTTTTTATTTTTTAATTAATTTTAATGTAAAAATTAATTACCACTTTTAAAATAAAATTAAATATTCTTTAATTTTATTTTAAAATCCTAAGCATGCCCATGCAAGCATAGGCTTATTTACTAGTGTAAATAATGTATGTATAGTATTATCGGATATAGAATAGTCTCTACTCTATTGAAAAAAAAAACACACGTTATCTTACATTTGTGTGAGGTGATAGAATCATAATACAAATGTGTAAAAAATCAGGCAGGACCAGTTGTAATCATATAGTAAGAACTATACAGATAGGGAATAAATTTCCTCATGTGTATCTTTTACATAACCTTGTCATATGAAGAGAAATAGATACAAAGACATTAAAGAGGATTCCATTAGTGATATCCTTTCAAAATTTGTGAGGGCTTATTTAAGATATTTGTGTCTATCTCTCTTTCTTCATATGACTTTATCACGTGAAAAGCACATATGAGAGGATTCATTCCCATTAGGCTTGACAATGGTGGGCAGAGACGAATTTTTACTCAACTCAATTGCGCCCCACACCCTTAAGGTTAAAATCTAAAAACCAACCATACGCCTGTGAATATTTTAAAATAATTTATACAATAATCAATTACTATCTTAAAATTAATTTATTATCTCATATAAACTAAAAAATATATTAAGGTTAAGCATTAAACTAATAAAAATAATTAATATAATTCACATTATTAATAATTATAATGAATATAATATTCATTTAGATGTAGGGTGTAGAGCGAGACGAGAGGGTTAACCCTAGACCCACACACACTCTCCATGCTCAGTGGATACCCATTAATCGGGATCAAATTGCCATGCTTAATTTCGATACATGTGTGAAAGATTAGAGTAATGTTAATCGTATACACTATATGTTCACATTACTTTAAATTTATATAATTTTTATTATTTAATTATATTTAATCTAATCTCATTTTCATAAAATTCTATTCTAATTTTATCACATAAAATGATGGAAAAAGATGTATCTTAAAAATTATGTGTAACAATTATTATCTGCGATATTATGTATGTACAAATATACGTGGAGTATTATTGTTCAAAAAAAAGGGGAGAGCAGCAATCAAGAATTTAAAAAAAAAATGGTGAAGCACAGGAAGCAAAGGGAGCATGGCAAATCCATAGTGGTCCAAAACACAAAGAGAGTGTTTGGAATGTAAAAAAATAAGAAATGGTTTGATTTATAAATTAAATTTAATTAAATATTATGTTTAAAATATTAAAAAATAAGAAATAATTTAATTTTTAAAATTTCATAAATTTTAATAATTTTATTTTAAAAATTTCATTAAATTTAATAAGATTTAATAAGATTTGATTTAATTTAAAATGAATAGATTATTTTATTCTTAATAATTATATTTAATCACATTTGATAAGAGTTAAAATGTAAAATAATAAAATAAAATTAAATTAATTTTTATTTTAATAAATTTTAAGCATAAAATTTAATTTTTAAATTAAATTAATTTTTATTTTTTTAATTTTAAATATAAAATTTAATTTTTAAATTAATTTAAATTAAATTAAATCAATCATTTCCCGTTTTAATTCGTAGTAAACACAACCAAAAGTTTTCGCTCTATCATAGACTAAAGTTCTTTGACTTTGAGTATTTCTTTGAAAATTGGTTTAAGTTCTATAGTTAGTTTATTATTGTTTCTCTGAAGTGAATAGCCTGTCCCTGTCGGTTTCTACAGAATACGGATTCAAACAACTCACAAAACGACATACATCGGAGTAAACACTCCTCCAAGTGTACAGTGTGCTGTGTTTTGCGCATTTTTTTTTATACATCAATTATATATATATTTTTTGAGTTTTATTAAAAATACTTATTAAGAATTTAAAATATAATTTTTTTAATAAAAATAAATTATTTAATATATTAAAAAATTCAAAAGTTTTTTTTCATGTAATTTTTTTATATTAAATTATTTAATAAATAGTTTAAAACTAAAAAAATTATAATAAAATAAATAAATAAAATATACATCAATACATATTCTCTATATATATTTTTTGATGTACAAACAACATTTTTCATTGCAAATTGAACCGTTTGCCTCAAAAAGTGGAGGCTAGGAACTTGGACCCGAAAAATTTCACACCCGAGGTGCCCTCCGTCTCTCTCTCTATCTCTATTTACACCCCATATTCTACTAATTTCCACGACCCAGCCCAAAACACAAGTCTTACGTCACCACCTTACACAACCCTGCTAATTACTACTAAGTACTAATTAATCAAACTTAACATCTAATTTTTATTGCCCTGCGACTTTCCCATTTATTAGCTCATTTTCTCATAAAAAAAGTTACAACTTTGGAAACAAGAGAAGGAGATTGAGGAGCTTCTTCTTCTGAGTTATCTTATTGGGGCGCCGCCACCTTAGGACACTCTCTCAGTTGTTCCGCCGAAATCTCTGGGTCTAGATGTTGTTCTGAAAAATTATAAGTTGTTCATTTTTATTTTTATATTTTATTTTGTGTGTTTTTAACGTTGGATCAAATTTCACTTGCCGGTAAGAGTTTTCCTGGCAATTGTTTAAGGTACTGGCCTATTGGGTTTAATCATTTGAGTTCTTTGGTTAACGTGAATTTTGGTCAGAGACCCCATCATCAGAGCTGGTAGGTGGTGGGTAAATGAGAAAATAGAGGTAAAATAAAAAATAAAAAAAAGAAAGAAAAAGAAAATTTTTGCAGGTTGACTGGTAGATATAGAGAGGGAAAGTGGGAGGACCTGAGAAGAAGATAGAGTAGAAAGAAACCCTAGAAACCCCCAAAAAAGTAATATAGAAAAAAAATTAAAACTTCATCCCCAGAAAGTTACTTTGGAATTGTGAGGGTAAATGCCCTAAATTTTTCTCTCTTAAATTTGGAAGAAATTGTAGAGAAGTTGTAAGTTCCCATGCCGGTTGATTTAGACAATGTTTCCACAGCTTCAGGGGAAGCAAGTGTCTCTTCCTCTGGCAATCAGACAGTACCTCCAAAATCCACCGCCAAGAAAAAGCGTAATCTTCCAGGAATGCCAGGTATCAAAAAATTCATCACCCATCTTTGTCTTGTGTTTTCTTACTGATTTTTTTTTTCTGGGGTTATTCAGATCCAGATGCAGAGGTGATTGCTCTGTCTCCAAAGACCCTTTTGGCCACAAACCGATTCGTGTGTGAAATTTGCAACAAGGGGTTTCAGAGGGATCAGAATCTCCAGCTTCATCGACGGGGTCACAATCTGCCATGGAAGCTTAGGCAGAGGTCAAGCAAGGAGGTGAGGAAGAGGGTCTACGTTTGTCCAGAGCCAACCTGTGTCCACCACGATCCTTCAAGAGCTTTGGGGGATCTCACTGGGATAAAGAAACATTTCTGCAGAAAACACGGCGAGAAGAAGTGGAAATGCGACAAGTGCTCCAAGAAATATGCAGTTCAATCAGATTGGAAAGCTCACTCTAAAATTTGTGGCACCAGAGAGTACAAATGCGATTGTGGCACTTTGTTTTCAAGGTGTTTTTTTTTTAAAGGCTTTTGCTTTGTGACAATGTTTTCAATGCAATAGTTGGAGATTTGGGGTTTGTGAAAGTTTATGTTTTGGTTTTGTATTGTTTTGAAGGAGGGATAGCTTCATCACGCATAGGGCTTTCTGTGATGCGTTAGCAGAGGAGAGTGCAAGATCTCAGACTCAGAGTCAAACTACGCAGACTCAGAGTGCTGTAAAGGCTAGTTCTGAGTCAGATTCAAAAGTTGTTACCGGTGATTCATCACCTACGGCGCCTCCACCGCCGCCGCCACTGCCACTGCCACTTCCAGCTCCAGCTTCAGCTCTGCCAGCTACTCCTCAGTCAAACAGTGTCGTGCCCTCTGCTTTGCAGACGCAAAATCCAGGTAGATAATATCCGAATTTGGAAAACATCGAAATCTTTTATTTCGGTCGTTTCTTTTGTCGCGTGTGGTATGGTTAAACTAGACAACACAACCTTTGTTGTTGTTTTTGTTGTTGGTGTTTCTCTTTCTATAATCTTGGAGCTTAGTAGTTTTTGTCTGGTATCGTTCTTTGTTTTCATCTGTGTGTTACGTATATTCATAGCATGAGGGTAAGTGATATGAGATTCGGAGAGCTAATTAAGTAATTAAGTAATAAAATTTAATAAACACCTAAAAGGTGTTCTTCGGAACTGTGGGATCTAAATTATGCAATTTTGTTGACAAAGAAACTCAAAAGATTCAAAAGCTAAAAAGAGAAAAGCTTTGTTTTTTGGGGGCAGGGGGAGGGGGAGTGGATTTGAGAAAGGGAAACTATTATTTGTTCTTTTCTCCTGAACTTTAACGTAAAAGAAAGGCTCAAACTTTCCGAGTCTATATGCATCTTAAGTGGCCGCTTTTGCTCTTCATTCTTCTCCTTCTTCCAATTAATAATAATATCATTATTATTAATATTACTACTACTTTTTTTCCTTGTTCTGATCTTTCAGAGTTGCCAGAAAATTCCCCACAGATCATAGAGGAACCACAGGCCAATACTGCCCTAAATGGGAGCTGTAGCAGCAGCAACACCAGCTCAACAAGCAATGGCGGTACTAGCAGCAGTGTATTTGCAAGCTTGTTTACTTCATCAACCGCATCTACAAGTCTGCAATCTCAAACGCCAGCATTCACTGACCTAATTAGAGCCATGGGACGTCCAGATCATCCGGCAGACCTCTCAGGACCTTCATCTTCCGACCCCATTTCCCTGTGCCTTGCCACCAATCATGGCTCATCAATCTTTGCAACTGGAGGGCAGGAGCGCCGGCAGTATGCCCCACCACCACAGCCAGCTATGTCTGCCACTGCATTGCTGCAGAAAGCTGCTCAAATGGGTGCAGCTGCAACAAATGCCTCTTTGCTTCGCGGATTAGGCATAGTGTCATCTTCTGCTTCATCCTCACCAGCTCAGCAAGATAGTTTGCAATGGGGTCAGCGGCCCGTAGAAGCAGAGAGTGCCTCAATTCCTGCAGGGCTTGGACTTGGGCTTCCTTGTGACACTGGCTCTGGACTGAAGGAGTTAATGTTGGGGACTCCCTCCATGTTTGGTCCAAAGCAGACCACCCTTGATTTTCTGGGATTGGGGATGGCTGCTGGTGGCACCCCTGGCGGAGGCTTATCGGCCCTCATCACATCTATTGGCGGCAGTCTGGATGTTACTGCTGCTGCAGCATCCTTTGGTAGTGGAGAGTTCTCTGGCAAAGATATTGGGAGGAGCTCATGATATTTTGGGTGCAAGGACTATATTTTTCAGGGCCAGAAGTTCTGGTTGTAAAGTTATAGGTGTTTGTGCAATGTGAAGTTGCAATGCACTGGGGAAGGAAGTAACTAGTATGATAGATATAGTATGCTCCTATTGAGCAGTGCAACATGCAATGCGCAAATGGGTCGTTTTGGATTATCTGATGCCTCTAATGTGGGCGGAAAAGACTGTATATGTTATAGTAAAAGAAAAAGGCCCAAAGAGCCTTCCTTCCAAGTAAATGGCATGAGTTACAATATTATATGCTTGCTCTGGACCACTAGATTTGGTGAATTAAGGGTTTGTGCGAAAGGTTGGAACTTGGAATTTATGTCTGTATGGATGTCGAAGGTTATAGCGACAATGGCACATTTGAAGAATACATCTAGATCTTTTGCTTCTTGTGCATCTACAGTTTTGATCAAGTTGTGAATTCTGCTGTTGGATTGTCTGGTTGGTCCATAGCTGTAGCGTGTAGGCATAAATCAGGAAACTTTTGATGTTGTTTTCTTCGACTGTTGATTTATTGTCACAAGGTGGTATTGGGTAGCAAATGGTTGATTGAATATTAATCTCGAATATGCATTGTCATAATGTTGTAGAATTGTAATCCATTGAAGAAGTTCAATCATTTCCTCTTAAATCAAAGTAAATGATACCACTAACAAAATCAGAGAGATGCAACCTCATTGACGTCTGGCAGGTTTAGCCCTTCCCTATGCGGACGCACAATGGCAGGAAAATAATAACATTCGGATGACTAATCACTCTGTACCTCAGAGGCAGCACGATTCTTGATATTTATATCATTTCACTATGAGAAAGCTATGCTAATCGTGTCATTTAGATACAACAGATGTGCAGTAGCCTTCAAATTTTAATTTAGTGACATGACTACAGCTTTCATTGACAGAGATGCACTGTGAGGTTGGACGGTGGAGCTGTTTTGTTTTTACAAGAATTTGTCACATTCAGTCTTTTGCCTTTCCTTTATCATTCCGATTACGTACTAAAAATGATATATATATATTTTTTTGCCTATTTAGGCTGTGTTTTTTTCAGACAAAATGTGTACAGTAACCTCAGAGCTTTATGTAGCAAACTATCAGCAGGGAAGATGTCAAGTGAGGCCATTAATAAAAGCCATCAAATGGCACTGTGGCATAGCGGAATTTTCCTTTGAAATTCACCTTCTTAATTTAAGGACCAATTTAAATCTAGTCCATCTTCATGGATTGTAAAATTCACTAGCAAGTAGACAATAGAACAAATCACATAAGTGGGATGAGTTACAGTTAGAGGAACTTGGCATCGCATGTTGCAGTATACTTGGTAATCTCACCCAGTCATCTGGACTCAAATCTGCACTAACTTGAATGAGGTGGGTTTAAAACCCATTTTACTTTGGGGCCGGGTGGATGCAGATTTTGGTCCATACATCCTATTTTGTCCTGTATCTAAATAAATATTATGTTTAATTTGGGTACTAATCAAGTTAAATTATAAGTTAAATTAAAATTTTAGTCTCTATATTTTACATTTATTTTCAATTTAATCTTTATAATTTTTTTTTCAAATCAGTTCTTATATTTATAAATATTTTTTAAAATAGTCCCTACTGTCAGTTTAAGTTATAATACTATTAATTTAATATATTTTAGATATTTTATAGAAAAAAATGAGTATCTAAAAGATCATATACTAAACAAAATAGCATCTAATCCGAAGAAAGAAGAACCTACAGGAACATTTACTGAAATTTAGGAGTATCTACTAGATGTTAGATGTTTTACATATAAAGGAGCATCTAAAAGAGCACATACTGTACAAATGAATACTTACTAGGTTGACCAACTAATGATGTTATAACAATGCTATAATGGAAGTTGACGACAATGACCTTTTTGAAAATGTTTAAAAATGTGAGGACTAATTTGAAAAGAAAAAAATAGGAACTAAATTGAAAATAAATGAAAAGTTTAAGGAACAAAACTTTAATTTAACCTAAATTATATTAACTAATCTTTATTAGTTTAACCATAAATTATTGTATGCTCCTGAAATACAATAAATATAGACAATAATTTCTCCTAGTTTAACACTTACCTAGAATATGTTTTTTTAGTTTATGTGCGATAAATTATTAATTTTAAGATTTTGATTAAATATATTGTATAGATTTAGTGTAAAATATTCATAAGTGCAGGGTAAGTGTGAGTTTTGATCTTAATGCTATGTTTGGAATGATGGAAATGGAGGGAGTGACAGGAAACGAAATGGCCAAATTTTTTTTAAAAAAGATTTGTTTGGAAGTTATTTAATAGGAGAGAGTGGATTCCTTCCTCTAAGACTCCCAAACATAGCCTAAGGGTGCGGTGCGATGCGAGGCGGGGTCGAGTTGAGCGAAAACCTACCTTTACCTGCCCCATTACCAAGTCCATTTTGCAACCAAAAAGATTTTTTCAGAAATTAAGGTAGTTGTCTCGCTGCAGAAACGGTTTATGTCATTTAGGACTTGCAATGAGTTGATGTAGCTCATGAGCGAATTTTGGCTCATTTGTTAAAAGATTCAAACTTTAAGTTTCACATGTTTAATTTATTAACTCGTAACTTGGTTTGATATATTAATTTTGAATAATAATAATAATAATAATGTTTTAATCTAATTTATATTGGTATTTGATTTTTTTTTATTTGATTACATCATCTTTTAACAAAATATATGTCAAAAAAATTATTCAATTATAGTTAATTAAACATAAAAGGATTAATTAATATAAGCAATGATAGAGTCAAATATTATTAAAGGTGTGTATCGACACCCGATGAGACACAGTGGAAAACTAGTTATTTATCATATTCTTATAATATTTTACTTGTATTGGTACCCTTTAAAAAAAAAAAAGATATAAGCTAATAATATTTGATGGTTTAAAGATCACACATGGGTATGTATCCAACATCGACAGTAAAGATTTTGAAGTATTTGTGTTTTATATATAATAAGGGTTCAAGAATAATATAAAACCTTGAATAGAATAATTAGATTTTACAAAAACTACTAGAAGACTGCCTAAAAATATCTTAAATATTTGCTAGAGATATCTTATAATCATTGTAAATATTTAGATATTTTTAAAGTTAGGTGGAGGAAAATTCTAGAACTTCATCTCCGTTGCACACTTGGTTAAATCTTCACCCTCCACTACCATCCATTGAAGAGATGGAGCAACTATAAATAAATAAGGCCATATTAGATCAAACCAAAAAGAAAAAAATCACACTTACTTTCAAATTGATTTTCCCTTACAAGCACCCATTAGCCCTAGTGTCTTGGCTTGATAGTAGCTTAGTTAAGGTGAGTCGAACTCTCGTTAAGAAAATATACTTAATTTCTTATTAAATTAAGTTTGAGTTAAGTTGATTAGTCTCAACTCGACTCATTTATAACTCATAATGTTATTTATCAAAGCAACAAAACTCAAATCATAAATATATATATTTGTTTGTAGTATATAATGGTATCAAATTATATAAATTTTAGATGATGTATTGCAAGTGCAAAATTGGCAAGCTAATTAACTGGGACTTAGTAGGATGTGTGTTGTTCAAGTTGATAATCAATCCAGCTTTTTGATGTGTTTGATGAACATAGTTGAAGAAAATTGAGGACTGAGAATGTTAGATATGCGTATAATCTTGTTCAGTTGGCTTTTTCATAGGAGTCATATTTGAAGAAGTTTATACTTGAATATTACAAATAATTGCAAATATTTCCATCCATTTAGGCATTTAGATAATTGGTACATATAAATAATTGGCAATCATACATATTGTCTATGGTTATGCGGAAGTACATTAATGCATAAATTTTATAACAGTATGCCAATTTTTCTGCATTTCTTGTGTCATTTGAATTTTTCTTCTTGGACATATTCCTTTAATTGAATTTACAAAATCATTAGAAATGTAATCATTTATGAGAGATAAATTTTAATTTGGTTGTTTTTAAATTTTCCACTTTTAAGGAATATATAAATAAAACACATAAATAAGTTTCAAAATTCACAGTTTAATAGATTTTAAAAAGGACAAAACTTAGGTAAATGCCAGGTCTTTGTGGTCTTGTCTCCAATAGAAACATGACATGTGTTACTCATTAATGAAAATTTTGAAAATAATAATTAGCAAAAAATAAAAATAGGCCTAAGTTTTCTCCTTTTAAAAATTATGCTTACCTAAAAAAAATCTAATTAGCAAAGGCCATAATTATTTTCTAACTCTTAATGATACATCATCAATATCCCAAGGTAAAAACTTAACTTATAAAATTGAGATGCGTTACTCAGCCATGGGAAATGGGGGACCTGATAGCACAGAAAGTTTAAAAAAAAAAAAAAACATGGGATCCAGCAACCAGCATAATAAAGCCCAACAATTTACTTATGTCTAGCCGGCTTCGAAATGGAAAGAGTCGGGCTCTATAGTTTTTTCTTATAGAATAAATTTAAATTCACTCTTATATACTAAATTAGAATCTCTTTTTTTGTAATGACTTAATTTACTTATGTTACGCTTCCTCAAAGAATGAACTTCTCCTTTAAAAAAAATCAAAATCAGATTCTTTTTTAATAATTATACATATCTCCCTTTTCAATTTAAAACATTACTCTTTTAATCTATGTTTTTGAAAATTCTAGCTAAGCATTTTTTTTGAAAAAACAAGTCTATTTTTTTAGTTTTAAACATTTTCTCTTTTAATTTATATTTTTAAATTCTAACTAAATTTTTAAAAAACATACAACGTACAAATTTCTCATTGGTTATATTTTAAATAAAAGTACATTTTTTTAATACTGTCTCAACACATGCCTTTTCTAATAATTGAAATAATTTGGACAAAATTGGTCTATATAATTTTAGTTTAAACTCATTTAAGTTTTGGTATTAAAACCTCAACGATTGGAAATTATATGGACCACTCATTCAAGGAAAATAGAGACTAATACCTTAAGGTTGTGTTTGGAATACTATTAAAATTTAAGGGTGAAAAATTAAGGGATAAATTTTTTAGGGAGTAAATATTAATAGATTAAATTATTATTTTTTTGTTTGGTATCTTTATAAGATTCTAGAACCTTTAACCCCTTTGAATATATTTGGTAGACAGGTAAACCTTTGAGTGGGAGATATGGCATTGGATATGATTAAGGGTTTGTGATTTGAGCTAACCTCTACATCACCGGTGAACTCGTCAACCAATAGGAACAAGGTGACGTTTGATGGTGTTCTAGGATGTTGGCCTATGCGTAGCTTGCCAATAGATAGAGATTCAACTTAGTTGCTGTTAGGAATTAGGTGGCGACGATGCCATCAGTGTGTCTGTGGCTCTGTGCTGTCAACGGTGGTTGCCTTAGAATCAATGGTAGTGTATGAGAATGTGCACCTCATGTGGTAGAGAAACTCGTCAATGGAGCTATTGAACGATGAACCAAATAAAGGAAAACATGATTTAGATACAAGCTTAAGTAAAGATATGTGCCACTAGTGGCAGTGAGGAGAAACCATAGCAATCACAGAGTGGGGTTGGAAGCTTTAAGAAAAATTTCTCCTTCTCCTCATGCACTCAAGGGGTAACAATTAGAGAATGTTAGTCAAATACTATTTTTTTTTTACACCATTTTACACTTGTTTTAATTAGAAAAAAAATGAGAGACAAATTGTGGATTAAAAAGTATGTTTCTCTTGTTTTATTATTAAAAAAATAGTACCAAAAGATTATAATGAAAGGTATGTGTGAAAATGAGATTTGTAACTTCACTTTACACTTTACTTATTTCTCTTATTTTGTTTCTCCTCTTTATTATTAACTAAATATCTTTAAATATTTATCTCATCAAAATTAATCTCGAATATTTCTTTTCCTAATTTTATTCTTAACCAAACCGGTCCTAATGAGTATAAGTTTTAAGGACTAAAACTTAAATAAGTGAAAATATAAGAATCAATATCTTAATAATAAAGACCAAAAATCAATTAAGTAAAAATATAAGGATTAATATAAAAAAATCATAAAAATAAAGGTATAAGCTAGTAGATTAGAATAGTCGTTCTTTAGCTAGTTACATTAGTTATATTATATGCATTACTTAGAATTGTATAAACAATAGAATAATAATATTGTAATGGTATGATTATTTTTTTTTTATACATGTATTGTAATGATATAGTTGAGTGTGAATATGAATTGAAAAGTTATATACTTATATTATATGCATTAGTTAGATTTTGTTCCTGACTCAAATAAAAAAACGTATTATTTATTAAAATTAAAACCCAAATGACTAGAAATTATCCTAACCAAATTTGTATCTACACCAAAAAAAAAAAATCTTCATTATGTGCACTAATGTCACTTGGTAAGTATTTTATGTATAGGCAGTTAGATAAAATTTTTCACAAAAAATAAAAGAGAAAAAATATTTTAAATTAATAAAATTATAAAAAATATGAATAATTAATTAAAAATAATTTAAATTTAAAATTTAGAAAAATGTTAAAAATGACATGTCATATCATTATTAGAAAGAATAATTTAAAAGATTAAATCATTTTTAAGATAATGTATTTTAATTTATTATATAGCGTTAGATTTTGGTGAGAGAAAATTAAACAAAAATGAGATAAAGAAAAGATCTAAATACTAATAGATTATTACAAGGCCAAAAACAAAAACTGAAGGAAGAAAATGTGATCGGTTAATATTTTAAAAATTGAACCAAAAATTAAATTGGTAAGATTTTTAAGTTATGATTTAATTATTCAATTGACTAAATTTATTATTAAATTATAATTGAATCATGATTAAATATTAAATTAAAAACATGACTAATCTATGGTATAATGATTTAACCGACCAATTCGATGAGATTTTTAAAACATTGAAATGGGATAAGAATCAAATTATTCTTGTTACTAAAAAAATTCAGATAATGTTATATTTTTCTCTTGTTTTTAAGGTAATAAGAATAACAAAAGAAAAAAAATAGAGGGAGACAAGGAGAGGGCGAGAGAGACAAGGAGGAATTTTGATAGCGTTGGATTGAAACTTGAAGGAAGGTGAAAGTTTCTAACTCCATCATCTATCACCTACTCCTTTTTAGGTTATGGAGGTAGGCGCAGCACACACACAGAGAGGAAGATTCAAATGCTCCGAAAATTTCTAACATAGATTGCCCGCTATCATAACTGGTAAGAATGATAAGAATGATTTTAATTCTTCCAAATTCCTCTTCACAATTGTCATGCATTTTTTTTCAAAAATAAAAAAAAATGCATCAATTTTGTTTCTTTCTACCATTAATGCCATACCCTTTTCTTCATCTCTTATTTTTCTATGAAGTTTGAAACTTTGAAGTCAATATATAATTGTAAAAATTCCAATTTTTCTTCTCGGTTTCAGAATCTGGGTGTAGCTCAGTTCTCTTGAGGCAAGGGTTGGTGGGTAAAGGAATGAGCTTTTTTAACTTAAATAACACCAAAGGTTTCGCATTCTTCGTCGAGGGAGAGACTGAATTAAGGGCATTTTGCGTAAGGGATTAAGATGCTATCTGGCATCCTCTCGAGGCTGAATGCTACTATTTACTTTCGCATTCGTGAAGCAATAACACGGCAACAAAGAGTGCCAACATCCTTGTACAGGAATCCAGCTCTGTCTCATTCTTCACTGCATTCAACTTCCTTTTTACCCGTTTCCACTCATTGCTCTTCAAGCCACACGCTTAACAGAAAACCAATGGCTACTTCAACTTCCAATGCTGTGTTGGGAGATGTTTATGTTGATGACTTGGTCTCAAGTTGTGGCAGTGTGCTAGACTTCACAAAGCCTGCTGGTGTGTATTTCAAAGACAGAACTCATAAAGGTTGCTTGAGAGCTAGTGTGAATATAAGAAGACCACAACCTTTGAATGGTCGTCTGAATTTTGGGTGTTGCACTTTTGATGCTAATTGGAGGAATCAGAATTCGAGTTTGCCTCATGGACCATGGCTGAAGAATTTCTCTACCACATCTTCTGCTTGCTGCTCAGCTGGGGCTGCACATGATGTCTCATTTGAGGGCAACACTCCTGATGAACAGCTTGCAAAGTCCACCATTACTCCTGACCAGTATGTGATTGTTATTCTTTATATTTTACATTCTGCTTCTGAATGAATCTTCGTTTTTAAATAATTTAATTTAGATAACCATTGAAGCTGATCCTATTTATACTTTTAAAAGAGAGGTTGATGATGCTGCATTAAGGTCCAAAAAGTGAGTATTGCTATTTCCATTTTCCACACTCTGAATGATTTCCTGTGAGAGTCCAAAATATTTTGCTTTGTCACCAATTAATTGAATAGCTTGGTAGTGGAAGAATATGCTTATAAACGTTATTTATCTTTTTCACAGCTAAAACTTACTTATCCTGAGTATTTAGTACTGTTATTTTCAGAATTACTGTTGGTGGCAAGACCTCGAAGATGTTTTCAGGATCATGTTACCTACCGCATCCAGATAAGGAGGAGACAGGAGGAGAGGATGCTCATTTTATTTGCACAGATGAACAAGCAATTGGTGTTGCAGATGGTGTAGGTGGCTGGGCAGATGTTGGTATTAATGCAGGACTGTTTGCCCAGGAACTTATATCCAATTCAGTGAGAGCAATTCAAGAGGAGCCCAAAGGCTCTTTTAATCCAACAAGGGTGTTAGAGAAGGCTCACTCAAGTACAAAGGCCAGGGGTTCATCAACAGCTTGTATCATTGCTCTTACCGATAAGGTATTAAATTTTTTATTCTAAGCTTTGACAAACAAAATAGTCTCATCCATTTTCTGTAGAACAAACTAATTAGACTCTAGATGTGGGTGACTTAGTCTTCATAGTATGTTTAATGCCTACTATATATTAGATGGTTTGTTTTCTTCTCATCTGCATCAACATGAACATTTTCTACAGTTTCACCAACGCTTCTTCTGGTATTGTGAAAATCATTATCATGAATTTACAATATACATTTTGTTGAATTTATCAATTAGATGTTGCATCACCCCAACATTTTCTGTTATAAAATGCATGCTACTTGAGGTAATATCGTGTACAATAAAAATCAGGATTCAAGATTACAGTTATGATGATATTGATGACTTTAGCATGTTTACCACCAGGCTCTTTTAAAGTCTAAAGTTAAATGGTAAGGCTTAGGAATGGAATTAAAGCATGCTGGGAATTCTATCAGCATGATTTTCTTCTGTTTTGGTGATGCTTTGCTCTATAACAGTGGCGTACCCATGATCATTCTTAAGGTTAATGTGTGATTGGTGTTTTAGCCTGCATCTTAATTTACTGAAGCCCACCTCGTTTGCAACCAGTAAAATTATTCTTACTAGTAAACTTGGGTAGGTTGCTTTCTTGAGTTAGTATAAAAGGAAAAAGTAACATCAACTGATTAACTTGCATTCTGTGTGTTTGGTTTCTTGGTCCAGGGGCTACATGCTATTAATTTGGGTGACAGTGGATTCATTGTGGTTAGAGATGGATGCACCATTTTCAGGTCCCCTGTTCAACAGCATGACTTCAATTTCACATATCAATTGGAGAGTGGCAATGGAGGTGATTTACCCAGCTCTGGGGAGGTAAAGTTCACACATTAACCTTGCAAATAAGATTTAGTTCTATATTAGGCTTGGCTTTTACCTTCTATAGGGACGATACTACATTAGACAATTAATAATATGGGAATCTCAAAATTAAGGCCCTGATTTGTTGAGACAATGACAATAGGGTCTTATTTGTTTCTGATAGCATTCTTTCCACTGCTTGTGATCCTTGGTAGAGGGGTGAAATTTTTTTCTTATCATCCCTATTTTGTGCAAGATTTTATTTCATGGGGAGACTTGGGGCATGCTTGTAGGAAAGGTGGAAAATATGGAGGTGAGTGAAATGGAGAGGTTTTGATTTTCACTCGTTGATACTTACTTGGTAGAGGGGGTGAATGATGAGAAATTGACATGGTGAAGGGCGTGGGACCCAGATTCACCAAAGTGCGTGAGGAAATCTCATGTGGGGAAAATTCAACCTTCGTAGTGAGGGGAGAGAATGTGAGTCCTCATTTTTGAGGGAAACGTGGGTGGAGAGAGGGTAAGTGGAATTGGGATTGAATTGGGACTAGGCACTCTCTAATTTGCCTATTATCCGTTCTGTTTCTTTCTTGATGATTCCTAGAAGAGATAAATAATATTACCTTACCTTGTTGATTTCCCAATTGAAGTTCTTATTTGGTATCAAAGCTCCGGACCGGAGCTCCAATTTCCTTGGAACGTGACCTTTGGAGATTTCGGGGACAAATGGAGGAGCTCGCACTGTGACCAAGACCCGAGAAAGGCAGAGGCGATCTCGCCCTCGAAACGCTCCGATTCCAAAGATGCGAGTCGGTCTCGTTCACGACAAATGTCGCGGGAAGAAGATACTCACACTGCGCAGAAGACTCGTCTGGAACTCCCGGTATTCAACCGAGACGAGGCGAGGCGTATGGGTGGCTAGTCGGGTGGAGAGGTATTCCACAATACGGGAGGCGGAGAAGTTAGATGCGGTGGTGGTTGCGTTCGGTATCGGTGGTGGGAAGAGCAATCCACCGATTTGAGTTGGGAAGTGTTATGGATTCAGTTTCAAGTTAGTCAAAATGTTGGGACCACCGTGAGCATTCGGTTTGAGATTCATTTGAGGAGAGAGGAACGGGTGATCTTGGAGAGTATTTTCATTACTTCATGAATCGAGATCTCTCTTTGATGGCCGAGCTTTGCTTATTGAGGACAAGAACGTGGCAACACGAAGGAAAAGGTGGGACGAAGGAGAAGGGAGATTGGGTGGACCGGGTCAGCAAATGGAAACCCGGGTCGAGTTGGGAGTCGGGTCGGGACAAAAACCACAACCCGAAGCCTAATTACCAACCCAGAGGCCCAAACGAACCCAAATTCCCTGCAACCAAACATGAACCTAAGATCGGGCAGCAAGGGGAGGAGAAGAAGCCCAGCAGCAGTCGAAGGCTCTCGCAGGAGGAGTTGAGGGAACTTAGTAAGAAGGGCTTGTGCTTTAAATGTGGTGAGAAATGGGGCCCTGATCATGCGTGTAAATTCAGGAATTACCAATTGGTTCTACAGAAGGAAGACGAGGGAGAAGAGGAGGTCGAGCAGCCCAGTACGGAAGAGGAACTGGAAATGGAAGCCAAGGTCGCAACTATCCTTGAAGAGCAAGGAGGGGTTGACTTCCAACCGATCCTTCAAGGTTGGGGAATTATTAGTCAAAGACAGGTCTTTGGTTTTGATTGCTACCAACAATTTTAAGTTGGTGAAGGAACTGTTTGGAGGTAGAAGACACTTGAATATTTTGTGGAGGTAGGCACGGGTGAAAGTGGTGAGTAACAGAGGAGTGTGTACTGATGTGAGTCTGGAAATACAGGGGGTAGGAATGAAGCAACACTTCTTCATCATGGAGTTAGGGGGCGTAGAAGTGGTACTTGGACTGGACTGGCTTGCTAGCTTGGGAGACATTAAGGCCAACTTCAAGCAATTGCTCATTAGGTGGAAGAAGAAATACTTAGGGAGATCCCTCTCGTGCAAGAACCAAGCTTCATGGAAGGCAATGCTAAAAGCAATCCAAGATGAAGGGGAAGCCTACTTAATTCAGTATCAACACTTCGCAAGCCTTCAAACGGTGTCACCGGAAGGATTGGAGAATGTAGAGGAGATATTGGAGGCTTATGGGGATATTTTCAAGGAACCAGGAGGACTACCACCCAAGAGGAGCAAGATCATGACACCAGGTTCCACACTACCGGAAAAATGAGATAGAAAAATTTGTAAAAGAGAGGCTGCTTCAGTTGGGATTATCGACCAAGATAAGTCCTTTTTCAAGCCCTGTAATTTTGGTGAAAAAGAAAGATGGAGGGTGGCGATTTTGTGTGGATTACGGGGCATTGAACAAGCTTGATGATAAATTTCCCATCCCTATCATTGATGAGCTGCTTGATGAGATAGGGGCAACAGTGATCTTTTCCAAGTTAGATCTTAAGTCCAGGTATCACCAAATTCGGATGAAAGAGGAGGACATTCCTAAAACAGCATTTAGGACTCATGAGGGACACTACGAGTACCTTGTTATGCCGTTCGGATTGACAAATGCGTCGTCCACCTTCCAAGCTCTCATGAACAGTATCCTTAAACCATTTTTGAGAAGGTTTGTGTTGGTATTTTTCGACGACATCCTTATTTGCAGAGATTTAGAAAGTCATTTTGTATATTCGAGGGAAAATGCCAACAAAAAGAAGTGCAATTTTTGGAATATTTGGGACACAGCAGTGGGGTAGCAGTGACCCAAACAAAATTGCTTGCCATGGTGGGCCTGCCTTTCAAGAGATGTGAAAGGATTGAGAGGCTTTGGACCTGAGGTTTGTGAGGAATTATGGGAAGATTGCATGGCCCTAACACAAAGAACTTAAGAAGGAGAACTTTAAATGGGGAGAAGAAGCTCGGGAGCTTTTGAACATTGAAGACAGCCATGACCACTCTCCCGCTTTGGTCAGACTGATTTTGAGAAGCATTTTATTTTAGAGACCGATGCTTTAGGGAAGGAATGGGGCCGTTTTCATGCAAGATGGAAAGCATACATGAGTCAAACACTATCCAGGGAGGCACAATTGAGAGGAGTTGATGGCTCCAAAAGTGGCGACACTATCTCTTGGGAGGCATTTCACCATTCACTAACCAAAAAGCTTGAAATTCTTGGTTGATCAAAGGCTTATGGGGAGGAGTGCAGAAATGGGTCTCTAAGCTCAGGATTTGACTTTGAGATCAAGTATCGGGAAGGAGAATAAATCCGAGAAAGTTGTTATTTTGAGGACTTGAAGAAGAGGTTCAAGACGATGAGAAGTTGAGAGGCATAATACAAGACTTGGTAAGTGATTCGATGCACATCCCGGGTATATCTTGAAACAGGGGAGATTGTACTACAAAGGGAGGATAGTGATCCCTAAGGATTCCCAATTCTCAATTTACTACAAAATTCCATGATTCGGTTGCAGGGGGGACATGCTTCTTCGGGACATATAAGAGGGTGGCTGGAATAGCGTTTTGGGAGGGAATGAAGGGGAGAATCAAAAAATATGTGCAGGAATGCAGCATTTGCCAACGAAACAAATACCAAGCTCTAAGTCCGGGGGGGTTATCAGCCCCTCCCTATTCCAACCCAAGTATGGAGCGATATCTCTATGGACTTCATAGGAGGACTCCCTAAAGCAATGGGGTCGACACTATATTTGTGGTGGTAGATAGACTCACAAAATATGCACATTTTATGGCTATGGCTCACCCTTATACAAGAAAGGATGTTGCTGAGATTTTCTTGAAGGAAGTGGTGAAACTTCATGGGTTCCCTACATCCATTGTGTCCGACGGGGACGGGGTGTTCATAAGCTCTTTACGGATGAATTATTCAAGCTTTCGGCACTAAATTGAAGTACGTTCCTCTTACCACCCCCAAACCGACTGGGACGGACCGAAGTGGTGAATCGTTGCCTTGAAACTTACTTGCGGTGCATCACAGAGCGAAGCCAAAAAGTGGCCAAAGTGGCTCTGTTGGGATAGTTTTTTGGTATAATACCAACTACCACTCGGCTATAAAGATGACCCCATTTGAGGCCTTGTATGGGAGAAAACCACCAGTGGTATTAAAAGGGGATACAAGGATGACACCGGTAGATGAGGTACAACAGGTGACAGTTGAAAGAAACCATATGCTGGATGAGTTGAGGCAGCAAAGACTAACAAGCGAGATCAACATCGCAGGGAAGTAAATTTCCAAGTGGGGGAGCATGTCTATTTGAAGATTCAACCCTACAAGCTGAAGCAATTGGCTAAGAGGATCAATCAAAAGCTTAGTCCAAGGTATTATGGTCCTTATGAGGTGATGGAAAAGATCGGAACAGCAGCTTACCGGCTTAAATTACCAGCTGATAGCAGGGTGCATCCTGTTTTTCATGCCTCCCTGTTAAAGAAAGCCGTGACTGCTGCCACCCCTGTGCAGCCCTTACCTTCTTGCTTGGCCGAGGACTGGGAGTTACAAGTCCAACCTGAGGAAGCTATAGCTGTTCGGAAGAATGTTCAGGGCCAGCTGGAGGTGTTGATTAAATGGAAAGAATTGCCTCCTTGTGATAATTCTTGGGAATCATGGGAGGAAATTCAAGAGCAATTCCCTGAATTTCACCTTGAGGACAAGGTGAGTTTTGCAGGGGGGTATTGATGAGAACCCCACAGTTGACATGGCTGATGTGGCAAGGGGCGTGGGACCCACGGGATTCACCAAAGTGTACGTGAGGAAATGCAAGAAGGGTCAGGCACATGATGAGGGGAATGTGGGGGAAAATGATGTAACTAACTCTGCCTAGCTGGCAGAGTGAGGGGAGAGAATGTGAGTCATGCATTAGGCTGCATGAGAGTGGGGAAGGGAGTATATGAGGGAAACGTGGGTGGAGAGAGGGTAGGCTGGTATTGGGATTGGAATTGGGAGAGAACTAGGCACTCTCTAATTTGCCTATTATCCATTCTGTTTCTTTCTTGTAATTCTGGGCTATTTACACTGAATCTGTCCTAGAAGAGATAAATAATATTACCTTACCTTGTTGATTTCCCAATTGATTGTTAGTTCTTATCAGTGAAAAATTAAAATAAGGTGCATCTCATTTTCAACCTTCCCTCATTTTTCCTGCACCAATCATTTGTAAGATGATTTGCATTTCAATTTTTTTATAGCTCCAATTTCCTTCTTTCCACTTTCACCTGTACAAAGCAAATTTATTGTCTGGCAGAGCATTCTCTTTTTGGTCCACAATCATGATCCTAGTATTATTCCCTAGGAAGCCTTATGGCAGATTAAGTTCATGTTCTTTTCTTTAAAACAAGTTTATCATATCAATTTTGTGCCCTTGTGGATAACAAACTAAGCATATCTTTTGCAATAATGTATCCAGGTTTTTGCAATACCTGTTGCCCCAGGAGATGTGGTCATTGCTGGAACAGATGGCTTATTTGACAACTTGTACAAAAATGAGATCACTGCAGTGGTTGTACATGCAGTTAGAGCTGGACTAGAACCCCAAGTAACTGCTCAGAAGATAGCAGCACTGGCTCGTCAGCGAGCACTGGACAGGAATAGGCAGACACCATTTTCTACCGCTGCTCAGGAGGCTGGATTCCGTTATTATGGTGGCAAGCTTGATGACATAACAGTTGTTGTGTCATACATAACCAACTCGATTAGTGAGTGAGTTTTTCGCCATCTTCACTTTGCCTCATTTTGTATATTCATATTTGTTCTACAGTGGCTGTGGCTAGGCCTGCCTTTCATTTTTGACCTGAATGCACTCCTACCTGTTCTAAAACTTCTCTCAAACTTGACCTGCTACAGTGATGAATCATTTTTTTTAAAGGGTCATTTCTGCAATCTATACTAACAAAAAAAAAAAAAAGTCCAGTTTCATTTGGTCATCTGTAAATGTTATTTTGAATGTAATTGAATGTAGTGTAAAAGACAATGAATGACTATCAAAGTCAGTTATCCCTTCACACCATTTCTTCAAAAACCAAATGTGATAATATCGTGCAGGCAACATTGACCTTATCTAGAAATTAGATGATGATTGCACCCAAAAAAGGAAAAGAATTTAGGTGATGTTCCTTGCTAACGAGTAACTTTATGATGCGAAATTTCTGTTTGATACTGAGGCCATCGGAGCTTGATACAGCAAGAATTTGAAAAGGATAACACAGTTGTTTGCATTTCTGTTGTCCGTGTCCATTAATATCACGGGTTAACTAGGAAATCTTTCACGCAGAAAGTAGCGTACTAGCGTTATGTTTGGTAGAGGCCAGAGTCCCGTTAACTCACGAATTTGTAGGTTTTGACCTAATTCATAAAATACAAGTTGAGTCAAATTTGTGAGTTAAGTTAGATTGAAAAATATCTTAACTTGCAGTCTGTAAGTCAGGTAATAGGTTTAGAAACATCCAACCCGCAGATACTTAACCCACTCACTTTTTTTAAGAAAATAAAATAAAAATTATTTAGTTGCGGTTAAAATGTTGTTTAGTTACAATTTTTAACAATGACTAAATAATTATTGAAAAAAAAAAGATTCATTTAGTAAAATGACGTCATTTTACTTTGAAGTCTATAAAAAAGAAAGCAAAAATGATGTTCTTACATCATTTTTGGACAAACATTACTTTCCACACTTATACTGAATGATTGTGATTAAGTGAGAGAAAGTGATAGAAAAAAAGGTATAATGATTAATGGTATTCAGAGTAGTGTAAAAAGTGATGCGAGAGAAAAATAGAGAAGGAAAATCATAGTTGAAAAGAAAAAATGTTTTTACACATAGTACATTCGTTCTCATTAATTACTATTTTGGTCATTCACTCTCAAATTCTCAGTCTCTCAAATAAAAAATTCAAATTCTTAACTTCTTATTTTAAGAACAGCGTCTTGAGAAAATAAAGAATGAAGTTAATGATTATGCCTATCCACATGGTATGTATGATGACATTAACTTCAATTAATTAGAGTAATTTGTTTATGAATATTTAGACTTAACTTAGTTTTGTTTATTTTATACTTAAATTAGTAAGACTTGTTAATTTGTTATGCACTTATATATATTTAATTTATTTGAAACCTATTATGTTTATGTAAGATCGATTATGTAAATTAATATGTGACTTGTTATGTTTATATAAAATATGTTATGTATAGTGAATTTTTAATTTCGTATTTTAATTTTTTTTAGGAATTTTTTTAGAATATATGTCAAATTTACGAGATTGGCTCAACCCAACTCACTCTTGAGCCAGTTGAGTTAAATTGAGTTGAGAAAACAAAATTTCTTAACCTAACTCAACTTAACTTACTGTTTTAATGAGCAGGTCGAGTTAGAAAATGTTACAAAACTCACACAACTGACACTCCTAGAGGCGTGTGACTTCATTTCTCTTACTATTCTTTTTTTTTTTTTTTTGGTACATTGGGGTCTTACTATTCCTACTTTATTTACTAGTTACTTATGTTTGGTAGAAGAGGAAACGTACTGGGGCGGAGTAGGATTGAAAATTTTGCACTTATCTAGTGTGCCACTTTTTTTGTTTTTGGTCATGACAAAATGTGCTACTTCAAACCATTCATTATGGTGGAAAACGTTTCACAATGCTTGATCCCATAAGGGTTAAGGGCCCCCAAGATTACTAGTTAGTAAAGTAATTTAGCTTCCTCAATCGTGCTTGAATCAAACTTCGGAAAACCTTGTCTTTTCAGTTGAAAACTGTCCACTGGAGGTAGGATCTGATGGCGAGCAT
This sequence comes from Ormosia semicastrata, assembly GCA_029884595.1. Taxonomy (NCBI): domain Eukaryota; kingdom Viridiplantae; phylum Streptophyta; class Magnoliopsida; order Fabales; family Fabaceae; genus Ormosia; species Ormosia semicastrata. Next base: position 12,471,715 of record JAQQTO010000037.1, read on the forward strand.
TAAGAAGTTTTTTAGTCGTTATAAAGATACATAAGAGTCTCACCATTTAAAACTTGCTCCAAAGTAGGAAATTTTCAACGCCTGATTTATAATAAACCGTATATTAATAAAATATTTAAAGTTTTCGATGACTATCTGTACTCTTAAAAGCAACTAGTTGTAGTCTAGCACCTCCCACTAAGTGATCCGAGCAATGCATCAAATCCAATTCCGGCAAGCCCCTGATGCATTGTTGTACTCCACAGTAAAGGAAACAATAAAAAGTGAAAAGACAGAAGGTTGTATTTTTGGATCTGCTTTACATATTATTTTTTCAGTAGCATATTAGCAAAAACATATTTATCCTATCAGCAACAAGCTTCATGAAACATAGACCTTCAACTTGTTAACAAACAAGCAGAAAACACAGAAACAGATGCTGAACAGGACAAAGACGTTTAAAAGTTCTTATTCTATTACACATCAGTCCCCAAACCTCTTAAGACAGAATCAAACGTTCTGTATCTTCAAAATTCTCCTTCCTTCAAAACTGCTCCAGTTGCTTTGCCGTTGTACTTCTCTTTCCATTGATTTATTATCACCCTCTCGCTCTCCTCTCCCTTTCTCTCGCTCTCTGCTTCCTCCTCTTTCTTCCTTTCCCTCTCTTCCTGTTGCCTTCTAGCTTCTTCTTGCTTCTGTCTTCTTCTTCTTCCCTTCTCCTTTCTTTCTGCCTTTTAGCTTCCTCTGCTTCCTCCTCTTTCTTCCTTTCTCTCTCTTCCTGTTGCCTTCTAGCTTCTTCTTGCTCCTTCTCTGCTTCCTCCTCTTTCTTCCTTTCCCTCTCTTCCTGTTGCCTAGCTTCTTCTTGCTTTTTTGTGCTTCTTCTTCCCTTCTCCCTCTAGCTTCTTCTGCTTCCTCCTCTTTCTTCCTTCCTTTCTTCCTGTTGCCTTTAGCTTCTTCTTGCTCCCTTTTGCTTCTTCTTCCTTCTGTGTCTGCTCTCTGCTTCCCTCTTTCTTCCTTTTCTCTCTTCCTGTTGCCTTCTAGCTTCTTCCCTTTTGCTCTTCTTCCCTTCTGTCTTTTAGCTTCTCCTGCTTCCTCCTCTTTCTTCCTTTCCCTCTCTTCCTGTTGCCTTCTAGCTTCTTCTTGCTCCCTCTTTGCTTCTTCTTCGCTTCTTCTTTCTTTCTGTCTTTTAGCTTCCTCTGCTTCCTGCTCTTTCTTCCTTTCCCTCTCTTCCTGTTGCCTTCTAGCTTCTTCTTGCTCCCTCTCTGCTTCCTCCTCTTTCTGTCTTTTAGCTTTTTCTGCTTCCTCCTCTTTCTTCCTTTCCCTCTCTTCCTGTTGCCTTCTAGCTTCTTCTTGCTCCCTCTGTGCTTCTTCTTCCCTTCTCCTTTCTTTCTGTCTTTTAGCTTCCTCTACTTCCTCCTCTTTCTTCCTTTCCCTCTCTTTCTGTTGCCTTCTAGCTGCTTCTTGCTCCCTCTCTACTTCCTCTGCTTCCTCCTCTTTCTTCCTTTCCCTCTCTTCTTGTTGCCTTCTAGCTGCTTCTTGCTCCCTCTCTGCTTCCTCCTCTTTCTGTCTTTTAGCTTCTTCTTGCTCCCTCTGTGCTTCTTCTTCCCTCCTTCTTTCTTTCTGTCTTTTAGCTTCCTCTGCCCGCTGTGCTTCCTCTTCCCTTCTCCTTTCTTTCTGTCTTTTAGCTTCCTCTGCTTCCTCCTCTTTCTTCCTTTCCTTCTCTTCCTGTTGCCTTCTAGCTTCTTCTTGCTCCCTCTGTGCTTCTTCTTCCCTTCTCCTTTCTTTTTGTATTTTAGCTTCTTCTGCTTCCTCCTCTTTCTTCCTTTCCCTCTCTTCTTGTTGCCTTCTAGCTTCTTCTTGCTCCCCCTCTGCTTCCTCTGCTTCCTCCTCTTTCTTCCTTTCCCTCTCTTCCTGTTGCCTTCTAGCTTCTTCTTGCTCCCTCTGTGCTTCTTCTTCCCTTCTCCTTTCTTCCTGTCTTCCTGCTTCTTTTGCTTCCCCCTCTTTCTTCCTTTCCCTCTCTTCCTGTCGCCTTCTAGCTTCTTCTTCCCTTCTCCTTTCTGTCTGTCTTCTAGCTTCTTCTTGCTCCCTCTCTGTTTCTTTCTGTCTCTTAGCTTCCTCCTCTTCTCGCCTCCTTTCCCTCTCTTCCTGTTGTCTTTTAGCTTCCTCTTCCTCTCTCTTTCTGGCTTCCTCCTCTTCTTCTTCCTCTCTCTTTCTGGCTTCTTCTTCCTCCTCTCTCTTTTTGGCTTCCTCTTCCTCTCTTCTTCTCTCCTCTATTTCCTCCTTCATTATCCTCTCCTCTTCCTCAGCACATGAAACACACCCGAAAATGATGGAATCATCTTGAGAAGCGACAACCTGGTCAATAGTTGTGCTACTGACACCAAAAGAGGTAGCCAGTATCTGTCTGTCTAGAACTTGAAGCACTGATCTCTTCCCCGCTAAAAACTGAGGATAGTTTTGCTTTGCTGTAGTGCTGAAGCCCAGAAAAACAAATGACTCATTGTTGAATGACATCTGAGCCATTGGATGAAACCTAGGCACCACAAAAAGATCTCCCTCCTTAACTTTAAACCTCCTGTTTTGGCATTCTTCTTCTGTCTTGTCATTATTGCTGCTTCCACATACTACTCGGACCATGCCTTCCCCTTGCAATACCACTGCTATCTCTGTTGCCCTTGGGTTCCAATGTGGCCCCAACATTGATCCCTTGGATTATAGTTCAGAAAATAAATTTAATATAACCATATTTCATAAACAATAAATAATGAGTTATAACCAAGAATTAATTTATTAATTTATAATCACTAACCATGGTCAAATTCACCATCAGAAATCCTGTGTTGGTACCCTTTAATGATTTTAGCTGCTTTTTGGTCACTGTTAGGCTCCAACCATTAGAGTTTTTGAAGTCAGGGTCTTTATCAAAGATGTTATATGTATTAACTTTCCTGGCGTTGGCCCGAATGCCTAAAAAGTTCTTAAGAAACAAAGCCTCCAATTCCCAGAAAGTATGCTGCTTCTCTGAAACCGCATGCACTATAGCTGGTGTGTCGGTCTTGTTTGTGATTGCTTCAATCAAATCCCCCGGCACCTTCAAAAATCAGAAATTACAGTTATGTAGCCAGTAATATTCATGTTTGTGTCAAAGCCTAGTAGCCTACATTTAAATCCCCAGATAATGCAACAGTAGACTTGTACAATTACTAAGAGTTAATAAAATATATGTAAAAATATATGCCATTGTGTTCTTAAGATCTATTATGACCAAAAAAAGGTTGAAGTAATACCTTAAAAGCTGCTTGCATGATTTTCTTATCAAAGCCTTTGACCAGGTCATTGATCCTTGAATAAGCACCGATTGATGGATCCTGCATTCGCGGTTAACATGAACAACAGCTAACAAAGCTTAGAAACCTCAATTCATTCTTGTGTGAGTTCAATGAAAGAATACATGTGAAAAACTTACGTAAGTGTTAACGTCTGTACTGACAAATATTGCATAAATCCTAAGTTTCTTTCTCTCTGCCTCCAAGTTGCTCTGTATATAGAAAACAGATCCTTCACTGAGCTTGCAGAGATCTCCTTCACGTAAATCAATCCTACTAGTACCATCTTCATCTGCCCGAGTCAGCCTTCCACTCCCTGAAACCCCGGTGAGTTGAATGTGATGAAGTTAATTTGTTTATACCATAATATTATTATACACTAACACTAGCGATTTAGAAACAAAGCAAAAAAAGAATTCACGGAAACGGCCAACTTCTTCTATTTTTTCATGGAAATATCTGAGTTATTATTATTAAACACACAAAATAATAGTTGCTATAGCAATACATGCATAGGAATTAGGAAACATTATAACTAGAACGTGAATCCTCTTCTGATATAATTTCAGTTAAAACAAAGATTAAAATAACACTAGTGTGGGTTTGGATTAGTTAGGTTGAGTTCAGGAAAAACTTATAATCAAAATTACAGAGATGTTTTGGTTAATTTGAATACGAGATTAAAAAGCAAATAATAAAGGGTAAATAAGAGATGATATTGATACACATATACTTCAGAAATGAACCACAAGTTGAGGGATTGAGTCTTCATAATAAGTATGGCGTATTAGCATTTTTAGAAATTTTAAAGGTTACCTGTATGGACATAAAAGACCATATCTGCATGGAGAAGCACAGGAAGAAACATAGAGTTTGGCTCCAATGTGAAGAACTGAAGATGGTAAGGTGGTGCTCTTCCATCCTTGATATCAATGGAAGACATCTCTCCGTATTCAGTGACAATTAATGTCCTCCTACGACCCCACTCTACAACAGGTCCCACGTGAGGCGTGTCATGGTGCTCCTCACTTGCTGCCTCCTCCCCATTCAAAGAAATGGCAAGGAAGAAGATCAAGACCAACGAAAATGGCGAAGCTAAGAAAGCTTTGAGAGGCTCCATTATCAACAGAGTGACAGAGCAGAAGAACTTGGATGGAAGTAATTTTGCACTTAGCTTAGGTGGCTCTATATAGAAGAAGGTGACTACCATTTTCAGAGCTGCGTGTCATGTTTTCGGACACGTGGATTGTACATTTCAACAGATGGCAGTTTATTAGGTCCAAGCCTATACCACAAAATTCCCAACAGTTAAGAATGAGATCACTATTCACTATGAATATATGATCCCAAATTTACGAGTTTTACTCAATTTTCATTGTTTTACTTTCTTAAATATAACTGAGATAACCTCGAAATTTCGTAATAATAGGGCTAGGTTTTACTCTTTCATGGTGGGGATGAATACGTTAACCAAAAAACAAGAAATTAAGTCATTATGAGTCAAAATACTTTACACTTACATTTAATATTGTGTTAATGACATCATTTAACGAGTTTAACATTTTATATTATTGTTGTTAATATAGTTAAATTCATTAAATTATGTGTTAATATAAGATTAGATAATAGTGTAAAATAATTTTATATTGATAGTATATTAAAATTAAATTAAAAAAATAATACATTAAAAAATACCTTGTGATATTAAAAAAACTAAAATTTGATATACTGGAATTTCGTCCCTTTTAATTAGTATTTATTTATTTATTTATATCTTAGTAAAATTACATTATTGTCCCTAAAAAATCCATGTTATCAAGTTGGTCCCTTATAATTTTTTTATTAATTTTGTCCTCAAAGTTCAATTCTAAATATTTTAGTCCTTCCATTCAAATAATGAAGATGAGTGGTGTGTAAATTAAACTTAATAAAGGCAGTAGAATATTAAAAATTTAAATTTTATAGGATCAAATGGATAAGAGTAATCGGTAAGAAACTAAATTAATAATAAATATCTTTTTATGAAATAAAATAATATTTTAGCCTTTATATAGTGTTATATCACTGCATTGGCCAAAAGAAATGGCTACATACAATAATGGCTAATGAGGGTTTTCACTTAAATAATTGAAGTATGATAGATAAAAGTTTAAGTAATAAATATAATTTTAGGATTTAAATTTGTTGTAATGTAAAGTTTGTTTATATTATTATATGATTATATATTATCAATTTATTAAAGAAGTTTGAATATCATAATTATTATCTAATTTTTTTAATAATGTGTCAACACATCATTAAATAATAATATAAAAATTTTTACAATAACAATATAACAAATTTAAACTCAAAAATAAAAAGTACTAATAAAAAAATAGAAAGAAGGGAGGGTTTTTGCCAAGTCAACCTTTCAAACTCTCTTTTAATTTTTTTTTTTAATTTCTTCATATAATTTTCTATTTAATCCCCTCGAAAAAAAATAAAATTGATCTATAACTTCTTCAGTAGTAGTAGTACTTATAAGTTATGATTGTTTTTTACACTAATACTATTTTTTATTCCGTTTTCACATCAGTGGAGACTAAATCTCTCTCTAATTCGTTGTTCTTTAACTAAATAATATTCATATATTTCTCATAGATATAAATTGATCCATTTCTTAAAAACCTTCCTAGAGAATTTTCTTTTTCCTTATCTTTGGTTAAGCTCTTTAGACATTATTGTGAGACTAATACTTCAAATACAATTATAATTAAAAAATCTTTAATAATTATCTTCTCTAAAATTCAAACTTTAATAATCATTTTAACAAAATAGCTTACTTATCACCGTACTTACCTCTAATCAGTATTTAGGGGAGATTCTGAAACTTCTTCGGATTTACTTGTACAATATATTGCCTATTGAGAGTTGAGACTAGGGCGAGGGTGGGTTTTTTATTTTTTACTTTCCTTTTGGGTCAACGAGGGCTAGCATTTGAGCTCATCAAGGTTAGTTTTGGGCTTCAGCTTTAGGTTTGTTCTTTAAGCTGAAGGGCTGAGCTTTAACCAAAAAACAGACCCAATTATTATAATTGGCCGAGAGCTTGTACTAAAGATGTTGCAAACGGTTCGGTCCAACATTATATATATCTATACTATATATATTTTAGAGGTAATTTTAAGAAAAGTTTTTACAAGTGTATTTCATTCCTACACTTACTTTTCTTCCAAAAACTTGATCTTTCTATCTTTAGTAAGTTTTTTGAAATTATGTTGAATTAAATTTTTTGAAATAAAAGTATTTTTTACACTTAATGAATACAACTGTACACTATTCAAAAATTAATTACTGACATAAACATTTCATACGTCTTCCTCCATATTCCTAAAGGTTCTCCTTCCAAATTTCAAAGTAACTTCCTCTATTCTATTTGTCAATTCCAATAAATTTTTACATTTATTAGATATAGTTGTACACCAACAAAATTTAATGAGAAGGTCATGTTTGTCTTTTTTGTGTCTTCAAAATGTTTTCTTCAATGAGCTATTGAAAAACAATTTACAAAATGTCAATAATGACTCAACTGTAGTGATAATTAATTGCCCCGTAATTTGTGAGAAACATGTGTTTAAATTTATACTATATATATTGCAGAGGTCAAAGAAATATATTTTCTAAACAATTAAATCAAATAAATTAATTTTAATTATTAATTAATGACTGCTCATGTCATGCAATGTAATCCATTCACTAATTTTTGGTGTCTTTCACCCTTCCACACATATAAACTTACCAGGGGCTTTTCATTTGCGTTTTCATTTCTTTCTCCTTCTCTTCCTCTTCTCTGCATGACTATCCATCTTCTATTTTCCATTTTCAAATTTCAAAACCTTCTCTTCATTTTCTTTCTCTCACTTTGTTCTATGTGTTATATTCATCACTTAGAGGCAGAGACAATAGAACATAGGAAGTTAAGCGTCATTATCGTTACGATTTAGAACTTTCGAGTTGAAGAGGGGAAGAGGAAGGAGGAGCAAGATTACTCTTCCCATGATGACTTTGAAGTCCACATGCCTCCTAAAAAGTCCTCAACGAAAGATTCCCATGATCTCGACCCCATCGTCGTATTCGAGGTTCCTCTTGAAGACACGTTTGGATTTTTCATTTTGTAATATGTTATGATTTATTTTATTATTTTTTGTAGATTTGGAAGAATAGGAGTTGAAGTTATTATGCTTCTTCCCATCTCCAAGATGTTTTCTTTTTAATTTCTTCTATTCTACAACATTTGGCTATTTGTTCTGTTCTGTTTTCTCTCAAATTCGCAGCTCCCATTCCTTCCAAAATCTGCACGCTTCGAATTTCTATACCTTCGATTATTCTATGGTTAGGGCTTCAATCCTCTTTCTCCTTCGATTCTATTTGATATAATCTCTCTGATTTTCTTATTAGAATGCAATTTGCTTAAAGCTTTGTTGTTGTTTGGAAAGTAAGTTGGGCATACCCATATGATGTAATGCATTTTGTGTCCAAATACAATTTTGTGATTACCCTTCTATTAGAGTTTTGGAATATTTAAAATACTCATGTTGGCATTGAAGCAAATTAGGCATTATTCAGACACACAAATGCTCCTTTTAGAATATTTAAAAGTACTTATTTATTTATTTGTGAATTTTCCTTTGTTGTACGCAATGTGTCTTTTTTTTTGGGGGGGGATTGCTTCACCCATCCCATTCATTTGCTCCTTAATAGCATTTTTTTTGGTATTGTGGCAGGGTTGGGAATTGACAGGTGAAGAGATGGTTTTGGTGCAGAGTTGAGATTTGATAAGGTAAAAGGATATTCTGAAAAGGGAGAATCTCTTATGTGTAATTCTTTTTTTGGCTGAAGATCTTATATGTGATTCTAATTGGCCTTATCATACTGACAAAACTGCTGCCTCTTCTGATCAAAAGCCTAATCTTGGTCTTTTTTTTTTTGCAGTTAGAGTCAGCTATGTGAATATTCATTCCATTCCTTTCTACAAATATTGTACAACCTCACATTGAAATTTCATAAATTGTATCTTTAAATGTGGTAAGTAGTTTGAATAAATTAAATTGTGCTCTATCAAGGTTGTTTATATTAACATGTAGTTAAGTAGTTTGAATAAGTAATTTGTTCTACTGTGTTGATACATTATTCTATATACATTTTCATGCAATTTCTTCTTTAAAATTTAAGTTGTTAGGATTATTTTTTTTCCCACAAGGATATTGAATCTGCTAAGAACACTAGTGAATTATTCTGACCATACGTGCAAATGTTTTTTCTCCACATTTAATTGATATATTTTATATTTCCAGAACTGATACCTAAACATTATTTTTTTTAATGGAAAATGAGATACTTTTTAATGATTAAATAGTAATTATCTGCTATTTTGTGTGTTTGATTAATCTGCTGAATGGTTACTGTACAATGTTGCTTGCTTACTCAATCATATGGGTTCCTGTGTGGTAGCTTCAAATTGCTTAATATTGTCTCATTTGAAGTAGATTAAGTTTTGTGCATATGATTTGTTACTTAAGAAACAAATTTTTTTACTAAAAAACATTTAATTTCTGATTGTCTTTCTTCAAAAGTCATTTTTGATTTTTTGTTTGTTAGACTAATAAAATTTGTATTTTTAGGCAAGATAGTGTTGCAAAATATTATGTTTGGTGCTAGATTGTTGTTCAATCCTGAAATTCCTAAGGTTGTTGAGTTCAAAAAAAGCTAAGTAATGTGTCTAATTGTTTATATTTGCAAAAAATTTCTTCCTCTCATGTATTAAGATCATTTATTTAATTTTTCTTAATTCATGGTTTATTTCTTTTATAGGATGCTTGCTCTAGTTGGTGAAAATTTCCAAACTATTAATGTTCTATCTGATGCTCCATACTATTCGCTTGAGGATGACTTCCTAAAAGCAACTCTAGGAAGTCGATTGAGGAATTGAAAGACTGAAAAGAAGTATGTGGTTTCTTTATGAATTCAGTTATTAAATATTTCTTCCTATACTTGTGTTTTTACAATTTTATACTTAATAATTTATTTCATCTTATTAATGTTCATTTTAGGATGGGATCTATATAGTGTTTGCTACTATGAAGGGTGTTATCAATGGGCCAGATTGGTGGTATATAGCCTGTACGTGCAACAAAGCAATGACAGCAGACTCTGGCATGTACTACTGTGAACATTGTTACTCCCATGTGGTGAATGTGATACCTAGGCTAGTTTATTAATTGCAATTTGAATGTGTTATAGGTTGTTGTGTTCTTATCTGATGCTTTTTCTGTATTGTTTTTCAAATATAGAATCAAGATTAGGGCCATCGATGAAACTTATAGTGCTACATTCATGCTTTAGGATCGTGATGACTGTCTTCTTTTGAAAAAAATCATGTTTTTACTTGCTTGAGTGTATTCAATATGTAAGTATCTCTTCTGTTTAATTAAGTATGTTTATATTTGTCTATTATTATTTTATGATATTCTTACTTTCAAACAGAGGGGCCACTTACTCATCCATCTGAATTTGATGAATTCCTTATTGAAAAGTCCTTCCTTTTTAAGGTTGAGGTTAAGAATGTGCTTACCTCTCAGTTTGAACCTTCGTTCAAGGTTACCAATATTTGTACTGATGAATCCATCATAGTTAAGTTTAAAGAGTCTGATCCTTCATTCCTTGCTACTGAGGTTCTCAAACTTTTCATGATGCCTCATTCTAATTTTTTATCATTAACTTATTAGTATTTCTAAAATTAAAGTTTATATGGTTTTAATAATTTCTTTCTTATGTCTTTTAATTTGTTTCTAGCCGGACATGACTGCTAGTTTATCTCTTGGTGATACTTCTCTGAGTATGGAGTTTTAAGATATTCAATCATCTGCTTCTAAGGTAGCCAACATTTTCTTGCTCTATTTATATTTATAACCACAACAAGTTCCTTAAATGTTTGTTTTACTTCTTGAATTTTAGGACTTGATGCAACAATTTTGTCATAGAGAGACCTACCTTGGTTCTCCAGCTGAGAATTGTATTCCCAATCTCGCTCCTCTAAAAAGATCTCATGATGAAGTTGTTTCTCTGTCTGATGGTGACATGTCAACCACTAAGCTCAAAGATGTCAAGATAGAGAAAGATGACTAATTATATAATTATCTATGTGAAGACTTTTTTGTGGAGGCTGCTTTATAATTCTACTAAATTAGGATTTTTTTGGGAGAAATGAAGCATTTTTGTTCCTGTGGCATTTTTTAATTTTAGATTTTACTTTTCTTTTTCTGGTTTTATGTAGGTTTTGGTGTGAAGGTCTTTGTCATGACCTTTTTATCTATAATTCGTAGTTTGTTATTTTTATGTTTATTTCCAAGGTTTGTGATATGGTTCAGTTAGCTCTTTTGATGGATATTGTTTAGTTCACAGTTGGCTACTTTTATTGTTAACAATGAAGTTTATGTTTTGGTTTTTTGCTTCACTATGAAATTATCTTTTTATCTAGGTATTCTTTTGCTTTTATGCTTTTAATTCATCCATTTAATTAGATTTTCAATAGGGAATGTTAACTTTATAATATAAACTTCATTAAAATAAAATAAATTTATAATTGTTTGACATCGTGTACACTTAATAATATTTTATTAATTTGCATTTTTTTATATCTAAAGTTTTCCATTAGCATAAGTGGAACAATACAGTATGGTAAGTTTCATTTGTTTCAAAAGCCCATTATTACTTTGTTTATAAATAACTGTTGGGCCTTTCTAACTTTTTGTAATGAAATATTAAACTGCAAGCTCATACTCTCTAACAAAATGTGTTTGCAATTTCTTTCTTAACTCTTACTCACAATTTTTTAACTAGAGTAAGCCAAAAATGTAATGAATGTCAACTTAGTTTAAAAATTTTCCAATCATAGCAAAAATCTTATCTTCACACATTGTTAAAAATACATGATCATAAATTTTATTTTCCCTTTCTTTGTCTCTTACTAAAAAAAGGAGATGCAATAACATGTACAAAGTGAATTAAAGAATATATACTGTCGCAACTGTCCCGAAGGGTGCCGCAAAAATAAAAGAAAAGAGAGAGGAAAAGATCTCGAGGTGTTGGGAGTCGTCACCAATTGCTTTATCCATTAAATGGAATGGTGCAATTGGACACCTAAAAGATAGTCTGCGCTTCAGAATTCGTGATTCGGGGGTTAATTACGGGTAGGGAAGGTATTAGCACCTTACACTGTCCGTTCTAAGAACGGTTACCTATTTAATCTAATGTTATTTGTAAGTTAATTAAATTGGTCCTTTGAAAAAGAAAAGAAACATTTTTTGGTTTTTACTTTATCATGTCCCATTTTGTCAAGCATAATATCAAGAATGATAAATGACTAAGACCGGAAATAGGTCCCTAAATAGCTATTATTTTGGAACAAATTCTAAGTTTACAACATATTACATGAGAGTGGTGAATTAAAAAAAGTGTTAATTTCGTAAGAAAAAGAATTTTTAAAATATTTATTTTTGATTGGATAAAATAATGAATTTTACAAAGAAAGAAAAAAATTATTTTTGAAAAAAAGACAATAAAAGAATTTTTCTTTTGAACTCACCACAGATCATAATGTTGAGACTATATGAAATTATTCGCTTTTATTTGAATATTTTATTTTACAAAAAGAAAGATTATATTTTGGTTTTAAAAAAATGTATTTTAGTTTACAAAATTATATTAATTTTATGTGGAGATTAGACCCGTCACGCTTCCCAGTAAAATCTAATATAAAACTTCAATATTATTGAAAAGAGTGTATTTGATCTGCTCGATCTCTCAATTTTTTCGTCGTCGTCGGCCATTTTAAATAACTAATTAATATATTAATACAAAAAAAGAGTGTGTTAAATTAAAATACAAGTAATATAAATCTTAAATTAATAAATACATGTCAATTCAAAAAAAATAAATAAATAAAAATAAGAATAAAATTAAAAATGACTAAAGATCCAAGCACAAACAAGCAAAAAAAGGAAGGTCCAAATTTTATTTAAGCCCAAAATGAAAGGTAAAAATAAAATAAAAATAAAATACAAATACAAATACAAAAAAAAAAAAGAGAGAGCAAACTTACCTCTAAGACGTATAAAAATGCTATGCTCAAAGAAGTCTACACAGAGCCTCACGCGTTCTCTTCAAATTAAACATTGAAAAGTAACACACTTGCAAGGAGGAAAAAAAAATACTAAAGTCTCGGGCTCTTATACTTAGTATTAAGCCCAAGTAAAAAAAAACTAAAGTTTTCGGGCTCTTATACTTAGTATTAAGCTCAAGTGTGAAAAAATTTTGGATATGCAAACCATTGAGAAGCACCCCTTTATATAGGAGGAGGGGAGGGAGAAGGAGCTTGGCTTCTCCAATGTGGGACTTAGACACTTTAGTTTTTTCAACTTTTTTTTTCTTTTTTTCCTTTTTATTTTTTTAGATTTTCATTCATTTTTCAAGGGAAATAAACTTTATGGACAAAATTGAATATTCATACATTGATTAAGTAAAAAAAATAAAAAAAATATGGACAAAATTGGATATCAACAACTGCCCCCTTTTCTTTTACATTTAGAATAAATGAAAAACAAAGGAATTGATTCAATTTTGTCTATGAAAAGGTAAAATGCTTGCAGATTCAGGTGTCTGCTGAACCTTAACAGAAAACTTAAAGCAGAAAAGGTAAAAAGCTTGCGGAGTCGAGTATCCGTTGAAGCTTAACAAAAAACTTAAAGGCAATGGGTACTAGGACCCAAAAACATAAAACAATGGGTATGAGAACCCAAAAGGTAGAAAGCTTGCGAAGTCAGGTATTCGCCGAAGATTAACAAAAACAAGGTAAGAAGCTTACAGAGTTGGGTATCCGTTGAAGCTTAACAAAAAAACTTAAAGCAGAAATGGTAAAAAACTTGTGGAGTCGAGTGTCCGTTGAAACTTGACAAAAACTTAAAGGCAATGGATACGAGGACCCGAAAACATAAAATAATGGGTATGAGAACCTAAACAGGTAAAAAGCTTGCGGAGTCAGGTATCCGCTGAAGCTTAACAGAAAGCTTAAAGCATGAAGATAAAAAGCTTGCGGAGTAGGGTATCCGCCGGAGCTTAACAAGAAACTTAAAAGCAATGGGTACGGGGACCCGAAAGGTAAAAAGCTTGCGGAGTTAGGGTATCTGCTAGAGTTTAACAAGAAACTTAAAAACAATGGGTACGGTGACCCGAAAACATAGAACAATGGGTATGAGAACCTAAAAAAAATGTAAAAAGCTTGCGGAGTCAGGTGTCCGTTGAAGCTTAACAAAAATAAGGTAAGAAGCTTACGAAATCGGGTATCCGCTGAAGCTTAGCAAAAACAAGATAAGAAGCTTACGGAATTAGGTATCCGTTGAAGCTTAACAAAATAACTTAAAGCATGAAGATAAAAAGCTTGCGGAGTAGGGTATCTGTTGGAGCTTAACAAGAAACTTAAAAGCAATAGGTATGGGGACCCGAAAACATAGAACAATGGGTATGGGAACCCAAAAAAATGTAAAAAGCTTGCGGAGTCAGGTGTCTGCTGAAACTTAACAAAAACAAGGTAAGAAGCTTACGGAGTCGGGTATCCATTGAAACTTAACAAAAATAAGGTAAGAAGCTTACGGAGTTGGGTATCCGTTGAAACTTAACAAAAACTTAAAAGCAAGGTAAGAAGCTTACGGAGTCGGGTATCTGTTGAAACTTAACAAAAAACTTAAAGGCAATGGGTACGGAGACTCGAAAACATAAAACAATGGGTGCGAGGACCCAGAAAAAGAAACAGCAAGAAGAGATGGGTGTGGGTACCCATAAAAGGCAAAAAACTTACGGAGTTAGGTATCCGCTGAAACTTAAAAAAACTTAAAGGCAATAGGTATGGGGACCCGAAAATATTAAAGACAATGAATACGGGGATCCAGAAAAGGAAACAGCAAGTTGGACCTTTGTAGGTTAAGGCTAGCAAAATGAAATAGTGCACTATGCATACTTCAGATGTATGAGAGTACGAAAACTCTTTTTTTTTTTTTGCTTTTTTGTCTTTTTTTTTTGTCTCCACGACCCCTGAGGACATGATTGCAATCATTTTCAAAGATGAACTAAAATGAGATTTATTGGTATCCTTTCATTTGTCTATTCAGCCGATGGTTAAAATGTCCAGCCGGGATGACCCTTGAGGTGTGCATTAGATGTGATAGTGGCCTGACTATCCTTTCTTTTCTCATCAACACTCTTTTCGGGATTTCATTGTATTTCCCATGACCTTTCAAGTAAATCTAAATGCTTTTGCAATATTGTCACATGTTTCACATCTCAATATAAGTCTATCATGAGAAATGCATCAACAATAGGTTGCAATGAAAATGGGTTATCATTATGGAAAGGAAAAGTATAGGAAAAACAATTCAGAAGGGATTAGAATTGAAAAGTTTACAAGAGAAACGTTTGGGTGGAGTTTTTCAACTCTTCCAGTGATGCTCTTTAGGATGATTAGTGCTAATTTCCCATGTATGCAACCTTGAACACCCTTTTGTCTGTTTCCAAGAATATGATTTGACCCAGTTTTCACGCATTGGGAGCTTTTCATGACAAAACTTCATATATTCAAACTGCCCCAGTTCGACCAAAGTCTTCGTGTATCGAAGCATTTGATAACAAATTCAGACTACCCTAGTTTGGCCTTAATGAACTCAAATTACCCCAGTTTGTAACTTGAGGCAACTCCACTTCTTCGGATGTGTCAGATACCATTTTTGACCTTAACTTTTGCCTAGGTCACTCTTTTTGAGTTTTCAACCTAGCAGATCGCCTTAACTTTTGCCTAGGTCGCCTTTTCAGGTTTTCAGCCTAGCGAGCCACTTTTCTTTTTTCTTTTTTCTTTTTTTTAATGTTGGAGCAAGGAATTGAAAACTCAGAAGAGCATGAACCTTTTGTCTTAGAATTATAGTTAATGAAAATGAAAATAGCCCTTCATTGATCAGAATGGACTTTTGAGGCTTGTAACTTGGCCAAGGTTAAGGGTTATGAAAGAAAGGATATAAGGCTCAAACAAGTATTTAACGGTTGGATGAGACCAAGGATCTTTAACAAACTTTGTCAATTACTTTTGACATTGTCAATAGTACTAAAATTTTTCATTACTTTTCCTTTTTCATTTCATCATTTGCCTATCTTCTTCTTTTCCTTTTTCTTCTTTTCTTTTTCTTTTAACTTCTAGTGTAGAGGTGATCCTTGTCTGAGGTTCTTTAAAGAAAATTTTCAAGCTCAAAAGTGGGTAACAAGGGATATTACAGATTGTGAAGGATAGAGAAAGATGACCAATCTTCATTTTCAAATCATAATTGTTTATTTTTAAAACTTTAATTTCGAGACAAAATGATAATGCACACCAAGAGATTGTTCCTTTTCAAAAATCATGCTTCCAATTACTTGGGTGACTTCTTCCTTTTATTTCAGGGTACATTCTCCTCAATTTCTGCTTTTTCGCCTTAGCATTGGGGTATAGCAGAATTTTGTGGGAAGCCAAGCTCAGATCTAGCCCTGGCATATCTTGGTATGACCATGCAGAAATGTCACAATAATCACATCAGAGCTTAACCAACTTGCTTCACTCACCTTTTTTCATGTAAGTGCCAATTTTAACCTTTTTCTTTTTCATCGTCTGCCCTCGAATTAATCACTTCTATTGACTCTTCGTGGGTTGACTTTCTTTAGCCTTTTTGTTCCATTAATTTCATTAGCTCAGGAGAGGGTTCCCAATTGTCACCATTATCTTTTTTAAAGGGATGGTCAAAATCATATAATGGAGTCATAGTACTGTCATTTTCAAGAGAATCACTTTCAGATCCACACAAGTAAAAAGGTAATGAATGAAGGTTAATATGATGGTTGGACAGAAACTAAAAAAATGGCAAGAAAATGCATTTATTAATAGTAAATATTGAAAAGAAAACATGTGAGCCTGTTTTCTCAATCATATCTTCCTAAAGCCTTGGACAGAGCTATAAGATTACATAATTACTTTGCATCAATCTTAAAGGTCATGGGAAAATCGATGATCTCCCAATTGTTCAGCTCTGCATCTGGGGAACAAGGGCACACCGGATTGACACCATAATTGATGGGTTGATCATCCTCGATAGCAGTCACTGCACTTCAAAAGCTTTGTATTTGGGTTCTCGATTTTCCAATCGGGTTAGCCATTTCTTTTTCTCTTCCATTATCCTCTTTTGTCAACCTTGGTGGGTTTGTATTTGGTTTTTGGGTCCATGGTTAGGTTAGTTGAGAGGGCATGGTAGGGAGTGTTTGGTTTAGGAAGAGAGGTTGTGTATGATAATGGATCATTGTGTGATAAGGTTGAGGGTATAGAGCTTGGGAGACATTAGTAATATATGGGTTATAAGATATGTAGGGATATTGGAAGGATGGCTGAGGGTTAATAGGTGCTTGGCTAGGTTTTCCTTGGGAAAAACTTCTCTGATCGGAAGTAACAGCATGAGCTTCTCCTTCTCTTTTCTTCCCTGTTGGGGGCCTTTTGGCACTAATCATCTCTATTGAATTTTCAGCGATCTTCCCACTTCTCATTCCTCCCTCGACTCTTTCTCCAATGATGACCATGTCTGAGAAATTCGACGACACACTTCCTATCATCTTGTCATAGATGGGTGATTGGAGGGTGTCAATGAATGCGGCCACCATTTCTCTTTCTATCAGTGGGGGGTTCAATCTAAGCAGCTATCTCTCTCCATCGTTGAGCATATTCTTTAAAGGTTTCAACTTCCTTTTTAACCATATTCTGCAACTGCAATCTATCTGGTGCCATATCGATGTTGTATTTATATTGCTTCAAAAAAACGTCGCCAAGTCCTTGAAACATCGAATATGGGTACGTTCAAGGTGTGTATACCAGTTAGACGCTGCCCCAGCTAAGCTGTCTTAGAAGAAATGAATCAACAGTTTATCATCATGAGCATGTGAGGTCATCCTGCGGATATACATGATCAGATGGCTCTTTGGGCAAGTGGTCCCCTTATATTTGTCAAAATCTGGGACTTTAAATTTTGGAGGAATCACCACATTCGGGACAAGACAGAGCTCTGAGGCATCTAGAAGACCATAGCTACTTGCTCCTTCTATAGCTCGTAGTCTTTCTTCAAGAACTTCTAGTTTTTCCTTAGATTAAAGGCCTTCGATTGAAGGATTCAACAGAGAAGTACCAACAATCTTATGGGAGAAAAATTGTGGCATGCAAAAAAAAGGTTAGGCCAGAGTTAAGCTTTGTGGCCCTGAAGTAGGTATTATCAATGATGAGCCGCTCTCAGGAGGGTTGGTAATTTGTGACAGCATAAAACTAGTGGGAAAGCCATAAGGTAGAATGAAAAATAGGGTACTGAGGAATCACACTGGTATTTGGCTGAGATCCTTAGGTAGTGTTTAGAGGGTTTGAAGTTGTTATGACTGTCGATGCACTGCCCTCAAGAGTATTGGTGGCTAATGGTGGCACATAACCAGGTGGAAGGTCATATGGTGAGAACGAAGATGCATGCGTTTCAGGATTATTTGAGTAGATGGTGACTGACATCATGGCCCCTTGAGAGGTGACACTAGGATACTGCCAAGGAATTGGAGTAAAGTCGGGCCGGTGAGCAAGCGTGGCTGAAGGATCATCATTTGCCTTTGAAGGAGTCCCCTCTGTTCTTCGTTCTTTCCAAAGCTTGCAGAACTTCCAAGACCTTGGCCATTTGTTCCTTTAGCTGGCTTACTTCACTTCTCAGCTCTTCTTGCGACTACCCCAGTTCATCCATGACTTTTGATTAAGAACGAGTCCTATATGGGTGTCGTAGAGACAATTTTTTTTTGTATTATTATGAATATAATAAAAAAATGAAAACATAAGTACACTAAAATAAGAGTAAAATTATATATACGGAGACATGGTCCTAAGCTTGGTACTTGTCCTAAAAGATGGGTTCTATGTACCAGTAAGTGATAGCTTTGGTTCTAGACCCCTATCGGACAAAAGGTCCCCAAATTGCTCCTTGTTGTCACTAACACTTTAGCTAGCAAGAGTCCTCCATCCTCACCCATGATAGGTTACAAGCGGAAAGAGTTCAATTTGAGTGAGGAATTTTCATGTGCCTAACCGGAAACCAAAGTTCTCACAAAGCAACACTATTTCACCCTCTATCTAAGCCTACAAGGTATTGAGCTCGAGTATAGAGCTTGTGTGTGCAAGTGTACATGAGAGAACATGCAAGCAAATTTATTTACAAAGCAGAAATACAATACATGTAATGCAAACAAAATGTACAATAATATGAAACAAATAAACTAACAAAACAAAAATGAACCAACATAATCACAGAGCAAATAACATGAGATTAAAACAAGGCTTAACCCTCTAATTATGGCCCCAGCGGAGTCGCCAGCTGTCGCAACCGTCCCGAAAGGCGCTGCGAAAATAAAAAGAACAGGGACGAAAAGACCTCGGGGTGTTGGGAGTCACCACCAATCGCTATATCCATTAAATGGAATGATGCAATTGGACACCTAAAAGGTGGTCTGCGTTTCAGAGTTCGTGGTTCGGGGGTTGATTACGGGTAGGGAATGTGTTAGCACCCTACACCGTCCGTTCTAAGAACGGTTACCTATTTAATCTAATGTTATTTGTAAGTTAATTAAATTGGTCCTTTAAAAAAGAAAAGAAACATTTTTTGGTTTTTACTTTATCATGTCCCATTTTGTCAAGCATAATATCAAAAATGACAAATGACTAAGACCAGAAATGGGTCGCTAAATAGCCATTATTTTGGAATAAATTCTAAGTCTACAACATATTACATGAGAGTGGTGAATTAACAAAAGTGTTAATTTCGTAAGAAAAAGAATTTTTAAAATATTTATTTTTGATTGGATAAAATAATGAATTTTACAAAGAAAGAAAAAAAAAATTTGAAAAAAAAACAATAAAAGAATTTTTCTTTTGAACTCACCACAGTTATAATGTTGAGACTATGCAAAATTGTTCGCTTTTATTTGAATATTTTATTTTACAAAAAGAAAGATTATATTTTGGTTTTAAAAAATGTATTTTAGTTTACGAAATTATTTTAATTTTATGTGGAGATTAGATACCGCCATGGTACTCCCGACAAAATCTAATATAAAACTTCAAGATTATTGGAAAGAGTGTATTTGATCTAAGTCTCGATCCTCTCCCAATTTTTTTTGTCGTCGGCCATTTTAAATAACTAATTAATATATTAATACAAAAAAGAGTGTGTTAAATTAAAATACAAGTAATATAAATCTTAAATTAATAAATACATGTCAATTCAAAAGAAAGTAAATAAATAAAAATAAGAATAAAATTAAAAATGACTAAAGATCCAAGCACAAATAAGTAAAAAAAAGGGAAGGACCAAATTTTATTTAAGCCCAAAATGAAAGGTAAAAATAAAATAAAAAAAATAAAAATACAAATACAAAAAAAAGGAGAGAGCAAACTTACCTCTAAGACGTATAAAAATGCTATGCTCAAAGAAGTTTACACAGAGTCTCACGCATTCTCTTCAAATTAAACCTTGAAAAGTAACTCACTTGCAAGAAGGAAAAAAAAATTACTAAAGTCTCGGGCTCTTATACTTAGTATT
Organism: Ormosia semicastrata; assembly: GCA_029884595.1. NCBI lineage: Eukaryota > Viridiplantae > Streptophyta > Magnoliopsida > Fabales > Fabaceae > Ormosia > Ormosia semicastrata. The sequence goes on from JAQQTO010000037.1 coordinate 12,491,729, forward strand.
AAGCCTAAGTAAAAAAAAAAAATAAAGTTCTCGGGCTCTTATACTTAGTATTAAGCTAAAGTATGAAAATTTTTTGGATGTGCAAACCATTGAGAAGCACCCCTTTATATAGGAGGAGGGGAGGGAGAAGGAGCTTGACTTATCCAATGTGGGACTCAGACACTTCAGTTTTTTCAACTTTTTTCATTTTTTTCATTTTTTTCTTTTTATTTTTTTAGATTTTCATTCATTTTTCAAGGTTTAGAAATAAACTTTATGGACAAAATTGAGTGTTCATACATTGATTAAGTAACAAAAATAAAAAAATATAGACAAAATTAGGTATCAACATATGCCATCATTTAAATTTTCTTAAAATAATTAAAATTTCCATTTCAATGTACGATTGTTATTAGCTAAGTTATTCTATAATTTATTTAACAATATGAACAATGTGTAATATTGCGAGTGATTTAAATTTATAGCTTTACATGCGTATGACATAAGTCCAACCCAGGGAGTCAGGGAGCAAAATTAGCATAAGCTTCAAAGGTAGATCTCATTATTTTTAAGTTCTCTTGGAGTAAATATTATATTAGATGATATATTTGTTGATAATTTGCAATACGTTTACCATAATAGTATAAAGTGAAACAATAAGGATATGGGATATCACATATATCTTACTCAAATTGAATGTGATAAGGATATGAGATTTTTTTAATACCATTTAAATGAAAAACAATTCTACATTTTGGTATATGGAATATAATATGAAATTGAATTTAAATTAATGTAAATGATATAATTATCCCTAATAAGAAAAATAAAAAATTTACTTTTTTCTTCCATATATATATAAATATATTTTGCACTTTTTGAAATAATATTTAAGATTAATTTTTTTTACAACAATTTTTTTTTGTTTCTTAGAGTATCCCCACCCGATACGTGAGAGACTAATTTTTCGGGGTACGATCAGATGCTTAAGTAGAGACTCCTATCAACGATGTTATTTTCATATACATGAATTCTAAAATCGAATCCAGGACCACATACTTAAGAAACTTGAGCCCTTTCCACTTGGACCAACAAACTTTGGTATTTTTTTTATGATGATAACATTTTTGTCATCAATTTTAATAATATTATTTTACTCTCCTAGACAAGGGTAAAAGCTTCTATTGTCTCCTTCAGACGCAGAGTGCACGAAGTTTGAAGGGTAAATTTAAGTTAGATGAAATTAAAGTAGATTATTGAAGTGTAATCTTTGTCAATCTATAAATTAAACAATGGTATATTAGGTAAAAAAAAATTAAAATTATATCCTACAAAAATATGGAATCCCATCTTTTTTTGGAGAAATAGAATTCCACAAATTTGTGGAATAAGAATGTCATTCCATATTTTTTTATTAATAAACACTGGAATCCTCTGATTTCATAATTGAATGTGAAATGACATTCCATTCATTCATACCAAATATAACATTACTCTTTGTAAATTTGAAAGGCTATCACTATCGAAATTGAGGGAAAACCTTTATACAGAGAATGTTAAATAAAATTATGAGAATTTTTTTTTTTTGAGGTATTGGATAGAATAATGATAGATATTATACGATATTTTCTAACTCACATAACCATGAACATTGGGGGAGTTTTGAATGGAGACTTTATATAAGTTTTACAAGTTATTTCAAAGGCAATGAGATAAAGATATATATATATACACACACAAATTTTAAGGCTTTTTTTAGGAAAAATTTGGTCACATGTGACATTCACAAGCATTGTAATCTTCGACCCTTTTCCAAAACATGTATACTATATTAGTAAGTTTCAAATAAATTCAAATTTCAAAAATACAAAACTTCCAAGAAAATTTAATAAAAGAATTTTTATGCATTGGGTAGTTTTTAAAGGTTGGTTTCTTAATTATTCTCTTTTAGTTATATAATTCTTAATATTAATTTATTTTTTAATGTATGGTCAGATATGAAGATTACTTTTTGATGTTTTTATTCATTACTGTTATGAAGATTGCATTTGAATTTTTTAATTATTTATCCTTTATGTTTATTAATGTTGATATTAGAGTTGATTGTTTTTTGTTAGTAACGTCCTAATGAAGTAGTATAAGTTGATCAAAAACTTTATTATACCATCATCTATTATGTTTTCTTTTATTTATATTGAACAATTGTTCTTAATTATCATTCACATTATTAATTTTATATAAATTACAAAATTTAAAAATTAGTTATATTTTTAAACTTAGTTTAATAATAAAGATGTTTAAAATAATAATAATAATTATTATCCTATGCATTGCACGGATTCAAAATACTAGCTATATTATCAACCTGACTCTAAATAAAAAATCCTTGCTTTCAGTTTAGAAGAGTGCCACTGACAACAAAATGCCTCTTTTTTTTAGGGTGGTCACTAGCCAGTAGAGATGGATCTTTCCCTCTATGGTGATTTTTGGTAACCTTCTTCCCTGTAAATACCTTCCTATTCTCTTGTAGGAGTTTTTCCTCATCTTTTTGTGTGAGTTTCCCTTTCTCTTTTGTAAGAGTTTTTTTTTCTTTCTTTTTCTATTTCCTTTCTGCTGGAGTGGAGGTAATGGTGGTGGAGTAGTGGACTATAAACTTGGGATGCACAATTGTTCTAATTTTCTTGGTAAGCTGATATGTATCATGGAGTGAGCTTGGAGCCCCATATTTGGACTACTGTAATTGTGTGCTTAGTTGTTGTTTTGTTTTGATGTCTGGATGCTTGTGACAATTACTCTTTTTTAGTGTCGTTGTAGCTAAGTGCTTAGATACTGTCAATACCAAGATCAGAGATCTTGCGAGCTCATTTGTGTATTACTGTCTATTTATTGTGTGATGTAAAATTATCGTTCTGATGATTTTTTTTGCTCTGCAATGTTCTCATTTATTGTAAATCTTAAATTTTAATTTATTCTTGATTAGATTTTATTGTACCAATTTCTCTAATGTAAGTAGGCTATTACTTTTGTTTCTCAACCAATGAAAGTTTGTTGGAAAAAAAAAACTCGAATCTTTAGTCTTTATATATATAATGGATAATAGATGTAAATGTATACGTGAATAGAAGTTGAAAGAAAAAGAAATGAGTAAAAAAATAATATTCAACTTACGTACCGAAAAAAAAAATCTATTCAACTTTTAAATTCAAAAAGAAAAAACATATAGGGCTTGTTTAGGAAAGTTTGAAAATTATAAATTATGTTGATAATTGATTATTGTTATAATCAATTATAATCAATTATTGTTATAATTGATTCATTTTTATGTTTGGATGCATTGAATATAAAGTGATTTTAAGTTAATATGATTCATTTGAATGATATAAAAAAGAATTATTTTTATGTATTAAATTACTAAAATAAGTATAGAATGATTAAAAAATTATTTGATTGAGGACAAAATAGTATTTACATATCAAAGTGTAAGAAATAATTTATAAGTTAAAATTATAAATTTCAATTTTTAACTTATGATTATTAGCTAAATTTTTTTATATTTTGTATTGAATTTCGTGTAAAAACTTTTTTAAATAATAATTTTTTTACCCAAACATAATAATTATTTCACAAAAAAATTTTAATCCTTCAAAAAAAGTGAGAAAGATTTAATCTTTCCCAAACATACTCATAATGTTATTTTGAATAAAACTTTTTTTTGGTGAGGTTATTTTAAAGAAAAATAACTTATATATATAAGTTATAAATATATTTTCCTTGGGATGCCCAATTCTAATTATTAATAATAAAGAAAAAAATTTGATACAAAAAAAGATAAATTTAATCAAAAAGAAAATCATTATCCACGCCTGTCTTATCTCCAATCAAACTCATCTATTTGTGATCCGGACGACAAAAATTCCTTTTTAAGTGAACTATCTGAGTTGGTAACGTCATCCATTGAAGTGGCCGAAAACAATACCAGAAGCACAAATCTTTCAGACTTTCACCACAGACCACAAACGTGTGCCATAATGTCTCACATCAACTAGTCTCAAGAGGATGAGCGAGTCAGAGACAGAGAAAAGAAGATCACGTATATTTAAAATGTGGAGGAATCACATGCAGAAAAATAGCTGATAGTGGGGGGGGGGGGGGAATAATTGAATCGAGGGTGGTATTTTATACTTCTCAAAGCAACAACATATCCTTATGGATCCCCTGTGGTAAGCTTTGGGTGTGCCATTATATCATAGAGAAGATAGAAGATCCCCCACTATTATTCCCCCAAGTGAAAAATCACATCCTCCACTTCTTCAACACCCTTTACCTTTATTTTTATTTTTTTCCACCCTTTTGGAATGGAAGTGGGTGAAAGGACCTCTTTATATGACCCATGATATAAACCGGAATCTCTCTTACTCTTACACTCCGACCTCTCCTCTTCTTTTGTACTCCAAAAGCTTCCCTATCCCCACCGCGTCACTCCCGTGTCCTTCCGTCCTTGGAACCTTAATCGCTAAGGCAATATATATATATATATATATATATATATTACATGAGGTTGACACTACCTTTGAAAACACAAAGTATCACTGATTAGCTCTATAATTTGGAATCGTAATGGAATCATGTATTGGTGAAGTGTGAAGAGTTAATTTCAATCTTGTGTTGTGTACTTCAATCAGTATTGAGCTATCTAATTTGTTGAAAGTTGAAACATGTTTGGTTTCGATGTATTCTTTGGCTCTTTTTTATTTATTTCATTTGGGTTATTCTAGTGAGTAGCTATGTAGATATACATTTATAAGTTTGATTTAGCAAACTAAATCAACAATATAATCAAGAGTGATGCTATTAATTCATACAGTTTTTTATATTTACTTTTGTATTAACTGATTTTATATATCAAATTTAACATTGAAGGTTTTTTTATCCCACGTAATGTTAAGTCTTATAATATAATAAATTTATGAGTGATTAATCAGTGAAATATAAACTTTATTAATTGATATTATAATTCCGTAGAAATAAATTATGATATATTTATATATAATTAATAATCTAATAATAATTAGTTGTAATGAAAGTGGACTACAAACTTTACTTACAATGTCAGGAATGATCTATAATTATGTTAATAATTACACCAAAATATATATATATATATATAATTAATATTTGCTTTTTCGTCCAAAGAGACCATATGATAATTATAATAGTTTGCCTTATCTTGGCTAAAAGTAATATTGGATGGTTAGAGAAGAATATACAAGAACAAAAGGAGATCATTTACTTTTTTCTTACAAGGGATAGCTAGCATTGGATCCCTTGTAACCAGAGTAATATAATTCGAATGTGTGATTACAATCTAAAAGATTGTATACAACTAGTTAACAATAATCAATTCTTATAAAAGACTGTATAAATAAACACAAATCCTATAAAGTTGATCATCAAACGCATAATATCTAAGTAAGGACAAAGTGTGTTGCATGAATTTAAAAAGAAGTGTATGTGTATCGTATATTATGTCTCCAAGGGCAAATGGACATAAAGACACTTTATTTTTTAGGTGGCCAAACTTTATGTTAAAGTGGCCATTAACAATGTTAGAAAGAAAAAAAAAAGTCCATGATTATTAACAAAATAATATAGGTCGTAGATAAAGATATTTGGGTACGTAAACGAACGGACGTATTTATCTAACAACAAAGAGAGAAAAAAAATTTGATGCCCTGTCACGTATCATAGCTCCGAACATATTCCTTCATCACTCATTAAACGACCAATAGCAAGCATGCACATCCGACAAAAAAGCCGTCCAGCGGGGTCCTTTAACATGTCAGCCAGTCGCCAATCACGTCAGCGTTCCACGTCAACTACTATGACCCATCTTAGGGCGAGATTCTTATGTTGGTCGCAACAGGAAAGAATAAAGAATTTTAAAACCCATAAAAAACAAAAAACTATTATTATAATATATAAAATTACTATTACGACTCAATAAGTCAAGCACATTTTCAAAGACTAGTGTTGTGCTATAATTACTTAGTAAACCCCAAGCAATAACATCAATCAAGCACACATAATGCGGAAATGAGAAAGTAGTGTAGAAACTAATATCAAGAATGCACAATAACAAAATAGAGAAGAGTAGAGAAGAGCAACACACTTGATTTACCCTGGTTCAGTCAATGTAGCCTACATCCAGCATTTAGAGATCCTCCACTAAGATTAGAACAAGATTACAAATGATTTGGGAACAAGCTCTCCAATAGGAACACCTTCCTATCAAACTTTCTCACACTCTCACTCTCTTGTCCTCCTTCCCCTTAGCAATCTCTTGTCTCTCTTGTGTTTTTCCTCTCAAGATATCCCTAATTTTGTGTCTCTCGTATTTTCTCTCTCGTACAACCCTAGAGCTAGCAGGATATAGAGCTAATATATATATATATATATATATGGAAGAGGGTAAAATAAAATAAAAAATGTGAGAAAAAACTAACTCAGTGCAGTCCAGGGCCGCATGGCCTTTGGCTTATCAAGGCGCGCGGCTCCTAGTGCTTTCCTGCACTCCTGGTTGCTTCTCCATCTGCTGCTATACCACTTCCCCTCATGGTGTCCAAGACTTGTCCAACATCTCAGGGCAACAATGAGACATCCTCACAAATCTCCACCATGGCTCATAGTTGACAAAGCAAAATATAGATAGGGATACCTGAAAGTTACCATATCACCACCTTGTCATGTAGAAAAGGTAGTGACATTGATCAAGTCCAAGAAATGCTTGAACTTGACATTTGTCACCGGTTTCGTCATCATGTTCGCCGGGTTCTCATCCGTGTGAATCTTCTCCACTAACTTGTACTTGGGAGACCACCTCTCGGATGAAATGAAGTTTGATGTCTATGTGCTTCGTCCTCTCATGGAACATTTGATTCCTGGTCAAATGAATTGAGCTTTGATTGTCACAAAACACCTCCACCTTGTCATGCACACATCCGAACTCACCAACCAGCCCCTTGAACCAAAGAGCCTCCTTTACTCCTTCCGTGATTGCAATGTATTCGGCCTCTGTAGTAGACAATGCAACAACCGGTTGCAATTGAGCTTTCCAACTTACGGTGCACCCAAACAAAGTAAAGACATATCCCGATAAGGACCTCCTCTTGTCCAAATCTCCTGCATAATCGGCATCAACATACCCCACAAGTTTAACCCCATCAACTTCCATCCTTTTATACAGTAATTCATTGTCAGAAGCGCCTTTGACATATCGAAGTACCCATTTTACCGCTTCCCAATGATCCTTCCCTGGGTTTCCCATGAACCTACTCACAAGACTTGCAGAATATGCTAAGTCTGGCCTAGTGTAGACCATCGCATACATGAGACTACCCACTGCACTAGCATAAGGAATCCGCTCCACCTTCTTCATTTCCTCCTCAGTCTTGGGAGACATTTCGATGGAGAGCTTGAAATGGCTTGCTAACGGTGTAGACACCGCCTTGCACTCTGACATACCAAACCTAGCCAACACCTTCTTAAGGTAACCACATTGAGAAAGAAACAATGTACCTCGTCTTCTATCTCGAATGATTTTCATACCCAGAATTTTCTTCGCTGGCCCCATGTCCTTCATTTCAAAGTCATTCCCTAGTTGCCGCTTGAGTTTCCGGATTTCCTCCATGTCCTTTGAAGCAATCAACATGTCATCAACATACAAAAGGAGAAATACCCCCAAGCCTTCCTTGACCCACTTGACATACACACAACTATCATAGTTGCTCCTCACAAACTTGTTTTTCTCCATGAATTCATCAAACCTAAGGTACCATTGTCTTGGGGATTGTTTTAAGCCATAAAGAGACTTATTAAGCAAGCATACCTTTCCTTCATCACCTTTCTTGATAAAACCTTCCGATTGAGCCATAAAGATTCTCTCCTCAAGGTTGCCATGAAGAAATGCTGTCTTCACATCCATTTGTTCTAGCTCTAAGTCATATTGAGTGACAAAGGCTAGCAACACCCTAATAGATGTATGCTTCACTACCGGTGAGTAGATCTCATTGTAGTCCACTCCTTCCCTTTGCGTAAAGCCTTTTGCCACAAGCCTTGCTTTGTACCTTGGCTTCTCCACCCCCTCAATGCCCTCCTTTCGCTTGAAAATCCACTTGCACCCAATAATCTTTTGATCTTTTGGCTTGTGCACAAGTTCCCATGTATGGTTCTTGTCAAGCGATTCCATCTCATCTTCCATTGCTTGAGTCCATAGGTTCTTCTATTTGCTTTCCATTGCTTTCTTGTAACACTTCGGCTCTGACTCATCTAGATTTTTCGAAGCTAGCAATGCATAAGAAACTAAATCCGTATATCCGTACCTTACCGGTGCTCTATGGGTTTTCCTTGTCCGGTCCCTTTCCAATTGGTATCTCTCAAGGTCGTCACCTTGATCTTCTACCTCCAAGTTCCCCTCCTGATTATCCGTGTCTTCATCCCTTATATTACTATCTTCTCCCAAAGGCTCCACCTCAATTTGAGTTCGGTCTTTGACATGACTTTGCTCCATATCACCTTCCCCAACTCCCTTTTGAGTCTCCTTAGGCCAATAGTACTCGGACTCTCTAAAGACCACGTCTCTACTAATGATGCACTTTGAAGATCCACTGTCTTCATACCAAAGCTTATAACCCTTCACCCCTTCCGGATACCCTACGAACATGCACTTCTTTGCTCTCGCATCAAGTTTTCCTTGCTTTTGGTGTGCATAAGCTACACACCCAAATACCCGCAAGTTCTCAAAATTTGGCGAATGACCGGTCCACACTTCTTCCGGAGTTTTGAATCCCAATGCCGTTGAAGGACGCCTATTCACAAGATAGGCCGCCGTGTTAACGGCTTCTCCCCAAAATCTTTTAGGTGCCCCGCCTTCAATCATCATGCATCTCACAATCTCCAAGAGTGTTCTATTTATCCTCTCCGCCACCCCATTTTATTGTGGAGTATAGGGGACGGTCTTGTGCCTTACCACCCATTCATCTTTGCAAAATTGGTCAAATTCTTGGTTTAGAAATTCCAACCCATTGTCGGTCCTCAATTTCTTCACCTTCTTCTCGGTTTGGATTTCGACCATCTTCTTCCATTCCTTGAACTTTCCGAGTGCATCGCTCTTGTTCCTTAGAATGTATACCCAAACCTTCCGAGAACAATCATCCACAATCGACAAGAAGTATTTCCCTCCACCTAGAGACTCCCTTTGTGATGGCCCCCACAAATCCAAATGGACATAGCTAAGTGTCTCCCTTGTAACATGAGACGACTTACTAAACTTCACCAGTGTTGCCTTGCCATAAATGCAATGTTCACAAAATTCTAACTCTCCAAGTTTCTCACTTCCCATCAATCCTTGTTTATCTAATTCTTGCAACCCTCTCTCGCTTACGTGACCAAGCCGTTTATGCCATAGGCTTGCCAAAGAGCTCTCCTTAGGTTCCATTACCGCCGCCGCCATACCAACTACGGTACTCCCTTGAAACATGTAAAGACTTCTCTCCTTTACTCCTTTCATTACCACTAGCGACCCTTTTGTAACCTTCAAGACACCCTTCTCACCTTTCCAAGCAAAACCATGATCATCAAGCATTCCTAGAGAGGTTAGATTTCTCTTTAGCTCGGGAGCATGCCTCACTTCCAATAGAACTTTTTCAATCCCATCATGAGTCTTTAACCTCACCGAACCAATACCGACCACCTTGCACGATTTGTTGTTCCCCAGCAATACATGACCTCTGTCGATTTCCGTGTAGTCTTCAAACCACTCACCGTTTGGAGTCATATGGAACGAACATCCCGAATCCATGATCCAATATCCGCCTTGAGTGCTAGAAGAGGCTACTAGCACATCAGCGTCTTCTTCACTGTCATCTTTTTGCACAATGGCAGCTTGAACTTCACCTTGAGGCTTCTTGTCCCTTCCCCTTTTCGGACAATCTCTTTTGAAATGTCCCTTCTCATGGCATGCAAAGCACTTGACATCTTTCTTGCCACCCCGGGATTTGGACCTTGCCTTTCCTTTTCCCTTTGTATCTTTCTTGATTGGTCTTCCTCTAACTATCAAACCTTCCCCCATGTGCTCGCCTTAGTCGTTCTTCCATTTCTGTTCTTTGGCCTTAATAGCCCCTATAACATCACTCAAACTTATAGTTTCTCTCCCATGTTGTAGAATTTCCACAAAGGTGTCATAAGACCTTGGTAGAGAATGAAGCAACACTAAAGCCTTATCCTCATCATCATACGTGATTCCAATATTCTCCAAGTCCATGATTAACTTGTTGAAATCATTGATGTGAGCTTGAATTTCTTTTCCCTCCACCATCTTCCATGTAAAGAACCTTGCCTTGAGATATAACCGGCTAGACAAACTCTTGGTCATGTATAAAGATTCGAGTTTCAACCACACCTCCGCCGCACTCTTGCACTTCACTATTTCTCGTAGCACATTGTCACCAAGGCAAAGAATCAAAGTGTTGTACGCCCTATCGAGCGCCTCCTCCTTCTTCTCCGCTTCCATGGTCTCCGGGAGCTTTCCCTCAAGTGCCTTAATGAGTCCAAGATTGCCTAGGTGAGCTCTCATCTTCATCTTCCATAAGCCAAAATCATTTGTCCCATCAAACTTCTCAATATCCACCTTAGAACTTGAGCTTGCCATCTCACAGGAATTTCTTCAAACACTTGGTGAGCAGAAATTTCTAACCTTTGTTCTAACCACAGAAACAACCCAACTTGACCACCTTGAACCTTAGCTCTTGATACCAATTTGTTGTGCTATAATTACTTAGTAAACCCCAAGCAATCACAGCAAACACACACAATGCGAAAATGGGAAAGTAGTGTAGAAACCAATACCAAGAATGCACAATAACAAAATAGAGAAGAGTAGAGAAGAGCAACACACTTGATTTACCTTGGTTCAGCCAATGTAGCCTACATCCAGCATTTAGAGATCCTCCACTAAGATTAGAACAAGATTACAAATGATTTAGGAACAAGCTCTCCAATAGGAACACCCTCATATCAAGCTTTCTCACACTCTCACTCTCTTGTCCTCCTTCCCCTTAGCAATCTCTTGTTTCTCTTGTGTTTTTCCTCTCAAGATATCCCTAATTTTGTACCTCTCGTATTTTTCTCTCGTACAACCCTAGGAGCTAACCGGATATATATATATGGAAGAGGGTAAAATAAAACAAACAAATGAGAAAAAAATTAAGCAGTGCGTGTCTCAAGGCGCCGCCATTGGCCGCTTATTGGCGCGGCTCCCAGTGCTTTCCTGCACTCCTGGTTGCTTCTCCATCTGCTACTATACCACTTCCCCTCATGATGTCCAATTTTTTTCCAACATGTCAGGGCAACAATGAGACATCCTCACAACTAGCTTATTGGATGTCAAAACTTCATAATCTTGAAACTTCACCTTTACTTAATGTAAAACATAACAACCACACAACATTAATGAAGAGATTCCAACATAATTTTTTTAAAAAAAAATTATAACAAAAAAAATTTAAACATTCTTATTAATTATGTTTAATTTATATACTTTATTTATATATATGAATTTTAGCCCTTTTTTTATTTCTAACTTTTGAAAATAAACAATAATTGATTTACAAAATCTTGATGCACATCACCTCACACTAAAATAAGGTGACAAAATTATAATATAAATGTACATTAAACAATATAATATTAATTTTAATCATATGGTTAAAAAAGTATAAGTGAAGTGAGATGATTTGTGCCTAGTGTAACATTATTCTTTAAGAAAAAAAAAGTAAGTCTAAACACAAAGTTTCACATGCATTACCTTACATAAATTTCATTAACCAAATATCAAACTTATTTAATTAATAATTTATTTATTATTAACCACTTAACTACTTATACTTGATCATATTTCCTGCCAATAAACCCTTAGTTAATTATAAGTAATTTATTGATTAAATAAATTTGTTATTTGATTAATGGAAATGATTTTAGGTAATGTATATGAAAATATGTGTATAGCATTACTTATTCAAAAAATAATGTAACTCTTGAATTTATAGCTAATTAATTTTAAAAAACGAAAAAGGGAAGACAAATTGCTGGTATTATATTTAATTTTAATAATCAACGAAAAATTCAGTTAAATAACTTTCATAGTGTGAACGCTGCTGGATTCTTGACAAGTACGTCTATGTTCCCCTCGTCTTTTTGTTCCGTTAATTATAATAATAAAATGATCCTTAACCAAATTAATAATAAAAAAGAAATAAAATGAAGATAAACAAGGCCAAGGCAAACAACACGAGTATTCTCTACTTTATTGCCAAGTATACAAGAAAAATTATAAAAGATATACATAGATGCATATTCCGAAATGATAATATAATTTATTTAAATTGTACAGCAAGTTATACAAACTACTGTATGTATTATTAATAACTATGCTATATAGCACAAATGAAATACCCAACCAAATGAGATGAGACGACAGTATCACTGTCGCACAACTAGTAGGGAAATTCCAAGTTAAACTACTATCGATTAAGTGGGTCCACTTAAAAGATGCAACTGATTAAGCTTTGAACTAAAAGGGTCATTGAATTAAAATGTCAAACAAGGCAAAGGACAACTAAAAGCCAGCAAATAGCCTTTCAAACAGTGGTATGAAACAAATAATGTAATGAAAAAACTGCCATAGGAGTAATGGATGTATTAATTTCAACAGAAGAATAAAGCTAAACTTTCCTTCCTTCAAACGAACTATAATTGATATGATTCAATTGAACATGAGCAAACAATTTTACATAATACGAATTTCCAACATTTTTTACTGCTGAGCTTTACCTAAGTCAAAAGTGCCATGATTCGTGAAGATTTTCGTTGGGTTGATACATTTTGACAATTCACATTAGACATATGCGGTTTAGTGAAGGAAGACTCACTATTCACTGAATGTGATTTTTAACGGCTAATATTACTAGCTAGGTAGGGACGTAGCAGTGCCAAAACTTTCCGCTAACCATGCCCCCCTTACAAAGTAGTTAATGATGGGCCTTTCACAAAGCTTTTTTCTAGGGTATAAATAAAGATGCGTGGTGCTATGCTTGTCTTTGGGTACATTTAGAACTTTTGTGGGTCCAACTTAAAGAAGACACGACTTAACTAGGGTGCTTTAAGCCTTTAACGCCCGCTATTTGACTCTTTTGTCGTTTTACAGTTGAAAATCTTTTGACATGTAGCTTAGAGTTTGCCTTTAGCTGTACTTTATTCGAGGAAGTAAAAATAAGATCATAATAAAAAAAAGGAAATATCACCCAAAAAAAAGAGGAAATGATTGAAAATAAATTAAGATAAATTTTTTATTTATCATTTTCATTTTTGATACAAGAAAAAAAAATAATCTAACTTATTCTGATATTACAAAATTGGTCAATATTCTATATGATATATTATAAATAAATTACACTATCTCTAACTTAAATTGTCTCGTATTTTTTTGTATTGTACTAGATATAAATATAAAATATATATATATTTTATTTTAAAATTCTGTTTTATATCTCAAAAAACCACATCCTTATTTTTCTTGGAGTAGATGGTGATTATTGAATTTATTGTTCATGACAATACGGTTCACATTTTCTTTTAATTTTTGAGATATGTATAACCAAATTATGTAATTCACTCTATTTTTTATTATTATTAAACTAGATGGAGAAAACAAGTATACAGGATGGAGTCCCTTGTGATACTTTCATGGCTAGTTATAAGCCTTCTGTATAGTTCGCTACAAACATTGGGTACCATTAAACCCATATTATGTAATGAGTATTAGGATTACCTCTCAATCGAGGATGTTCTCAGCAAAGTATACAGAATTGGGTTCATAACTAAATTGATGCATGGCAAGAAGAGGCAAAATATAAAAGAACTAAATAAGAGATGAATGTCACAAAAAAAAAGATGAAATAATTAATTTTCATAAACTAAATACAATAACTATTTGAAAAAATATATAAAAATAATAACTATTTGAAAAAAATGTAAAATGATTGTATCTAATTTATAGGTATATAACAATGTTAGTGTATATAGATTTTTTTGAAATTCATTTTGTATGTTCTTAATCATAAATTTCTATTTTAATTTGAAATTATGGATAATTTTGTTTGACGCCAACATCTCATGTATTTACAGCAATTCATGATGAAAAGTCATAACGACATGGGTAAACATGTCCTCTCTCTGTCTCGAGTAAAAGTTAGCGGGTGCAACTTGTTGCAAGTATTAACTTATTATGGTGTGAGTTCACGGAACTGAGCTATGAGCTTTCAACCAAGAAAAGCAAAGGCAAGGTAGCGTGGCTTCATCTTCAAGCCTCACGGCAATAAAAGGAATTGTGACGGTGACTCAATGACTCATGTCAAGCATGGTGAGTCAGGTCACATAACCCATGTACAAATGTATGACAGTAGCAATTGTCCAAATTTCATCTCATTCCTCTTCCCATACATGGCATAGGCATAAATATGTAACCCCACCCAGCCACTTTTACGTGCACACACGCAAAGATAAAAGGCCCACAATCATAACAACCAAAAGCCTCCTTCTCCCACCCTCCACTTTCACCAAGGAGCAGACCAAAGCCAAAAACAACTCCATTATTTAGAAAGCATAAGGGCATTAACAGCTTTTGTTAAGCCAAGGTAGTTCGTCAAAGGGACCTCCCTCCCTAACCGATTCTCGCTCAGCGATGAGAGTTCCCGTTTCCTCATCCCCACAGGCCAACCCAAAACCCACCAACGGAGCCCGTACCATTGCCCTCCACACCCCTCCCAATCTCAACAACAACCCAAGCTTGTGCTACGAGCCCACTTCCGTCCTCGACCTGTGCCGGAGCCCCAGCCCAGGCACCGTCCCAGAAAAACCCACTGACCACTCCGTTGTCGCCAATAACTCCCAAGAGTGCCTAGAACTGGACGAACATGTGTTGCATAGTTTGGACTGGGACTCCATCATGAAGGACTTGGGCTTGCACGAAGACTCCGGTGCACCCGTCTTCAGGACTATCCTCCATCCTAACCCATGCGACCTCCCTGACTTCCCACCTTCTCAGGACCCACCCTTCGATCACGCCACCGAATTCACCACCCTTTCTGACTCTGACATGTACTCCAACCAAAACCTGGGTTACAACTACACCACTTTAGACCATTTGGTTCAAGACTACAGCCACAACAGCAATTGGAACAACAATAACGGCTTCGACTTCATCGAAGAGCTTATCCGCGCCGCCGATTGCTTCGACACTAATCAGCTCCACGTGGCACAGGTGATATTGGAGCGGCTCAATCAACGGCTACGATCCCCTGTGGGAAAACCGCTCCACAGAGCAGCTTTTTACTTCAAAGAAGCTCTCCAGTCCCTTCTCTCCGGTTCGAATCGGACGCCAAGGCTTTCTTCCTTGGTGGAAATTGTGCACAGCATCAAAACCTTCAAGGCCTTCTCTGGAATCTCCCCGATCCCAATGTTCTCAATCTTCACCACCAACCAAGCCCTCCTCGAAGCCCTTCACGGCTCTTCCTTCATGCACGTCATCGACTTCGATATCGGTCTAGGGATTCAATACGCTTCTCTCATGAAGGAGATTGCAGAGAAGATAGATTCCTGCAAGATCAATTCGTCGCCGCTGCTTCGAATCACTGCCGTGGTTCCCGAAGAATACGCCGTGGAGAGCCAACTGATTAGTGAGAATCTGAGCCAGTTCGCTCACGAGCTCAGGATCCGAGTCCAGATCGAGTTCGTTCTACTGCGCACCTTCGAGACGCTGTCGTTTAAGGCCGTCAAGTTCGTCGACGGAGAGAGGACCGCCGTCCTGTTGTCTCCGGCGATCTTCCGCCGACTCGGCTCCAACAACACCGCCGCGTTTCTGGCGGATGTGAGGAGGGTATCGCCCAGCGTGGTGGTCTTCGTGGACGGTGAAGGGTGGACGGAGGCCTCTGCGGCGGCGACGTTTCGGCGCGGCGTGGTGAGCAGCCTGGAGTTCTACTCGATGATGCTGGAGTCGCAGGATGCGTCGGTGGTGGGGGGAGGAGGAGGGGATTGGGTGAGGAGAATTGAGATGCTGCTGCTGCGCCCGAAGATATTGGCGGCTGTGGAAGGTGCAGGGCGGCGGGTGCCGCCGTGGAGGGACGCGTTTTACGGTGCTGGAATGAGGCCGGTACAGTTAAGCCAGTTCGCCGATTTTCAAGCGGAGTGTTTGTTGGCCAAGGTGCAAATCAGGGGCTTCCACGTGGCCAAACGTCAGGCTGAGCTGCTGCTCTGCTGGCATGACAGGGCCATGGTTGTCACGTCAGCTTGGCGCTGTTAGAATAGGGGGGAATTTTATTATTGGGAGGGGGACTATAAACTATAATAATAATAATATTGTATTAGGTTCCAACTTCTAAGGGTAGTAGTATACTATGGAAAAGTAAGGTCTTTAACAAAAGAAAAAAACTGGGACGTAGATAAACTTGTATTTATTCTCGACCATTTTGTTTTTTTGTAGTTTAAATTGGGGGTCTTTGATGGAGAAGGCAAGTGTTGCATATGTCTGAGTACTCTTCGTTATCTTAATGAACTTTGCTGGTTTTCCAATCAAAGTGTTTGGCAGACCACATGGTTCTTTCTATCTTTTATGCCTTATGGGTATGGAGTATTTTGCTGCAAAAATGAGAAATCAAAGGTTTATATGACAAGCATATTCAGTATGGAATAACAGTTCGTCATCCACCTTTCTAGTTATACTGTTTTTCTATCACTTCATAATTTTATCGTTTTGTTATTAGCGGTATGAAATATGTTCTCAATACCAAACTGCCACCGTTGTTTGACGTGAAACGTTCACCTCCATGAAGATATATGTCTGGGTTAGAACATTCTGTAGCACGTCAGGTGAAAGCACCTCCATAAAGCAAAGGGTTAGGAAACCAAAGCCTGTCTGTGTTGCTAGCTTATGCTTCTTGAGTTTTGAGACAGTGATAACACGAATTCTTATCTCCCCCCCCCCCCCCCCCCAAAAAAAAATGTTATCATATATTTAAAGGAAGAAATCACACTTCCTCATCTTACCTATCCCTTCAATTGTAAAATCTCTCCTAATGAAAATATGACTAACGTGACTTCACGTGATATTCTGAACAGAAAATAACCAGTTCTAAAATATTTCTTAGAACTTAACAAAAATATTGGGAAAGAGATGCAGGAAAACCACAACAAATAAAATATCCAAAATGTTATTAGAAATTTAGAATGGGCAATTTAGTAAGTTCAGCATATTTTGTAGTCCAAAATATAGTGTATTGTGAAGTGACGTAACTCGTCGTATAGAGCTTAGAATTTGCTGAGAAATTAAATGACAACGAACTGTTTCTTAAATATATTGAGTGAAATGTGTGAAAACATTTGTTGATTGCTTTTTTATATATATATAAATATCGTGATATTTAGATTTCGATTAATTTAAAATTGAGTCAAGTTATATTGTAAATGTGTAAAATGCTTATAATGTTAATTTTTTTATTCATAAAACTCGAATTCAATACTTTATTTAATAAAAACAAATGCTTTTGAATCAACTAAACATTGATATCATTTGATGATTATTTCATGTATTATACAATAAAAAAGTGGTATCCGTTATAAAGGCAAGTTTTATAGTTACTTTTATAATAGATATGGATTTTCAAGGCTTTCAATTAATAGTAAAAATTTTGAAAATTTAAATTTGAAAAACATAAATATTTGAAAACAAATTAATTAAAATAAAAAATAATTAAACAATAAATTGATTAATTAATATTAATTACACATTAATAATTATAATTGACTCAATAAAATTACTTAATTAAGAATTATAATTGATAACAATCAATTTAATTTAATTACAATTATAACATGTGTCACCTTTTAAGACACTTAATTTTTTCCTTTTTTCAAGATTTTTTAATAATAGTAGGGTTTTTAAAAGTTTAAACTTGAAAAGCACAAATATTTGAAAACAAATTAATTAAAATGAAAATTAATTAAAACAATTAAATTGATTAATTATTATTAATTGATCAGTTATTATTAATTCCAACATTAACAATTACAATCGACACATGTCGTATTTATAGGAAAACCTTAGACACATGTCACATTTATAGACATTATAATTTCTCTCTATTTTCCCAACCTTACCTCCATTAGTAACTTTGATATAGATTAAAAATTAAAAAGTATAAATTATTTAAGAAAATTACAAAATAACTATTGAACGTGAAATTACATAGTAATTTAGTATATTGAAATTAAGAAATTGATTGAATTTATTACAAATTTCAAAATGTTCTGAACAATTTAAATTATTGATATATAGTAATGTAATTAATGTCTAATATCAAAAGTTCATGTCACAATAATTTATCACAATTAATTGTTCTTATCTATATAATCTATATTATTAATTTATATGCATGCATAAAATTAATTTATTGGCGATGATCTATTTAATTAATTAAAATTGACATCTTTTTTTAGTAAAGTTAATTTTTTAAACATGACAATTTATATATATGTTTTTTATCATTTATTTTTGAAAATATACAAATTATATCCAATATGAAAATTTATATATATAAAAAATTATATCAAATATTTGAAAGTTATAGGCCTTCCTTAAATGTTGTTTGTTATTTTTAAAATATCAACTATTTTTTTTAAATATTTAAATATTTAATCAATGACTAATATTTTATATCTATTAAATTAAATATACCTTGCATAAATTAGCTCATTGGTAAGGAACTAATTAATATATTCAATTTGATAAGAAAGATAATGGAATAAGTTAAGTCAACTAATTAGATAAAATACGAAATCATATATATTTTTTATCTCATGGTTATCTTATATTTTATCAATTAACAAATTCAATTGATTATCGATTTTTTTTATAACTGATTTGATTATCAGCTATTATTATTATTTTAAGGAATCAATTAATGAATTCTATCATCATTGAATTTTGTATCAAAAATCATATTGAGTTTTAAATTTGAAAATATGGTCCTTCAAAGTTCAACCATTTCTAGTATGTATAAATATGTAACCATTTCAACTCTTCTCATTTTTTCAATTACAATTTTTTTGTTTTCTCCATTCTCTCTAATCATATTATTTATTTTATGTTTTATTTTTTTAGATGAAGTTGAGTTTAATGGAGTCATCTTGCTTCTCTTCTACATCTCCACTGTATTACTGGACCTCTCGAAAATCTAACTTGAGTATTGTAAGGATTTTATTTTTTATTTTCTAAATGCTTTCTTCATGTTCCAATTTTATAATCTTTTTCATTTTCTTCCATCCAAACCTTTCAAATTGCAATTTGACTATTTATTATTATTGTTTTATGTATTCAGAATGTTTCATATATAATGCACTTTTTTGTCTATCAGTGTTTTATGTTCTAAGTTTTTGAAGAAACTATCTCCAAATTTATACTTGAAATAAGTTTATTATTGACTATTAACTTTATTTGTTTTATGAATCTTATTCTTTTCATGTATTTTCAATTAAATTCCATTGCTTAGATATTTCTTCTAATTTATTGTTTTTTTTTCATTTGACTTTTTATACGGATGTTGCAAACTATTTTTTTTTAGACAAAACTTAGGTAAAGTTCCTTAGGTGCTTGTGGTACTTGTCTCCAATAGAAACATGACATGTATACATTTTTCTATAACTCATTAATGAAAATTTTGAAAATAATAATTAAGTAAATAAAAATAAAACACATGTCATGTTTTTATTGGAGACAAGCACCACAAGCACCTAATGAACTTTACCTAAATTTTCTCCTTTTTTTTGTCATTTAATGTTTTTATCCGCAACATTCAAATGTAAGTTTTTATTACCAATTGAACTAATCAATCCTCAATGACTCTAAAGTATGATTTATGATTTTAGCCTTATTTTGTTTAAAGATATGCTTCAAACAGAGAAGGTGTACTCACATTTAGTAGATAATATGTAATTTGGCATTTGAAAATATTCGATCATGTTTTTGTTGGTTATATACATAATATAAGTCATTGTGTTTGTGTATATGTAATAGGGTTATTATTTACATTTTGAAACATAAAAGCACTACAAAAAGTAAGGAAATATAGTGAAGATGAACATCATAGAGCTTAATGTGGATGAATATGAATCTTCATTTTTGTTAACCATTTTAATTTTTTTATATTTCTTCAAGTTTAAAATATCATATGGAAAATTGGAGATTATAGACAATGCATGCCATGGAATCATTTAATACTCAGGATTAGTCTTCTTAATGTTCTTTATTTATAAGATTTGCAAAAATAAAATTCTTATTAATGGATTTTTTTTTTAAAAATATATATATAAGGTCGGGGGTGGCTACTTCATCATATGGTTAGAACATTGTTATTTTAAAATTTAACAGTAGGCAATTGATTTATCACGTCTTAACTATATATACAAATATACAAATTCTTATTTCTCTACAAAACTTTAAACCCTAAACCTAAACTTTATATTTTTTTTACATTTCTTGAATATTTCTTTCCCCCCTAAGATTTTATGCACGTTTCTTAATTAATTCTTTTTATTAGTCTAAATTTGAATTGAAAATTTATGACATATACATGCAATTAATAAAATAAGAAATTATATCTATTTAATAGTGATTGCATTTCTTTTCAATCAAATATAAGCATGAATGATTTTTATATTGATTACAACATAAATTTTTAATGTAATTACCTTTTAAAAATGATATATAAACAAAATTTTGACAATAGTAGTTCAAATTTATTTTATTTTGTAAAAAAAAAATCACATATCACTAATAAATATGTTATTAGTATTTTTTATGTGCATATCAGTTAAATGATTGCATTATTGATTAATACAAATTCAAATTCCATTACCATTATTTTTTATATATCACGTGACTGATTAACCATTTTTTTTTCTATGTTCTATATTATTAGCATTATTTGTGTTATACAATGCATATCAATTATCCCATGCATATTATTTTAAAATTATTTTAAATGGAAGTTGTTATTTTCCATAATCATGACCTAATATTTATATTTTATGCGAATGCCAATTAAACCTTAAAATATTAATATTTTTGGTTGGAATTATCTTAAAACAAGTTAATGTTATTTTTAAAATATAGTTGACCTATTTCATTCAATGATAATTTACACATTTTCGTTAAGATACATGTGTTTGTTTTATAATATATTTAAATAATCTTATACTTATAGTATACAGGAATGAAATGTTTACATAAAATTATATTAATTAATAAATACATTCTTAGGGTAAAAACTATGCAAGAAAGAATAATAAAATTAATTAAAATATAATTTATTAATATAAAAATAACTTAATTAATTATATATATTTAAAATATTTATTTTTATCGAGAAGTTGTTTTACAATATATTTTTACACTAAAATTATTTGTTTGATCATTATGTTTAATTTCTTCAATTACAGACTTACATGTCATATTCTTATTATTATATTGATATCTTATAAATGAATAAATAGTCTTTTTAACCATATTATCAATAGCAGCATAAATAAAATATATTTTAATTATGAAGTGCACTAATAAATATTTTTACTGTCGTATATGGGTACAAATTACTAGTTTGAATACATAAAAAAATTATTTTAAATCCTCTACACAATCTTCCTATTAATCCTCTTAATTATTAAATAAAAAAATATTAAATATTTTTTATATTTTTAAGATATTAAATATATTTAATTTTTTATTAAATAATTTTTTATTTAATATTTAAAAAATATTAAAATAAACTTTTAGCAGAATATAACAAAATTCTACATAAAAAACATGTACTGTGCTTTGACACTTAAGCACACCCCCCCCCAACCTTAGATTGTTGGGGCTTTGCGGAGAAGTGTGTTATTTTTTGGGCTGGAAACTGTTCTCTAAGATCTCTTCTTGAGAGTTGGGCCTCATGTTTGGTTTACTTTTCTGGCCTGTGTTCTGCTCTTTGTAATGATTTAAAACAAAAGCACAAACTACACCCAAATTTAACTGTGTTCGAAGGGAAGGGAAAGGAGTGGAATGGTGTGTTTGGAATTGGAATGGCTCTCCTCGGATCAAACATAACTGGCGAGGTCAGCACCGATTTTCTTCTTCTCTCCTATATCTCCCGCATCTTTTTTTACTCCTTCGGCTAGGGTTTTGATCTACATCCCACTATTTCTTTTTATTATAATCATGTTCTTAGTTTCAACCGCGTGACCAAATTCTACTTTTCTATCACTTTGTTCTTAGTCTTAATAGCTATGAAATATAGGTATTAGGTATTGAAATTATCCCAGCCTTTGCCGTTGTATAACTTGGGTTCATTCATTGTCTGTTATTACATATGTGCCGTGCCATGCCAATGCGGCTTAGATTGATATCTGAACCATTTGGTGCAGGTTGGACTCCGTTTGCTCCTTTGTCCCCTTGGTTCCAACGTTGTAATTCGGACAACATGGTCACTTATTTTCATTTCACTATTTTTTTAAGTTGGTTTCTTGGGTTTGGACCCATGATGTCGTTAAATTTGTTATTTCACTATTATCCTTCTGTTTTTTGCAGCTGTTCCGTGGGAATTGTTTTGCCTGTGTACTCTACATTCAAGGCAATAGAAAGTAAAGATCAAAATGCTCAACATAGGTGTCTTCTCTACTGGGCAGGTAGGAGTTGGAATTCACCTACCTATCCTTTCATTTTCTTTGGTCTTGATCTCTTTTCACCACCCCGAAAATAAAGACACAGATAGACAAAAATGAGAAACTCTACTACAAGACCACATGATTCAATTGATGGTACGACTATCCAACATGGCTATAATGTACCCATGTCTCTGTCTTTTTGGGGAGAACCTACTTGGTCTTACTACATTGCCAATGACAGGAAAGATTAACTGAGGCTTCTTGTTTTGCTGATGAGTTGTTATTTTCAACTTTAAATTTGCTTTAAAAAATTACCAAAAAACAAAAACAAAAAAAAAAAAGTAAAAGCTTCCACTTGATTCATACAGCATGATGAACTCTCATTGGTTTCTATACCTAAGCAATGTTCTGATTGTCTTATATTTTTCCGTGCTTGGTGTCAATAAATAAAACAATTAGGTAGTCATTTCATGAAAATATTGCTTAGCAGGATGACGAGATGTATATAATCTGGCCAAGTTATGATTTACACATCATGTTTACACTTTTGTTTTAAAGGGACTTGACTTGATCACATTAGTACTCTAAATATTTGTTTGATTGAGTTTCTGCTTTATTCGTTCCAGTTATATTGCATTTGCCACCTAGAGAGATTAATAGAATTTTATCCGCTCTCCATTTTTATGCATCCTTCTGTACTCCTGACTAGTAGAACTGTCAAAATGGGCTGGCCCACATCGGGCTGGGTCATTTTTGAGTCGGTCCACATCGGGTTATGTAAGTTTTGAGTTGATATTTTGTTAACTCAACCTGTCTCTTTTTAATGTAAACGGACCGGGCTGGTCCAGCCCATTGCTGGTTGGCACATTTGGGCCGTCCCATTCGGACTATTTTTAATTTTGGGCTAACATTTTACTAGCCCAACCCATCCATTTTGTTGGACTATTCGGGCCGGCTCCATCGGACTTGGTCCATTTTGACGGCTCTACTGACTAGACGTAATTGGACTTGCTGTTGATAGACATTTTTTCTCGAGTATCTTCAATTTGTTATGACAAAATATGGGTCCAACCGTCGAACACACTTATTGATTTATCAGATGATGAAAATCAGATCATAAAACTGGGCTGCTCTTTCTACCCCTAAAGTATTACTGTATACTGTTTCCTACAGCTAACACAACACCACGTCCTATTATGATATCAGATATCTGATATCAAGTTCCTGAAGTTCTAACTTGCTCACTAGCCCCAAATACGATACTTGAATTCAAGCTCTTTGCATTACAGTGTCTAAACTTAACCCATGAGTTCTATGATATTAATTATGATAATTTTTTCTCCACTTTTGATATTTGCAGCTTACGGCTCATTCAGCCTCATTGAAGTATTCACAGACAAGCTTATTTCTTGGTATAGTTTGATCCCATCCTAATCCATTAAGTTGGTTGTATAGGACGGTTGTTCCCCTGAATTTTTCAAAGGTCATATTTTTTTCTTAATATATGATACACTACCTTTTTGTCAACAAGATTCTAGCTCTCTTTTTTTTTTTTCCTTTATTTATTTATTTATTTTTATGGTTGGTAGTATCCTTTCATTTATTTATTTGCCTATGTGAAACTAACTGCATCTTTCATCAGGATTATTAGTTTTGTGGGACTCATAATGAACTAATCACTTGTAATTTTTATTTTTGTTTTTATTTTTATTTATTTATTATTATTTTTTTTTGCAGGATTCCTATGTACTATCACTTGAAGTTTGCATTTCTTGTTTGGCTTCAACTTCCATATACCAATGTGAGTTCTATATAGACTCAGAATTAAAATTTGGCTCTATTATGATGTTTTTGACCCATCTGTAACTATTGTTTTTTGGTAGGTTTCTATCTTATGTCCTTGTGTTTTTGGCCCTTATGTCATTTCCCTTCATACCATTTATGTTTCTTTTTCATCATTTTCTTCTGCTTTATGTGTCTTTACTTTCTAGGCGAATGAGAGTATTGTGATTTGGAAAATGTTATATGGACAACTATTAGGGAGACATAAGAAGACAGCTAATGTGCAAAACCATTGGATTGCATGTGGAATTGTGCAGAAAAGTTTTGATACGATACTGCACTGTTCTAGATGTAAATCTGATTGTGTAAGAAGATGTGTGAATTTTGGCATATGTAAATTGTTCAAACTTTTACCCAAAAAAAAAATGTTCAAGTACCCTTATGATATAGCTGGTAAGTGCTGCAGTTAGATGAAGCTCTGATAGCCATACAGTTAATAACATTTTTAGAACATGGAAGAACAATCATTGTGCCTCTTGCAATATTCTTGTAGTATAAGTTGATTCCTAGATCTGGATATTTTATCTCTTGTAACTCTCCAAGGAATTTCCCTTTTTTTTAGTTATTAACATTTTTCTATCCTTCCTTCTTTCTTCCTTTTTTGCATTTTCTTCTTGTTATTGTCTTCTATGTTTAATACATTCTATCTATGGTTGATAAT
Organism: Ormosia semicastrata; assembly: GCA_029884595.1. Taxonomy (NCBI): domain Eukaryota; kingdom Viridiplantae; phylum Streptophyta; class Magnoliopsida; order Fabales; family Fabaceae; genus Ormosia; species Ormosia semicastrata. The sequence continues at coordinate 12,517,017 of JAQQTO010000037.1, forward strand.
TTGCGTCTTTAGTGCCTCAACTCTGTTCTGTTATTTTGCTGATAAACTACTTGCTTTCAAACAGGGAGCCAAACAGTTATATGTGAACCACCTGCGCCCCTTCTTGTTGAGGCATCAAGCGAGAGTTGATCAAGTTATAGGTCTTGCATATTGTGAAGTGGTATGTCCCATACATAGCTGTAACTTTAAAAAGAAGGATCTTATCATCCCACCAAAGATGGTGAAATTCAGGAATAACCTTATAGGTTTAGCTTGTTTATATTCTGAGTATCAAATTGATTGGTCTTAATCTGCCAACAGCTGGCAGTAGGGAGTGTTCTCAGGCTCCTCTTTCACACGTAGTGTACACATTTTTAACTTTTTAAGAAGAACAGTATTTACATTGCAATTTGACTCGTTATGCTTGCAGATCAAACTTGTCAGTTCATATCAAACAGAGATTCAGTTTGTCAGAAACATGGTAGTAAAGATAACTGGATCAGGTGAAACGATATGTTTCTGTGCTTTGAAATGCCAGTAGTAAATAGTTACTGCTCTTTACGTAAGTTACTAGACTGCAAATTGATTTTCTTTATGTGGATCAGCGGATCAAACGTTGAGAGGCACTACTGAATCAGATAGATTGCGGCAACCTAGTCCAGCTGAAGACCCGCCAGTGCACGCCGATGATGAGCCTGACCAAAACAATAATGGCTGATCAACCAGAGGGGTTCGGTGCCCGTTCGGACCCATGAACTGATGAGTGCTATCACCAAGAGTTCCTGCTAGACTGCTTGGATTAGAAGACACAAGAACTACTACCGACTAGCATCAATCACGACATTACTTTTACTTATTTTCAAATGTTCTTGAAATATATTTTTCATTGAAGAAACCTGAAGCTTTCACTCCGCAGCACGTGGTAGTTAAATTTTCCGAGATTTGCCGCTTTTGTAAGGTCTGAAGCTGTCAATATTTTGTTGAAAAACATTTACTTGCCTAAACAATTTCCACACACCCCTCCGCACTCCAATGGTGACAAACTTCCGATAGAAAACCCTGCTTCTTCAATCAGCTCAAATATAAAAATAGCAGAGCATAAACATGGTTCCACAGTTATCTCTTACAAGGTGCTGGAAAATTGAAGCAGTATCTGAACATCAGTTGCAAAACTAAATTCTGAGCACAAGTGCTCAATTAGCCTAACATTTATTCTTCCGCACAGGTAAATATTACAAATGACGTGTAAAACATCAGGGGAATTACAATTGAGGGTTAATGGTATAAATTAATAAACAAAAAAAAATTATATCCTATTCTCAATTAAGAGACGAGGCCATTAATTAACTTCCAGCTGCAAATTCGTTTCTTCTAGGAGTTGATCTATTTTGGCGGTTGCCTTAAGCACGATAATAGAATGCTGATTTATTCAAGGTTAGCAACTGCATCTGGCCCACACAACCGTTCCAACTCTTCCTGTTGGCAGCAATTATTGTCAGATGTTACAATTTGAGGTTGTCACATGTCAGCCTGGATATTGCATTGCATAATGCAGCGCTAATGCTTGTGAAGGAAGAATGGTAAGGGAAACTTACCTTGATAGAATTATTTTCAGATGTAAGCTTCTCGCATTCTTCAGATACTCTCTGAAGTTCTTCTCTCAGAGTTCGATTCTCATTTCCCAGCGACTCCACCTTCTTTTGTAACTCTTCACACTCAGCCTGGTTGTAACAAGAAATGCAAAACACATCAAATGTTACGAAAAGGTAGCATTGAATATAGCCAAATAAAGTTAGCTTTCCAACCTCCACATATCAAGCAATTAGGGACCGTTCCACCTAAACACCTGGCTTAGTCTCACACTTAAACAAGGGAGCATGAAGTAGAAATTGGAAAGTACCTGCTTGCGCAGTCTTGACCTCCTAGCTGACTCTCTATTAGACTGTTTCCTCTTCTGTCTTTTCAGCTCACGTTCGTCCTAACAAAAAGAATAGGGGAAGGAAAGGGAAAATAAAGCTCTGCCAGGTAAAGGACCTAACTTATAATGCAAAGTTCAATATAATAATGGACGTCTATCTATGGGATGTACAAGTAAGATGCACGACATCAACAAAAGGAAAATGCTTTTCAGGTCTATTAAAATAAAGATAATAAGATGTTAGCTCTCTCTCTCTCTCTCTCTCTCTATATATATATATAAAATTAATACATGCTCATAACAATTTTTAAGAAAAACTGCTGTAGGAATCATACTTGTATCCATTGTTCACCAAGTGCGACTTCACGTCCCATTATGGTTGAAGGAGCAACAGCTCCCGAGGCAGCAGATTGATTGTGTCTCATTTTTGAAGCTTCAGCACCAGCAGGAGATGCATTCCACAAGTCCATTCCAATATTAAGACTAGTTGCAGACACTGACACAGCAGGCTTTCCAGGTACAGAAATGGCACCAACAGAATTGTTCTGTGCATTGGCTCCTGAAAAAGTTCACCAAACACAATTATTTGAGCAACCATGTAAAAGAAAGGTAATCATGAAGAAGGATGTGGCAACTGGCATACCATCAACAAGCATTTGGTCAAAGCTCCCCTTCTTGTTTGTAGTAAATTCCTTCAAAGGAATAGAACTCATGAGATTGCAGGAAACAAAAAGGAAAAAGATCAACATGCTTTCAATTAGACCAGTTCAATTGAGACATTTACAGAAAAAATTAAAGTAACAGACAGCTAAGTGCAAAACACGGATGGGCCAGGTAGATTTCACGAAGGTTATATTATTTATTGTAAACAAGTGAGAGCACAACTACTAATGCTAAACAGTAATATACCAGTTGGTTAGTATTCTCATCACTAGCGTCTGATGATCCCTCTGAACCACTTTCAGCACTGTTAATAAAAAAATCCATATTAAGGAAGCAAACTAAGGGGAAAGAAATCTCAAAAAGATCTAAAATTAACGAGTGGCCTGCCAAACCTTTGTGAGATGCCATCATTTCCTGACCCTGAGCCTGCCTTTCCATTCTCTCCTGCTTTGGAACCTGTATTTGCAGAAGTTCCCTTCAAATTTTTGGCAGAAGCCTGGTCTTTTCCATCAGGTCCCTTGCCTACAAACTCTGTACTATGCTGTGTGGCGCTTGGAGTCTACCAAAATGATTTAAAAGCCAAAAGTCCAAAACGAACAAAAGGTCTAAGATTATGAATTAAATGCCAAACTATAACAGACCTAGCAAATAAAGTTGCCTAGCAGCATGTGAATTCATCATGTACAATCAAATATTACAGAGAATTCACAATTTTCTGCCCAGGCATTGAGGGGTAAAGAGATTAGAGTGAGAAAGTAGGATACCGTTGCCATGCTAGGATGAGGATAGACACTCCCAGGAGGATATATAGCTGGATATGGAACAGGAGTACCATATGGTGGAATTAGAGGATGCTGGGGAAAAAAAAAACTGTAAATGAGAACTTTCTCCACCATAGAGTATAGCGCATATATTCCAAATGAATTATGATATTTACCTGGCTTCCCCACAGATAGGGATGGAGAGTTGCGGAAGCAACAGTTGATGCAAAAAAAGGAGGAGGAGTGGCTCCAGGAGCATAATAAGCCTAAATAAGAAGCTGACATGTTAGATACTAACATTATTTATCTGTAGAAGAGCTTTCACAAATACAAAAGCCTGATTAAACAAGTTTATATCACATTTTCCACCAACCTGCATGGAGCTTGACCAATCAGGATATGAAGGTGCCACTGGTATCTCCTGTTAATATTTAACAGAAATGATAAGGACATAGGTGGAAGGGCCAGAAAAATAAAAAAGTGAGGGGAGATAGTAAAGAAAGAACCTGAGTTGAAGAAGATGGTTTAGAAGGTTTAGCTGTGCTTTCTTCCCCAGTTCCCATCCAGATCAGTTCAGAAAAACTGCCCTTTCAGTGCCACCAACCCAATAGACTCGTGATAATCATTCAAGTCATTATATAACCTTGAACAAGCACACATGTCAGACAACACAACTGAATAAAGAAATATAAAATTACATGTCATGTCACTAGTAGCACTCACATTAATTATCAGCAACTCACAAATCTAAGCAAAAGTATAAAGCAAATGAGTTTAACATAATGTTTTCAGCGATTTATTCTCCCAAAAAATGAGTGATTAAGCACTTCTTTTACAACCAAATAAATTAATATCATCAAGGAGGGTGAGAAGCTGACCCTTCTCTTGATGAGATTTGAATTAATGATCTATGCCTACTCACTAACCGGTTCTTTCCTCTAGATAAAACCCAAGCAACAATTCTTAATTGGAAAGATTGATGCTCTTGGTCTTAAGATGAATGGGCTTACTTCAAAAAACAGAAAAATCAGCAGCTGCCCCAAACAAGAAAATACATTAAGTGATCAAACCTGAGAATTCAAATTTAAATCAGAAACTAATTTGACTAACTTAAAAGATGATAATTTAGTTGCATTTTAACTTTATCTACCAGAAAATTAGTGCAATGAACAAATAGCATTAGCAAAGAAAGAAAATTTTTTATCAGATTGATTTTTCAAGTACAAAGTATTAAGATGAAGCATCATTTTACAATTCTAGAAACGAAGTTCAATAAGTTTGAGTAAAGTTTTTTTAAAAGAAAAAAAAAATCTCTATTACTTGTAATATTGAGCCTCACTTGAAGTGGTTTTGCTTTATACATAATCACTGATTAGCTAATGGACAAGAGATAATCATAATAGCTTACCCATTAGCTGAATCCTATCATGCAGTACATGGGATGATTTCAATCCGATTCACAAAAGGAAAACATGAAAAAGACAAGGAGACAAGATATTTATGTTCCAAGTTTTTTCTGAGTTGGAGAGGGAAATTTCACCCACATATATGTATGTATCCATGGATGTTTATATCATTATATGCACATATGTAAGTGCAATTTCCAGCGATGCGATTCTTAGACGGCGCAATATCATGATAAAAATATGGACTGTATTAGGACAATTCTATGGTGCCTCTATTTAATTGGCAATATTATTGAATATTGAATAAAAAAAATATTGTACACATTTGACTAATCATAACTTGTCACATCACATATATTTAATTTGAACTTGCTTAGGAAAAAAAAATGTAAGAGTGTAAGACTAATTGTATTTGGATACAAACAGAAAACACATAGAATTTATATGTATTTAGATATGCTTTTTTTGACAGCAAGTATTTAGATATACTTGGCTCAACTTATACTTTTTTTTCAGTCAACTTTAAATTTAGTTCACCTTATATGACAATTTTTTATTGGTTTAATCAGCACAAATTATGTTGACTAGTCAATGCAAGAATCTCTCATGAGTTCAAAAGAAAAATCCAAAGATTAACAATACTTCAACTTAAGAGGCGTACCACATATTAGAGCACCATAGTAACCTCCAAATTTTATCATTATTTATACCTAGCACCTATGCAGGTAAGTATGCATGTCGAATTAATAGGGATGAGACTCCCAAGTCCCTTCGCTGGCCACATCCCGCTGTTCCTATTTTTGGACCATTGTAACTTTCTTTCTAAAGCAGAGGTGATTTGATGACAACACCGTCCAGGAAAGAAAAAATATGAAGATTTCATTTTCATCAATATAAATTGAAAAAAAAATATAAAATAACTATTTTATCCTTGTTTGTCTTCTCTATACCTCATCAAACAAAGCCAAAAGTAGTTTTTTCCTCCTTTTTTCGCCTTCTTCTTATCCATAAGATGATGCTTCTATTTTTATATTTCACATCTTCTTTTTTTTTAAATCACTTTTAGATCAGCGAAAAAAACCAAATCCTATTTTAGTCTGCTTATGTCAAAGATGAATCGTGGTAAATTGGTGCTATAGCTGCAACAGATGAGAATTGCAGCAAACATAAGAACTATAGGATTCTATAGAAATATTTATCGTTCATCGAAGTATTTCTTTTCCCCTTGCCTTTTTGGTGGTGAGGATTAAAAAAGAAACTAATTAAGGAATAGAATCCATGATTAACAAATTTACGAAGCAGCGTAGAATCAGGAAGAGCGATAAATCACATTATGAAAGCTCTATTGAAAATTTGGAATTCTCTGCGAGGGCAGAATTTGAAGCAAACTGAGTTTCATTTCAATCAAATAAATAACCAAAAGAAAAGAAAAGAAAGCACTGCATATTCCAAAAACCAAACTCGAACTGAAAAGGCTTGAGATCCTGAACTGAAATGAAAGCTACGAAAAAAGAATACTAATCAAGCTAAGCACAAAGCTCCAACATCACCATCACAGAAATATATTTAGTAATTAACAGAAAAATCAGGAGAGAGAGAGTGACCTGTTTCCATGGCGTGAAGAAAGGAGTCGAAAACGGTGAGGTGGAAGTCCAACTGGAATGGACAAAGGAGGATGTAAGTCTATAATAATACAACGCTAGTACTAATACTAAGCTTTTGTTTTGTTGTAGGAGCCTAACAGGTTTCTGTTTTGGGTCTTGTTCGTACCTTGTAATAAACAAAGACCACAGAACAGAATAGAGAGAGAGAGTGTGCGTGGCAAAGTTTGTGTGACTCCTCGTGGATGTTAGAGACAGTAACAAAATGGGAGTGGCAAGCACGCACTTGAAGTCTTGAAATGAAATCAAAGTTCAACTTCAAAGTTCAAACACAACAAACATTGAAGTTGAAGGAAGCGAAGCATTAGCAAGGAGAGGAATGAGTGTGGGTTCGTTGGGTTTAGGGCTTTCGGGGCGACACGTGCGAGAAAGAGGATTACAGCTGTCCATGCCTTACTGGTCTGGGTTTGGTTCATTGCAAGTTACACCTTGACTGACTCATCTCACAACTATGTGCCTTTGTCGATAGGATAACATTAAATATTATTTTTATTTATTTATTTATTCATTTGTTTATTTTTCCTTATTATTTTATAAATTTTGTTAAATTATATGTTTAGAACATATGTTAAGAATTAAAAATAATATTTAATATTTCTTATTAATTATTTAAAAAATATTAATTTTTTTTAATTTTTAAAATAACAAATATTTTCATTTTTAATTCTTTAATCTGTATCATTAGTATACACGTTAATAAAATTTTTATTTTATTATTACGATTTTCATGTGGCAATTGAATGCCTTGTCAGTTGCCATACACAGACTCTCTCTGATCTTGTCCGGTATTTTTCCTCCGGTTTTCACTCAATGTTTGCTTTGCTTGTTGCTGTCGGCCACACACACAATAAAATTCTTACTTTGTCAAATGTCTCACACTCAGCGTGTTTTGCTTGTCATTTAGTTTGCGTTTGGTTGAGCTTTTTTATTGTGTAAATATTTTTTTTGAAAAAAATTATTTATACAGTATTATAATATATTTGTTAAAATTTAATTTTAATTTTTATATAAAATTTAATGCATTATAAAAAAAATTTAAAATTAATTTTTATAATACTGAAGATTAAAATTTATGATTTTAATTTATAAATTATTTTTATACTTTGATGTATAAATATTATTTTGTTCTTAATTAAATAATATTTTTAATTATTTTATACATATTTTAATAATTTAATACATAAAAATAAATTTTTTATACCATCTAAAAAATCAGATTAGTTTAAAATTATTTTTTAACTAATAAATCTAAACATAAAAATGAATCGATTATAATCTATTATAATCGATTATAACAAAAAAGATTTATACATTAATCAATTACTAATCATAATTAAATTTTCATAATTTTCTCAAACACACACTTAATCCCAAAATCATGATTTGGCAGAAATTACAAAAGCTAAGTTTTTACTCAAACTACAAAAATACTTTTTACACACTTTAATATGAGATGACAAAAGTAAAATGAATGTATGTAAAAATTTTAATAAGATCAATTAAAATTAAATAATAAAAATTATACAAATATAAAATAATATATGTGTAAATATATATAAATATGTATAAATAATATTATTACTCAAACTATGATGTAAGACTTTTTAAATAAGAAACCAAACACATGTTTACTTTGATTTATGAGTGATTATGAGTCAATTAGATTAACCAATTAAGTTTTACTTGATTACTTAATATTTTGATTTGGTTAATTTTTTAAATTTAAATCCGACCGTAGACCTAATTGGTCCATGACTACCGAAATTTAAATGATTCAAATCTAAGAAAAATAGTAGGAAAAGAAATGAAAATGAAAAATAAAAAATGCGCTTATATTGTCAGATCCCCATTTATGATCATTATCGTTAAATCATAGAATCTTCCTATTGGTTAATCAGAGTACTCCACGAGGATGAGGTACATTTTTACTATTTAGATCATTTATGATTATCCAAACACTTCCAGTCTCATAAAAGTAAGGCATCAAAACTATATCTATAGGAGAGGAGAGATGCCTGTGATATGGTGTAAGTGATGTATGACTGTTCTAATGTCAAATGACATTCATTATTGAAAAATTATTATCTTATACTCTTAAAAAAGTATAAGTATTATTTATATATTTTTTAAGAGATATAATTAAATAAAAAAATAATAATATATATATATATAATAATATTAGATAAAATGTAAAAAAATATATGTATTATTTGATGTAATAATATAAAAATTGTTAATTATTATGCACAAATTTGTCAACATACTTGTAGAGTCAGCAAAGATCGAAAATTTGAGAATAAATTCATATTTTAAGGAGGAATAACATATAGTATTAAATTAATGCTTGCAGGGCTATAAAATCAGAAAAAAATTTCCACTATAAATAAATATAAATATAATAAAGCAGTCAAAGTTCTTATAGAATTTAATTTCGACATATTGTTACTATAAAAAAATTTTTTACTATTAACTAATCATATGATGCCATAGCATTAAAAAATTGAACAACTATATAAAAAGTTAATTTTATTTTTTATTTTTAATAAAGAATGTCTATAACCCGGTGCAAAGAAGGGAATGATAAGTTAAGCTGTAAACAAAGTGGTGTAGCTAAAACTCGATTTAGGAATCAAGTAGTCTCTCTAAATGGACTTGTTGCCACTTGAGCTAAGACTCTTAGGCAGATTTTGAACACTTTTAATAATGTAACAATATTATTAGATAACAATCCAGATAATGCAAGTTATGGTGAAATGTTCATATTGGAGGATGATAGGTGGGTCAAGGGGTTTGCTTTTCATATTGGTAGTTGCTGAGCATTCAAAGCTGAATTATGGGCAGTCTTGAGGGGCTTTGGAGATAGCTTGGAACTCGGGATATAGAAAATTGGTGATTTAGAGTGATTCAGAAGCTGTGATTAAAATCATAAGTAGAGGCCACAAGTCTAATGCCACTGATACTGGACTAGTCTCCTGCATTTTTCAATGGCTAGAGAGAGATTGGGAGCTGAGTTTCAATCATGTTTTTCTAGAAGGTATTCGATGTGTAAATTGGTTAGCAAACTGGAGCTTGGAGCAAGAATTTCTATTGTCCATGATTCTGGACCGACCTCCAGAGTTGGCTAGGATAGTCTTTGAAGATTTTATGGGGGTTTTCCTTACCCTCTGCCACCTTTGCTTAGTTTTTTTTTTTTCTGTAGTTTTTGGGCTTAGGCCTCTCTCGTTCAAAAAAAAAGAATAATATAAATAAATTGTATATTTATAATTGATCAAAATTAAACTCATTCTACTAAAATTTTAATTTAAAAAATGCATTCCAATTGTATTTGTCATAAACGATAACAGATCAAATAAATTTTATTTCTAATTCACTGTTAATACCATCTAATTATGTACTAGATATCTTTAAAAGAGTTAGATTATGACAACTATCGTCTTATTTTGATGATGTGTCATTACACAATTGAATGATAATATATCATCAAAATTAGACTCATAAAATAATAACATTATTAAAAAATGGTAAGCAATGACTGAAGGAAGACAGAGTTGACTTAGTGAAAGGGAAAGCAAATAAAAATAATTGACACCAAATCTATTTTTGTATCTCTTTCTTCTTCAACTTCATTGCCCTGTGATTTTCTCTCCAAACTGCAAGCTTCCCGAGTTCGCAATGTCTATGAAGAGTAACTATTCCGTAGAGCTTCCACCTTCACTGCTCTATCTAGGGGTGCTTAAGACACCGTAAGAAATTCACGAATTTCTGGTAGTTAAATCTGCCAATAATTCTCTAAAATTTGTCAGAAATTGAAATTTTTGGTAGATTTTCATTTCATAAAAAAACACTTGCCAAAAACACGAATCTGCTGGAAATTAATAGCTGATCTAGTTGTCGAAAAAAAAAACAACGACTTGTCAATTTGCCACATTTTTCGGCAGAAAAATTGGTTGGCGGATATTTCATTGGAAAATATTATTGTTAATTTTATCGCAATTTAAGATTTGATTGCTCTATTTATCTTTCACCTTTCATTGATAGTGAGAATGCTGAGTCTAATAATAATATTTAAAGTTTAGGGTTTAGGGTTTAGGGTTTAGGGTTTAGGGTACTGAAAATGTTCTACTTATTATGATAATGAGAACAAGACTAAATAACGAAATATATAAAAAAGAAGACAAAAAGTATTGCGAATTATAATAATGGATTAACATGATTTTATAATATAATATTTTCAAGTAATTGATATGATCAAAAGTTTGTGTACTGAAAATGTTCTACTTATTATGATAATGAGAACAAGACTAAATAACGAAATATACAAAAAAGAAGACAAAAAGTATTGCGAATTATAATAATGGATTAACATGATTTTATGAAATAATTTTTTTGATGAACATAAGCCTCCTAGTAAAGAAGCTGAGGAATAAGAAAGAAACCAAAAGCAAATAAATTTCTTTTATCAAGAATGATAACACCAACGAAAATGACATTATACCAAAGTATCATGGAGAGAAATATCCGGATAATATTGTGTGCTCAACGTCATTAGAACTAGGATAGTTGAGAGAGTAGCTTCCATTACCCTTGTTGGTGACACAGAAAGCATGTGTTTACTTGAAGTCGTGCAATGAATTTTAAAGAATAGCAGAAAAAATTTAATTTCAAAGGAATTTAAATGAGAGTGAAATTAATATTTCAAGAGTGATGATGATTACAAGTGAAAGCATATATATATTTCTCTTATACAATGTCATGCAATATGAAACTTAAGGAAAAACTATTCAAATTTAACGAATCAATTTAAAAACTAGGAGCGTCAATATAAAAAAAAAGTCATTTTTCATTTAAGCTCTTGAGTCAATTGCGCTCGTATTTAAAAAAAAAATTGTGTTGGTTTCTCTCCTGATGAATTAGGATACTAATCTTACTTGTTACAATTTGAGAACCACAGTTTTTTCAAAAGCAATGTTCGTTGTGAAATATATCAATCATCATCATCATTTTCAACAGTTAAATATACAAATTTTATTATCATTCTTTAGTACGCTCTTCCATACAGTCAATAATAGTCAAGTCTTACAAAAGTCAACTCATATACCTTCTTCAATCTAAAAATCTAGACCTACAACTTCTCTAATTCAAAGAGGTATCTAAATTGGAGAAGACATATGAGTTGACCATTGTACGATATAACTATCATCAAGCATAAGTAAAAGTGTAAAAAAATATTAAGAAAATTTGAGTATTTAATTGTTGAAGAAAAGGATAATGATTGATGTATTTCGTAAGGAATATTACTTAGAAAAAGTCATACTTCTCTATAATTGTCAGCATTTCTATCCTAGTTCACTGAGAGAGATCCAATACAAAAATATTTTAACACGAGTGAGAGTAATTTATAAAAGATAAAAAAATTACTTTTCTTGATACTGATGTTCTCAATTCCTAAACTCATTCATTAAACATTGATAGTCTTCACTTAAGTTCCAATGGTATTGCATTGTAGAAGAAAAATACATTTACTCCACTTGTCATCACAATCACTTTCAAAACCCTAATCCCAACTTCAACCAAATACACCTGAAATTTTTCTCTCAATTAACTACTCTCCAAAACTCGATAGACTAGTGTAAGGAGACACACGCTTTCGATGTCACACCAAGGGCAGTAGTCTAGGCACTACCCACTTAAATTTCTCAATTATAACGATGTTGAGCTCATGATTTTATCTGACATATCATCTCTATGAGACTCTTGTATAACGTCATTTTCATTGTTGAAATCATTTTTATATCAATTTCGTTTGCTTTCAATTTCTGTTGAATTCTCCAATTACTCCACCATGCGTCTTCTGTCCGTTAGAAAATCAACTTCAAAAAAATATGTAAATTTATTTTTTTTAATCCGCAATATTTTTCTTCTTCTTTTTCATATATCACTCTACCTAGTCTTCTTCTTATCATCATAAGAGGTGGACTCGTGTTATTACTCAAACTTTTTATCACATTTACTACATGATAATCTTAGTACTAGAGTCATCATTCCCACTACCAATGGATGACAAAAGATAAGTTACTTGAGTAATCAAATTCTGAACTGCTCACAGCTACTTAACCTATCATGCAAAGCTAATATCGTCTGACTTAAGGTTTAGAGCTTTTTAATTCAGTAAAGTATTAATTATTTCAACAATTCAAATACAAAAATATATTAAATTAAATTAAATTTAGATAAGTAAAATAAGTAAAATTAAGAAACACTATCTTGTATGCAATTAAGTTAAAATCTTTATAAATGTAAAATTGTTTAAGATGGCTTTATTCAGGTTTTTCTATGGTAATTTTGGAGAATTGAAGTCATATTTTGAGTTACAATTCTAAACTGACTAAATTGAAAATGATTCTAAATTTTAATAAGTGCTTTTCATTTCAATTTTTTAGTAGATTTTAAAAGATAAGAGTTCTTGTTTTAATTCCTAATTTATTTGACATTTCCTATTTCAAGGCAATAGGCTTCTTGAAATTTATCATTCTAATGAAAATAATAAATTATTATTAACTTAATCGATTATTAATTATATATAATTCACATTTTTACTTTCTTTTATTTTATATTTTATTACATTATATTATATGTTATTAATTTATTAAAATTAAAATTAATGTTAATATTAATTAATAATTAATGATTATTTAAATTTAATGTATAAATTATTAACTTAATTAATTATTGAAATTAATTAAATTAAATATTTAATTAATAATTAATCAACATCTTCACTTAAAAATTTAAAATTTTAATATTTAATATTTTTTATTACTATTTTATCACAATTTTTTTTAATTTTCAAATTAACACATTAGGTTACAATCTATACTACTAATAAAGGGCCCCTTGGTTTAGTCACAATTATTAGTTTCCCATTTTGTCATTCTCATTTAATATAAATTATAATATTAATCTTATACAATGTAAAGTTATGAATCAAATCCTATAACAGTTTTACAAACCCAAGCGGGTTGTCTCAAGTAATAAATTTCTCTAGTCCAGGAAGTATCCACAGGAATTGTTGAAGATTAATTAAGGTGAAGTGAATATTTTGTTACTATGATTAAAATTATTTACTTGGGTTAAAAGATCCACTCTTGGTAAATAAAATAAAGGTAAGATTAATTCCTTTTATAACTCAATTAGAATCCTCACAACATGGAGGTTTCAATCGGAAAATACAACGTTAAAAGTCTATTAAAACTATATACGTATTTATATTATGTTTCCAAAAATATTACTACCACTTATAAATTGGTTAAAGTATTCATTGTGTCAATATTTTGTCTACAACAAATCAAGAACTCCACTTTATAAGGAGAGTTTCTAACACCACCACTTGTAAATGGGTTAAAGCATTCATTGTGCCAATCTAAATTGTCTACAACAAATCAAGAACTCCACTTTACAAGGAGAGTTTGGAAACAAAATATAATACGTATAATGATCACTTGAAAATATATCATTTAAGCATAAGAGAAAATTAATCTAACCTTATTTCATTACCAAGAGCTTCACCTCTTCACCCAAGTAAAATGAAACTTAGTTACTCATAGATAAGAAGAAAGAAAGAGAGAAGAAGAAGAAGAAAAACATGACTTCAATTTAGAACAAAGGAAAATTACTACAAGAAAACTTAGTAACAAACTAGCATTATTTTGGTAACTAACACCTAATACACCTAATGATCTGCCAAGGCCTCCTTTTATAGAGGATTAGAGATACAAAATGTCAAGGGGGCTGAGTTATTAGTGGGTGGATGATTGGAAAATGCCAAATGACATTAAATGACATTAAATGAGTGGGAAATAATGGAGATTCCTTGTCTCCGAAATCATGCAGCTCTGAAGTCATTGCATTCGTCATTTTTGAACCAAGTGGTCTTCATGAAAGTTGTATACCTGGATCTTAGCTTTCAAATGGCTTTGGTTTGGGTCCAATATCATTTCTACAACTCCAGATACGTTCAAATTACTACATACTGTCCAGGCCCAGTCACAGCTCCTCTGTTCTGACTTCCAAACCCAATATCACCTTCAAGGAATCCGATTCTGGAAAAGTGTTCAACATGAAAGTTGTAGATATGGGTCTTAACTATTTAGCATTCAAATTTCAGTCTATTTTACAACATCTAGCCCAAAATCTGTGATGAACATTATACGTAGGTCAAGCTGTCAGGAATAGTACTCTAGTTCTTGCTTCAACCTCAATTTGAGTTATCTACTCGTGTGATTGGACCTTTGAGGTCTTCATTAAAGTTATAGAACTCTCTCTTATCTTTCAAATGCCACTAGAATCACCTCCAAAGACCACTTACAGCCCAAGATATGGTCAAAGTACAGAAACAGTGTAAGACATAAATTATGCTAAAAAATTCAATTAAGTCTAATTTGAGTCCAAATTTACAAAACATAATAAAACTCAATCAATTAAGTACATAAAGAGTGTAAATAACTAAAAATGAAGGCTTATTAATGTATCAAATATGTGATCATCAAATTCCCCCACACTTAACTTTTTGCACTCCTGGGCAAAACACAAAAGACAAAGACCAAAGAAAAACGACACAGACTCAAAAACTAAAAACTCTAAAGGATTCAATGACTCAAGAAGAGCAACTAGACATTCAAGGATCAAAACATTCATGAGGTAACATGTCTTCGCATCTCAAACTAACAAGTAAAGAAACTTAGTTAAAAAGAATGAATCAAGAATGATATAGTAATTCACTCTCAATCTCTCAAGTGTTTAAAAAGGTTAGTATTTCACTCTATTCAACTCATGAATAATTGCACTACCATAAGCTTGCTTATCTTCTACTTCTTCGCTACTCAAAAACAATATATATACACAAATCATGAGGACTTTAATCAAGGTTATAATGGGGCCAAGGTAAAGGTGGAAGTAATATAGATAAGACAAGTTAAATACCAAAGAGAATAAAAGAGCATTATGTTATAGATAGAGTGGAGAAGATATTTGAGAACATTCAGTCTAAATTTCTCAAGAATTTCTTAGTTCTTCCTTATACAGGACAATGACCAATATCTGACTAATGTTTTGTTGAAGATCAATTGGTAGATTGAATTCCTTTAGACTTGAACATTCTGCTTCTATTCCTGTTATTTCCAATCATCCACCCTCATCCTAGGTATGAATATATCACATGGTGCATTCTTTTGATTGTAGCAATAATCGCTTTTTTTTTTATATAGAAACATTTTTTCTTTTTTTTCTTTGTTTTATAGCCAATCGACATGCACCCCACACTTGTTCAAGAACTCATCAAATAACAAAGTCAATGCTCTCTTATTCCCTAAGGTTGGGTTAGAACATGGTTTTTCATTTAAGGCACGTAATGAGTTAGAAACAAAGAATGGTCAAATAAGCTCAAAGGGGTTAAGCAAAGGAAAATATGTAAGGTTAGCTATTTGGTCAAAGTAGTTAATTCAAGAAAATTTGCCTCAATCATGTTTATATGCATGTGAAAATGTAGCTTCAAAAAGAATCAAAGCAAGTTCTAGAGTAACAATTCCATGAGAAAAATCACTCAAGAAAGAAAAGAATGGTACATGGATGTTCAATCCATTCATCGATAAGCTCAAAATCTCATAAGGCATAATTCTATCATTCTCGGTCCACCAATTCAACATCCATAACCAAGCATGTGAATTTTAAGAAAGAAGATAATTTACTTTGCAAATTTTCCCGAATTTGAGTTGTTACTTCTACACAAACTAGTTACGACCCCAACTAAGATACGTCTCAAGAGTAAAATTTACTCCTTACTCTACCATCCTTCACCTTTGGTTTAGTAAGTTCTATGACAAACACATAAACACAAATGACATATTAATACACACACTTTCTAAAAAAAAATTATTTTTTTTATTTTAATTTTACACACAACTATCCTTCCCCAACAGATCACAACATTGTCCTCAATGTTAACAATGAAATCAAAGCGAAGAAATAATTATCAATATACATCAAAGAAATTATTGGGACAAAATTAAACAAAGTAATGAGGAGAAGTCACATACCCGAAATGCTTAGACGAGAAGAGAATAACTACATCTTGACAATGGTTAGCAATGACAAAAAAAAATGAAATAAATAAGCATGGAAACAAAAAAAAATTTTTTTTGGGTTTTTTTTTGTTTTATATATTTTTTTTTGCCGACACTATTTACATCCCTATACAAAGGCTCCGAAATCTGGGAGGCACTTAAGCCGACTCAATAAAAATACGAAATACTAAAAACTTACCTCAGCTTTGGTAGACAGGATCGTCTACCAAAGTTTCTGCTACATCTGGATCTTTCAACTCAAGTTATAGCTTTGACCATTTACCTTCTTCCAAATTAATTTTATAAGAAACTCAAGGGACGAACACCTTTTTATCGTAATGCTCCAACCTTTCATAAGAAACTCCTTAAACTTTGGTTGCCATGCACGAGTGTCATGATCTGAGTTTTATCAAAAATAGTAGAAATATCAACTACATCGGAGGGATTACTTGATAGAATTAAACTGAGAATTGATAAGAAAATTCTCAAGGGGATCAAATTCATGGGTTGTAGAAACTCCCCTATCCATGATTAAGTCAATCATGTATGTCTGGTGGCCTTCATCATCATTTTCTGGCTTAACAATACTTTTTGTCACCTTAGGTTCCTTGGGTAGCTCAGCATCACTACTATCTTGATTCTTTTCCACATCCTCTAGCTCATTCACACTCAAGGAGTTCATCACTTTGGACATTTGACTCTTTATCTCCTTACTTTCTTCAACAACTTTTTCATTCTTAAGGGTTATCACTGACTTGACTTGATCTATTTGTTGGTTTTCTGGATTACCATCTTTTAGACTGTATTGACCCTTGGGATTTAGTTGAGGTTGAGAGGAAACTTTCCTTTCTCATGAATGGCAAGTCATGAGAAGAAAGTTTAGCAAGATTGTCTTTTATGTCAATCATGGTTTGATTGTTGTGGTTATTGATGGCCTCTTGTTTTTTCATGAATGCATGCAATGTTCCTTCAAGGTTTTTCCTATATGGTGGGACATAGGGTACATATCCTTGAGGATTTTGAGAATCTTACTGTGCCTGAGGAGGTGGTGGTTGCATGAGTTGTGGTGATTGCTATTCCTCCAATTGAAGTTAGGGTGATTTCTCCATCCCGGATTGTATGTATCGAAAAAGAAGAAGTGAATGGCTTTTTAAAATTGTTCATTGCATTTACTTGCTCATGCACAACTTCTTTAAACACAGGAAGTTTTGGACATTCATTTGTTCGGTGTCCTAATTCATCACAAATGCTACAAATTTCTTCATTTTGCCTGATTTGATTTCTTTTACTTTCCGAGATTCCATAGCTTCAATCTTTCTAGCCAAACTAGCAAACTTAGCATTTAGATCTTCTTCTTGACTAAGATGATATTTTCCTTTACTAGCATTTGCAAGATTAGATCTAATTGAATTTTCAGAAGGATTAGTATCATGCCAAGATTGAGAATTTTCAGCCAAATGGTCTAAATAATCTAAAGTTTCTTCAGGTTCTTTATCAAGAAACTCACCATTGCACATTGTTTCCACAAATTGTTTAGTTTCGGGTGTCAACCCTTCATAAAAGAAGCTTATAGTGTGCCATTTTTCAAAACCATGATGTGGGCAAGAATTCAACAAATCTTTAAAACGTTCCCAACTTTGAAAATATGCTTCATTTGAATTTTGGAAAAAATTTTGGATTTGTCTTTTCAAAGCATTGGTTTTATGTGTTAGAAAAAATTTCTTCAAAAACTTACATTGCATTTCTTGTCATGTGCTAATTGATCTTGGTTTCAAAGTGTTAAACCAAGTTTTTGCTTTATCTTTCAAAGAAAATGGAAACAATTTAAGTTTAACAACCTCTTCAGTGCAAGTTTGATCATGAAAAGCAGTACATACTTCTTCAAATTCTTTTAGATGTAAATATGGGCTTTCAGATTCTAAACCATGGAAATTAGGAAGTAAAGAAATCATACCTGACTTGAATCTAAAATTGTTGGCATTGACTGGAAAGATAAAATATGATGGACTAGAATTTCGAGATGGTTGCAAATACTCACGCATGGTTCGCAACGGTTGATTTTCATGTTCATCATGCACACTTTCGTTTTCAGCCATTGTGCTTAATGTGTGTGATTGTGATTCAGACAAATCCATATGTACAGTACTAGGATTAACTTTAACCAAACGACCATAATTTAAATCACGATACCAATTAAACATAAATAAGTAACTTAAAATAGAAAAAAAAAATACAGACTTAGCAGAAGTATAAATCGTCCATTAAATATTAACAAAGGTGTGGTATAAACCAACCACCAAATAAGAAAATAACAAAGGTGGGGTAATAAACCAACCACCAAATAAAAAAAATAAAAATAAAATAAATAAAAAGTTAGTATGCAGATAAATTAAAATGTTAAAAGCGAGATAAAGTAAAAAGTTAGATAGTTAGTAAGTTAGTAAGTTAGTAAACAAAAAAAAAATGACAGAAAATAAATAACAAAAAAAAAATGACAGAAAATAAATACAAAAAATAAAGTACAAAAAAATAAAGAGAGAGTTACCCCCACTAAGTTAATATGTACAAGAAAATAAAAGGAGAATTACCCCACTATTTAAATTAAAATGCGAAAAATAAAGTGCAGAAAGTAAATTACAAAAAGAAAAGTAAAAGGGAGAGGTTCCCCACTAAATTAGTGCGTAAAATAAAAGGAGAGTTTCCCCCACTGTTAGTATGTACAAAAAATAAAAGGGAGAGATTTCCCCCACAAAGTTAGTAAGTTAGTATATACAAAAGAAAAAAAAAATTAAAAGAGTAAAAAAAATATGTACAAAATATTTACAATTTAAATTTGTTCTTCAAATCAAGTCCATTGAACAACGGCGCCAAAAACTTGATGCACACTTTTAGTTGTTGCATTTACAAACCCAAGTGTAGGTTGTCTCAAGTAATAAATTTCTAGAGTCCGAGGTCGATCCACAGGAATTGTTGAAGATTAATTAAGGTGAAGTGAATATTTTGTTACTATGATTAAAATTATTTACTTGGGTTAAAAGATCCACTCTTGGTAAATAAAATAAAGGTAAGATTAATTCCTTTTATAACTCAATTAGAATCCTCACAACATGGAGGTTCCAATCGGAAAATACAACGTTAAAAGTCTATTAAAACTATATACGTATTTATATTATATTTCCAAAAATATTACTACCACTTATAAATTGGTTAAAGCATTCATTGTGCCAATATTTTGTCTACAACAAATCAAGAACTCCACTTTATAAGGAGAGTTTCTAACACCACCACTTATAAATGGGTTAAAGCATTCATTGTGCCAATCTCTTGTCTACAACAAATCAAGAACTCCACTTTACAAGGAGAGTTTGGAAACAAAATATAATACGTATAATGATCACTTGAAAATATATCATTTAAGCATAAGAGAGAAATTAATCTAACCTTATTTCATTACCAAGAGCTTCACCTCTTCACCCAAGTAAAATGAAACTTAGTTACTCATAGATAAGAAGAAAGAAAGAGAGAAGAAGAAGAAGAAAAACATAACTTCAATTTAGAACAAAGGAAAATTACTACAAGAAAACTTAGTAACAAACTAGCATTATTTTGATAACTAACACCTAATACACCTAATGATCTGCCAAGGCCTCCTTTTATAGAGGATTAGAGATACAAAATGTCAAGGGGGCTGAGTTATTAGTGGGTGGATGATTGGAAAATGCCAAATGACATTAAATGACATTAAATGAGTGGGAAATAATGGAGATTCCTTGTCTCCGAAATCATGCAGCTCTGAAGTCATTGCATTCGTCATTTTTGAACCAAGTGGTCTTCATGAAAGTTGTAGGCCTAGATCTTAGCTTTCAAATGGCTTTGGTTTGGGTCCAATATCATTTTTACAACTCTAGATACGTTCAAATTACTACATACTGTCCAGGCCCAGTCACAGCTCCTCTGTTCTGACTTCCAAACCCAATATCACCTTCAAGGAATCCGATTCTGGAAAAGTGTTCAACATGAAAGTTGTAGATATGGGTCTTAACTATTCAGCATCCAAATTTCAGTCCATTTTACAACATCTAGCCCAAAATCTGTGATGAACATTATACGTAGGTCAAGCTGTCAGGAACAGTACTCTAGTTCTTGCTTCAACCCCAATTTGAGTTATATACTCGTGTGATTGGGCCTTTGAGGTCTTCATTAAAGTTATAGAACTCTCTCTTATCTTTCAAATGCCACTAGAATCACCTCCAAAGACCACTTACAGCCCAAGATATGGTCAAAGTACAGAAACAGTGTAAGACGTAAATTATGCTAAAAAATTCAATTAAGTCTAATTTGAGTCCAAATTTACAAAACATAATAAAACTCAATCAATTAAGTACATAAAGAGTGTAAATAACTAAAAATGAAGGATTATTAATGTATCAAATATATGATCATCACCTATAACAATATAATAGACAATTATCTATCATAACAATATACAAACACTTACAAAAAACTGATAATAGTATATCATACATATCAATATATATTCGAGATATACACATAAACACATATATTCAAAATATAAATATAAATATAGTATACATACATGAATACACACACACATATTATTATTAACAAATATAAATACAATATATACATACATGCAGTACTCCAATAATGTCCTATCTCATGCACCCATACCAACGTCCCATGCACCATGTATGGGTCGCATGGGGCATAAATCTCGATGGCACCCATTATAGGAGCTTAGGTCGTCATGGCCTTCAGGGACAATAACTAGCACTGGAAGGAGAAGCACTAGATTCAGAGTAGTCAGGGATTGACATTTTTGCTCAACCTGGCACTCAAAGGATGGAGCTTGGCTATGGAGGGGGAGAGAGGACGGAGAAGCAAGAGGAAGGGGGAGAGTGGACGGAGAACAAGGAGAGGAACGGGGAGAAAGGACAGAGAAGAGGGAGAGGAAGGAAGAGAGAGTCACAAAAATAGAAGAGAAATGAGTTGTGCATGGTAACATCTCAAGAAACATGTTAGGCTTGTATATGGTCTCAGAGGTACTATTATACTTATATAACATGTCAGTTAAGTTTTGCGACAAACTTTAGGCACTTTGTTGTAACTTAGAGTGTAAAAAGTAGCTTAAAATGACTTAAATATTAGCATAAAAGGCTAAGTTGAGGAAAACAAGTATGAATAACTTCTTTCTAGGTCACAAATGAGTTAAATATGGTGCAGTTAAAATTTGAGAGCAATCGAAGTTCGTTTGATATTTTTAGGCATATTAGTTGTGCTTTTAATACCGGGTTGAACCCCAACAGATATAGAAAAATAAAGAATTGGTGAAACATGATTTTTAATGAATCTTAAGATTTATTTCAAATCTGTTGAAAGTTAGAAAACTTGATTTGGTGAGATCTAAGTATTCTTAACAGATCAAGAAATTACAGTAAAATGTCAAAATGATAAAATTACCCTTGTTCCTATATCTTTTATCTCTCCCTCTCTACGATTACAGAAGGTAGAAAAACAGAAAAAGAAAAAAGAGAAAAAAGAGAAGAGAGAAAGGGGATGAGGAAAAAGAAGAGGATCCAAGGCAAGATCAAGAGCAAGGCATCAAGGATCAAGTGTCTACAAGAAGTAAGAGATTTCTATTCATCTTTTCCTCTTATTTCCTTTTCAATGGAGAGGGTTATTTTTTTAATAGAAAAGGGGTTTGGATAGTCAAATCCATGTTCTAATCTTGATTCTTGTTTCCAAGGATTAAGTTAGGACAGTTTTAGCTTAGTGAGTGTTAGATAGTCATTTATGGCTCAATCTAAACCATTTTGGTTCATGATTGAGGAACTTGAAAATAGTTTGGAAAAGATGAGATTTTGGTTGTAATTGATTGATTTTGATCATAATCTAAGTTGATTGAGTTAATTTTAGTGTTTGAGGATCCTAAGATGATTAGAAATCAAGTTAAGGGTGGAAAATCCTTTGAAATGGGTTGAAAAAATGTCTCCCGGGCTAGGTTTTTACAGAATTTTTCAAAAACAAAAATTCTCTACGGGTGTCACGGCACAAAAAGTGAGGTTCCATGGCACTACACTTTCTATTTTCAGTTTTCAAGCACCCGAAAGTGAGGTGTCGCAGCACAAAATAGGGGAGGCCGCGGCACTTACCCATAAGTCAACAGAAACAGGTCTTTTTGAATAACTTGTGGTTTTTGTTGCATAACTTGAGCTACAGACATCGTATTGACCTAATTCTTGTTGCATTTGAAAGCTAAGATATAAGGCTTCAAGTGGTAGAAATTTTAGAATTCTAGAAGTTAGGATGTGCATCTGTGAAAATCAGCCTTTATAGGTGAGAATTTAAGTATTTTTGGAATGGTTTGAACCCCAGAAATACTAATAGTTTCTTTAATAGTTAGAGTTGAGTGTCATAGGGCCTAAATAGCTAGTAAATTAGTTCCCTTATACAATAAAGTTGAATCCTAGTAATTGGTTCCCTTAAGTGAGGTTGAACCAGCTAGAGAAAGTCCTAAGCTAGGCAGTGAAGTAGAGAAAGTCCTAAGCTAGGCGATGGACTAAAGAAATTCCTAAGTTAGGCGGTGGACTAGAGAAAGTCCTAAGCTAGGTGGTGTACTAAGAGAAATCTTAAGCTAGGCGGTGGACTAAGAGAAGTCCTAAACTAGGCGTTGGACTAGAGATAGTCCTAAGTTAGGCGGTGGACTAGAGAAGTCCTAAGCTAGGTGGCGGACTAAGAGATATCCATGCTAGGCTATGGATGAGCATATTCTATGCTAAGCTATGAATGAATTAAGTCCTAGGCCAAGCGCAGAATGAGATATGATGTTGTAGAAGTAGTACCTGGAACAGTTCACACAAATAAGTAAAAGGGAACGCAGTTCCTAAGAACAACTAAGGTAAGTATATGAGTAATGTGTTGGATTATAAGATTACTAGACGAATGTTTACATAGATTCAGAATGTGAACGTTCTAGTGGTTGTAAGTAAAGACTCGTTGCTAATTGCAATCAATGATCCAATGCTAGTAATGTTATTCATTATGAGATGATATTTGTATAGTACTTATATCATGTTAATGAATACTCATACTAAAGAAGTTAGTACAATATGCCTACTTTAAAGAGTAAAAAGAAAGCATGAGAAAACTTTTTGATATTTTACAATTGTGAAGACATTTGTTTATTATCGATAGTAAATTTATGAATTATAGTTTATAAATGTACTTTTGTGTATATTTGTTTTTATACCAAGAGATATATGTTACCACTGAGAATTTTTATATTCTCACCTCGTCATGTTTCATGGTTAGCAGGTCAAGACCCTACAAGATAGTAAGAAGATAAAGAAAATAGAAGGACTAGAAGAGTTTAGTTTCTATGTTTTAGTTCAAAGCTTATGTAATTTATTTATATTTGCTTTGAGAATGTAAAAAAAAACATAAAGTTGTATGTATAACACTTATATGTATGACTTTAACTATGACTCTCCATAATTATTTGTTTAAATGTTATGAATTAGTTGATGTATAAGTTAGAAGTAGCATGACTGATACTGTTCATCCAGAGATATGTCTAATATACTAGGGTATCGGTATTAGGATGTTACATTATGGTATCAGAGCAGTTCATCTTGTGAGTCAGGGTATGGACTGACTAAGTTTAGACAAGTTTAGAGTCTTTCACTAAGTGTTATGCATTCTTGTCCCATATGTGGCGTATGTGGATAGGATTGCATGACAGATCTTAGGTTAGAATGTTAATGGTTACTGTTACACATAATGTGATTGGGGAACCATTACTTCACCAAGGCAAACTAGGAGAAGTGAGAATTCTTCTAGTGAAAATTCATCTAAAATAGCTAAAGAAGTTTTGAGAGATGACAACTGCTAAGAGGAAGCAGATTGCTATCACAAGCAAAGTTTTAGAAGGGATGGAAGTAATTTCATCTCAGCAGCTAGTACCACAAGTACAGTCAGTGTATGAAGCGATAGTAGTAAAAGACTTAAACTTCCCAAATTTCTCAAAGTTTAGAAAGGTCAATCCTACATCCTGTAAGGGTAAGTAAGAACCATTGAGAGTAGGTGGAAGTGGCTTAAGAGAATAGAGAAAATCCTCACAGTTGAGGTTTGTTCAGATCACCTGAGAGTTTTGGTGAGTAGAATGCTAAGAAGATAGAGTTCTTAAGACCTGAAGAAGGTGGCATGTTGGTAGGCCAGTTGTGGCTAAGTTTGAAGAAGTGAGCGATAAGTACAGAGCGAGTGATAGAATTGCACTTCAACCCATAGAACTTGGAGTTAAGGGGTTGTGGCATTCGTTTTTTTGTGCTCATCATTCTTTGTTGGTGAAGGCTGACAAAGAATGGATAGTATCAAGTTTTTCATGGTACTCGAAGTGAAATCATGAATAAGTAAAGTTGAGTTTCCAATCCATTTCTACGTGAGTTATGGTGTTGTTAGATAGTTGTAGAATAAATGATTAGTATAGAAGTGAAAGAGTAAGAAAGTTGTTGTTTTGGAAGTTTTCAGTTTGTCCTCCTACAATATTCTTTTCGAATCAGACCAGAGTGGTAATTCTGAATGATGTACTTTCGAAGGTGATCGAATAGATGGAGAACTATTCAGATAGGCGATTGCAGACTAGTACGTCAAGCTAACCGAGTAGACAAAATGAGCTATTTGTTTGATAAGAGTTCAAGGTTAATCAAGTATACTATAAGAGTTATTCAATTAGCATAGTTTTAATTAGTTAAAATAAGCAAAGAGAAGCTTATTTTCGATTAATTGAGTAAGGTAGAATGGTGTTGTTAGTACCAATCAAAGAGAATAGTTAAGGGTCCCTACGGCTAGCCTTAAGTGGAATAGAAGTTACAAGGTTCTCACTCGAGGAAGTGAGAGGATGATAGGTACAAGAAGTGTTCTTCTAGACCTAGTCATCCTCAAGATAAAGACTAGTTGAGCTGCAACTCAACTGGTGAGAGGCGATTCCGCAAGGAATGTAAAAACCCTTAGGACACGGGTTCGATCCTAGGAAGTGCTACAGCACGAAGGTGGGATTGAATATCCGCCCCATAGGTGTACAATACCTGAGTAGATGGACACTTCTACGTGAGCCAGGGTGTTACATTAAAAAAGCGCCAGCTCAACTGGTGAGAGACGTTCCCTTTAAGGGAAACAAAAGGCCTTGGTCGCGGGTTCGATTCCTAGGAAGGGCTGCAAACTAAAGTTGGGAATTGAATGTTGTGCCAAATGTCAGACAATACCTGAGTAAATGTTAACGGCCCCCTAGGAGTAGAGGGAGTCTGTTACATGGGCATGAGTGAACTTAAGTAAAGGTGAAGGGACCAAAGTGTGATAGATGTGGAAGTTAACATAGTAGCAGACCAAGTTTAAGTTAGCCAAATAGTATGTTATACTTCAGACTAACAAGAACACTTTTAATTAAGTGTGCGTAGAAGTAGGGGGTAGTGCCTAACCTTAAGTTAAAGTAAGAGTATATACTCTGAATAGTAAGGAGGCAGCCCAAACTCCCGATCTTATATGAGGTAAGAACATAGTTAAAGATAATCTCTAAGTTTTAGTATATGATTCAGAAGTACCACACTCCATAATTTCATATGAGAACAAAAAGAGATCATATTTATCTATGTTTGAGTTTCCTCATGTTTTATCCCTGTCTACACCAACAGGAAAGCTAGTCACAACTTCCTTAGTAAATTTGGATTGTTGCGTAAAGATAAAATGTAAGATGTCATGTGTGAATCGTATCAATTTATCTTTCCTTAACATGGATATTAGACTAGACATGATTTTAGATTAATTAGATTGGATATTGAGGTTTATATCTAATGATTCTTCTGTGCCTATTTCTTTCGAGTCTATGTTTTGAGAGTTAAACAAGTGAACAACTTTTTATTAAAGAAGGCTTAAGCATTTGTTTTCCTTTTTCTCATCGAATGTGGAAGTTAAGTAAGTCTTAGGAAATATATCTATGATAAGAAGACATCCAGAGGTATTTCCTATGAAAATAATCAAGTACCACCTACGAGAGAAACAGAACTCTTTATAGGTATGATACAAGTTAAGTTAAATGAGGTGTTCGGTGATCATAAGAGTTTACAACACTTATTTGATCAGAAGAAGCTTAACATGAGATAGAGATGATGGATGGAATGCTAAGCAGAACTCAGTTTTGATTAAAGGATCATGACTTTGAGTTATAGTATTATCCGGGTAAAGTCATTGCAATGACTGATGCACTAGGTAAGAAAATCCTACATGTGTCTCCGATGACGGTCCAAGAGAGTGAACCTCTTGCGAGTTTCAGGAATTTGAGTCTAGTGGTGACTCTAACGCCACATAGTCTCATAGTGAACAGAGTGGGCATAGTAGATGACTTAAGAACTCAGATTTTAGAAATTCACAAGGAGGATGAAGCTCTAAGGGACAGTAATGAGCAGATCTTCTTAGGAACCCAAGAGAATTTTGTTATGACTGATGATGGAACGACGAAGTTTAGAGATAAACCTTATGTTCCAAGAGAGTCAAGAAATCAAAGAAAGGATTCCAGAGAAAGCTCACAAGAATAGTTATACCATTCGTCTAAAGGCTACTAAAATGTACCAAGATCTTCGGATAATGTTTTGGTGGCCTAGTATGAAAGAAGACATAGCAGAATGTGTGTCCAAGTACTTTTTTACCAGAAGATAGTATAGGGTGAAGTTGGCACTGAAAGAGCTTTTTGGGAATTGGAATCCCATATTAAGTAAGTTTACCTAGAGTTGTTGTACGAGGAAAATAATTTTGTGGACAAAATTTTAAAAATGAGAAGAGAAATATAACATCCTGATAAACATGTTAGGCTTGTATATGGTCTCAGAGGTACTATTATACTTGTATAACATGTCAGTTAAGTTTTGTGACAAACTGAGTTTATTTAAGCACTTTGTTACAACATAGAGTGTGAACAATAACTTAAAATGACTCAGATATTAGCATAAAAGGCTAAGTTGAAGGAAACAAGTATGAATAACTTGTTTCTAGGTCACAAATGAGTTAAGTATGGTGCAGTTAAAATTTGAGAGCAATTAGAGTTCATTCGATATTCTTAGGCATAATAGTTGTGCTTTTAATGCCGGATTGAACCCCAACAAATATGGAAAAATAAAGAATTGGTGAAACATGATTTTTAATGAATCTTAGGATTTATTTCAAATCTGTTGGAAGTTAGAAAACTTAATTTGATAAGATTTAAGTATTCTTAACAGATCAAGAAGTTACATCAAAATGTCAAAATAACAAAATTGCCCTTGTTCCTATCTCTTTTATCTCTCCCTCTCTACGGTTACAGAAGGCAGAAAAATAGAAAAAAAGAAGAGAGAAAGGAGAGAAGAGAGAAAAGGGAAGAGGAAAAAGAAGTGGATAGCAAGATCAAGAACAATGTATCAAGGATCAAGTGTCTATAAGAGGTAAGGGATTTCTATTCATCTTTTCCTCTTGTTTCTTTTTCAATGGAGAGGGTTATTTTTTAATAGAAAAGGGGTTTGGATTGTCAAATCCATGTTCTAATCTTGATTCTTGTTTCCAAGGATTAAGTTGGGACAATTTTATCTTAGTGAATGTTAGATGGTCATTTATGGCTTAATCTAAACTATTTTGGTTTATGATTGAGGAACTTGGAAATAGTTTGGAAAAGATGAGATTTTGGTTGTGATTAATTGATTTTGATCATAATCTAAGTTGATTGAGTTAAGTTTAGTGTTTGAGGTTCCTAAGATGATTAGAAATCAAGTTAAGCGTGGAAAACCCTATAAAATGGGTTGAAAAAGTGGCTTCCGGGCTAGGTTTTTGCAAAATTCTACAGAAACAAAAATTCTCCACGGGTGCCACAGCAAAAAAAAAGTGAGGTGCTGCGGCACTACATTCTCTGTTTTCAGTTTTTAGGCACCTGAGAGTGAGGTGCCACGGCACAAAATAGAGGAGGCTGCGACACTTACCCATAAGTCAGAAGAAATAGGTCATTTTGAACAGCTTGTGGCTTTTGTTGTATAACTTGAGCTACAGACATTAGATTGACCTGATTCTTATTGTATTTAAAAGCTAAGATTCAAGGCTTCAAGTGGTAGAAATTTTAGAATTCTAGAAGTTAGGATGTGCATTTGGTACATATGTGAAAATCAACTTTTTTAGGCTAGAATTTAGGTATTTTTGGAATGGTTTGAACCCCAAAAATACTAGTAGCTTCTTTAATAGTTAGAGTTAAGTGTCATGGAGCCTAAGTAGCTAGTAAATTGGCTCCTTTATGCAATAAGGTTGAATTCTAGTAATTGGTTCCCTTAAGTGAGGTTGAACCAACTATAGAAAGTCCAAAGCTAGGCGGTGGACTAGAGAAAGTCCTAAGATTGGCGGCGTGCTAGAGAAAGTCCTAAGTTAGGCAGTGGCGGTGGACTAGAGAAAGTCCTAAACTAGGTGGTAGACTAGAGAAAGTCCTAAGTTAGGCGGTGGACTAAAGAAAGTCCTAAGCTAGGAGAAAGTCCTAAGCTAGGTGGTAGACTAGAGAAAGTCCTAAGTTAGGCGGTTGACTAAGAGAAGTCCTAAGTTAGGCGGTGGACTAGAAATAGTCCTAAGCTAGGCGGTGGACTAGAGAAGTCTTAAGCTAGGCGGTGGACTAAGAGATATCCATGCTAAGATGTGGATGAGCACATTCTATGCTAGGCTAAGGATGAATTAAGTCCTAGGCCAGGCGCAAAATGAGATATGACGTTGTGGAAGTAGTACCTGGAACAGTTCACACAGATAAGTAAAAGGGAATGCAGTTCCTAAGAATAGTTAAGGTAAGTATATGAGTAAGGTGTTGGATTATGAAATTGCTAGATGAATGTTTACATAGAGCCAGAATGTGAACGTTCTAGTGGTTATAAGTAAAGACTCATTGCTAATTGCAATCAATGATCCAATGCTAATAATGTTATTCATTATGAGATGATATTTGTATAGTACTTATATCATGTTAATGAATACTCAGACTAAAGAAGTTAGTACAATATGCTTACTTTAAAGAGTAAAAAGAAGGTATGAGAAAACTTTTGATGTTTTACAATTATGAAGACATTTGTTTATTATCGATAGTAAATTTATGAATTATAGTTTATAAATGTACTTTTGTGTATATTTGTTTTTATACCAGGAGATATAAGTTATCACTGAGAATTTTTATATTCTCACCTCGTCATGTTTCATGGTTAGTAGGTCAAGACCCTACAAGAGGGTAAAAGGATGAAGAAAATAGAAGGACTAGAAGAGTTTAGTGTTAGGGCCAAAACGTGTTTGCCCATTTGCTAACCACAAGTGCACAGGTCGCACAAGTAATAAAATGATGAGTACAGATATCGTTCTTACGAGAATAAGTTTATTTCCAATGCTAAGTATTAACCGATAGCTTACCTAATTCTATTCAAGAACATAAAAATAGGGTAAAGCAATTAAAGAAACTAAAGACTAAAAAATGGTAAAGATAATGGTTAGAGATTAGAGAAATCCTTCTTCACCCTTTACTTCAACCAATAACATGCAATCCTCTTCATAAATATGAATGCAATGATTAAGTTAGCTTGAGAATCTACATTAGCTAAATGCCTATATCTAGGTCATCTAACCATGGTTTCAATTGTCCAACTCACTAAGTGTCCTTGAGAGCTAACACAAAATTCACTCTTTAAGGTCTATTCTTAAACACGTACTATGCATTACTAAGGGGTATATTTCTATCCTATTAGCGAATTAACTCATCCCGCCATTGGAATAGAATCGAACATGCATCAATCATACATACGATCTCAAACCCAAATCCCTATGTCTAGGTTCATTGGACTTTATCAAATCAACTTAAATGTTGGCCAAACACTCAAGAACATTAAGAATAATATGATTGAATTATATTTGCTTTGAGATATAAAAAATAAAAATAAAGTTGTATGTATAACACTTACATGTATGACTTTAGCTATGACTCTCCATAATTATTTATTTAAATGTTATGAATTAGTTGATGTATAAGTTAGAAGTAGCATGACTAATACTGTTCATCCAGGTATATGTTTAATATACTAGGGTATCAGTATTAGGATGTTACATACTTGGCTCTTAGAAAAAAGTTTTCGACCGATTATGATTCGCCAAAAATATTTTCTGGCTAGTATTTTTCAAATTTCTGGCTAGTAATTTGCCGAAATCATTGGAAAATGAAACTGGTATGTTACCTGAGTAACCAGTGTGAAATTCCTGGAAGCTAATCCATCGGAATCTCAAAAAACAAAACTGATACATTTATTGGCAGATAATCCATCGAAAATGAAAAAAAAAATGTGGCGATTTATCCTAATTTATTTTCTTTAACTTAATAATTTTTTCTCGATGTTTGGTTTTTCAGCGGATATTTCCGCTAGAAATTTTCAAGAATACCAGCGGCATGGATTAATCTGGAAAAATCTACCACTAATCGTCAAATTTCTTGTAGTGAGACCCATCCTGGCCCAATAATTTGGCCTGGCCTAAAAGTTATTTAGGCGGGCTCGGGTCCTAAAAAGTAGGGTCATTGCAATTTCGAGTTTGATTCGAGCTACACTTCAAGTTGGTTTGAGCCGACCCTATGTTATAAAATATTTTAAGATTTGTATTTTCTTAAAAAATGAATGATAAATTGCAAAACTTCTTAATTTAAATTAATATTTAAGCATAACAAGATAATATTTTTTATTGATACAATTTATTTTGAAATATATTTTATAAAATATCTCTTAATTATAATTTTTTTTTTTAAAATTTTATGACTTAACTATACATAATGTCTAAATTATACATTTTGTCTAACTTTCGAGTTGGCCTAATATTATCTCAATCATTAATTGAGCCATGATCAATTCAAGACCAAATCTTAAAAATTAGTCATATCAAAATATAGGGTTGGAACTATGAGCACTTCTAACCCCACCTAAGTTTCAAATGTGTATACGGTAACGGAGAGAGATAAACTCATCCAATGTTTTTGGAATAAATGGTAAATGAGAAATATAAAATATATTTGAGTTTTTTTAATTAATGTTCTAAATTGTTGGGTTTTTAATTTTATGTGAACTAACATATACATATGATTCCTTAAAATCTGTAGTAATTAAATGTCAAATTCTGTGCAGCATTGTTTACCAAAAGAATTATATGCAGCATCTATTCGTTTAATGCATTGAAATTATTTTTGTTATTAGGGTTTAAATAAACATTTAAATCTATTGTGGATTGTAGCGATATATAGCATATAAATTTTTTTATGATCCATAAATTAACACATATTATAAATATAAGAGAGGTCGCTACTCTTTATTACTCATTGAAATGAAATCATATGCATTCAAGGCATAGGAAAAATAAATCTAACGTTTGATTAGTTCAAGTAGTTTGACATTTATTTTTCTTAAATAAAGTCTTGAATTTGAGTTGTAAATAAAAAAAAATTAATGTTGAAAAAATTATATACATTTATAATTTGACTCAGCTCGATTTCAGATTAGTGAAGACTCAACCGGCTTCTGGATATTGGAGTGTTTACACCGAATAAGGCATAGGGAGAATAAGTGGAGTTTTTCTCTCTCAACGAATTGAACAATAAAGTCCTTGAATTCGGTTTTCTATAAGTTTCATAAAATCTATAGCTGAATTTCGATTCCTGCATTAATGGCAGCAGTGCAATGCAAACCTTACAACAAGCACTTCGAAACTGATTCACCATGCTTGATGCATGCAGGGGCATGTCAAATCAAATGCCTAAGCATCTGAGCAAACTCAAACACTTGAACTTGCTACTCTTTTTTTGCTTGCTTTCCGATGAGTCAGGCTGTGCTCTTGTCTGAGACTGAGACTCACCCTCTGTCCAGCCATTCCCATGATTACGTTTGGAAATGTTTTCCACGGACTCTGGGCTTGGGGCCTGTGTGTTTGAACAGTCTTCCTCAGTGATGCTATCCACTTCTTCAATCTCAGCTATGCTAGCAAGTGCAGTCCCTATTGAGCAGCAATTTTGGAGAAGCCTTGTCAGAGTTTTGGTGATCTCTGCGAATTCTGGTCGGAGCTTTGGGTCTTCTGCCCAACAGGATTGCACCAGGGGAAGTAGATTTGCTGGAAACTCATCCACACTAGGCCTCATGTTCTGCAACCACAAGCACGAAAATAGATTATAGAACAACATACCCATGTTAATTTAAAAGATTATATCTCACTCACAACTGTGTAATGTAACTACCAAACCCAGAACTGATATGAATATGATGTTCAGATCCTACAGACCAAAATGTGAGCCATTCAGTCTTGCAACCACGCTGACTTCTTTGTCCAGACACCTAATTTTTATTCTTGCTTTAAGAATATCAGAGATATAGAATAGGATGAACATCTGCAAATTTTATCATGAGCAACTACACCACAGAAATATTATATCTCTGATCATATCTAGTGATGCACAAGAAAAAATAGCAATGAATACAAAAAGTAGAGTTAGCCATATTTTGCAATTCTATTCTACTCAAGATATCATAGCATATATGGTAAACACCTCATCGTTGAAGTGAAGATAAAATAAGCTTTGAAGAAGTAAGATTTTATTGAAATATATTAAAGGAAGATATAAAAATGGAAAGAAAGTGGGGAGGATGAAGAAAGAATTTCGTGAGTAAAGTTAGAACATAGAGAGCAAAAAGTAATTAATTACATACGTTTGCTGCAGCATATGCTGCCATCAAATCTTTCCTTCCTTTAAATGGAATTTCGTTTTTGATCAACGACCACAGAACTATTGCGAAGCTGTAGACATCTGCCTTGCGATCATAGCATTTCTTTGCTCCCTTTGGAAGTGGATTTTTGCTGAATAACTAGTACAGTGCATATATAGGAAGAATTAGAAATATACAGCAGACATGAGGATGATTTTATCGATATGAACAGGTATAAGCGTCCTATATCCATATGCTAGAGACAAATATAATCCAAGAAATGTACCTCAGGAGCCATATATCGGTAACTACCAGCCTCACAAGTCATGTCATCACGTATCTCCTCTCTAGCTATCCCAAAATCAGCAAGTTTAACATGCATCCTGTCTTTTGTAAGAAGTAAATTACCTAGAAAAGACATAGTCATGGATAGCCCTTATAAGTGCACGGCTGCATCTGCTATTAAACAAAATGAAGTTAAAATGGTGTCCTACTAAGTGTCCAAATGATTATTGACGCCTTCCCTTGATTGTGAATGAACTGATTAGTGCATGGTAACAGAAAACATAAACCCCTCTCAATTTAGTATAGGCACTTAATTATCTCAGCTCTACAAAGACGATTTCATAGCATTCACAAAAGCAGTTAGAAGTAAATCTGATTTTATAGTAGACAATCTACGAATTTTATTTTATTTTTAAAAAACTCCAAGTTGTATGACCATGTGGGTACTAATCAGAACCAAAAAAAATCGTTAAAAAGAATAAAGAAAAAGATTACTAGGCTTCAGATCACGGTGAATGATGCCATTTGCATGCAAATATTCCATAGCTTGAGATATGTCCAGAGCAAAACTTAGACATTGCTCCAAATCTAGAGTCATTGGATAGATGCTCTTCAAGTTTTTTTTAAGTGAACCACCTTCCAAAAGTTCTGTAATTATCACCATCGACGGTTCCACAGAGGCGCCAATAAACTGCAAAACAAGCTTAAATCATCTAATTAACTTGCCAACTCTGAAAAGTTAAGCAAAGAATAAATTTGGAAAACAAATAAATAAACGGGTTAAGGAGAAGGCGAAGTGGTAAATGTGGACTATTTTGTACAACCAATTAGGAAAGGTTTTCTATCAAATCAAAGATACTAGATTGGGACAAGTTAAAAGAAAGAAGAGGTTAAGGAGACAATAACAAGTTGTATTGATGAAGCAATTTGAGAACTAATCATATATACCAAATTTCACCACTTCCATAATGCATAAGGAGTTGTATTAAAATGGATATAGGTGTTACAAATATATCATATGAGAAAATAATTATTAAAGTAAACCAAGACTGTCTTCCAAAACCTCAACATCTGTCATTTGAGAAGTAAAAGCAAACAAAACGAGAGAGAAAAATGTTGAAAGAACAGACAGTACAGTAGTGTTTTTTCTTAACAAGAGAAGAATTATATCAGAGAGAAAGGTGCAAAACACAAGTGGAAAGAAGATAAGAAATCCTCCTAAAAAGAGAAAAGAACAGGGAGCCAAAGTGGGTAAAGAATGAGATAAAGCTATTAGCTATCCAAATGATGTAAAATGATGTATGCTTAAATACAAAATAACACAGAACAGTGTAAGATTGGCACTTGGCATATACACTGTTTTGAAAATAGCACGCTCCCAACCCTTCATTTGGCATTTCGCAACTGTTTTGAGCCATAGGCGCTTGGCATATAGAATTTCAGTATGAGATGGTTGTCCTATCTCCAAACTCCAAAAAAAGATGCATCAAGCTATTTTGTACATACTAGATATACCATGTTCTTTCAATTCCTTATCTTCATGTATATGCTGTGAAGAAAAATAAGTGGCAAAATCTCATGTCTGTGAGTACATTGCCTTATATAGCTTCCATAAAGGACATTTTTTTTTTTGGTTTTGCATAAAGGACAATTTTTAAACTTCAAATTTAGTTGTTAAGTTATTGATAGGTTAAGCATTATGGCCAACATTCTGAAAGCAAGGGCGTGATCATTTATTCTGGAAGTTGACAGCTGCAGAATAAATGTGACGAAAGCTTTCGTGCTATCACTGAAAAAGCAAGCTTGATATTTTCCATGCCAAAACATATGGATAAGATATGTGGTAAACAAGGGTAACTTGACTGAAAATCCGTGGTGATGCTCTCACATTTGCAACCCCCTAAAAAAGGAAAAAGCTTTTATACTTTCAATGACAAGCAACTGCCTATAAAAATTAACTATTGCTCCTGAGTTGTGATTTGTGACTGATAATTAGACCTAATTCTTTGGTAAATTTGTTTTAACGTCATTAAAAAAAAGGAGAATTTCAGTAAATGTTGAGAGGAAGCAAACAAATATGGAGGCATTCACATAAGAGAAGACACTACAAAATACCTTCACAATATTTTTATGTTTAATCCTAGATATCAAGTTCACCTCCCGCTGAAATTTCGCCTTACATTCAGGTGAAGCATCCATTGTTCTTTCTGGAAGTATAACCTTTATAGCAACAGGATGGAATTCATACCTAAACCAGCAAGCATTAACAATTAAACATTTAGTATTAGAGGAAACAACATATGGAAAATTTTAATTTGAAGTTTTTGTACACTTAAAAATGCTCTAATGAAACTCACATACCTCATGCAAATGGAAAAACAAAAATGTTTACACTTCCATTAGTTGTCTTGGTCAGCACAATAGCATTTTGTTTTAATATTTTTGCAGCCATAAAAAAGACTTGCATACATGTTGCCACCAATTATTTGGCTACAGCACATAATCAAGTTGGCAAACAATAAAAACTCGAAACTTGAATCCTGCAACCTGTCACTTATCCGTTTGGAATGCAAACGCAGGACTGATTGTTCTTGTATCATCCAAAATACAATCACTTATATTATATACAAAGACAAATTTTTCGATTAACTTCATGATAAACTGCCCTTCTATAGTTATAGTCGTCCACTATATCTTAACACTGGTTTTAGCATACTCTACAGTTTTTCCCTTTTACTCCTTTCGTTACACTTCCATTAATTTATTAAGCATATGATGAGTCATGTCTTAAGAGTTTCGACTTGCCATATCCTTCAAATCTGCCTGCAACTGATGCTTGTTTGAAATATATTAATTTCTGGGTTTTCCACTTACCTAATTCGACAGCCTATCCTGCCATTCTCATAACTCTAAGAAAGTTTCTTGCTTGACTGCTCAAGATTGGAAACCACAAAGAGTCACTACACTTAGAGCTATGTTTTGATGAGGTTATTTTACAAGATAAGCACCTAGCTAGACGGATTATGCATAATAAACCAAGAGGATTTTGCTCTCAGGTTTTACTTTCATCGACTTCTCAAAAAAATAAAAAAAAATCCTTTCCACATCATTTTCTTTTAGTTTAATGATCCAAAAGGGAAGAATTCATTTTCCAGTATAGAGTGCTAAGTGTATATTTCTGATTCAAAGTTTCACTATCATACACGGTATTTTTGAAGAATATAGGAGTGGGGTCACATTTTTAATACTCTGGCAGTGTGGTATCAACCCCAAATTAATTTTCTACTCAGAATTCGGGAGATTTAATGTCAGATAGCTTCGTAATAAAAAATAAAATAAAATAGTAGATAACTTAGTAATTGACTAACACTTAATTAATATGTGTTCTTAGGCATGGCATCCCAAAGATCCAGGATAAAATGCAAGTCAAAGTTCAATGTACGAAAAAAGTGTTTATGCAGATTTTTTTTTAAAAAAAAAAGTATCTATGATCACAATTGAACTGGAGCATATATTTTATATAATAATTCATAGAAAGACGATAGGTTAACCTCCCAACATATGTGAATCATTCAAAACCATCCAACGAAAGGGTTGACTAAGACATCCATGACGAAAGAAGTGAATCAAATCAAAGAAGAAATCAAAAGCAAAGTCGGGAAAGACATGCACACAAGTATGAGCAAAGCTAAATACATATTGTACCAAAAAAAGAAAAGAAAAGAAAAAAGCTAAAGATATATAAAAGACAGAATTTATAGTAGCAACCAAGGGTGCTCACCATCCTTTGTAGACAATAGAGTGAGACCCTTCTCCGATCATGTGGCCAATGGTTAGTTTATCACGGTCCACTAGCAAGCTAGGATCAATATCAAAGACAAAACCATCATCCAAATCAGCAGCATCGTCGTCCCTTGCCCTGAATCCAGTGTTGTTTGAGGAGCATGCGAGTGAGACATGGAAGAGGAGCTTACTGTCTGAGAGTGAGAGCTGTGAAAATTCCTGTGCCATTGCTTGGTTGTATCACAGAACAGATGATTGGGTTTGGTAGCATTTAAAAATCCAATGACAGGGAAAATTTGGAAACTGTTGTAACATTTTTGGAAACTCATTTGTTTCCTATTTGAGTCGTCTCCAGGGCCAAGAGATGTTGCATCATAGATGAGCTATTCAACAACTTGCCATTTCTGTCAAAAACAAAATTTAGGTTTCTTTCCTTTCCAGTTTTGCTTTTCACAAACCAATTTTTACATATCATTTTATATCAAATAACTGACACACAATGTGTATATATATTATGAGATGATTAGAAATATTAATCAATAAATGTGTAAATACATTTTTTCTTTCCCTTTTAGACGTCGAATGAATGTTATACGCGCCAAGATAAATTGCTCCTTTTTTTTCCCTTTCTTTTTACATTTATAATTTACTCCCCTGAAAAATTTCAAATATCATAACTGGGTTAAACTCAAATTGCAAAATAAACTAGAACTTTATGGAACCTATGATTTTAACTTTTTCAGGACCAGCCAAATTGTTAAATTAAATTAAATTTATTTTTAAAATGCAAATGTACTTAAAACAAATTGATAGCTTTTCGAGTTCTTTCCTTAGCGTACCAAAATTATAAAACCTTTCTTTTGGGCCTATATAATATATAATAATACATTAAAAGTAATGCATATAATTGCATATATATACACTAAAATTTTTACGAATATATTTTTTGTTTTTAGCTAATGACATTATTTTGATGAATATAAGAATGTATATGAAAGTTTCTAGTAAACTAAAATATTTTGAAAGGATTATAGCTAATGTGACATTGTATTGGTATTGAATCTATCATATTTTTTGTTTATATTCATATGCCATGGTCAAGAGTTTCATGTAATTTTCAAGATAGATTAAGCGAATTTAAATATAATAAGAATATCTATAACTCCATGTGAAATTTATAATTTTCTATTTTATAATACTAGGTATTAAATTAGAAAACTGATCCTCTCCTATTACAGGAGAAGAAGTCCTGTTTTTTATAAAGCGTAAAATATATACATATCGCATGTAGTATATTATAAAAAAATTATATATACACATGTAATATATAAGTTTAAGCATGTATTTTTAACCAACAAAATATTCTCTTATTTTTAACTAATAGGAAACGATCCTTATCCATTAAATTGTGAAGCATTGATCATAAAAAAATTGAAAGAATAATATATGTCATTTATTGCTTTTAAATGTAAGAACATTATCACTTAAATATAAAATCCAAATAAAAAAATATTATTTAATTAATCATACTATTAATTATTTCATAATTCGATGAAAATTTAGAGGAGATTGGAAAATATGATTATTAATTATCTTTATCATTAAGATATTCAATATTTTTTACCAGAAAAGAATTAGAGAAAAAATTCTATGTTTATAAATATGACTTAAAAAATCCAAAAATTTATTGTAAAAGCCTAATTAAGAAGTATAGATACAGATATAAAATACAAATAGGACACGATATCAATATATGGATACAAAAAGTTCTAAAAATTATAAGACGTGATAGCACTGAGAGCCTAAGAAATAATATATGAAATTAATAAATATTAATATAAAAAAACAAACACTAAATTAAAATAAAGGCAGCAATTTTTCATTAAATTAACATTGATAGTTGTAAATTCAATAAAATAGTATTTTTTTATTAAATCATTGTAGTATCTCATTTGTATTAGTATACAAATTAATTAAAATTTATAAGTTAGAAGTATTCAAAAATATCAAATAAATATTCGATATGATATATATATATATATCACATACCAATATGACAATTATTTTAAAGTATTTATAAAAACCCAAACGCTGCAAAGTCAGTCAACTGAGACGAGTTTTTTAC
The DNA here is from genome assembly GCA_029884595.1 of Ormosia semicastrata. NCBI lineage: Eukaryota > Viridiplantae > Streptophyta > Magnoliopsida > Fabales > Fabaceae > Ormosia > Ormosia semicastrata. The sequence goes on from JAQQTO010000037.1 coordinate 12,556,491, forward strand.
AATAAAGATGGAAACTAATTTCAGTATCTGAATAATGTTCTTTCGTGGTTCTTCAAAGTCTCGCCAAAAACCACCAATTGGCAATACAGGAGTTTGGTATATAATTAAAAGTCCCTATTTTTTTTTTCGGAAAGGAAAGTATTTATTCTATTCACTTTTAAAATTATCGTTTAAATTTTAACATTTAACTCACGCATGTTTTAAAAATAATTTACGTGACAAAAAATAAAGGAAGGAAATACTTATATTAAATATATTATCATAAAATTAGAGTTTTCTATTTTTTTACCGGAAAAATTTGGAGCTTTCTTTATCATGTTTAATACTAACTTTTTTGTGGGTACTACGTGCTATTCAATCTGTATTTTTATTTTCAATTAAAAGAAAATATTTAATAATGAGAGTTCCGTTATAACTTCACAATTTTGTTATAAACACTTATAACAACAAAATAAAAGTTGAAGAATATTGTGCCCAGGTTGAAGAGTATTTTAATGTAGTTGTAATTGCAAGTTAAAAAATATTTACACTTTCATACTTTTTTAATTTATGTTAATTAAATAATAATAATATTTAAAAAAGGTTTTTTAATATCTAAAAGCAAAATTAGATTAAAAATACCCCGTACTAACAAGAGTTTAGTGCATTAATAAATAAGTTACACTTTTAAAAAGAAAATCAAAGTTTAAATCTTAAAGAAGATATATATTTATTAAAAGAATTTTTTAGTCGTAACAGTATTTAAATGTTACTATCATAACAATGCCAATGTGAATACCTAGTTAATGACAAAAGGTGATTAAAGAAAACCCATCATAGTAGTATACATGATTTTTTTTTAAATGATATTAAATATCATTATTCATCCCCAAGAGAAGACGACTCCCCAAAACTAGTACATAGTAATTAGAAATCGTATTCTACACAACAAGGATTGCTAAATGAAGAAGGCGGTGTACGGGTCTCTCTCTCTCTCTCTATCTATCAATCTATCTATCTATCTATATATATATATATATATATATCGGTACATTTGATAAGATGCCAAATATTTATTAATTGTCTGTTCTCATAAAATATGTACAGATATTTATTAAATATTATTAACAATCAAATTTTTAATAATTAGTAAAGGTATTATCAATAAATGAAGTGCATTTCATGTACTTTTCAAATTGTTGTTATCTATATAATTAATGTTTATTTTATCATACTTTAGTGACAAAATAATCCTTTATATTTGTTACCTTTTATTTTTAAATATTTAAATATAATAAATTATTTAAGTTTAAAATATATTTTTGGTGAATTATAATAATTAAATTAGTCAAATAAAATTAATGTGTATTGATCCAAGTATAAGAGATTTATATCCTTTAAATATGTAATTTTAGATTTGATCTTAAAATTCATATATATAAAAATAATACTATTATGAGATATTTCATTTTAGATATTTAACTATACCTTAAAAGATTAGTTTTAATTTTACTTATCAAGTCGGAATACTGTAAGAAAAAAAAGTCAAATTAAACAAAGACTGAAAATGCATTTTAAAAGATAGTCATATTAAAGTCAACATTGAACTACTATTGCATGTTTAGTTTAGCTTTAGAAAACTCAAATTATAATGTTTTAGGTATTTTAAAAGAGTTTAATTTTGATTTATTATTGGTGTAAATTTTTTTATACAATTAACTAATTATATATTATCACATATATGAATTTTAAAATAATTATTATAAAATTTAAACATATTTAATAATGTAATAATATATAATTTAATGATAATATAAATTTTTTTTACACTAACAATACATTAAAATTAAATCCTTTCCCAAAACTAAACCAAACATACCATAAGATATCATTATTCGTTGATACCTATCTCTAATACACAAACGCTGTCTTTATCCTCGCTCCTCGCCCAATCAATGATTAAAGTTTAAGTTTCCACCAAAATAGGTATTAAATTTTAAGTTGAAAAGTGTGTTTATTAAATATATAAATAATAATGTTACACATACAAAAATTTTTTTTGATAACATTTAGTCAAAATATGGCAAAATTTAAGAGCAGTTGTTGAATACATCAAAATGGTAGAAATCATTTATTATCCAAGAGTCAATAATTATCTCAACTCATTCTAACAAAAATTATGATTGTTTAATAGTTTTCATATTTTTTGGTTTTACAGAGTATCTCCCCTCATCTAATATGTGAGAAATTAATCTCTCAAAGTACGGTCAGACGTCTATGCAGAAACCTTTCCCAACGGTGTTCATAATTCTCATATATAAATTAAATGTTAAACTGTTTTGGTTTTCTAGAGTGTCATTCACCCTATAGGTGTGAGACTAATTTCTCAGAATATTGTCAAGCGTCTAAGCAAGAACTCCTTCTAATGATGTTATTTTCATACACATGAATTTTAAAATTGAACTCAAAACCATATGTTTAAAGGACTCGAACTCCTTCCATTTAGACCAATATATGTTGATAAAAGTATTACAGTTTAAGCATCCAAGTATCAATTATTTTTACCAAACAATATTATTTTGGTGTATACATGTAATAAATTGTTGCTAACAGCAAGTGCACGAGTCGCACAAATAATAAAATATGAGTTAAAAGTATCGTTCTACAAAAATTATTCTAATTTTGTGTTAAATACTAACCAATCACTCCTTAATCTTTATCCAAACAACACAATAATTAGATAATCAAATGAGCAAAGAGCACAAGACAAATAATAAATAAAAACAAACAAACAAATCAAATAATAAATAAAAACAAACAAACAAAAACTAGGTAAAAGATTGAGAAAATAAAGAATTAAAGGTCTAAGGGTCCTTTATCCCTTACTACTTCATTTGAATACAAGCAACCCCAATTACAAAATATCAATTAATTAGTATTGTTAGATAAGACACTCAATTATTTATAAGTCTATCCCTAGGTCAAATAAACCTGCTTCACTTGCCAAAAAATCATATTCCTATGTCAATTAGTCCAAGACCACTCATTAAGACTAAGCCTCAAACAATAACTATGCATGATTAAGATGTATATTTCTATCCTAATAGTGAATCACTTTACCCACTCAATTAGATGAAAATGAACATGCATTATCCAAATCCTAGGTGAAATACCTAATTCCCTATTCCTAATTCCTTAGGGTTCTCGCATTAAACACTAGGTGGTCAATCAAATGCAAGCATTAACAAAGAGATAGAAAAACAAAATTGTTTCATTAATAAAGAGTAAGAAGAATTATACGAGATCCTAATAATTACATAACAAGTTTAAATGGAACCCCTAAAAGAGGATTAGAACATAATCATGTTCAAATCTATATACATTAAAGCAAGAAACATGAAGATGAGCAATAAAATCAAGAAAGAATGGGAAGAATGAACTAGATTATGATAATCTTGAAGCACTTTGATTTTCAACTCATTCTTGATCTCCTCCAAATTTCAAACTTCTCTCTCTAGAAATCTTCTCCAAAATCAGAGTCCTTGTCTCTAAAACTAAGAAAAACTGAACAAATGGTAAAAGACCCAAAATAAATTGTACAAAATACTATTTAAGTGAACAAGGATGCGTTCCATGCCTAGGCGTGGTTGACGTCCTATTTGGCACAACAGTTGAAAAACTCAAGAGCTCCACACCTAGGCGTAGATCGTGATACTTCCATGCCTAGGCGTGGATCTTGATATTTTTGCTTTGCTTCCATGATTCTTTTGACTTTCCAAACCTAAACATTAGACTTCAGACTCTCCATCAAAGTTGTAGGGCTTTATCTTAACTGTCCAACACCAGAATCATCTCAAAACAAGGTATCTAGCTCTAGTTATGATCAAAATAATATCACATGCTCAATATTTCAGTTCACCAATTTAGTCCGAACTTCCATTAAAGTTTACATAGTCAACCCCGTAGAATCAAGGAAAATGATCAACATGAAAGTTGTAAAATTTCTCTTAACTTTTCAATGACTCTAATATTGTTCCATTTGAAGGTATACATCTTCAAATCCATTTCATTTAGTCTAGCAAGGTCGGTATGACATTAAATTTGACTTCCAAATCTTCTTGACTTGGCTTGATTCTCTTGACACATATTTGGGCATTGAACCTACACTTCAAGATTAAAATATACTCCAATAAGACTTCAATCGTGAATGGTGTATAACTAAACCAATTTAATTCCAAATCAAGCCTAATCAACACTAAAAGACTTAAAAATCAAGATATTCAAATAAGCTCATAAACTTTGTGACTTTCTAAATGAATTAAGGACTTAACATATATTTAAGCACAAAAGTAAGACATAATAACTATTTTATAGAGTTGTCATAAATATAATTTTAATTAAAATATATTATTTAGGTCTAAGCAAGTTGTGTTAAAAGCTTTACATAATCACTACTTTCGACCTGGAGGTTGATTTTATAGCAATACTTAGTGAAGATAATTTTTCAAAAACCCAAAAAAACCTATATTTAAATTTTAACTTTTGAAAAAAAAAATATTTGTAGTTTATATTTTGACTGGGTAAGTTCAAGTTAGCTTGAATTAGTAAATTTAAGTATAGTGGACATAAATAATGAAATATAATCATTTTAGTATATTTAATTAAAAACAAAAGTATAACGTAAAAGGTCAAGCAAAAATCAATTAATTGAATTATTAAAATAAATAAGAGTATATTGAAAAAAAACTTAATTTTCTCTTCTAAAATTAGTCTAAAAAGATTTAGTCTTTATTTATTACCACTAAAAATAATAAAAGATATTAATAGAGTTTAATACGTTTTGAAAGTTGGTTTTATCTGTCTTTTTGTTGTGCTATATGTCATTACTATTGATAATTTGATATGTATCAGTATTGAGAAATTAAGTTTTCTCTATTCAAAAGGGTTTATGGGAAGAGAAAGTTACTTTATTCCAAAGTCAAAATATGTTTGAAACCTTATTAAAGATCATAGTTGTACTTTTAAATAATTTATTAATAAATATTTAACAGCAAAAATTAAACTTAAATCCTTTTTTTTTTGTCAACGCGGCTCGATCTTATCGATTAAGCTAATTTTATTGACAAATGGAGTTTCAGTTAAAGTAGAATAATTAGGTTTAATGTTTAAAAACAAAGAGTAGTAGTATAGTATTCTCAAATGCACATTCACATTCTCCATCAATCATTTTTAATTTAATTATTTTTGTCAAATTACTCTCAATTACATGTGAATAATCAATTAAAAATATAATTAATCATGGCTTTTATTAATTAAATAGATAATTTTCACTTATATTAATTGGTGGACAGTGTGAATATGCTATTGGAATTTCATAAGCTTCATCATTAAACAACTTCTATAAATTAGTTAGTGTATTGTCTTTCCAACCTACACTGCCAAAACCCCTACGCAATTTTTTTTTTTAAAGAAAAGAGAGAAATACACTTTTTAGTACCTATTTTTGTCCTTTTGCTTTTTCCAAAAAGAAAGATACATGTAAGGCTTAGGTGAGGAAATTAAGTGTAGGAATAACATTTTTGAATTACTATTTATTTTAAAGTTGTGTTTTTTTAGACAAAAAATTAATTTAACTGTTTTGTATTGGAATCATATATGATGCTCGGACCGTCTTGCAGTATTTTACTGGCCGGGGTATATTAAACTTTAAAATGTAATGATCAGTCGAGTGATTTTCATTCAAAACAATTTAAACTGATTTAAAGTTAAAATATTTTTCCAAACTTAAACATGAAACTTGGTTTGTTGAGTATTATTATATTTTTTTGACGATTTGATTACAATAATATTTTATTTAAGATATACTGATACAAGTTTAGGTACAAATAATAAATATGTAGCATACAAGTAGTATTAAATTTATAAACAAGGCAACATTTAAAAGATTATATCCTATTTTTTTTTTTTTTTTTTTCTTTTCCTCTCTTATATTGTTCTCATTTATCATTTTTTATTATTTTTACTCTCTGAATTCATAAACACGTTTAATGTTTGTTTTACTTGTAGCTAATAAAAATGAAAACCTTTCAAAATTAGTTTTAAAATGAATGTTTTAAGCTAGTTTCAAACATAATTTTTTTAAAAAAAATCCCATAACTTCAAAATAATTTTCAAAAAAGGCTTTGTGAAATTTATATTATTTTTGTATATATTTAATTATCTTTGATTAAAAAATGTGAGAAAAGCAATTTTTTGATATATAAATTACCCGACTCATTTGCTAACAAATATTGGTTAATGAATACAATGATGGACCCAAAAATTTTAATAAATGGGAGCACAGTGTATATACAAATTTTGTTTTTAAATGTTTATATTTAATATCACATATTATTATTAAAATACAAATAATAAGAAGTCTTCTGTATATTATGCATATGATTCTTTATGATATTTATAACATATAATATTATTTAAACCATAAACCTAAAATTTTCAAAATTAACATTTAATATATATTCTATAACTCTATTTCTTTTTGTTTTCAGATTTTTAAAATTAAATAAAATCAAAATAATAAATAATAATATTAATTTATAATTGTAAAAAATTTAGAATTATTACCAAAAAAATGATTTGATGAATTGAGTTATTATTATTTTTACAATCACTTATATGAATAATAGAAAAACAAGATAATATAACAAGAAGAATAACATATATGCATATAATACAAATTTAATTTAAATTTTAATGAGAACATATGCTCCCATATCTTGTCTGGTAACGCATCTGAGTGAACAGTGATTGATATATGGGGAATGACATCCAGGTAGGGCAGTTCAGGATTCGGATATTACAAATTCTTTTGGTTTTGTTTTGTTTTGTTTTTTAGTGAGATATATCAAATGCTTTACGTTTAATTACATGGACAAATAATGACCAAAAGATACATAAAAAAAAAAAGAACAAAAGATGTAGCCTGCGTCCTGTTAGTGTTAAGCTATAGCCTAGAATAGAAGTCAACTTTATGGACAAATCAATTAATAAAGGGAAAAAAATTCCCAGTCTGATGCCCGAAACGCCAGAGCCCTTAAACGAGAAGCAAAGGCTTGTTATGTCTATGTTCAAAGCTTCAAGCACTCTACCACCCATTTTTCATGGAATAATTTGGCTGTATATTCTTTGTGTCTCTCCCTTATCTTTTCATCTTTTCCCCTTCAACAAACTGTTTCCAAGCAGAAGAAGAAAAATTATTCAAATAATAACTCAAATTTTGAGAGAGAAAAAACAGCCATCTAATAGAACTAAAAACTGACCTTATGGTATCAAGGTAAGTGAAAATGGCCATTTAAGTGTGCAGTAAGTAGGATGAAAATGGATCAGGTCAGATTAAATTTCATCTTAAATAGATTTGATATGTATCTCAATTATAAGATTTGAGTTTATTTTGTGAACCTATAATAAGTTGATTTTTATGTTTTGACTTGACTTGAAAGTCTATTTAAAGGCTTGTTTTGTAATGAGAACTTTAAATAAACTAATAAATCTACTTTTAAATAGGTCAATAGGCCTTTACATGAGTTAACATACCTACTTTTAAATAGGTCAACATGTCTTACATAGGTTGATATACTTACTTTTAAATAAGTCAATATGTTTTAATATAGGCTAACAGGCCTAAGTCTTAAAATAAGTCAATGGGTCTACTCAAAGTCAATAAGTCTTTGTTATAATTTAATATTCACATTCTAATTTTATAGATGCTCACCACTTTCTTACTCTAGTGTTTGGTAGATGTGAGACTTGGAGATATATTAAGTTGCTCGTTTTCTTATTCTAAACTTTCAAGTCCCACATCGACCAAAGATTAGAGTAAGAAAGTAGTGAACATCTATAAAAGTAGGGGGTAAGTGTTAATTTATTATTTTCATTCTAATAAATATATTACATTAAATATATTAATAAATATGTTATTTTTATTTTAACTTATTAACTTAAGTTTTAGTTATGACTTTTATTAAAATTTAATTAAAAATATATTAATATATTATAATAAATTAATAATTATAATTATAATTATAATTATTATAATAATATATATTATATTATATATAATTAAAAAGGTCGGTAGAAAAATACTGCCAGGACATAAAAGGCCTATTAGAAGACCCAAGTCTTGAACTTTTTAGTTAAACAAATTTTTAAAAATATATTGCCTAACTTATTTAGTAAATAAGGTAGGTTAAGTCAGACCATAAGCCCCTGACGAACCTATCTGATCTATTTTCACCTCTAACAGTAAGTAGCCTTTTATACCATGATAAATTTTTGTATTGGCAATATTTAACACGTCATTTTTTAGGTAATAATAATTTTGAAAATAAATTAGATTAAATATAAAAAATCTTTTTAAAGGTACTTATTAAAAATTTTAAATAATTTTTTTCATAAAAAAATTATTTAATGTGTTAAGAATTGATAAAACTTTATTTTTAATGTAAAACTTTTTATTTTTGATTATTTAATGAGTATCTTTTAGAAAAATCCCAAATATAAATAGACTTTTATCATTATCAATAATGTTGATGATAGACTCCAAAAAATAATAATAATATATTATAAATTTTTTTAATAGGTATCCTTGTCCTTATGATACATATTAAAGATTAAAAATACCATATTTTTTTGATGTAACTGAAAATAAATAATCAAGAAAGACACAAAATTAAGCTTTAATGAAAGAGATATCCATGACATCAGCAAGAAGCAATGGACTTATCTCCTGCGGAAGTAGCAACCAGATCTTTAAGATGTCATAAATCCTTAGCAAAGCGTCCTTAGCAAGGAAATACCATATATTACTTATTATTAATTATTTAAATAAAAATTATTAAACATTATTTAGATTTTTAAAATAATAAATGCTTGTACTTTTTATTTAATAGTTTCTATTTTAAATTCTTTAACAAAACCCATAAATTAATGCTCCTTCTATTTTTTGTATTTAATATTAATTAGATATCATTTTAAAATTTTAACACAAAATTAATTATTTTATACCAACTTTATCCTTATTTTTTTATTATATTAATTATTTAACTCTTAAAATCTTTCAATATTAAGTGCGTGTTTAGAATATTGTAAAAATTAAATTATTTTAATAATCGATTATTGTATAAAATTTTTTTGTTATAATTGATTATAAGAAAAAAGTTTTATATTTGAATATGTTAATTGAAAAGTGATTTTAAGTTAATCTATTTTGTTTAAATGATATAAAAAAGAATTATTTTTATGTATCAAATTATCAAAATAAGTATAAAATAATTAAAAAAATTATTTGATTGATTAAATAAATTATTTGATTTAAGATAAAATAGTATTTACATTTTACTGTTAGGAATAATCCCAACAACTTTTTAAAAAATGACCCAATTTTTTGCTATTAAAAAAAGCTGTAAATGTATCAATTTTTAACATCAATAGCTTTTTGACATTTTAACCAAACATGTTTCTGTTGCAAAGCAACAATTTTTTTGACATTTAACGTATGATCTGTCCCAAACATGCTCTAACTCAACCAACTTCTATCTCTCTCTTATCACATCTTTTGTTGGTCAATCACATTCTTTTTTCTGTTTCCAATGAGTCCAAGAGTAATGTTGTTTTTTATAATTATTTTTTTCTAAAATTAAGATTATTAAATTATTTTCTTAATACTTGCGTCCTTTTCTTAAACGATAGATAAAAAAGAATGGAATGAGTAAATTAATAACATGTGTTTACTTACATCAATAACGTAGAATTATATTTGAAATACCAATTTTTAAATTATATTAACCAAACAAATACATGTCCTTGGTTAATTAATGTATTTGGGTAAAAATATAAATTATAAATTAGAGTTTAATTTTGATACATTATCAATGTAAATTTTTTTACATAATCAACTAATTATATGTTATTACATATATAACTTTTAAGATAGTTATTATAAGGGTCAAATATATATTTTTTATGATGTAATAATATATCATTAAATGATAATATAAACTTTTACACTCACAGTCCATTCAAATTAAATTCTATATATAAATTATTTAAAAAGTTCATAGTGGATGCATGTTTTTGTTAAAGAAATAAAATATGAAAACACATCAGGTGGCAAAAAAAAAAAATGAATAGAATTATTATTTTTAATAAATGACGATGGGAGTAACATGTTATTAATAACAAAAAAATTACCGAAGAGTTGGGAAAAGGAAATGGGAAAATGTTAGTAAATTTTGGTTTATTTGTGTGTATTAATATCATGTGAAAGAAAAAGAAAGAGAGAATAAAATGTATTTAAACCAAGTCTTAAAAGTTGCGTAATTTTAATGAGAAGTTAAACATTTAGATCATCATTTTATATATGTCAATAATTAAATGGAATTCTTAAGAGATTATGTGTTAGAAAGTATCCATACAAGAATTTCTTTTATACCATTGATGTTCAGATAAGCATGTAACGTTGTATGTGACAAAAACGACTAAATCTTATCCGTTCAGGGTTAGGAACGGATTATTTTCTTTTTTGATATATATATATATAAAGGAACGGATTATTTTCAAGATTGATACAGTCACAACAATGGCATCAATGTGTTGGTATGACACAAGAAAGAAACGAATGCAAGGTCAACAAGGAATTCCATTATTAGTACATTCCCAAAAAATAAATCTGAAGAATCTGCTTTCATTGCCAAAAATATAACAGAGATAAGGTGACCGGCTAGGTTAGGATTCAATGTCATTACTATATCCATAGCCCAGCTTATCCAATGAATAGTTTGATTTTATTCTTTAATTTTATATGGGTGTTTTTTTAATTTTCCCTAGAAAAACAATGAAAGCTAGCATTGGTGAGCTCATTTGTTATTATGTTGGGAAAGAAACACACGGCACAGCTATATATTCATAGCTGACATAAATTAATATTGTGCAACAAACAAAGATACTGCTATCTGGAGTCAAGATGCAAATTAATTATTATGTTAATGGATACTTTCCAAATCATAGTTAAACACACACTAGCTAGGAACAATATACATTAGATCATTCACACTATCTACAAAATGCTAAATTTCTTTGGTTCACATGTACAGATTAATCCATTCCATGCCATTGATGTAATGGGTCTCGGGCACGTAAAACACATCATCATCATATCCATCCACTTGAAACTCTCCAAGAAATGGTGGGTCCACCGCTTCCATTGACTGTGACTGTGATGAACTGCAGCTGTTGCTTGGGACTCTTTCAGCACGCTCTAGTTGCCGCTGAATTTCCTTCTCAGCCTCTGAAAGCTGCTCCTTAAGCTTCAACACCTGCAAGCAATGGTGCCATGGCAGGATTTACGATCAAACCAAGACCAGAGATAATAAAGGTTAAGGCACAGTGGTGGGAATATATATTTATATATATCTTGGTAAGACAGTAATGGGGATATTTATATAGTTTACCTTTACAATCATATATTATAGACAACATGGTCGGTATTGATTAGAGGGTATTGTTTTTCACGTGGGCACCTATGTCACGTGACTTCTTCTTCATTAGTGGGCCTTGAGCAAGGCCCAAGGTGAGCTATCCTAATAATATTGTATGGCTCTGTCGAAGAAATGAAGGAAACAGTGCCTTTTGTTGTCTACTAAGGTGGCAGTTTGCTGTTCCTTGTTAGTGGTTTTTTTGTTTTTGAACTTTTTTCCCCTTAACTTATCGTATGGCCAAGCACTTAAGAGGAGGACTTGGATTTCTTCGAGCCCAGAGCTCATATGCACGTTCATATGGTGGGTCTCAGTTTCCGTTTTCCTTTTCTTTCTTTTTCTATTGTTTTTCTCATTCTTGGGGGTTCTTTTTGCCCTGAAGAACCGGGTGCATGCGGGGTGCTTCTCTCTTTCATCATTTACGGGATTAATTAAACTACACAGAAAACTTTTTAAAAACAATATAAATAAAGCAACGACTTGTAGAGCTAAAGCAACCATAGAGAATAAAATAATATCAAGGCCACCAGAGAAGAAACGTCATGACATGCTTGCCCAAAATTGACGTTATTTGTTGTGACTTGTGAGAAAGAAAATGACACTAGTGTAAACTGTGCTTGGCTACAAAGTAATCCATGAGGAACAAGGGAGTCTTACTTTTCAGACTATCTAGGTGTAGGCAGTATGCTAGCTAACCTCCACTTGCGCTTTGGGTTCCCAGAAAACTAGACAGTACTTATTTTTTTCCCCAAAGAAATATTATAAGCGCAAGAACTATGGGGCAATCAAATGACTCTCAGCTTGCTTTGAAATATACTAGTTACCACTCCTACGAAGAATTATTTTCTTGGAAACCAAACAATAGCCTTAATTTATTGAAAAACTAGTTGTAATTAAATATGAGAAATTAAGAGAAAGAGGAGTACCTGAGTTTCAAGGCGGCATTTCTCGAGCATGGTGGTTTCATGTGCTTTTTTAAGGTTGGAGTACTCTTCCTCCAATTTTTTGTTCTTCCAACGAGCTCTCCTATTTTGAAACCACACAGCAACTTGTCGAGGATCTAAACCAAGTTCCAATGCGAGCCTATCCTTCCTTTCGGACTCAAGTTTATGTTCATTTCCAAAGCTTTGCTCAAGCAGATTAACTTGCTCTGCGCTAAGCTTCCTCTTCTTGTTGGCTTCCGCAGCCCCGTTCTCTCCTCCTTTGTTCTTTTTATTACGCCGGCGTCTTGCCTTCTTCTCCCCTGAAAAAATACGTATAGATATGACAAATTAAAAAAAAGGCAAAATAATAATAATAATAATTTATGTCGTAGATTTTGATGAATACAAGAAAATGTTAAGCGAAAAATGTTAGAGCATGGATGTTAACCTTGTTGAGCAATTATTTGAGTGTATGCACCAGCAGGGTATAGCTGAGAGATGAGCATGATATGGTCTTCGATAGGTCCATGATTCATGGTGGTGGTATATCAGTGTCTTATAAGTCTCTCTCTCTCTCTCTCTTCCTAACTCACTCGCTTCTCTTTTATCTCAAAACGACTTAGGTGTTCTCCCCGAAAGAGCGAAATGTTGTTGGACAGACAACATAAGCCTTCCATATATTTATAAGGAAAATGTTTTTTTAAGACTTGCTATACGATTTGTCGTACATATTATATATCAACTCTTATATTTTTATATTAAATAATGTATATACTCTTTTTTATATTTTATTTAATATTATTTATCATATATATATTTTTTTATTATTTTCTCTTACTCAATTATATTCATCAAAAATAATGTAAATAATAATATACTTTTTTAAAAATATAAAAATATCTTTTTTCATTGTGTATTAATGAGTATAAATATGTGTGAAGATATATTATATTATGACATAAAATAAATGTATCATATATTAATATAAAAAAAGTACCTACTGAGTGATGTATTCTAAATGTTTAAATAATAAAATCGTATATATAATAAAAATAATGATTTAAGTCTTCTTAATATGTGTTAGAATTAGTTTTTTTTGTATTTGAAATATATAACTTATAATAAAAAAATTAAAAAATTAAAAAAAATTAGAAAAATAAGTTATTAAGTTAAACCAAACATGCCTTTAGATTGTGTTGAAGGATGTGGAAGGCTCTCATGCAAAATGCCCTAAGTTGGGTTTAAATTTGCATATGAGTGCCATTCTGTTGTTTTTTTTTAATTATTTAATATAGTTGCCAAGACATGGTGCACACTGCACACCAACAAAAAGTGTACGGACGCATCACAATGCCATGTAAGATATACGAGATGCTAGGTTATGTGATTATGTAGTTCTATGTAAACCATGTAATTTTTTCCTTACAGTAAAAGTAATGGAAGAAAATTTCCCCCTTTATTTGATAAACGTTTCGAAAATGTTTAAATTTTTTTATTAATTGAACTTGTGTTTTTTTTTTATGACAGATTGGGCTGTTCATCACCTGTCCAACAACTTGTTGGTAATAAAGTTTGAATTTTAACACCTTAATTGGTAAGGGAATATAAACTTCTCAATTATTATAGTTCTTTTTTCATGAAAGTTAGTAATAATTTCGTAAGAATATATGAGGATTTCTTCACACATAATTAATTTTGGTAAACAAAAAAAGAGTTATCTGCAATCTGCAGCTGGTCGTATGTACACACCAAGGCACTAAGTTATAATCATGAAACCCATCTTGTGTCCTTTAGATTTAATAATTAATGACTACAAAATGGATTAATATTAATTGCAAGATAAGTACAGATAATGCTGGTGTTTGTGTATAAGTGGAAACCATCCTTAAGTTAGGCCTTCCCAAATAAGTGATTAACAAAGAAAGAGATCGAGGGTCATTGTGGTGTATGTGAAGCAAGGAACAATGAATATCAATATGAGATATGGACATAATACAATACGATACGATATTGATATGTAAATATGATAAATTTTAAAAATTATAAGATACGATATGATTGAGATATAACATATAAAATTAATATAATATAAAAATAAACTCAAAAATCCTAAACTAAAATAAATACATTAATGTTTCATAAGTCAGTTTTAATTATTGTACATATAATAAAATATTGTCATTTATTTCATTATTGTGATATCACAATTGTATTGGTATAAAAATTTAAAAATAATTAAAAAACATAAATTAGAATATATATATATATATATATATATATATATATAAAAGAAATTAATCAAATTACATTAATATAAGACTTGACATACTTACACCACTTAATAACTTTTTATAAAATGTTGATCTAACTATTAAATCACAACTATTTAACATCTTGATTATTTGTGTTAAATCTTAAAAAAATTAAACATCAATAAAAATGTAATCAATTGATTCTTATTTTCATATATTTTAAAATATATATTATGTTAATCTTGACGTATATCAATGAAGATCTTAAATGATTTTAGATTAATATAAAATTTTATAAATATAATTTATATGATAAAAATTTTAAACCCATAATAAATTTAATAAAAAAATTATTCAATAATATAAAAATGACTTTAACTTAACTTAATTATTCTTTATATATATATATATATATATTCCGCAAGAAATGTGGATGGGGTTGGGATCCCAAAGTTGAACACCTTGACCTTAATAAACAAAGAGAGCGGTTAGCCTCTGGATTTGGACTTTTAAGCCACTTTTGCTGCCCAATTGTGTGGTATTCGCTTACTTCTATATGTAGAGCTAAGCCGCACTAATATGGCCTTAGCTCTCTGGCTTTGTAGTTTAGGGCATGCGTGGCTCGAGATGAGTGAAGATTTGAGACTCCCATGCTTGGTAATTGAAAAATAATAATGATATTTATATAACATTTTCATTACACTAATTTTTTAGTAATAGAACTAAAAATATGTATATACATTTTAACATTCTCTCTTTTTATTCAACAAAGTTATTTTTATATCTCATTCTCTATTTTTACTCTACACCTTTACTTTTTATAAAAAAAGGAATTTACTTTTTTCTCTTTTATTTTATTATTATTTTCATAAAAAATAAATATAAAGTATTTGTGTTGAAGATAAGATGTAAAAAAAAATATTTTTGTTTTCTATTTTTGTTTTCTCAATAAAAATGTAGAAATGATATATTGATGTGTAAATAACAACACCCGACTTTTTTATCAGAATATAAATGTTGTTTTTTATTTACCGTTATACCCTATTTTTTATATTATATGCCAAAATACGTTTATTTTATAACATGTTTAAAAATTGTTATGAGTGATGATAACTTCTAATTTGTGTAATTTTTTTTAATAAGAAGTTCAAAAGTCACCATAGGTGATGGTGACTTTTTACTTATACATTTATTTATATTTTTTGTTAAGTAACTTAGAAGTCGCCATGACTGATGACAATTTTTATACATTATATTTTAAAAAAATTATATTTTGTTCACAAAAGCTGCCATCCACAAGAGTGACTTTTATGCATGTAATAAATAAATAATGCTCATAGAAACCTCATCATTCATGATGATTTTGTAGAAGATAAAATTAAAAGGAGAAGAATCTACCGTATAACACACTTCTAAAGACATTTCGCTATATGTTGCATGACTTGATTGATTACTTGCTATTGCATCACAAGCATGTGCACATACTTTATTTCGAGATTCTTTGAATTATTATTGGCATAATGTGACATCTTTCTTAACCTTTAACCTTAATGATGGTTATAGTAGCTTATTAATCTTTGTGTGAGTCATCTGTTAATTTTGATGATTTTTTGAGTTAGTTTGAGCATACTGCTCTATCACAAGACATGAAAAATAGGTTAAAAATTAACATAAAATGCTTAAATAATAGAAATAAATATGAAAAATATATTTCTGGATATAAATAATTAGAATGAATTATGATAATTTTTAGGAAATTAAATAAATTATTTTGGTATTTTTAATAAATAAACTAAGTGTTTAAATATCAAAATTAAATAAGAGAGTAGTTCAAAAAATTATGAAAATTTGTGGAGCTGATAAATAGAGGATAAACTTTATTTCAACATAATATGAGTTGAGGCAACCCCATATAGTACCTTTACTCCTCATTTTTAAAATAAATTATATCATTTATTTAATGACTCCACAAATTTTCATAATTTTTTGAATTACTCTCCTATTTAATTTTGATCTTTAAACACTTAGTTTATTTATTAAAAATATCAAAGTAATTTTTTTAATTCCCAAAAATTATCACAATTCATTCTAATTATTTATATCCTAAAAATAAATTTTTATATTTATTTCTATTATTTAAGCATTCTATGCTATTTTTGGACTATTTTTCATGTCTTGTGATAGAGCATTATACTCAAACTAATTCAAAAAATTACTAAAATTAACTGATAACTAAACAAAGGTTAATAAGCTATTATATTCATCATTAAGGTTAATAAGTTAGGAATAATATTACATCATGTACATAATAAATTCAAAGAATCTCGAAATAAAACACGTGCAAATGCATATGAAGATTATTTATTATATGCATAAAAGTAACCTTTTATGAATGGTGACTTTTGTGAACAAAATATAAACTTTTTTAAAACACAATATATAAAAATTGTCATCAATCATAACGACTTTTAAGTTATTTAATAAAAAATATAAAAAATATATAAATAAGAAGTCATTATCATTAATGATGGCTTCTGAACTATTCGATAAAAAAATTACACAAATAAAAAATTATCATTACTAATAATGACTTCTAAACATATTATAAAATAAATATATTTTGATACATAATTTAAAAAGTATGATAAAGTAATAAATAAATAAATAAAATATAAAAAGGCCACAACTCACGTTGAAAAAATTGGTTATGCACCTTCCTCACATCATGTCCCCCCTCCAAAACTCTATTAGGCATGTCGTCATTGTTGACGTAGTCACTTACAACTTCAAAATCTTGTCTTGGGTTTGGTAGTTTTTGTTATTCGACGACAAAGGATGGGGCAAAACTTGGGATGAGCTAACCATATTGCTTACATGTGATTTTGGATCCAAATGTAAGAGTATATAAAAGTGACATGATATATATATATATATATATATATATATATATATATATATATATATATATATATAAAATGATCAATTTATATCGATGTAAATTAAAATTATTTTTATATTATTAAATAATTTTTTATCAAATAATTTTATCATAAATTTATCAATAAATTCAAAATTATATATATATATTTAAATTAATTTAAAATTATTTAATATTTCATTAATATACATCAAGATTAATATAATATATAATTTTAAAATATATTAAAATTATATACTACTTGATTACATTCTTATTAATATTTAATTTTTTAAGATTTAACATAAATAATCAAGGTGATGGATAAATATAATTCAATTTTAAATTGATAAAAATCACATTTTACATAAAATTATAGAATTGTATAAGTGTGTTAGGTCTTATTTTGTTATAAGTTGATCCCTCAATATATATATATATATGAAGATTTATCTATTACACATAATTCAAAGTCTCACATAAGTTAAATCATCATTTTTTTCTTACCTTTTTTTTATAAATTATTGTCTCACATTGTTTTGTTTAGTCTGTGTGAGAGATGTTTATGTAAAACATTTCTCATACATGAATGAAAAGATATAGCCTGTGTATGTAACATCACTAAAAAAACTTGTTATTACGTTCATTTGGCACAACAAATCCAAAGATTGTGGACCATGCTCACTGTGTCACCCATCACCACTTTATATTTCTTACTTTCCTTTTTTTTTTCTTATCTTTGCCCTAGCCTTGGCCTGTACAAAATTGGAGCAAGACGTGGCAACAATCTAGTCAACCTTTCGCGGAATATTCAGTTTCAATGCTCGACAAGAAATAAAGCATGTCCACTTTGTCTGTCCTTGCAAAGGGGTTCTCTCTATCCAAACACGTTGCGATTGATGAACTGGCTTAAAGGTGGAACTAGTGGGATCGGATTGGCGAGAAAAATGGAAAAAGTTTCTGATATTTTCTTCCTTGCTATCCATAACCATTTCTTTCCATGACATCTGTTTAATCACTTCTAATCTCACGGGCTTTCCTCTCATATGCAATGATCAAACTAGCTTAATTAGCTTTCAGGATTCCCTACGGAGACAGGGTTTGCAGGCTTTTTTTATTTTTTTTATTATAGTACGAGCTCTATCCACACCATTCATTGAAGTCTTTCCATCCTACGTTACGAAATTGCATAGGTTCCCATCCTGTCATTTTTTATTATGTATTTAGAAACTTTTCTTTTCAGAAGTGCGATTTGGAATAATTTTTTAGGTAGTTATTTAATGTATATTAATTACTATTAAATTAAATAATGTGTTCGAATTTCTTAAAATCCTTATTCTTCTAGTTATTTTAGAAATTACAAAAACAAAATGAAGGAAACTTGAAACATTGATTTCCCCTAAAATGAAGGGTATATATATAATTGAAGTAACAAAAAAATATTAATAACACTGCTCAATTTTAAAAATATTATTTAATCCCACTATTTTTTTTTTTTTTTTTTGCGGGGGAAGGTACAGAATCTCTCAACTTTTGGAGGGCACTGCCACTGGGTCCATCTAATTTTAATTTATGCAACCACCTCACTTGTTCAGCTAATGAGATGAAAGAAGTTTTTTCAGAAGTGAATTTGTATTTAAAATAAATAAATAAGAGTATATTTATTTTAGAAGAACTTTGTCCCGTTGAGAGAGATGAATAAAACTAAATGAAAAAGATCAAAATATTCATGGGTGAATTTTCAGGGTCCTTGATGCCGATTGTGGAGACAAGTTGTAAAGTGAATTTGATGATAGTGTAAGAGGCGAAAGAACTACTAGCAAGTTAGGATGCGGTGGCAGCAAAAATGAATTTGTTGGCAGAGAAGGTGGAGGTGAAGAGCTTTTATGACAGACCCATTAACTACGGAGATGGTAATGGACATATAGGAGAAGATAGTAAATTATCAATAGTAGAGTGGCCGGAATTGTGGGGACTGTCCACAACCCCATTTCTGTTCTCGCTATTGTATGCGCCTCATTAGCACAACCCTAAACCCTATTTTTTATTTTATTTTTTTTTTGGTTGAAACAGCCCTAAACACTGTATTAATTAAGGGAACAATAAAAAAATTTAAATGAAGTAAAGTTTATGAATAATTAAAAATTAGAAAAAATAAAGGATTTAATTTTAATTTAATCCAGTATAAAATTACACTTTCAATCATGTGTTGCCTTGTTATGTCTCATATTGGTTAAATATAAAGGTTCGACGTGTGTATATATATAAAAAAGTTGAACTTATTAAGTCATGAAATTCTGTTTCTTTTATTACGTTAATCTTTTGGAATTCTCTCCTCATGAGTTTTGAGTACTAAATTTGTTATCATATCATTTAAAAAAATTAACTATTTTAATAACTCAACACTGAAACAGATTAAAAAAAAAATCTCAACTTAAGAAGCACGAACACGCCGTTTATGAGATGTGTTCACGTATTAGACACGTGTCCGTGTCAGACACATGAGGATATCCGTATGACACAAGTCTCCTGTGTGTCAAAATGTGTCCGATTAAAAAGATTATTATTTTTAATTTGAACACGTCTCGAATACACTTAGACACATCTCAGACACACTTATATACATCTCTGACATGTCTAAAACACAACTTGAACATGACTCATTAATATATTTAAAAAAAAAATTAATTTTCATGATTAACGTTCAATTAATAAGCCTGTAACCCACCGAAACTCAATCACATAACTAACGTCTCAAGTCACTATTTTCACATACCAGTATTTTAAGTTTTATCTTTTTACACATTACTATTAGACTTTTAAGTTTTATCTTTTCACACACCACTATTTTCATCTACTCCTTCTACCTTTGTTGGTACCAAATTGTTTATTTCATCGTCACCGAAACTTGCATCACACCAACATTCCTTCTAGTTAATTTTTTTTATGCACATATACTCGTACATGATTAGTTTTATTATGAGAAATTAATTTAAGAGATATTTTTAAATATATCAATAGAAATTATGTTACATATCTTTTAGGAGGATCTTATTAAGTAGCAAATATTAATATATATGATATATATTAAAATATTATAAATCTTTAAATTTATAGAAATGATATTAATAAATTATAAATTTTTTACTTAAATTTTATAATTATAATTATAATTATATATGCCTTATTTGTGTTTTACAATTTTTAAATTTGATGTGTCTTCGTATTCGTATCTGTATCCGTACTTCATAGATCTCAACACTGAATAGATAAGTTTAAATGTATTAATATCATCAAAATTCTAATCATATGATTGAATTCTTTGTGGCAAGTTACTTGCCATAATAAAATAGTAAACAGACACACAAAATCTTAAATATTGCCACAACCAAAAAAAATTCTTAAATACTGCCTCCGGTTCTCTTGGTATCATGATATATATAGAGAGAGAGCAGATAAATTGTTTGAAGCCGGAGTTGAGTGGGACACAAAGCTGAAGCCAAGTCAAAGGGTTTGGAAGGAGCTAAAAGTTGAGCCACAGCCACGGGAGAGTGGGAGATAAAGACGTAGGAGTATTGATTGTCCATGTCTAAGAGAGGCACATGGGTGCAACTCAAGGACCTTAACGCGTGTCATCTCCCCTTAAGGACTTTCGGGGACCACAAACTCTATCCACAATCCACGCGTAAGTTTGCTATTCGCGTAGACAGTGGTGAGAACTGGGAGTTAGAGAGTCCCTGTCCACTCCTCTTCCCCCACGCTACCCAATCACTTCGTCTCTCCACTCACGTTAACTTATTCCATTTCCACCTACACCAACTGTAGCCGCCACACTTGACAACGCCCACACTCAAGATCCATTCCAAATTAACATTGATTACGTATCACTTAAACCTATATATATATGCTGCCGAATCCCATTATGCTCCAATAATATGTTGTAATTAAACACGAATGAAATTGAAGTGAATAAAAATTTTAGATTCGATATCCATGCCATGCCCATGTGTAACAGGACAGAATCATCGCACCTATATATGAATGTGATTTTTACTGGCGTGAAGAGTCGTCACAAGATCAAGATTTACTTAATATGGTGAAAGTGTCTTGCCCTAGACAAAAGAACGACAAAGAGTACTCCTTGTCAAATACTGGCTAAATAATAATACCCCCATTAAAACTAGAATGAGGATGGATTCAATGAACCATTCCACAAAGCTAGAAAGTAAGAGGTGATTTGTCAACAGTGTCAGGAGCTATGGGGCACTTGATTGAGATAAATGTTGTGTACATTACATCCAGGTGCACACATCGTTTTCAAGCCAAAAGTGAAACGGATTTGTTTTGGCATTTTTCCATTTGTGAGGGGGAAAGCTGGGATTATTGTTATGGTGGGTACAATACATATTTATTTTAAGTAAAATAAGATAAGATGAGATTGCAAAGCTGGATGCTTCCTCAAGTTTACTAGAGTTTATAACTGTGTTTAAAGTAAAGACAAAGGAGGTAATAAGGGATAAGGATGAAGATAGAGCAAGGTCAGCAGTGAAAAGAGGAGAGAGATTCGCTCTTAAGTTATATAGGCTGGCAACTGAATTTAATTCTATGCTTAATTAATTTTGCATTTGTTTAATGGAGAATGGATAATATATGCCATAGAAGATGCGCATGGCATGGATGGGATTCCTTTGGTTATGCTTTTGAGTTGCTTGTAGTATAATAATCTTAACTTTGACTAAACTAATCAATCAACCAAAAAAAAAAATGGGCTTAAACAAGTGGGTGTCATGTTTATCCCGACACCTCCAGCCCTTGTTTCCCATCTTCCAACTTTCATTTAGTTTGCTCAGGTATCCTCATCAAGATTTTCAGTCACATTCCCTGGCTAATCAAAGTGCATTATTCCTTTGATTATGGAATATCAAATATACTTAAACAACTAAAGCTTATTTGGATATGCACCTCCTTGGCCCAACATGTGTTCACAAATTAAATCTAATAATAATGAGCTAGTCAGTTTATTTTCCCACCTCTTTCTTTTTAATAAACGTGATTCAGTGCTAATGGTCCCGATTTTATGATTTTTTAATTAGAGCACATTGGACTGAGATCTAAGATAAAACTCAAACACATATGGCTCCCATGTGTAATAATTTGTATGAGCAGCCTTTTATTAGCACTTACTCTCTACCACCTTTTGATTGAATAGACATATCGCAATTCTTATAGAAAATTCGATCAAGAAAAAGAAGAGCTGTAGTTCTTCCCCAGACCCTCGTTCCATTCCTTCAATCACTATACTTGCTTGTGCATAATAATAGAAGACATATTTATAATTGTCAGGAACCTCCTCAAGCCTCAATTGGTTCGCATATCATCTTCGTTTTATTTAACACGTAGGCTCTCTTTATACCTTCAATACATATATTTTGCATGGATAATGATATTTTGAAAGGGATGCATGTCAACAATGTCATCCGCATGGTCAATTTTGTTTGTGCTGTATTCGTCACATACATTACACTTCCATGTTTCCCTCCTTCCAGACTAATCCCTTTCACGCTTTAGCCTCTAAATATGTGCTTAATTTAATTTCTGCAGCTATCATTTTTTATGTAATCAGTAATGCCCACTCATGGTTTGTGCAACTGAACGAGTAAGCCTCCATGGTTTCTTTCCTTCTTTTATGTTATTATTAAAAAAATTTAACCTATAAACCTAGTTTTCAACAATCCCTAAATTGCGCCATAATTTGGGCCATTATCTAGCTTCGGTCCCTTATGACTTAGGCTAAATGAGCTCTAACTTCAAGGTTGAAGGCACGCAGTGGCTCACGCACCCTATGCAACACGAGCCAATCACCCCACGACGCATGAACTGAAGCAGTATCATTGGTTCGTGACCAAAGTCCAAACAAAGGTTTATGTCAGCGCGTGGCACTACGTTAGAGAAAGTGATTAGCGATCAACTAAACCCACTCCCATTGGTGAAAAAGATGCAATAGTTGTTATAGTCAAACGCTAGCAGGGGGTAAAAATGTAAAAGAAAGAAAAGCCATTAACAAAGAGCCGAGCTTTCTATTGGAGAGCAAAGCCCTAGCAAGTCGCTTTCATGAAAAGCTTAAGTCCCCAAAATTAACTATGAACACATATATATGCAAAACATAAAGGTTGAATTATTCCCTATACTTAAAAGTAAGAAATCTCCACACAGCTAAGTCAGTATCTTCGAGAGGGTTGTATAATAATAAAAGATTCTGTTACTTGATTTAACTTTTTCAATCCCTTAATTAATTGTGATTAAACAAGTAGCAAAATGTACGAAACGTGGCAGGTGGAGTAGTGGGGATGTGGCGTTGCTTCCTCCCTAGGTTCCAATTTATTTCACACTCTTTAAGGGATTCCAAGCTGGCTGTCCTTCATTCTGCAAACTACCACTGGCCTAAGCACATGGTTGCCACTGATATTGTTGTTATCTTTTCCATAGTTTCTTTTCTTCCTTTTTTTTTCTTTTTTTTGTTCTAAATTTGGGAGTGTGATGGGCCTAACTGATAACCAGTGCTTTCATTATAACGTTGAGAAGTAATTAAAGACAATGTTATGGGACATGTGTTAGGCATCAAATATAGCCGGGTGTCCATCCAGCAGATATGGATTCTTGGGGCAAAAAGAAGATCAATACCTAGATTGATCTCTCAGGTGTCCTTTGATCCGAAGACAACTAAACAAGACTCCTCACCCGCTCATTACCTCTACTTTTTTATTTTTAACTTTGTGAGATGCATCGCATTGTTTTGTGGTCCTTGAGCTCACCTTAAGGCTCCTACTTTGTGGTTTGGCACCTTAGAAAATATGTGGGTCAGCGTTATGTATACAGTATACTTGACTACCTAGTAAAATATGGATCAGTGACGACCATAGAGGTCAGTTTTTTATATACTTTATCATGAGATAAGCTTCAAAGGAAAACTTCGATGGTAAAAAAAAAACATAAATAAGGATCACATTTAGCAAAAGAAGAAACAAAAGTCACATTACGAAATTCTAATTGTTAATTTACTACTTTTCTTGTACCAAAAAAAAAAAAAACTACTTCCACAGTTACAGAACAAGTCATGTAAGACTTTTCTTCTGTTTAATGCAACGTGAAAGTGAGACTTTGACACGGATAGGACAAACAATATGCCATCGGACGATGAAGGATAAGGTCACAATACTGGGCACTATTAAAAATGTTTCCAAGCAACGTTTTTAATTGTCGTACCTAAACAATGGACGCCAGACCCGAATGCTTTATTACTAAATTTGTAACTCAATTGATTTTGATTAAAGAAAACTAAGGTTAAATTAATGGAAAAAAAAGTCTTAAAACTTAAAAGTAAAAAAAAAAAAAAGAGATTTACTGCAAAATACGTGCTGGAGTCTGTCAGTCTGGGACTGTGGGACGCCCGACCCGAGGGACCCTCACCTGGGTAAGGCATCTGGAGGCCCGATCCCTGCCTAGCTAGGAGGCCATCCAACTAGGTTTCTGGGGACTTCTCCCCACTTCCTCCCCTCACATGTCTCGATCATATGATTATGATACTTGTGCGTTTCTTCAAAGTGAATAATCTATAGCACACAAAAATCCCATCTTTTCAACATCGAACTTCTAACTAAAACAAAATTTGTAATATTAGCATACCAGAAGTAAGTTAAAATTTATAAATAAAATTGGAACAAGCTTTGTACCCCCCCAAAAAAAAAAGGAACAAGCAAAAGAAAAAAAGTGATAACTATTTGATTAAACGCAACGCAATTTAGTTGTTTAATTGCTATTTGTTTCTCGTTTTATGAAACACTTTTCGTAGGATTTGGCATTTACCGTTTAGCACTTCTCATCCAAAAAAGGGAGATGATTACAAGTAATTATCAAAGATTACTTGAGCCTATAATAGGCCCACAATGAAAGCTTGGGAAGGACTTCAACAATTTTCAGTTTTTTTTTTAACATTTTTAACAAACTGAGTTATTTTTGCCATTTTAACCCTCTGTTTCATTTGTCTAGTCTTAATTACCTTGATTTATTATTATCCTAAGAGGAGAAAATTTGCATCAATACTTATTTTCTTTTTGCTTATTTTAAAACGAACTAAAGAAAATCATACTTTTGCTTCTGCTAATCTGCAGAAGATACCCTACCTAATGAAACCCAGGCACCAATGAAGGGAACAAACATTTCGCTCGTAAAATTTTTTTTAATACTTTTTGGACTAAAATATCTAATGATCATCATAGTATTGTACAGTTTCAAGGAAAAAAATTAATTGGAAAATGAAATCTAAATTTCGTATGAAAATTTTCAACAAACATTTACCCCCCATCAGAAAAAGTTTACGACTACCATCTTTCTGATCGACAGGCTATCTCTAGTAAGAAATCCATTGAAAAAATCATCCAAACTAAACTTTTTGTAGTTTTTTTTTTCATAATTAATAAAGATGGTATTTAATTAGGTGGTTTGGGCATATCAACGATTTTGTTTTTCGTCTGAGATTTCTTTTCATAATCAATGACTAAATTAGTTTTTTTTTTCAACTATCGGCCTTCACTCTAATAGTTTAGTCTAGACCCTTGAGATATACAAAATGGGCACTAGGCCCTAAGTAACACAATAGAGAATCTAAATTCGCAAAACGCAGAGATAAATTATGTGGGTTGAGCTGAATTGCGCATTAATTGAATCAATTATAAGCTTCCATCGATAAGGCCCGACAAAAGGCTGTGGGCCTCAGTCAGTGGCTACAAACAATGACAGAAAAAATAAGTTGCAGAATGGAGGCTACACAAACTTATCCTTTCTCTAAAGTCTAGACCATTTATTTTCTCATGAAAGCGTGATATTTCGTAGTTATTAGGATGCATAAATCAAATTCAATTAATTAAAAATAATATTGGTTTCTTAAAATCCGTATATAGAATAGCTTAATCAAATTACTTTAGTTCAATGGAAAGCATAATATAGTAGGGAACTAAGGCCCAAAAAGTACTTCCTTGCTGTTTTATATGTGAGCCCCTGACGAATATTTGAAGGAGGCACGACACCTATAAAATAGTTCCTTGATCTTGTTTGGGCCTCATCTAAACAAGATTTGGGGTGTTAATAAATCCAATTAAATTAGCACAATCCACTTATGTGGGTTGGTCTTATTTGAAAGAATTTGAATTCTTTAAGCATATGAATTTATGTTCAATTTTAAAATTTATATGTATAAAAATAATATCGTTGAGAACGATTTTTGTTTAAGTGTTTAATCATATCTTAAGAGATTAATCACTTAATTATAAAGAATAATAAAATAAAATAAACTTAGCATAATCCATTGAACTAAAAATTAACAGATTTGGTTTCTTTGGAAAAACTATCAAATTTGTTTGATTCAGTTTAGTGTATGTTTTCATTGTTGTTGCACCTTCCAAACATACGTTATCTGCTGCCTCGAAGCATCTTTTGTTTGTTAATTTCACTTTACGTTTGATGCATTTTTTGTTTGGTAATTTCACTTTTGTTTTGTTAATTTCAACTTACGTTTGCATAAAAGTAAGATTTTTTTACTTTTGTGTTGAATTTTGAGACAAAGGTTTGATCAAAATTCACTTTTGAGATAAAAATTTTCAAACATAAATTATAAATTCACTTTTAACTAAATTTAAGTTTGCAAACATACTTTCAACTAAATTTAAGTTTATCAACTTTACTCTAAATACACACTTATTAATATATTTTAGCGCTTCAATTTGGTTCACATTTCTTTGTTTTTTTTATATTAAAAAAAATCGATTTGGGCAATTTTTTAGTAGGTGTTATAGCCTTTTGTGTGTGTGTGTGTTTTTTTTCTCTCACGTGAATTGAAGTTTTATCTCAGATTTAGATGCAAGATTTTTTTCTTATGTGCATCACTAATTTCTTTTTGTAATCACGAATAATGCTAAGTCTTGGGATTACTTTATACTTTAGATTCTATATTTAATCTTCGAGATGTGACCACATATTCCTATGGATTTTTTAAAAGAAAAGAATAATGTGAAGCACACAATATATATATATATATATATATATATATATATATATATATATATATATATTGGGGTACAAGGTAAAACATCCTACATTATTAAAAAATGTCAATCAATTCTAAATATAGAAATTGAGAATTTAGTTTTTGTCAAAATAATATATATCATGACAATTACATTTTTCCTCACAAACCATTATATCTTGGGTAGTTTGGTTTAACTTTATAGTGACATTGATTACTTTAAAATTTTCATAAATCATATTAGGTATATTTAAATTTTGTTTAGGGGTAGATAAATATGTAATATATAGATATTCATATAATTATATGTTTAAATTCCAATTATGTTGATTACTTTAGATAAGTGAATTAATTAAAATGTGCATAAGTTAACTTGAATACCACTTATCGTAATAATAATAAAAAGTTTAATATAACCATGTATATTAAATAGAAAACTAACAAAATTGCTATAAGTGTATTATACCATTAAGTGTAAATAATACATTAGAGAAGAGTTGGTGCACCGAAAATGAAACATGAATAGGAATATATCATAAGCAGAACATCTTCAGGTATTAAGTTTCACCATAGATATATGGTCTTATAGTAGTAATAATAACGGAATTGCTACTAAAAGCTTAAACGTGAAATGCTCGTGCACATCCATTAGTTGCCCAAATAAGTAAAGTTTGTACCGTGGCATTTTTTTTCCCTAAAATATATTTGATAGGTACGTGAGAGACTAATATCTCAAAATATTAAATGTTTAAGTGAGAATCTCTTTCAATGATATAATTTTTATTTTTCATACATATGAATCTTAGGATCGAATTTAGAATCACATACTTAAGAAACTCGAGTCTCTTAATGCGTAGAGCTAGAAAAATGGATT
Organism: Ormosia semicastrata; assembly: GCA_029884595.1. Classification (NCBI taxonomy): domain Eukaryota; kingdom Viridiplantae; phylum Streptophyta; class Magnoliopsida; order Fabales; family Fabaceae; genus Ormosia; species Ormosia semicastrata. Next base: position 12,585,045 of record JAQQTO010000037.1, read on the forward strand.
AGTTTGACTCGACATTTTCGAGCTGAGTCAAATATGTTTTAGGCTAACATTTTATTAACTCATCCCAACCCGTTGTAGGCTGTGGGTTGGGTGAATCAGCCTACTAGTTTGATAATTTTTTTATTTTATTAAAAATATAATGAATTTTATCTTTAAAAAATTTAATTAGTAAAAAACAAGACATTTGAATTTCTTAGTTTTGAACTAATAATAAATAAATTGAATAATTAGTGTAATTATCAATTGAATTTTAATTTTTAAAAAATAATGATATTTTTTTTAAATGTATATTATTAAATTAAAAAATTAATTAAAATTTGAATTAACATGTTAAATTAAATCGAATCGAATCAGTTAAACCAGATTAAATTTAAATTTAATTTTTTAACTTAATTTATATTTTTTATCAAATTATTTGAACCAACTGAAAAGACTCGACAAATTTTTACAATTCCAATCCAATTTGACAATTCTAATAATGTGTTCAAGCACTTGAGCATTATGTAACACTACCCTAATAATAATACTAGTAAGAGCAATGTATCGTCAATTGCTTCTGGAAGTTGTCATTGGCATTCCCCAGTGTCGTCAACAATAATTAAATATTTAAATTAAGAAAATCATCATCTCACCACCTAGATCAGTTGGATGAGAAATGAGAATTCCTTATTCAGTTATTCTTTTCTCATTAACCAACCAACCTTCCCTAAACAATTAAATATATATATATATAACAAGCGACGCGGTTTGTCCATTTCGTATGACAGCGCGATCCAAGAAACGAACGCATTAAGCTACCCCAGCGGGGTTGAAGGTGACATCATCAATCATTCGAATATACTCAAAAAACAAGTCTGAACTCTCTGCTCTGAATTCTGAATTTTCAGTCCTACTTGGATGCTTTCTCACACACCTCCACCTCAACTCTGAACTCTCTCCCATTCGATTTTCTTTCCAAAAATTCTCCATTGTTAGGCCTCACTACACTCCTCAATTCTCATTTCACATTCCCAATTAGGCTTCGATTTTAATTTTCTTGCTTCTTGATGGGGAAAGGAGGAGGCTGTGTTCCCAGCAAAACGAAGTCCCCGACGGTGGCCGATGATTCTCCACGCGCCGCCCTCGGAGCATCCAGGAACGCGCCGATCCCGCTCGAGGAAAACGCCCACAGTGACGAAAACGCTACGACAATCCAAGAAACGGCGTCGTCGCATTTGGCCGCTGCGAAATTGAAGATCTTCATTGTGTTCTATTCTATGTATGGGCACGTTGAAGGCTTGGCTAGGAGGTTGAAGAAGGGCGTGGACGGGGTGGAAGGTGTGGAAGGGGTTCTGTATAGGGTTCCGGAGACGTTGCCAATTGAGATGTTGGAGCAGATGAAGGCGCCGCCCAAGGACGACGCCATACCGGAGATAACGGCGGCGGAGTTGCCGGCTGCCGATGGGGTCTTGTTCGGGTTCCCCACCAGGTATGGGTCCATGGCTGCGCAAATGAAGGCTTTCTTTGATTCCACGGGGCAGTTGTGGAAGGAGCAGAAGCTTGCTGGGAAGCCCGCTGGGTTCTTCGTCAGTACTGGGACTCAAGGAGGGGGTCAAGAAACCACTGCGTAAGCATTTTTTTTTTCTTATGACCAATCTTGGAGTTTTAAATTTATGTGAATAATAATTTGGTACTGGAATCTTGTTTATCAATGTCAATTAAATTGCTGTGATTAAACATGAGTAGCATGCATATATTTTAATTTCACCGATCATATACATAAATGCATAAAAAAGAATCTTCTGTGGTGTATACTATAATGTATTAGACTCACCAATGTAAAAAGACCACCAATGTATTAGACTCACCTATGGAACTTTGAATTCCTCATGTATCGCAAGCTTTGCATCCTGGGTATAAAGATTTTGATGTCTCAACTCTGAACTAGTTGCTTGGTCCATGTACATATATCTTGATCATGTTGTGAAGAGTGTGAAGGTGACCGTATTCCAAATTGACCTGACTTGAATAGCTCACTTTTACATGAGATGAGAGATCAGATTTTGATGTCCGTCTCGTTGATTGAATTGTAGATTATAATGATAAAAATTGAAAATGCCTTGTGGAATTGAATGTTCATTTGTCATGAACTTCTGCTTTTCAAGGGCTATATTATAAATGCTTCTCTTGGATATATTTTTTTTCCCCTCAAACAACTATATCAAGTCTGCACATTTACATTCGTGGGCTTGTATTCGGCATTGTTTTTGTTTCTATGTAATATGAATTTAGCATGGCTTGTATTCGTACTGCATCATTTTTGTTTTCCACTTGACAAGAGAAGGAGAGAGAGAGAGAGAATGCTTACATATTTTGCTATTGCTTAGTATGGTTACCTGGGATGTTTATTTTCAAGAAGAATGGCCGATGGCATGTAAGAAGCATCTTTACTAGCAGTAGCACCATAGCAAATTACTTACTAGGCCAAATTACTAGCTCTGAAAGTTTTATATATTTGATGTTTCTGGTGTATCAGACAGTTATCTCAGGTTTTCACCAGCTTTAATTGATCAGTGAATGATACTTAAGAAAGTTCCAATGTATTCTTTAGTTATGTGAGCTACATGTTATTTATGGTTCATATTCACATCTAGATTACCAAACCTAGAGAATTTTAAGTTATAATGTGTGGAAGATATCAAAATATAGTTACATAAAGTTCAGTTCAGGGTAATATGCAAAACTTCTTAAGGGATAACTGCAGTGGGGCAAACTTTATTTTTTTCTTTTAAGTTTTCCATAGAGAAAGAGGAGAAAGATTTCACTTCTTCCTATTCATTTGTAGGATGGTCTTTTAGGTAACTGGAACAATGGTGCTGGTCTGCAATGGTATAAGAGTTTTAGTTCCCTGATTATCATAGTTTCAGATAACTCTAGTCTCTAGTAGACAAGTAAATAAGTTGAAATTGAATGTGTAACATATAGAATTGCATGTCTGTAGTCTGAAAGCCGAAGATCATTACATATTCTTCTCTACATTTCCAGAAACAAACATAATGGAAATTAGAACGATCTCTTAGATAATAGTACTCGAAAGGCATTATCAAATGCTTATTTTTGTGCTTTTTGTTGCAGTTGGACGGCAATCACCCAGCTGGCACACCATGGAATGCTGTTTGTTCCTGTTGGATATACATTTGGACCTGGAATGTTCAAGATGGACTCCATTAGAGGGGGTTCTCCATATGGTGCGGGAGTGTTTGCCGGTGATGGCACAAGAGAGCCAAGTGAAACAGAACTGGCACTTGCAGAGCATCAGGGCAAGTATATGGCTCTTGTAGTCAAGAAGCTCGCCGGCTTGAATTTGATGATTTCTTGATTTCATTCTATTCTTGTTGGTCATCTGTATTTTTTGACCTTTCTTTGTTGTCAAATTGGTTCTGCGATTTTACCATTGCGTTGTGACTAGGAATGGCAGCACTGTTCCACTATCAATTCCCATGTTGTTCTCGGTTCTGCATTGTTCTGGAAGGAGTAGATGTTTATAAATTTACATCAAATAATAATGTGAATTTGTAACCCGAAAAAAAAAAGTGAATTTGTGTATCTTCGTGTCCCCCTTTCTTTTTTGGTGTGTTTCTATGAATGAATGTGTATTACGACTTGGTATAATAAAGTTGTTTTTATCTTTTGGGAGGACCTTACGATAACTCGTGATTATGACATCAACTTGTTTAATTGTTGGTTATATTGGAAAATAATTGGTTTTAAAGTTTCGAATTTGTTTAAGTAGTGGGTATTATAAAGCTGTTTACAGTAAAAATTTTCAAAGACAAATCTCGATTTTAGTTATTATTCTGGAAAGGGAATCTTTTTTTCTTAAAGACTTATAAGTGCTTAATGATTTGTGAATCAGAAGAATGTCAAAAATTTACTTCAAATTTAATAAGAAAAGGATAGTAAAATACTAGTACAAGTGTAAACAAGTAAAATAACAATTGAAAAACAAATTGGTACTAGAATTAGAATATAAAAGCAATAAATGTAATTAACAAGTAATTGAAGTTGACAGAGAAATAAAATAAAGCAAGTAAAGAACATATAAAGTAAAAAAGAAACTTAAACTTGCAAGAAGAGTAAATTTGAGTAGAATTTAAATGAAAGCAAAGAAAACATGAAAAGAAAGTGATGAGTTAAAAGCAATAAAGATGCAATAAAATAAATTTGCTTGAAAGTTAAAATTGTAGCAAAGTAAAAAAATAATTAAAGGAAAGCAATAAAGATGCAGAAAAAATAGACATGCAAGAAAGTAAAATTAACATAAAGATAAACTTGTAGAAAAGTAAAGAAAACAAGTAAAAGAAATCAAATGATTTCAATAATCACTCGATCACAAGATAGAGATAATTGCAGGAAATGTAAAGAAATAACTTTAAACTTGTATTAAATGGTAAAAATTATAAAAATAGAGCAGGGTGAAAGGCATACTTGACTAATCTCTGTGTGTTTCCTTTAAAGTCTGCAATAGACGTGGTAGGATTCATGAGAGAGTTTTTGCAAGTGTTTTCCAACTAACCTAAAGGCTTCCACCTCCTCAGTATTTATAGATAAGGGAAATAATTGACTTTCTAATAAAATTAGGACAAGTGTCCCTGATATAAGCAACTTCCTAATCTAACAATAATGATTGTCTTATCTTTGTATTACATATTCAACTGTTAGAAACTTTATGAATTCAAATTCTAATACTTGCATTTGAATTTGAATTAGTGTAATTGTCTTGAGTCTGCTTCTAGGTCTTTTGAACTCGAAATAGATCCTTTGCACATCTTAGAAATTTACTTAAGTGTTCTCACTATTTGCTTCGATCTCATATATGACTTCGAGCAATTGTCTCCCTTTGTCGAATCAAAACATGTCTTTAAGAACTCATCCTTTACCTTCAAATAGAGCTGGCAAAATGGGGGCCAACCCGCCCAACCCGCTTCAACTCGCTAAAATCTGGTAGGTTGTTGATCCATTTTAAAAAATGGGTTGGAAGAGCTAACCCACCCTGCTTTAAGGCGGGTTGGTCCGCATAAAAGATAAAATAAGAAAAAATAGATGAGTTGGTAGGTCAACCTAGGTTTAACCCGCCTAAAAAACAAAAAAAAATTATATAAAAAATCAATAAATACTATAAAATAATAATAAATAATAATGGTAAAAAATTACAAACCACATATCTAAAATATAATTTTTAAAATAGTCTAATTAAATATTCAAACATAAATTATATAACATCAAAGAGTTTTTCATTTATAATATTACTTATTATTTTTTTTTAAAAAAGCCAACCCACAGGCCAATTTCGCTTAACCCGCGGGTTATGCGGGTTGAAAAAAAAATATGAGTTTAATCCTTGAACCTAACCCGTAAAAAAATGACGGGTTGACGGGTTAACCCGAAGGGTTGAACCTGTTTTGCCAGCTCTACCTTCAAATTATCTTTGACCTGTAAAACTAGTTAAAACATCTTAATCGAAAGGGTTATTTTCGATTTGGTGATCGAAATTTAACTTAATAGTCAAATCAATCTTAAGATGTTATATTTTCTAATATATTTCTTTTGTAAATCGAAAAGTTTATTTTTATACCAACAAATGAATTGAAATATTTATTTCTTAAAGTATGAAAGAAGTAAATATTAGATTATTCGAGTTACATTTTTCAATTTTTCTAATATGATTTGATTGATTACAAATAGAAAAGACTTGCATCTTTTCACGTTATATTTTGTCATATGAAAAGACATTGGAAGGAAAAGAAATTTTGAAAAAATCCCCACATTAATTGCAACGTGCAATCATTAGCACGTTCTGGGTTGTTCCTAATTTTGGGTAACTGAGCCCTAATGATAGCATTGAGTGCGTGGCAGTTACAACCACTCTGGGTTTTATGCAACTTAATGCTAAGTGGTTCTCCTAATCCTTTATAAAACCATTTTCCTTAGCTATTTTGGTTATTCTCCTTCTTCTTTGCTCAAACCTTTCTCTGAGAATTCCCATTTCTGCTATTTTGATCCTTTTTTCTTGTTCATTTTCCTGTGTCTTTTGTTTCTTTCTTACTTCTTCCATTTCCTTCAAAGAAAATGGCTTTTTCAAGCAAATCACTTAGGAAATCCATGGCTTCCTATGGGCAGAATGAAGCATCTATTCTTCCAATAATAATTGCGCTTACTCCTATATCTAAGGAAGGAGTTGCCTATGCCCCAGACCCCCTAGTGGATAATTTTGAGCTTTGGAGGTATTAATCCTTTTTTTCTATTGCTAACATAAGGTATGCTTATTTAGGGCCCACCATTCCTTTAGATAAACTTCTCTCTATATCCAGTTTCTTTCCAAACTTAGAGGGTGAGTCTATCCTAGCCTCACGAGAGAGTTTAAAAACTGATTATTTTCCTAGATTTGATAAAGTTTTTCGAAGTTCTGGTATTCATAATCGACATTCATACCTGCAATGGTTGAACAAAATTGAAAAGCATAAAGGTAATCTTTAGAAAGAAATTGGGATTTTCGATTTTATTTAGCTTAACAGGTATGTAATCGATTATAATCCTTCAATGCTTGCCAGTTCTTTTTATTTCTAGAATAAAACCACAAACTCCTTTATGTTCCTTATGGCATGATTGGACCCTCTCCTTTTGATCTTGCTGCTATAACTGGCCTTAACCTAATAGGTGAAATAATTAATTCTTCATTGGCACCTGAATCCATTCCAAGTTTTGATACTAGCAAGCTTACTTATAATCATTTCATCAACAATAACCATGTTGAAAATGATGAAGTTTCAAATGGTGAACATGTTGCTTTTCTCCTTCTCAGGCTTAGTGCTTTTGTTTTCTGTACTAGGTCTCTTCAAATCCCCAAATCTCTTGTTCCTTTAGCAACTATTCTGCACGAAGGATGCAAATTTTGCATGAGAAAACTTATTATAGCTCATTTTTTCGAAGTCATGGGAGAAGGTATCAACACCCTTAGAAACAAAAAATCTAGACTTATAACCAATCTTGCTTGTCCTTTCTGGCTTCTTCAATTATGGCTCAATGTTGTGTTTGAGCCTTATTTGACTAGTTCTGCATAAGAAAATGTTTCTCAAGAAATCAAAGGAATTAGACTTTCTTTCCTTCATCATACTTTTGAAAAGGGTGAAGAAGTTAAAGATTTTAAAATTTTCTTCTCTTTGTTTCATCAAATAAAGATTAATTACGGAAGTTTTAATCTTGCTTCTTTCTCGAATAGATCCTAAGGTCCTTCTTGGTTTCGAAAACCTTCATTTGCTAAAACACCTGGTGCTCAAGTAGAAAACTTTGAATTATGGAGCAATTTCGTATGCCCTTAAGTCTTGACTTTGAGTCTACTAGAATTGAAAAGACTAAACATTTATGCCTACATACCTTCGACTATGTCTAGACAGTTTGGCTTTTCTCAAAGTCTACCTATCCCTATCTCGATGGATGAAGACCATAAACTTGTGGATAGTTATGTTGACACAGCAAAACACCTGAAGGCTTATCTCAAAATGAATGGAGAAAGAAAAGAAGAGTTCAATCCCTTCGAGTGTCAGCCTAGTTCATTTGTTTATATTGATTTTGCTAACTAGTGGCAGCAATATTATAAAGACCAATATGTAGATTTGAAGGTTTGCTTCTTGAGGATGACTAACCAAAGCTCTTCTGTGCAGAGTGGAGATTCAAAGAAAAAATTGAAAGGTACGCATCTTCAAGAAATCTTTAAGTTTGAAAAATATTTCAAAGTTAAATGGGATCTTCAAAATCCAAGGCTGGTAGTTCGAGAGGCCGAACAAGTTCTTCAACATAATAAGGTTGAACACCATCAAAAGCATTAGGCTAAGTTCATTGGTGTGCTCATGTTGAATCCTTCAGCACCATGTAAGGACTACTGTCTGATAAGCCTATATTTTATAATCTTATACTGGATAAATTGTGGTGATTTACTTATATTTATTGGTGAATTTTAGATAGATCCTTATCATTGTCTTCGTTTTGTAGATTTAGAGAGATTTAACACATTTGGAGTAAAAGCAAGCGAAGGCACTGCAATTTCAAAATAAAAGAGGATCATTTTGGCTTAGATAGAGCCCTGTGAGCGATTGAAGAGTTAGGCAAAGCTGTGTCTAACTTGGGAAACATTTCTGTCAAGCTCACACAGTCGTGTTTAACTTGAAGAACACTTCTGTGTGACTATTTTTAGGACAATCGTGTCTCACTTACGGTGTGAGTTACGTAATTCAAGCTCACACGGCAGTGTCGAGCTTAGACATGGCCGTGTGAGGTCTCCTGTGACTAAAAACAACTATTTTTCACACCAAATATTATAAATAGAAGCGGATCCCTAATCTCGAGGCACACTTTTACAACGACAGAAAACCAAAGATTGAAGGCTAGGGTTCTAAAGAGAACTGTAATAGTAATTGAAGTTCAATCATTGAAGATATCTTATTCTTCTTCATCTTCTCCATATTTTCTTTTTATTTTTTTCTTATTTTCTTGAGATAAAACATGGTTGTTTCTTTAACTTTTGTTCTTGTTTATACTATATTGGCCATGAGTGGCTAAATTCCTTTTCGTAGGATTAAGATGCAACTTTCTACTTTTCTATGTTGAAATGTTAATTTGATTATTTGTTAATGAAAAATTATTGTTCTTGATTCATTCTTGATATGCTTAATGCTTGTGATATGTTGTCGACCATATTTACATGATCTTATGCTTTAGGTGAAGGATTGAAACATGAAATCTAATTGCTAGATAACTCAAGAATTGAACTTAGGAATTGAGACCTAAACATAGGCTTAAATCCTTTGAGGAGAAAACGATTATCATAAAACTTAATGAGTTAGAACTTGGATTAATTGCCATGAGAATGAGATTGATTGAGGTTTAGCACGTTTTTAGTGACAAGAAATTGGATTTTAAATAATTTAAGACAACTCGCCTTCAAGAACATAATTAAACATTAGCAAAGATAGAATTATAATTTATCATATAGGGTAGTGTAGTGAATTCCTAGTCCTAGACCTTTAAATCTTGGTTGAATCCTGACTTTGCTAGATTTATTTGCTTACTTTATTGCTTTGATTTTTATTTTGATTTTAATTGAGTTTCACTATTGATTTTAATCGCTTAAATAATCAAAGTTGTCGTAAGAGTTAGTAATTACTCGATCATTGTGGGAATGATCTTTATTTTACTACTTGTACGATCCGTGCGCTTGCGAAAAAGTCACAACAAGTTTTTTTGTACGATCTGTGTCTTTTGCATTCTTAGTCACTACATTTAGTTTTTCCGCTATTTCCTTTGTTTTTCCCTTTCCAGAAGTGATTTAGGAGTTAGACATGGTCGTGTTTAACCCCAAAAACGCTTCTGTGTGTGTCTGGGCCAGGTACATGATCGTGTCTCATTAGACACGGTCGTGTGTTGTTCACAGAAATGATAGAGGAGTTAGACACGACTGTGTCTAACCCTTTCATCGCTTCTGTTTGAGAAGCAGCCTAAGACACGGTCGTGTCCTTGTTCGACATGGTCGTGTCCCTCTTAAAAAAAAGTAGATAAGTGTTTTGAGTGGGGGGTTTCTATTTTCTGCTTTCAAACGCCTCTTCACGACCCAACACCCTTTTCACCGTCCCCCATAGCCAACCCTCAACCACGCACACCTCCAACTCTCTCAATCACCCACCTTACGCCACACAACAGCCCCTATACCCTCCATCTCCCATAGCCATTGTATCCCTCTCCTCCTTCTATCCCTTGCGTCTTTCTCCATCGTGAACTAGTCATTTGCTCATCATGCCACCACGCGCGTGCTATTTTCTTCCACCCACCACCCATAACTTCCTCACCCACCGTGCTCCCCCACTCAACAACCTCCACCCACCGGATCTGCAACCCGGTCGTGCCACCGCGCTTTTCCCCTCTTTTATTCACCCACCGTGCGCGTCTCCCTCTCCCTCTCTCTCTACCCATGAAGGTTCCCCATTCTCCCTATTTTTTCTATTTTCTTCCATTTTGTTTTGTTTTATTTTATTTATTTTATTTTCTACATTTTTTGTGCATTTTTATATCTTGGTTATATTTTTATTTTACTTTTTTTTTTTTTTTTCATTTAGATTTTTTTTTGTCACTGATTGATGTTCTTTAATTATCTGTCTATTGCATTTTGAATTATTTTGCCTATTACTTGCTCTGTGTGCTTTCTAGAAATCCTTCTTATTGTGTCTAACTGTCTTTGTTATGAGGATTATTGCTCTCTAGCTTGTATGTTGTTTTGCATGCTACTGTTCATCATGCATACTGTTTGCTCTAATTATTCTGTTGGCTTGTGCTATCTAATGCCAGGTTGGTTTTTGTGTCGTACACATATACTTTGCTTATGTTTAAGTACGTGCATGTTGGCATATGTACTCTACATATGTAGCTTTTGGTACTTGCCTGCTCTGTTTCTAGAATTTTGGTTTGCTGTCCTTGTTTGACACTTTCCTCATTTTCAGGTGCCATGGCTCCTAAACGCCAGAAAACAAGTGGAAGAGCCATTCCATCACACTTAACAGTGGGAATTGATCGTCTCCTACAGTTTGACTCTCGGACCCATCAAAAGAAGTGCGAGATGTTACGCACCTATTCCATCATTACCAACAAATATCTAAACAGCGAGATAATGAAGCAATTTGGCATATTAGAAACCATCCATGCTTATTTGGCTAGAGCTGGGTGGGAATTGTTTGCCTCCATCCGTTGCGATGCTTATCTGGAGTCGACACTTGAGTTCCTCTCTACACTCAGAGTGTCATGTGAGGCACAGACCGTAGATCAGCCAGACACCATCCAGTTTTGACTTAACCGGCATCATTTCTCTATGCCGCTAAATGATTTCAATGTAGCCATGGGTTTTGAGGCCTCAGCATCTATCCAGTCCCCTTCCTATCAGAACGCTTTCCTGGATTATCCTACTTCATTTAATGATACTGAGTTCTGGAAGGAGATTGGTCAGCAGCACCATAATTACAACCCTAGCTTAACCAAATCTTCTTACATCATCGACCCCGCATTGAGATGGGTCCACTAGTTCATCTCTCATAGCATTTCAGGGCGACAGTGTAGTAATGAGGTTGTCACTAAAGGTGACTTGTTCTATCTATGGTGTTTAGTGCATGGACATTATTGTAACATTAGCTACTTTTTCCTTCAGCACGTCCAAAAGTTTGATAAGGCCAAAGGTGGGGCTAAACAGAGTTGCATCCCAGTGGGCTCTTACGTCTCAAATCTTGCCCAGAACCTCGATGCCCTTTATCCCAACGCCCATCTCACCAAGAAGATGGAGCTGATTGATTGGGCTATGCTGCTCCGCCTGAACCTTATTTACTAGGTTGCTTCAAGGCAATGGGCACTTCGTGATGGGGATATCTCGGACCCACCTTTTCCACCTCCAGAGGATAACACTACTGCTACTGATGAGGCTGGTGAGCCACAGTTGCCCCCACATATTTTGATTGATCTGAGTGACTGGCTTACTCGACTAGAGCCTGGTCAGGCTAGCTTCCACCAGCGTGTGCTGACTGATATGAGTTCTATGGCAGATGCTCAGGCTAGCTTTTAGCAACATGTCACTGATCAGCTGGACCAGCTGTATGAGATCCTGTCTGCATGCCTCCCACCAGCTCTACCTCTTCCACCATCTCCGTGACTTTTTCCTGACTTGCTGCTTATTGTATCTTTATTTTTAGGAAATTTTCATTTTCTTTTGTTATTTTTCTGTTACTTTTGTTTACATTGAGGATAATGTTGGTCTTAAGTGTGGGGGGTACATTTCAATTTTTATGTACTTAACTGTTCGTTTTAATTACATTGCATTAATGACTATTTGAGTATTGTTAGTAATCAAGCTAAAATTATGTGTTAATTTCTTGATTATTTCTGAGCTGATAGAAATTTGTTTGAAAGGGAAATCCACTACTCATGAGTTGTTTATGTGCAACATAATCTTTTTCAATTGAGTATTGAAATATTTAGCATCTTATTTGAAAATTAGTCATGTCTGCTTGCATTTGTTCTCTTTATTAACATTAGTCAGAAAGTAAGTTTTGGGCTTTAATGATTGAATTTTTCATAAACAAAATCTTATTTTTCCTTCTAGAGTGAGATTTCTCTTGATTGATGTGTGTTAGAACTTGCTTTGATATCTTGTTGAGACTTTAATGATTTGTATACATACTTGAACATGATTAAGGCAATTAGGCTTAATTCTTTCTTGACTTCTAGAGTTACATTGATAAAATAATCCCTTAGTTGCCCCATTTGAGTTTGAAATTGATTTCTTTGGATACTTATTTGAATAATCAGGTTGGATTCTTTGGAGTAACTGATGTGTTAATTGAAAAGTTATAAAGGGTTATTTTTGTCTTCAAGGGTTAAAAAAAGAAGAGAAAAATGATGAAAAAGAAAAAAGAAAGAAAAGGATTATTGATGAAGAATAATGAGAATGTTGGGTTGAAAGTGAGACTCTGTTATACCCTTATGCATTATGCTTTATTTATCATATTTTCAACTTGATTTTTGTTTTGTATCGATTTATCCCTGAATATTCTTTACCCTTGTCTATCTTTTTCTTACCTTCTATTATTCTCATTGGCTCCATTACAATCGACGAAAGTCCTTTTGATTCTTGTTATGTATGTGAACTTGGAAGTGAAGATGAGATTGATAACCAAGTTTATGATAATGCATTTTCAAGAGAAATTTGAGTGATCTCTTTGTCCTTAAACACTTGAGCGATGGAAAGATGAGTGATCTATGATGGTTGGTGAAGAGAAAAGATGCAAGTTAGACTTAAGCCTCTAATTGTATTAAGTATTAAACTATCTTGTTTAATTGGATTTGATTGTCGAGTTTAATTGAATTTCTAAATTATGAAATTTTCTTTTATTCATGTTTCTTGATGTTGAGTTTAATCTTATTTTTTATGTTTATTCTTTGCTTGAGGACAAACAAAAGCTCAAGTGTGGGGAGATTTGATAAGCCTACATTTTATAGTCTTATACTTGATAAATTGTGGTGATTTGCTTATATTTATTGGTGAATTTTAGATGGATCTTTATCATTGTCTTCATTTTTACAGATTTAGAGAGATTTAACACATTTGGAGTGAAAACAAGCAAAGACACTGCAATTTCAGAGTAAAAGAGGATCATTTTGGCTTAAGCAAGGCCTTGTGAGCGATTGAGGAGTTAGACACGGTCGTGTCTAACTTGGGAAATATTTCTATCAAGCTCACATGACTGTGTCTAACTTGAAGAATATTTTTGTGTGACTATTTTTAGGAGACACAGTTGTGTCTCTTGGTCACACGACTATGTCTCACTTATGGTGTGAGTTACACAATTCAAGCTCACATGACCCTGTCGAGCTTAGACACGGCTGTGTGAAGTCTCCTGTGACTGAAAACAACAGTTTTTCACACCAAACATTATAAATAGAAATGAACCCCTAAACCTGAGGCACACTTTTGCGACGATAGAAAACCAAAGATTGTAGGCTAGGGTTCTGAAGAAAAGTGCAAGAGTAATTGAAGTTCAACCATTGAAGACATCTTCTCCTTCTTCATCTTCTCCATTTTCTCTTTTTATTTTATTTTCCCTATTTTCTTGAGATAGAATCATGGTTGTTTCTTTAACTTTTGTTCTTGTTTATGCTACATTGGCCATGAGTGGCTAAATTCTTTTTTTAGGATTAGGATGTAACTCTATACTTTTCTATGTTGAATTGTTAATTTGATTCTTTGTTAATGAAAAATTATTATTCTTGATTCATTCTTGGTATGCTTAATGCTTGTGTATGTTGTCGGCCATATTTACATGATCTAAGGCTTTAGATGAAAGATCAAATAATAAAATCTAATTGCTAGATAATCCAAGAATTGAACTTAGGAATTGAGACCTAAACATAGACTTAAATCCTTTGAGGAGAAAATGATTGTCATAAAACTTAATGGGTTGGAACTTGGATTAATTGCCATGAGAATGTGATTAATGGAGTTTTAGCACATTTTTAGTGGCAAGAAATTGGGTTTTAAATAGTTTAGGATAAATTACCTTCAAGAACATAATTGAACATTAGCAAAGATAGAATTACAATTTATCATAGAAGGTAGTGTAGTAAATTCCTAATCTTAGGCCTTTAAATCTTGGTTGAATCTTGACTTTGCTATATTTATTTGCTTACTTCATTACTTTGATTTTTGTTTTGATTTTGATTGAGTTTCACTATTGATTTTAATTGCTTAAATAATTAAAATCACCGTAAGAGTTAGAAATCATTCGATCCTCATAGGAACGATCTTTATTTTACTACTTGTACGATCCATGCGCTTGCAGAAAAGTCACAACACTATCCGCCTTTCTCAAAATACCCCCACTACCTAATACTCCTTTTGGCATGGCTAACTGGTATCTTGATCCAGCTAGTGGGGTGATTGGTGTTTAGTATGAAACCAAGAAAAAAAATTTCCTTTGCTAAGCAGTATTTACATAAATTTCAAGGATTCTTATATAGTAGTACTCGAATATTAAAATATCTTCCTTATGGTAATTTTTCATCTCAACTTGTGTTTTTCTTTATATTTCTTTTGAACAAATTTTTTTCTTTATATTGCAGTGTCGTAGAAGACAAAAGTTATGGATGACCTTAAAGAACAAATCGAAGAGTGGCCTTTTGATGAAGATTCCCCACCTCTAAAACGCAAGAAAAATTTTGCTAGCACCTCAAAAGTTTCAGTTCCTTAAGTAATACCTTCATTTGATGTGATCTTAGATATGCCTCCATTTTTTGTAGAGATTTTCGCAAAGTCCCTTTTGAATTCTAGGAAACTTCATTTGAAGGTATAATCTTTTAAAATTACCATAATGAAATTCTTTTTTTCTTTATCCTTACTCAATTATTTTTATATATAGACATTTTCTTCAAGCACCGACAAAGCTTCAAAATCGAAAGGTGCTAGAATAAAATCTATTGGTCATAAAAGGAAGAAGATTCCCCTTAAAAAACCTATTAAAATTGAAGAAGCTGACGAAACACAGGATACTACTGATCCTATTTCGACTATGGAGAAGTCTGCTGATTCTATAAAAATGATGTTGAAATTGAAGGTTCTCACATGGTTAGTCTTTTATGCACATTTCAAAATCCTTATGTATATATTACTATTATTATTACTATTATTATTATTTTAAATTGAACTTTCTTTTGTATAATGTTGAAAGAGAACCTTAAATTGTTGAAGTTGAAGACGTCCCACTTCATTCTCCAAACCATCCAAACCCCAATCAGGCTCAGAATCCTTCTCCTTATACTTCGCCTGTTCGAGAAGTTGGGGATGTTAATCTTTCATCTCCATAACCACTTGATGAAGAAGTAGAGGTTTAGTCTATGCGTGACCAACTTGAACCTACGAGTGGTTTAAATCTTGTTCAAACCTAAATGCTCGAAGAAGGGGTGTCTAAGCAACCTAACCCTCAACCTAGCATTCCAAATCGTGATCCTTTTATTGATCTTGATTTTTTTTCAACGAAATGTTGGAATCTGATCCTCTCGTATGCCTCGAAGATATGCTTTCAGGCAAAATTTCTATATCTTCCAAGTCCTAGCAATTTATTGCACAATCAGAAGCAGAGGTTCAAAGTTCTTCAGTTAGACCACTTCTGCATGACTTGGAA
Organism: Ormosia semicastrata; assembly: GCA_029884595.1. NCBI lineage: Eukaryota > Viridiplantae > Streptophyta > Magnoliopsida > Fabales > Fabaceae > Ormosia > Ormosia semicastrata. Next base: position 12,600,788 of record JAQQTO010000037.1, read on the forward strand.
AAGATTCTTAACACAAATCTTGACCATTTAATGGCTTATGAAGAATTGAAGCAACATATCAATTTCTATTTTGGCTTAAATTAGTCAATTTGATCATAAGCTAGATTTGGATATAAGAGAAACCATCCATAAGATAAAGAACTTTTTTGAAGACCTCTTATCAAATTATCCAGGATATTAGCAACCTATTATTAATCACCAACAACCTATGAATTCAAAGGCTGATATAACCAAAAAAGCAACAAAAGCTAAAGCAAAGCAGACTCGATTGGATGTCATCATGTCTAAAGATCAAAGACAACTCCAAGATTATTCGACCCAAATTGATAATTTGAAAAAGCAACTGGCTGAACCGGAGTTGAAACAAAAATTAATGCAAACTGCTGTGAAGAAATATGAAAACCAAAAACAACAATCAAAGATTAAATGTATTGCATTAGCCACTCAGACTCGAGATATGCTCTCTGCCTTCCATACTTCTAAACTAGTTTATGTACGGGCTCAAAATTCGAAGAAGAAAATTGAAGATACCTTGGCTTCTCTTGTATTTTCTTTAAAGAATAGTAAAAAAGAGGATGTTTATTTTTTACTAACACAAACTGGTTCATTATTTCTAAAGTGAAATGATTAATATGAGATATTTATTTCCTACAATGTTGGCTTATACCTTTTTAAATATTTGCATTTAATTTAAGGAATCATTTTTTGTGAAATAATATTAACTATCAAATAGACATTCCCTGAAAACACCTTCTCAATTCGAAATGGTCCTTCCAATTTTGGAGACAATTTTCCATAATTTCTCGATCTTTTTTCTATTGGCAAAATAGTTTTCCACACTAAGTCACCAAGCTTGAATTCTTTAATATTAATTTGACGATCATAAAATCTAGCAACTCTTTCTTTTTGTTAAATCAAATTTTCAAAGGCAAATAATCTTTCTTCGTCTAATTTATCTAATTCATCAAACATTAAATTCCAATAATCATCACTTGGAATTTCATCTTGACGTTGTAACCTAATAAACTGTAAGTTAATCTCGATTAGTAAAATAGTGTCTTGGCCATAAACCAATCTGTATGGTATATAACCAATAGTTTCTCTAAGGAAATTTCGATAAGCCCATAATACTTGACTTAGCGTATTATGTCAATTTCTTGGTTTTCGACTAACATGTTTTTTAATGAAACTAATGATTATTTTATTAGTTGCTTTAACTTGCCCATTTACCTGTGCATAATATGGAGTTGAAGTAATCATTTTTATACTCCTTGTTTTTGTATATTGTGTAACCCTTCGACCAACAAACACTATTCCTTAATCAGTAGTTATAGTTTGGGGAATGCCAAACTTATGCACAATATTTTCTTCAATAAAATTAATGACATTATCTTGTGTGACATCTTTTAATGGAATTGCTTTGACTCATTTAGTGAAATAATCAACACCAACTAAGATATATTTATGACCTCTCGAAAAAGCAAACATAATTAACTCAATTAAATCAAGTGCCCAACCTTGAAAAGGCCAAGGTTTCACAATCGAATATAATTCGCTTGCTAGAACATGTTGAATGTTTCTATGTTTTTTACATTGTTCACAAGATTTGGCATAAGAGTTACAATCTCTAGCTATAGTTGGCCAATAAACTCTTTATCAAAGCAAAACCCATTTTATATTTTCACCAGCTTGATAAGCTCCACATATTCCTTCATGAACTTCAGCTAAAGCCAAATAAGCTTCGTTTTCACTCAAGCAATTCAATAGATTACCATCTATTGATTTCTTATAAAGTGAATCACCCATTATAACATAATGAAGGGATCTATATTTCACCTTCTTTTCGACCAGTAAACTTGGATTTATTAAATAATTTACAATTTGTTTCCTCCAATCTGAAGGATCCAAATTTTTGATTGTACATTTTTTCAATTTCTCAAATGGGTACATTTTTTTCCTTTATTTCAATTAGCTTGACCAAAGAGTCACTCAAAATTTTATACCCTGAGGCTATCTGAGTTAATTCATTGGCTTCTTCTATATTTTTCTCTCTAGGAACATGACGAACAATAACCTCATTGAATTTATTTAACAACGTTATCAAAAGACTAAGTACTTAATCAATTTTTCATTAATACAATGATATTCTTAAGCAAATTGTTTGACTATTAATTGAGAATCACCTAAAATTTCAACATTTCTAACCTTCATAGAAATCAACAATTGCAAGCCAGCAATTAAGGCTTCATACTCTACCTCATTATTTGAACATTCATATCTTAATTTGAACATGAATTTTGTTGGAATTCCTTTCGGAGAAATAATCAGAACTCCCAAACCAACACCTTTATCAAGTTTTGATCCATCGAAGTACAACTTCTAGGGTTTTAACCCCCTACCAAATCAACTTCTTTTTCTTTGATTTCCACACAAGGATGTTTAACTAAGAAATCAATCAAAATTTGACCTTTTACTGCCTTAAGAGGCACATATTGTAAAGAGAACTTAGTTAAAACAAGAGCCTATTTTCCTATTCTACCATGCAAAATAGGTTTCAATAACATATAATTTATTATATATATCTTAGATAACAAAAGTACATCATATGACTTCATATGATACTTTAACTTAGTACATGAGAAATACAAAGCTAAGTATAATTTTTCTACTGCACTATATTTATTCTCAACATCATTTAGAATTCTACTAAGATAATAAATGGCTCTTTCAATTTTATTTTCATCTTCTTGGGCAAGCACACTCCCAGTGGTTTCTTCTGATGTTGAAATATATAACTTCAATTGACGCCTAAGTATTGGAGGGGTCATTATTGGTGGATTTGCCAAATACTCATTTATCTGATTGAAGGCATCTTGATGCTCTTTTTCCTATTAAAACTGCTCTTAGGACTTGAGCTTTATTAATGATGAAAAAATCTTGGTTTTTCTAGACAAATTCGAAATGAATCTTCAAAGAAAGTTTATTTTTCCAAGCAAAGGCTCAAGTTGATTTTTATTTGAAGGTGGTGAAGCCTCCATTATAGCCTTTGCTTTATTCTTATCAATTTCAACTCTCTTTTTCTAGACCAGGAATCCAAAAAAGTTTCTTGCAGATACACCAAAAGCACATTTAGTAGGATTCATTTTTAAACCATACTTTCTCATTATTTTGAATGATTGCCTTAGGTTTGTCAAATGCTTATATTTTAATTTTGATTTAACAACGACATCATCTATGTATATTTCCATAAATTCGTCAAATAAATGATGAAAGATGGTATTTATGGTCCTCCGATAAGTATTCCTAGCATTTTCAAACCAAAAGGCATAACTACTCATTCATAAGTACCAATTGCCCCTAGACATCGAAATGTAGTTTTCAAAACATCTTCTTCATCAATAAAAATATGATTATAACTAGAATACCTATCCACGAAACTTAAAAATTCATGTCGAGATGCTGAATCAACCAATATATCAGCAATTGACATAGAGTATTTGTCTTTAGAACTTGCAACATTTAAGTCTCGAAAATCAATACAGACTCATAACTTACCATTTTTCTTCATAACAGGGACAACATTAGATATTCAATTTACATACTTGGTGGTTCGAAAAAATCTAGCTCTTTGAAGCCTTTTTGATTTCTTCCTTTATTTTTAATACCACTTCAGGAGCAAACTTTCAATGTGCTTGCTTAATTGGACCTGTCCTGCTCGAATGGGTAGCCTATGTTCAACCAACTCCCTACTGAGCTTGGGCATTTTATTCATAGTCCCATGCAAAGAAGTCTTTGTGTTCTTTAAGTACTTTGATCAAATCTTGTTTAAAATTTACATCCAAAAGACTACTAATATATGTAGGGCATTTTATAACATCATCACCTAAATTAATTTCCTCTAAAAGGTCTTATACCTCTATCTTTTTAATACCATCAAATAGAGGAGTCTGTTCGAACCCTAAAGGTGAACTGTCATATATACAATCTAAATTTGCACCATCAGTGGTGCAAGTCATTTTGTCAACCATATAGACTGACAATCGAGCCAATTGGCTCTCAACTATCATTATTTATAATCTCATCAAGCCGAATTACTAAATCAACCTTGGGCACAAGATAAAAATCATTAATGTCTAATCGACACATTTCAACAGTCTTGTTGTCAAAGGCTTCTGTGTCTCAAATATTTAAGGGTTTAACCCTTAGAAAGTACATTTTAAAATCAACATGGTTATTTTGAAAATAACATAGATTATCATTAGCCTCAATCAACTCGAGCTCTCCTTCCTCATTCCAGAGAAACATCTGCTGGTGGATAGTCGAAGGGACAACTCCAACTGCATAAATCCAGTCCCTGCCAAGAAGAAGATTATAACTGGCCTTCAAAGGAACGACAACAAATAAAATGTTCCTTACCGCTGTTCCCACTCTTATGCTTAAAGCCACCACTCCCTTAGAAGTCGAAGACTTCTTATTAAAGTATGTTCCTATCATGTTATGAGGGAGCAAATCCTCCTCACTTTTACCAAGCTTCTTTAGTAGACTCAAGGGCATCAAGTTGATTGTTGCACCACCATCAGCTAGAACTGATTTACTAGTTTTCTGTTTGCCACCACTTTAATAAACAAAGGATGCAAATGATCTTTCATTTCCTTGGTAGGTACATAAAAAATAGCTGAGTTTTCTTTGGCTTCAACCATATCTTCTTCAACTAGAAGCAAATCTTCATTTACCTCATCTAACTCATCTAAGTATTCATCTTCTGAGCTATCCTCTATAGAAAAGAATATAAATTCCATTAGTAGCACTGAGACTACATTCATAGGAAGTTCATTAAAGATTGCATCCAAGTCATCATTAAAACCAGACTCAAATGAATCTATTATCAAGTCTTCATACATGGGAATAAGTTGTTTCCCCTTTTCCTTTTGACTCACTGCTCCCCTTATCACATTTGAATATAACTGGAGATTCATCTGAGCAGCTTTTTGCTTAATAACTTGCCTCATAGCTTCTTATTGAGCTTTCTGCTGAGCTTGCATGAGCTAGTTGTTGTTGTTGAAGACATTGTGCCTTCCTCCATCGTGTCTTCGACATATAGGGGCCCTTAGACTGAGTCAAAGATTGTCCTACTTCATTCCTTGACCAAGTATAAGGATTTCCCCCATATCCTAACATTGGGTATTGAACCTAGCTGTTTTTGCACTATTTGTTAGGCTCCATATTCACTAGTGGTACCTTGTTTTTTTCCTTTTTGATTCCCCTCAAGGTTGCTATTTCTAGGCTTCATCACTAGTAGATTCTGGTTTCCAATGCTTCCCTGAAAAAGAACTCTGTCCCACTTTTTTTTCTTTTTCTTAGCTGCTTCAAAGGATTTTGTAACTAACCTATCAAACATTGCTCTACATCGAGGACACAATAATACTTCCTTGTCGCCTTCTTTCTTACGAATCAGGAACTCCACCAGAGTTTCCCCAGCTTTAGGGTAAATTTCTTTTTCATTCGCCTCAAACATGTCAAATTCAGCATCAACTTTGACTTCAGAATTTTCTTTCTTAGCAACATCATCTATGTTAACCTAAAGAAATTAAGTTAGTTCAATGTAGCTGGCGTTAACCTCAAATGGATTCTAATTAACCTTCATATCTTTCTTATTTCTCTCTTTGAACTTAAATCTTCCTTCTTTTATTGCTTTCTGAATCAAGTCCCTGAAATGAACACAATTATTAGTTGAATAACCATATTTATAGTGATACTTATAGTATTTTTGACCTTTAATTTTCTCAGGAGAAAGAATCTTGTGATTATCAGGTAATTTGATCTTTTTTTTAATAACATATCAAATATTTGATCAGCTTTTATTATATCAAAACCATAAGATTGTCCATTTGCAAATTTCGATTTATCCTTTACCTTAACAGGCTTTAGAGATATACATACATAAGGAGGACTTGATTGAAGTTCAACTATGTTTACTTCATTACCCTCTTCATCTACATCTTCATTTTCACTTTCATTCATTTCTATATAGGCAATTTTATCTCGCCTCATGTGTTTCTTATATCTTTTCTTTTTGATTTTAAGTTGTTTGATTTGCCTCACTTTATTTGCTAATTAAGATATATCTAATAGTTACTGGTTAACTACTTTCTTTCTAATCGAATAATCTAGTTTACTAGCAGTCATTTTAACTATTTCAGCTTCAGTAATAATGGTGAAACACCTAGCTTTCATTTTCCTAAATCGAGCTAGGTAATCATTTATCAATTTCCCATTTGCTTGTTTAATATTAAACAAGTCCATTGGGCTAACTTTAGTTTCTCTTTGAAAGAAGTGTTCATGAAAGCCTTCTTCTAATTGAATCCAAGAATGGACTAGATTTGAAAATAGAGTCGAAAACCAAGTAAAAACATTTTTTGTCAAAGAACTTGGGAAATATTTCATTTTTAGATACTCATTATTGGCAATTTCTCCTTACTCGATAGTGTATTGAGCTATACGTTTGATTGTTGACTTACCAACCTCCCCAACAAACTTACCTAGTTTTAGGACTTTGTAGCCCCTAGGCAATTCTGCTTGCTGAATGAAATCAGGGAATGTTGAAACAAAGTAAGGTTAGTTCACATACTCTATATTAAAACCATACCTATTTAAAACTTGTTCAACAACTTGGTTAATGTTGCGATGCCCCCTAAGATTGTTTTGTCTAAACCTTTCTAGGTATTGATCAGCATTATGATTTCGATTCACAATTCGAATTGTCTCAGGCTAAACAAGTTGATTTCGCTCATTTTGTGTTGGCTGGCCATTTCCTATTTGATTTATAATAGGATCTTCAGGTTATCCAAACACATCAGCAATTCAACTCATTTGCCTTAGTAAAGTATTATAAGTATTATTAGTTGACTGAATTAAGGGAGTAATGACTGTGGTCATTTGTTGAGTCAACATATTAACCATCTCATGGTTGTTCTCATCGACTTGTTATTGAATATTGTTTAGAGTAGTATTTGTATTTCCTAATTAGACTGAGAATAAATCCCTAGGTAAATTTGGGAAAATAGGTGTCCTTTGATTCAACCTTTCATTTCGATTTGTACTTGTTCATGCTCCTTGACCATTAATGTTGCCTTGATTTCTTAGTGAAATATTTGGTAATGTTGTAGTATAGGTAGCCTAAACAGACCCCAAAGCTAGTGTTGCGGTTTAGGGTGCAAAACCAGGAGGCAACCCATATATTAGTGTCGTTCAATTAACCTCAGGGCTCTTAGTAACTTATGAAACAGAAACCAGAGCCCCTGTAGTTAGAATAATTTCGTTAGAATAATTCTAAATCCTCCTACACAATCCTCCTATCAATCCTCCTAATTACTAAATGAAGAAAGTATTGAATATTTTTTTATGTTTCCAAGATATTAAATGCGTTTATTTTTTCATTAAATACTTTCTTTATTTAGTATTATGAGGATTATTAGGAGGATATAACAAAACTCATTTCGCTAACCATAGGATTTGATGGCAAAGTTCCAAACACAATTGTGTCACTGTTACCATTAACTCCATTACTTCCTCGAAGAGAATTTTAAGAGTTAATTTGAATTATTTTCTGACATTCTTGACACTATTTTACCACTCCTTAAGCACATAAAGCTTTTAAGTGAACTCTTTACACAAAACTTGGTCCCACCAGTATACCAATTTGTTTATAGTAAAATTTGTTAACGACAAATCTTGATTCCAATTATCACTTTGAGAAGGGAATTTCTTTCGCTCAAGTACTTGATGATTTGTGAATCGAATGGATGTTAGAATTCAATGGATGTTAGGAATTCATTTCAAATTTAATAAGAAAAGTATAGTAAAATACTACTACATGTGTAAACAAGTAAAATAACAATTGAAAGACAAATTGGTACTAGAATTAGAATGTAAAAGTAATAAATGTAATTAACAAGTAATCAAATTTGACAGAGACATAAAATAAAGCAAGTAAAGAACATATAAAGAAAATAAGAAACTTAAACTTGCAGGAAGAGTAAATTTAACTAGAATTTAAATGAAACAAAGAAAACATGCAAAGAGAACGATAAGTTAAAAGCAAAAAAGATGCAATGAAATAAATTTGCTTGAAAGATAAAATTGCAACAAAGTAAAGAAAACATTTAAAAGAAAGCAATAAAGATGCAGAAAAAATAGACGTGCAAGAAAGTAAAATTAACAGAAAGATAAACTTGCATAAAAGTAAAGAAAACAAGTAAAAAATAATCAAATGATTCCAAGAAGAAGAATGTTAGCAACACACTTTTTTTGACACTCATTTCAACACTTGTTTTACTATTGATCCACCTCATACACTTAAAAGGATTATTAGGAGAAGAATGCTATCAACACTTGTTTTTGGACAAATAATAAAGCAAGTATTGAAAAGAGTTTCCAAAAAAGTGTGTTGCTAGCATTTCTCTTCTAATAATCACTCGATGAGAAGATTGAGAGAATTGTAGGAAATGTAAAGAAATGACTTTAAACTTGCATTAAATAGTAAAGATTACAGAAATAGAGTAGGGTGGAAGGCATAGACGAGTAGTCTCTGTGTGTTTCCTTAAAAGTTTGTAATAGACATGATAGGATTCGTGAGAGAGTTTGTGCAAGTGTTTTTCAACTAACTTAAAGATTTCCACCCCCTTAGTATTTATAGACAAGAGAAGTAACTAACTTTCTAACAAGATTAGAACAAGTGTCCCTAACATAAGTAATTTCCTAATCTAACAATAATGATTATCTTATCTTTGTATTACAGACTCAACTGCTAGAAACATCTTGAATTCAAATTCTAATATTTGAATTTGAATTTGAAGTAAGTGTAATTGTCTAAGTCTATTTCTAGGTCTTTTGAACTTGAAAGAGATCCTTTGCAAATCTTAAAAATTTGCTTAAGTGTTTTTACTCTTTGCTTTGATCTTTGATGTGACTTTGAGCAATTGTCTCCCTTTGTCGAATCGAAACACGTATTTGAGAAATCATCTATTGTCTTCAAGTTACTTTTGACTTATAAAACTAGTTAAAACATCTTAATCGAAAGAGTTATTTTCGATTTGGTGATGAAATTTAATTTAATAGTCAAATCAATTTTAAGATATTTTATTTATTAATATATTTTTTTGTAAATTGCAAAGTTTATTTTTATACTAACAAAAGTAATTTTTTTCTTTATTCAAGAAAAGCTTCTTTTAAGGTGTAACTATAGGAATAAATTTAAGAGTTATTTAGTTTAGGTCTTCTAAGGTGAAGGATTCACTTTAAAAGAAAAAGTGAGGAGTTATAATTGTTGAAGAGAAAATTAAAATTATTAATTTAACAATCTCATAAGATATATATATATATAATTATTAAGAATTTAACAATCTGAAATAATTTGATTTGAAATATATATATATCATATATATATATATATATTATCATAATATTAATTATTAATTTTCTAATCAACGGTTATAACTCCTCGCTTTTCTCTGAAACCTCAATTTAGAGGAATGAAATCTAATATCCAAACACAAGTTTTTTAGTCGAGAATATTCCAATTGGAGCATAGAAACATATTCAGCTGTTGTAATTTAATGGGATTGCGAAAGAGAAACAAACACCACTGCTTACTTTTCAAAACATGGTAACTCCAAAAAGATTCTTCATGCTTCACACGATAAACCATAAGTGGTTTGAATAACTTAGTGTTGGGTAAGTAACTTGGTGCTTTTTCTATACAACAAAACAGATACAACAGGAGAGCAACATCCCTGCAAACGGGCAAGACCAAAAATTATAAATGAACAAAAATTCAAGACATTGCAAAAGAAATCTAAAGACCTAGAAATCTAAAGACCTAACTATTTAGCAGAGAAGGCAATAACGTAGGAAGATAATAATATACTTTATTTAAGTTTCTGTCCAAAAAAAAAAAACAACAATAACAACAACCACGCATGTGTTAGTGAAGTGAGAACCATTTGAATGAGAAGAAAACGTAGCCAAGTAAGGTTGATTGGGAACTTTGGAATTGATTTATTATGAATATCTACAATAATTCTTTATTTCTTTTTTGATCGCTACAATAATTCTTTATTAAAGATGAACTTCCATGCATTACTCTATCCTATTCCATCCTTGTTAATATGTGGCTAATATTTCAATCATGAAAACCGCATTGCTTACTAGTAACGATGTTTATACGTCGGACTAAATTTAATTTAACCTTATTTGAATTTAGCTCAATATTTTCACGGAGTTAATTTTTTAAACTTAGATTCAGAGCCTAATTGGGCCATGATTTGACATGACTATGATAAGTTTTTTTATATGATATATGATATTTTCTAGATTTTCCTTGTTACACATCACATGCGAAGAAATACGTGTTGGCTGGGGACATGCGAAGCCGGAAATATCCCAATCAAGTATCTTTCTTTTATGGTAAATACAATCTTTTTAACTTTTATTCTAAGCAAAATATTTTTTTATTAAAAATATATATAAAAAACTTAATTGTTATTGAATTCGAGGAAATATACGGACTTTAAAAGTTGGACTATGTAGTACCTCTTATCAGTTATCACACGTATTTCGTGTTGTATATGTGGTTTTTTTTAGGTAACCAAGATATTTAAATTATGAATTTTGAATCAAAAGATTCAAAATAAACAAATAATTATAATTTCATTTTTTTTACATATAATTTCTTTTTTTAATATGAATACCAGAATATCCTTGGGCTTCAAATAGCCAATGAATTTCAATAAAAATCGACGTTGTAAATTTTACGGAAAAAGTTGAAACTCTGTAATCGTCTTTCCAGTTATTAGCCAGAAAAGGCAATAAAACATTTTTTACTCTTGCTAAAGAATAAAAAACAAATAAATAAGCTTTTTTTGGATGCCCAAATGGACCAAAGTCTAAAAAAGGGAAACTACTTTATCAAAAAGAAATAAAGAAAGAAAACTACAAACAATCAGACAACTAAGAAGTAAGATCACCTAGTCAATTTCCTTATAAGACTCTAATTTGCAAGCCAATCAGTTGATTTCCATCTTTAGAAGAATGAGTGAATTCGATCTAAAAAAAACTTTTATTTACTATAATTTTACCATTTTTTACGCCAATTAAGGTTTGATAAGAATAAACTAACTGTCACAGTCTGTCACTCGTTAGGATAATAATAATAATAATAATAATAATAATAATAATAATAATAATAATAATAATAATTTCGTAAAAGAAATTAATTTTAATATAATGCCAATATAAAATAATTTTATACAATATTATTTAATAAAATATTATTACTTTATTTAATGAGTTTGACATTTTATATAAATTTTAATTTATTAAATTATATGATAATTCATCATTAAACAACATTTTAAATTTTTATTTTATTACAGATGCATCACAATTAAAATTTGTATAAAATACATGTTCAACTTGGATATATAAAATATAATTTGCAGAACAAATTTTTTAACTATAGTCCAGTCAAAAAAGGGTTTTCGATATATTTTTACACAAGTTTGACACATTAATGTGAGAAAGAGGATGATCTTCTAAAGTAATTTATGAGTAAGTAAGTATCCATCAATCATTGATTGATGTCAATCAATGATTGATGAATACTTACTTACTCATAAATTACTTTAGAAGATCTAAATCTAAACTTTCATAATGAATTCATATCATGTAAGTGTACTTAAAATACATTTATTGGCATGTAAACATTTTTCTTTTAACTGTGGCGTTTCATGGAAGCAGGCAACGCACCTATATAACCAGTTCAGGTTACTCTAACCTAGAAAACTAGCCTCATTCCTAATTGTTAAAAAATAATTTTGATATTCTTATCATAAATATTATATATATATATATTTTTAATATTATTTATTATATTTATTTATTTTTATTATTTTTTTCATTTAATCACAACTCTTAAAAATATGTAAATAATAATACACATCTTTTTAGATGTGTAAGTGTATCATTTTTCGTTAAAAAAAAGGGAAAAATTCTCTCCCTTTGTATTGTTTATAGATAGATAGATGGATTTTGCAGAACAAAATTTTTTAGTGTGGCGCAGTCAAAAAAGGTTTTTAACTGTGGCGTTTCATAGAAGCACGCAAGGCACCCATAACCAGTTTTTGTTACTTTAACCCAGAAAAACTAGCCTCTCTGTATTCGTCAAAAAAAAAAAAGGAAAAGTTTATCCAATTTGTATTCTTTATAGATAGACAGATATAGATTTTGCAGAACAAAATTTTTTAGTGTGGCCCAGACAAATTAACTGTGGCATTTCATGGACGCACGCAACGCACCTATAAGGTCTAGTTCTGTTTTTTTTATTCCTTTTTTTTGGGTACAAGGAGAATCCAGTTCTCGTTACCTTAACTCAAAAAAAAAAGGAAAAAATTCTCCAATTTGTATGATTATAGATAGATATAGATTTGCAGAACAAAATTTTGAAGTGTGGCCCAGTCAAAAATGGTTTTTAACTGTGGCATTTCATGGACGGACGCAACGCACCTATAACCAGTTCTGTTTTCTTAATTATTTTTTTTTGGGTACAAGGAGAATCCAATTCTTGTTACTTTAACTAAAAAAAAGGAAAAAATTCTCCAATTTGTACTGTTTATAGATAGATACAGATTTTGCAGATTTTCCTTGTGGCCCAAAAAATAATTAAGAAAACAGAACTGGACCGGTGCTGTTTTTTTTATTACTTTTTTTTGGGTACAGGGAGAATCCAATTCTTGTTACTTCGACTCAAAAAAAAGGAAAAAATTCTCCAATTTGTATTGTTTATAGATAGATACAGATTTTGCAGAACAAAATTTTTAAGTGTAGCCCAGTCAAAAATGGGTTTTAACCGTGCCGTTTCACGGATCCTCTAAAAAGGAAAAGGATCCAATGAAAAAAAAGACGAAAAGAAAGGACTTTGTTTTTTTAACAATTTGAGAAATAGAAGTAGAATTATCCTTTTCTGTTGTCTCAAAAATCAATTTTCATTTTTTGATCCCGTTTTTAAAGAACTAAAAAAATGAAAAAAATTGAAAAATAAACTTTTTTTAATTCTAAAAGTTTTAAATGAAAGAATAAAATTATATCTAAATGTCTAAAAAAAAAACAGTAAAATGGACAAAGCACCTATAACCAGTTCTGTTTTTTTTATTACTTTTTTGTTTTTTAGGTACAAGGAGAATCCAATTCTTGTTACTTTAACTCAAGAAAACTAAACTAGGCTGATGCATAACCGTTAAATTTTTTTTAACTAATTACACTTAAAGATACTAAAGTAAAAACTTTAAATGTATTTTTTTTCAACTTTTAATATATATTTTATTTTTATATAAAAAAATTAGTTATCTTTTTTCGGAGCAATATATAACATAATTATATGAATCAGACTTTCTAAACTAACCTTATGAGTTTGAATTTAATATCTAAAAAATTCTTGTTATAATGAAATACACTTTATTATTAGATTATATATTTTTATTGAATAATATCTTCAATTTTATAATTTATATTATAATCATCACTAATATTTTTATATAAAATAATTTCTTCATATAATTTCCTTTTTTCAAATCAACCATTTAACCTCTCGAATTATGAACCGACTTGACATTCTGAGGGGCTCTACAGTAGATACGGATTATAAAACTATTTTATATAGCCTTTAATTATTTATCGTTCTATATATAATCAATCCGGGGTGTGTTATTTGTCACACTCAAAAACTCAGAAATCATTGCGGCGAACTTGTGAAAAGAAAAGAAAAATGGAAGACACACTGACTGCTTTGAGGTCTTTGATGGCTTCTCACTCTCCGCCTCTTGACGCCTTAGTTGTGCCCTCTGAAGATTATCACCAGGTTCGTATTTTCCTCACTCTATTACTTAGATCGAACATTTTTCCTTTTTTTATTTATAATTCTGTTAGACTAATCCGATAGGTATTTTTGTATCTGAAATCTCTTTCTGCGATGGTATTTGCGCTTTGCAGAGTGAATATGTATCTGTACGAGACAAGCGCCGCGAATTCGTTTCAGGCTTCACTGGCAGTGCTGGTCAGTTTCTATCTGCTAAATAAACAATTAATTTTATTTTATGCATTTTCGTTTTAGTTCATTCGCATTTGTTGATTTATTGTAACACCGATCAGTTTAGGATTTTGGCTGGGGGTCGGAATTTTAATTGCTCCCTAATTTATTCTCAGTGGTTGCTATGGTACGGAATGCATGCACTAATCACTGGACGGGGATTCTAAGACCCGAGGGTCAATCCCTGTTCTTGTGTATTTCAAACATGTTAAAATCAGTGAAGTGATTTTTTGCGTTGTTTTTCATTATTGTTTTTGAAATGACATTCAGGTTTGGCACTTATAACAAAGGATGAAGCGCTGCTGTGGACCGATGGACGATATTTTTTGCAGGCAGAACAACAACTTAGTGATCAGTGGAAGCTAATGCGAATTGGTGAAGATCCTGCTGTAGATATCTGGATGGCTGATGTGAGTCATTAGCTTTTGAAAAGCATTTTTCGATGTATATTATTATTGATAAGTATTAAGGCAAATGCCAAAATCTAGCAAATGATGTTTTTATGTGTTTTTTTTTTTTTTTTATCTATGTTTGGCATTGTTGATATGTTGTTGTCCACAACTAGCTTCTCCTTGTTTAGGAAGAGCTGACAGAGCTTGTTCTCACCTTAGCACTGTTAACAAATTAGAGAGAGAAAAGAAGGGTTTGGAATAGAACTAGAGAGACATTGGCAGAGAAAAACAATGTAAAAATTCTAGAAACTAGAAATGCCAAAATAGGAATAAGGCTTGATATTATAAGAAATTTCCAAAAAAAAATATCATATTCATAAAGCAAAAACATTAACTTTTTCTTATGAATGAGGACAATATACTGGATTAGTCTTGCCTCATCCATGAATTGCTTCTGAGTGGTCCTTTTTTTATTCATCTCATGAGATGAGACTATTTGTGATTTTACTATGTGGGATATCTGTACTAATTATGAGTCATTTCCTTTCACTAGAACTTGCCAAAAGATGCATCCATTGGGGTTGACCCTTGGTGCATTTCAATTGATACCGCCCAAAGATGGGAGCGTGCTTTTGCCGAAAAACAGCAGAAGCTGGTTCAAACGACAAAAAATTTGGTAGATGAAGTATGGATAAATCGGCCACCAGCAGAGATTAATGCTGTTAGTGTACAACCATTGAAATTTGCAGGTCACTCTGTTGTGGATAAGTTGAAAGATTTGAGGAAAAAGCTTGTGCAGGAGCAAGCCCGTGGTATAATTTTCACAGCACTTGATGAAGTGGGTGTATCCTCTTAATAACTCTTTCTTTTTGGTTTCTTTTTCCTTAACTCATGTTTTCTGAGTTTAAGGATATTTTCGCCTGGCATGTTCATCCTTTTTAAGATTATTATCTTTATCTTTTCATTTTTATTTCCGATAATGTGGTTACAATGCAGGTTGCATGGTTGTATAATATTCGTGGAAGTGATGTGGCATACTGTCCTGTTGTTCATGCATTTGCTATTGTGACATCCAATTCTGCTTTCATTTATGTTGACAAGCAAAAAGTGTCTGTTGAGGTCAGTTTGAGTAATGTCTCATCAGATCTTGAATGTGTTCCAGACTGTTTTTTGCATGGCTATGAAAGTATATCAAAATCATTATATAAGTATATTATATAAAGTTACTATCTGAGTATATTGTACTAGGACCATGGTAAAATTTCTTTTGCCGTTATTTATGTATATAATCTTATAAGAATGATAGGGTTTCAGATTTCAGAATGTTAACGCTACTCATCTGAGCCAATGAAAACATTTATTTCATGTTCAAATTAGATCCAAGTTTATTTACTTTTGAAGATTAAGAAAGATCTGTCAGTAGGGTATTACTTTGGTTAATGATATAGGTATCCTGATATTGGGAAGGGCAGGTTTTGACATATGAAACTTAATGAAAGTTGTATTTGTGCCAGGTAAAAACTCATCTAGAGGAGAATGGAATTGAAATTCGAGACTATACAGCAGTAAGCTCTGATGTTACTTTGCTTGCAACTAATCAGCTTGATGCTGTGTCTACTGTCAAAGGTGCTCTAGCTGAAGTTACAAAGGAGGCCCAAAAAACTCCCAGTGAGACCAATAAGAGAGTAAACAGTAAACATCAAGCAGAAGAAATTAGTAACGACCTCATATGGGCTGATCCAGGTTCATGCTGTTACGCACTGTATTCAAAATTGATCCCTGATACAGTTCTCCTGCAGCAATCACCTTTGGCCCTTGCGAAAGCTTTAAAGGTTGTACACTTATACCCCTTTAATAAAGGCCATTTGATTTTTAGTGCAGCATAGAAGTTGGTGTGGAGCATTCTCAAACCAACCTTGCATGAAAATTTAGAAAGTTTCAATTAGATTAATAAATATGGAAGACTCTATCCAGGATAGCTAACAGATATTGATATCCCTTAAATTTATTATTTTAGAAGGAAATTGTGAGAAATAAGTCTCAATAATTTATATAATAAAAATTTATACATATCTTTAAAAAATTTATTTTTTCATTTCATCAAGTGAATATTAGCTTATTTTTTATTGCTCTAAACTTTTAGAATCCAGTGGAATTGGATGGGTTAAGAAAGGCACATATTCGGGATGGTGCAGCTGTTGTGCAATATCTTGTCTGGCTGGATAAGGAGGTTTGCATTTGGATCTCATGTCTCTGAATATGATTTATTTTTTGGATGAGGACAACCATATCTTTCAGTCTCTTCTCTCTAAATTAGTATATTTTTATTTTTTTTAATCCACCAAAATATGCAACAAGATCTGAGGCGTCAAATAATGATTCAAAAGCTTGGTTCAATGTGCAGATGCAGGATATTTATGGGGCATCTGGTTACTTTTTGGAGGGGGGTGCTGTGAAAAAGGAAAAACATTTGTAAGTATCCTCCCAAATTTGAAATGTCCTAAACTCTAACATGCTTATTATGACATTACCTAATGGAAATTGAGAAAAAGTTGGCAAGTTGGTTTTATTTGTTAAAGGAAGTCATGACAATGACATGAAACTCCCCACTTAAATCTTTTTAGATGATTTTCATACCCTTTATCAGAATATTGTCAAGGTGAAATAAACAAGAGTTATTTTAATCTTTCTCAAAGGTGATGTTTTTACTGATTACTGAAAGTGTTTAGGGTCTGGGGATGTCTTTCACTCTTTCAGAGTAATTAGCTCCAGATGCATCAGTAAAAAGCTGAACCTCATATAGTATACTTATATAATCTTTTTATTCTTTGGCAGGCGGTCCTTGAAACTGACTGAGGTGACTGCAAGTGACAAGCTTGAAGGTTTTCGAGCATCAAAAGAGGTGGAGTCAACTAAACAATTAAGTATTTACTTGGATAAGATTTTTTCAGCAAAACGTTTTTGTTCAAGAAAAAAGCACTTGTGAAGATGCCAAAAATTTTGGCTTCTGAAATAAGCAGTAGAGAAAAGCTGTTTTCAGCTTTTCCAAAAGGCTGAAGTTTTAAACTTTTTTTAAAAAAAAAAAAGAAAAAACTTTCTACCAAAAGCACTTTTGTTAAAGACACATAATATTTAATTAAATATTTTGAAGCAGGGGTGGCATCACCTGTAAGTAGGTAGAAAATATTTTATTTAAAATTAAAGATCTTCATTTAGCATGAAGAAACTATATCATATCCAGTTTTATTCCTTATTGTGTTGTTTGATTGGATTAGGATTCTTTAAGACTGATCAGAAAGGTTACATCTAGTTCCTTGAGTTCTAACTTAAAGTATGTGCATCTCCCTTGGCCTTGATGCATTTTAAAAGTGATAGTTTTTTATTTTCCAATGGGCTTATCATACTATAGGGTCCTCCCTAGAGTATGATAAGCCCATTGGGTGCAAGTGGTGGCTGACCCTTTCAGATGTTGCTTATAGTATTTATTCAGATAGGATTAAATAAGGTAGACTTGAATAGTTGTGAGTTGTGAATTGCGACCAATTTCGGTTCCTAACATGTTGGAATCACATTTCAATTTTGTAACTTCATTTTACTATATTAGTTGAGCTTAAGCATAAAAGGTTATGGATTTGAAGGGAATGTAAAATAATGAGGAAAAACGTTTCTTTCCTATACACTTAATGGAATATGAACGCATGAATGTAGATGTCCATAGGCACACTTCTATTCATGTTGAATAGGGTATGCCAGTCTGTGTTAAATCCTAATAATCTTCTTTCTTCCCCCCCCCCCCCCCCTCTTTGTTTTCAGCATTTCAGAGGATTGAGTTTCCCTACTATTTCCTCAGTTGGCCCAAATGCAGCTATAATTCATTATTCTCCTCAGGCAGAAACATGTGCCGAGCTTGATCCAGACAAAATTTATCTTTTTGATTCTGGAGCCCAGGTCTGTCTTAATATTTTAAACAGTTTGCAGCATATAATCATTTGCTGAAGTCTGTGGAGAATGTTATTATTAGCGAATTTTTAGTTTCCATGTTTTGTAATCATGATCTCCACCTCTGTATATTGATAAATAGTGGTGTCTTTGAAGTATCTAGATGGAACAACTGATATTACACGAACAGTTCATTTCGGGAAACCTTCGGCTCATGAGAAAGCATGTTATACGGCAGTAAGTGCCTTTTTTTCCTCTTTCTACTAGTTACATAGTTTCAAAACTATACCCTGAATCATTTTATATCCAATTTTTTTTCCTGAGGTGGGAAGTGGGATTTTGATTTGGGGAACAAGTTTCGAAATTATTATTCTGGTGTTAGGTTTTTTTGGAAAGGGAAATGCTTTTTTAATATTTTAAAATACAAGTAAAGCTGCAAGCTTATTAGTCAGCCTGAACGTAGGCAATAATACTCAGTTATGGTCCATATCCATTTTTCTTTCTTATCTAAGTGGCTTTATATTTATATTAAGTTGCTTGATTTGCTGAATTTTGTGCAGGTCCTTAAGGGTCACATTGCTCTTGGAAATGCTAGATTTCCTAATGGGACAAATGGTATAACAAAATTTAACCATTTTTATGTGTCAAATTATGTAAATATAATTGAGCTAGTCACCATTTCACGGATGAGAACTTAGCTAATTTTTCCTTTTTTTTTAATTTGAAATACTTATAGGTCATGCCCTTGATCTTCTTGCTCGAATTCCTCTGTGGAAGGATGGTCTTGATTATCGACATGGTACTGGTCATGGAATTGGGTCCTACCTGAATGTTCATGAAGGTATTGAGAAACCACAACTGTTTCCTTATTGCTTATTATTTTTCTATATTCAAGTTTTTTCCTTTTTCCTCGAGTCATTACAAAATGAGAATTTAAATCAATATCATATAAATTGTGCAGGACCTCATTTAATCAGTTTCAGACCACAGGCTCGAAATGTACCGTTGCAATCTTCCATGACTGTTACAGATGGTTAGTATCATAATATCATAGTAGACCACGCGATTGGGATTGCCACATCATTTGTGTTTTATTATTATTTTTTATTCGATTGTTATGAATCATTTTCAATTTATTTACTGGTCATTTCAAAGGCCCCCAAATGTTTGATTCTATTTAAGTGCATTTGTTATGGATTATGCATTGGAATTGGTTTTTTTAGAACCTGGTTACTACGAGGACGGAAATTTCGGGATAAGATTGGAGAATGTGCTTATTGTCAAGGAGGCTAATACAAAATTCAATTTTGGGGATAAAGGTTACTTATCATTTGAACACATTACCTGGGTAAGTCCTAATCTGTGTATTAGTTTGCGTTTTGTTTATTTCCATGAGATGTTTATTTTTGAAATCTATAAAGCTTTTTGCACTTTACTCAATTATTCAGTTCATCAGACTAGGCTTATAATTGAACTGAAGTCATTGTGTTGATGGAGTCGCTCTAATACATATCTCAATTTTCGAGTACGGTTTTTTTTTTCTCTTATTTTTTTAAGGGGCTTGTAGTAGAGATCTTTTTTTATTTTTAATTTTTGTTATATTTAGTTCTATCTATATTTCGTTTGTATGTTTAGAATTCTGCTACATTTTTCCTTTTTCCTTTGAATTGCTTGGTCAACTTGCAAGTTAGATGACATAGTTTATACTTCATCAATGGTGTTATCGTGCTAGTATGGGTTTTTTCAAGCCGTAAGTAGTACTACTTATTAAAAACATAACAACTATGATTTTCTTACCACAAACAATACATACACTTCTTTTTACACTACTCCCAATATCATTCATCATGCTTACTTTTTTCTATTACTTTCTCTCACTTAATCACACCCATTCAAAATGAGTGTGAAAAGAGGTGTGGAGAAGAAAATGTGGTATGACCATCATTTTCCAAAACCTAATACGCTCCCTTTTAATTACCCGTTACTTGTTTAACCTCTTGGTTCTGACATTCGCTATTGTATTGTTGTATTTAAAATTGGAGAATTTCCTTTGGTTAGGAAATAGGAAGTATGATTTAAAAGATTCAGCTGTCTCTTACAGACAATATTGACTACTATTTCTTATGGTATTTCTAAGTGCTTCATGTTTCTCGTCCAGGCACCATTCCAAACGAAGTTGATTGACCTGAACCTTCTAATGCCTGATGAGATAAATTGGCTGAACTCCTATCACTCCACATGTAGAGATATTCTGGCGCCATATTTGGATGAAGCTGAAAATGCATGGCTGAAGCTAGCCACTGAACCTGTAGGCGTGTGAGTTGCGTCTGTAGTTGAAAAGTTAATATGTTGCTTCAGCTTAATATCTTGGTTGTCTTCAGTATCCATATTATTTACGGTAATCTAGATTGGGATAGCTATTCTTCAAATTAGTATACTGCATATATATGACTCTCGCTCATTATAAGCTGTGTACAATGTCGAATTACTTATCCACTCGACATCAGCTCTTTTCTTTTCCCCAATAGTTTTGTTATTACCAACCTATTATTGTAAACGAGATGAGCCCTGTACTTAGCTCTATGTTTAGATATTTTTTTATTAATAGAATGAAATAGAATAAATGGGGATAGATTGAAAAAGAAAAATAAGAAATAGAATATAATTATTATTTTTATTTAAAAGATTAATAATGGAATGAAATTTTATTAATCTTATTTAAGAATTATATTGTAAAAAACGGAATAGAACAATTATAATTTATAATTTCTCAAATAGTCCTTAAACTTCATTTAAATTGATGAAAGTACCATCTGTAGGTACTCTAGGAGCACACCACTTATATGGCTGCTAGTGGTGGTTCTTTGGACCCTGTCCGTATGTTGCTTGCTTGGGGAGCGGATAGGCTTCAAGTAGATTCCTCATAAGTAAATGCCAAGTTCAACTCCTTCATAAGCTTAGTAATGTAAATTATAAATTAAAGTTTTAAGATCCATTGTCAACAGTGTAAAGGACCATTAAAAATAAGGAAAATACTAAAAGGTTCAATGATTAATCATCAGTATATAGATGCTAAATTGTCAAACAAGTGTATGTAATTTTTAAATCATTTATTTATTTCTCTTTATGCATAAAAAATTATTGTTTGAGACTACTTAAAATTTGTTTTATTGGTTGAAAAATTATTTTTATTGCCTCAATATGGGATTTTCACACAAAAACTGAACTTCATTAGCTGAAGAAACACTGAAACAGACACATCAATGCAAAACTTGAGTTTACACTTTTACCTTCATTAAAATGTTGATGTTCATTTCTTTAAGCTGGGCTACTTGGTTTCACATCATTTGAGCAGCGAACATATAAGGGAAAGATGCAAGTCTTGCTTGGTTTTTAGTCATGACTGATCTCAACCATTTTCTCCTTTTGTCTGGATTCATACCCAAGGAAGCTATCAATTTGTGCAAATGGAATCCTTGGTGTTTCAAAGACTTTAAGCAGCTAATTTGTTTGTAATTTGAATCTAGTTGCTTAGGTATTGCAGAGGCCTTAGTAAGGTAGAAGCTTGTCCTACAATCAGTCAAGCTTCTTGTTGTGCTTACTCCTTGAAATAAAAATGAAAAAGGATTTGACATGCTCATCATCATTGTTGGACACCAAGAATGGTAGAAACAAGCAAACAAATCACTTGCATTGCATGTAATAACTTTCACAGAGGAATGGTAGGTAACTGTAGTAAATACTGTAAAGGTTTATTGTATGTGGCTTCTATTTATCTACTTAAATCGGAAAAAGAATTGTATTCCAGCTTTTCTTTGGAAGCTTTGTTTTGTATTACTATCATAAAAAAATTTGCAAAAGCATATTTAAGACATAGTGGAGTAACTGAGTAGATAATTCAAAATCCATTAAAACATATAAATCTATAAAAACAAAAATAACATCAACACAATCTATAAAAATATTTAAAACCCCAGTACTTCCAATTTATATGAAAAAATAATCTAAAACTTAATTGCTTGAGGAGTAGTCTGGCATAATACGCTTTAACATTCCTTTACGCCTTTCATATGGACAGCCAAGTAAAGCTCTCAAATCATTAGGGTGCTGAACAAGATGATAATAAGTCACTTCTAACTTGTCTTCCTCAACACCCAAGTCCTCTAATTGTTTCCATATTGCATCCTCGGATATAGGATGCTTTTGGTAGCATTTGACTAATTTTGTTGTACACTTTTCAAAGACATCTATCATCTTCTCCATTGATTTAGTAACCACCTCAAAGTCATTCTCCTCAGTTTTGGATTTTCTTTTCTTACCTTTTGATGAGACTGAACCTTGATGTGCTTGAGAAGCCATTTCAAGAGACTCCAAATTAAAACTCTGAACTTCATCAGTAATGCCACAATTTTCCAATGTTACCTCATTAGTGGATATTAAATGGTCTAGCTCATCTATAGTGTCATGAATGTCTTTCCCACCATTTGCAGCTCTTCTTTGTTTGATTTCAAAAGTAGTTTCTGCATGATCTCCTTTGCTCTATCTTTTCTATAAAGTTGAACCAATTTATCATAATATGGAATAGGCTTATTTCTCCATTCAGCAGGTGCAGGCTTTGACTATAATAAACATAAAAGAATAATTGCCACAATAATGAACTTATTCATAATTACAATCAGTCCACAACTAATAAATAAGTGTATGTAATAAGTACCTCAATTAGTTTCTCTCAAACTTCAGGATCAACACTTCACATACACATTATTGGATTCCATGCAAAGTCACTAAGACCATTCTTGAACAAGTTATAACAACCACTAAACTTATTTTTTATATATTTCATATGATCTTGCATCTTTTCTTTGTTGGTTGGCTTGTCAAAAAATTGTACTTGCATCTGTTTAAAAATGACTTCCAAGGCATGAGTTGTGAAGGTGCCACCTAGTCTATTTCCTTGATCTTGCTAATGCAAATATGCAATAATCAAAGCTTCATCCATAATAGTTGTCCAAGTAACACCTTTGGGCTTTCTTACTTTCTTAGGTTTCATCTATATATGTAAATAAATTCACATAAAAAAAACATTACACGAAAAATAGTACAATAGAAGTAATCATTTTTAACCATTAATAAGAATTATATAAGTGCATACCAAGCATCAAATCAAAATTGACACTAGTTCAAATCATCAAAATAAAATTCACGAGTACATACCAATTCTAAATACTAAAACTCTGCATGAGCCTCAATAACATAAACAACATAAACAGCAAGTGAAGTGAAAGAAGTCTAATTCATAGACTACACAAGCAATTACAATTTTAACATCTATTATAACTAGCCCACATATTAGTTGCAATGGACTATCTAATTAACTCTCCTCTAGCTGGATCTTCAATATCATCATAATTTTCACATTGATTTTCTTCTCTAGATCTCCTTCTTCCTTCAAGTTCATGATCCACTTCACGTAGAATATTCTCATCTGGGTCTTCTCCCATCAACTAGTTATGCAAAATAGAACAAGCTAATATGATCTTTTTTGAGTTTTAATGCCATAACAAGCTTAAGTTGCTGTATGAAGAATAGTA
The DNA here is from genome assembly GCA_029884595.1 of Ormosia semicastrata. Classification (NCBI taxonomy): domain Eukaryota; kingdom Viridiplantae; phylum Streptophyta; class Magnoliopsida; order Fabales; family Fabaceae; genus Ormosia; species Ormosia semicastrata. The sequence continues at coordinate 12,624,850 of JAQQTO010000037.1, forward strand.
AACCTCTTTTTCAAAACACCAACTGCTCTTTCAATTGCATTTTGTAGTGATGCATGCCGAAGGTTGAATAACTCATGAGAATTTTGAGGTGGATTTCTTGAATATTCCTTCAAATGATACCGCACTTCCCTATAAGGTGTAATTAGTCCACTCCTTAACATGAATCCAGCATCAACAACATAGAATTTTCTTAGAAAATCAAGTTCAAACTCATCAAAAATGTTTATAGCTAAGTACTTATAGATTTAATTTTTAAACTATATATGCTACCTTTCAGAATTTTTAGAACATGTTGATGTGTTAATGCATTTTTTAAAATTCTTAAGTCAGAGGTTGTTCCTTCCCATCCAGGTAAGACTTATGTAAACTTTAAATCAAAAGTGTACGCTGCCAAACATTTTGTGTCGGAAAATCCTTCCTACCATGATATTTAGGAGCTTCTTCTGCAGGAACTCTTACACGCACGTGCATGCCATCAATCGCTCCTACACAATCCTGAGTTTAAAAAATCTAATTAAAGTTTACATCATTTTAAAAATTTTATCAACTTAATTTAAAAGCCAATAAAATTGTGTTTACCTTAAAGTATAGGTAGAACCTATTGTTGTTGAGTATTTCTAGAGGAACTTCTAGTCCATCAAGTTGCTTCAAAAACATCTCTTCCAACTCTATTATAGTTACCATCACACTATGAAAGCGGTGACTAATAGTCTCACCAGATCTTCAAAAAAAGAAATTCATTGGACAATTCTTTACATTATGCCCAACAGTGTAAATAAATTTTGCAACTTGCTTCTCAATTGTTGCACTTTATGTAGGTCGAAGACCACCATGATTTCTTAACAAGGGACACAAGTTTAAAAAAGCTCTAGGACTCATGCGAATTATATCACGACAACTCTCAATACCAAAATCTGTTTCATTATTTCATCTCGAACTCTCTCCATTTGTTCTCTTATGCTAGATGGAATTCAATTTTTTTTTGAATACTTTCGTAATGTATGTAATGCAACTGATGCGGGATTAAAAGTTACAAACTCAAGTGCAAGTTGTTTCAAGTAATAAATTTTTAGGAGTCTGAGGTCGATTCACAGGGAATTGATGAAGAAAATTTTATTTGATGTAAGGAAAATATTTTGTTACAACAATAAAGGTGATAAAACTTGGTCACAAATAAAAAGGAATTGCTTGGGTTAGGAGATCCACTCTTGGTAAATAAATTAAGAACAAGATTAATTCTTTTATAACTCAAATAGAATCCACACATAACGGAGGTTTCAATCAAAAAATACAACATTTAAAATTCATTAAAAATTATATACGTAATTATATTATGATTCATTTAATCATCTATTAATACCACCGCTTATAAATGGGATTAAGCATTCACTGTGCTAAAATATTATCTACAACAAATCAAGATCTCCACTTTACAAGGAGGATTTCTAACACCAACACTTGTAAATGGGTTAAAGCATTCATTGTGCTAATATCTTGTTTACAACAAATCAAGAACTCCACTTTACGAGGAGAGTTTCTAAATTGATTGAAAACAAAATACAATACGTATAATGACTGCTTGAAAAATAAATTATTTAAGCACAAGAGAGAAATTAATCTAACCTTATTTCATTACCAAGAACTTCACTCTTTCACCTAAGCAAAATGAAACTTAGTTACTCATAGACAAGAAGAAAGGAAGAGAGAAAAAGAAGAAGAAGAACATAATTTCAATTTAGAACAAATGAAAATTACAACAAGATAAACAAACAACACAATAGTATGATCTGGGCCTCTAGGACAAAGATTCCTAAATGATCTGCCAATGGTGCCTTTTATAGAGGATTAGAGATACAAAATGACAAGGAGGCTGAGTCATTAGTGAGTGGATGAGTGAAAAATGAGTGAAAAATGCCAAATGACTTTTGGTGAGTGAAAAATTATAGAGATTCTTTATCTCTAAAATTATTCAGCTCTGAAGTCATTGAATGCGTCAGAATGAAGTAATATGGTCTGCATGAAAGTTGTAGACTTGGATCTTAGCTTTCAAATGGCTTTAGTTTGAGTCCAATATCATTTCTATAACTCCAGATACGTTCAAATTAATGCACACTGCTCAGGCCCAGTCACAGCTCCTCTATTTTGACTTGTAAGCCCAATATCACCAATTAGGCCTCAGATTCTGGAAAAGTGTTCAACATGAAAGTTGTAGATATGAGTCTTAATTATTCAGCATCAAAATTTTAGCTCATTTACAACCTATAGCACGAGATATGACATGAACAGTACATATAGGTCAATCTATCAGGAACAGTACTCTAGTTCTTGCTTCAACCCCAATTTGAGTTATCTAATCGTGTGATTGAGCCTTTGAGGTCTTCATGAAAGTTATAGAGCTCTCTTTTATCTTTAAAATGCCACCAGATTCACCTCATTTGGCCACCTACATCCCAAGATATAGTCGAAATACAGAAATAATGTAAGACATAAATTATGCTGAAAAATTTAATTAAGTCTAATTTGAATCCAAACTTACAAAACATAATCAAACTCAATCAATTAAGTACATGGAGAGTGTAAATGACACAAAATGAAGGCTTATTAATGTATCAAATATGTGATCATCAGCAACCATAAGACACATAAGTTGTACAATTGCCATATGAAACAAATTTTGCAATATCATAAATGTGAACATCATATCTTGATCAGCCATCAATTATAATGTACTCACCTAAAAAAATATGAAACAAGTATAGGAACTCTGCTACAATGAACAAAACACAATGTTGCCTTTGACTAAAATTACTGTAGCACTTGAAAGTAAATTTCACTAAGAACCAAAACAATGCTAGTGATTATCTTAATCCATGCTAAGGTTCACTAGAGATTATCTTATAAAGCATATAAGATAAATTTATTTTGCAAAGAAAATTGATTTAATTTCGACAGAGGATGCCATCGAGGCAGGGGATGCCATCGAGGCAAGGGATGCCTTTGGAAGGAATTGCTTTAAGATGTATGGTTCACTTTTTGTGTGTAGTCAAACTTTGAGGAAGCTTGCCAAATCTGATTTGGGGAAAGTTTAGCGTGGCTTGTGCTTGGTGGAGTTGTTACTACTGCAGAACCTTTTTTGTCTCCTATTTGGTATTAACTTATTGGTAATGGTTTCTTGTGAGGTTTCCCTTTTGGTTCTAGAGATTTTTTATGTTGATTTCTTTTTTCTTATCTCTGTTTTGAGGATATATCATCTCCTGTACTTTTCTACCTTTTCATCAATAGTATAACTTTTTCTATTTAAAAAGAAAAGATTCGTGAACATGTTGACTCACAAAAGTCTTGGTATTTGACATGAATTTGAGTGTTTGTTGGCAATGCTACCAGAATCAGAATTTGTCTATGATTCTAAATTGTATACTAGATATAGTTGTTCTATATGTAAACTTGTTGCACCATATTAGCTGTTCTTTTGAGTAACTAGCACATACTTGTGTATATTTATGCCATACATGATTTTTAGAAGGTAAGACTTTGTTTTCTATTTTTATAATTGTAATATAGATAGGATAGATTATCTACCAATTATATAAGGTAGATTATTTGTTTTATACATGTTTTTGTTTTTCCCTACTAGGAGTTTATAATTTATTTCTTGCTTTTTTATTCAACTTATATGTTTCACAAGTATCACTTTGCAATTTACTTTTATTGTTAAATGAACCCCTACTCTCTTTCATGTTAAATATTGTAGGAATCTGCGGGTTAATACTCAATTAGGAATATGATGATTTCTTTTTTGGATCTCTAATTATTATCTTTCTAAACATGAATGCCCTTTCATGTGACTGTGTATGTTATGATAAAGAAAGCTATCTTATCTCACTATTTTGATCTCTCTTGTAGGCTCACAGCGTATGGGCAGCACCAGAAGCTTATTCAGCCCCTTCTATTGTTCTAACATCACATTCACATGATGACTTCATGTTTTTGATGATTTTAGACAGGCTTATGCTTGGTTGAGTCATAATATAGATGTAGATGATAAAGTGAGTTTCATGGCGTTTCCTTATTTTTCTGCTCAAATGGTTGAGCGAGGCTGTGTACAAATTTTTTATCCGTGTTGCAAAATTTTTGCAATAAACTATCTTTGCCTTTCTCTTACAAGTTAGGCTAACTACTGATATTCTCTTTTTTGAAAAGATGTTTAGTTTGCACGATTTCTTGTGTTTTGTAATAATTCCTGAAAGTTGGATTATGTTTCGAAATTAAATCAATTTTCTGCTACCTAAATTTAAATGGACAAAATATGACAGTAATTTGCAGTCTAAATAAGCCAACTAGAACCAGAACCAAACACCGCAACTAGAACCAGAACCAACCACAATATAAACATTATTTTGCAGAGATGGATAGCAAATACCTGGTCTGAGACGTTGTTCGTGTGAAGTGGGTTGGTGAGACGACGCCAAAGAGAGGCAGGTGGGCGGCATCGTGGGTGTTCGTCAAGTGGCCATCGTCCGAGAGATGAGCAGCTCGATGCTCTTGAGAGAAAAGAAAGAGAGAGGAAGAAACAAATGGTCAAAAAATGGAAGAGAGAAGAAGGAGATAAAAATGTTAATTATTTATTTTTAACTTAAATTTTTTTTATTTCTCTCAATTTCACCTCAATTTTAGAGGAACAAAAATTAAACATTTGAGAGAAAATAAAAAAATAATTCTTCATGTATTCCATTTCATTTATATGCATTTTAAAACTCCTAAATACAGAACATTATTTATCTTCCTTTTATTTTCTTTCTATTTTTTTTATTACCTATTGTGTAAACATAGTGTCAAAAAAACAAATGAAGAACCACAAGTTCGGCTGAAAGTGGACGAAGTTTATTCGAAAATACTTTCTTGCTTGACGGCTCCTAATTGAATTTAACCAATTTTTAGGGGGCACCGCGACAGTTAAGATGAATAGTTTTCCCTGGCGTAGAAGACATTGCATGCCGTCCTTAGCGTATAGGACATTACTGAAGCATAAATTCACTCTTCACAATAATATCTTCTGGAGTATCCTTCATGCAACAATTATTTTTTCGCGCAATTAGTACAAAAAATAACATTAAGAATAGCTTTTCGTTTGTGTTTAAGTTCTATTTGTTTCAGTAGGTGAAAAGAATATGAAAAAAAATTAAATTTATTTGGATATAATAAAGTCGTGACGAAAGACAACTGTAGAAAATAAAAATAAATGTTTTTTTCATTTTTTAAAATTATATTTGACAATACATTGGTAATTTATTTACAGACGATTTATTTAATGACAATTAATACTATTAGTTTCATGTTTTTAATGATCTATTTAACAACACTTAAGGATTAATTTGGTAGCATAAATTAACATTAAAATACCACTTTAGTGTGAGAGCTCTTAACAGTTCAAGACAGTGAGCTTTCTTGTGGTATCAGACGGCTTCTCCATGATTATCTTTAATAGTTCTTGGATCCAATATTAGTGAAGTCCTTTAGTACAACCACCGTATCACACATCCATCAATTGTGCTTAGTTATGTCTTTTTGATTAAATTAGTATAATTTTACAAATTATTTATTAAGTTGAGGTCATTTTAAAATTATTTACTAGGTCTTTTTGCCATGTTATGTAAAGAATAATTTAAAATTGCTCTTTGCAACAAATTGCTACTATATTTTCAGTCAAAAGAAGAATTAAATTTAATGATATTTTAATAAAAAAGTGAAAGAACAAGATTAAGTTACTCTTTTCAATTTGCGTCAGTCAAGTACAAATTACGTTCAGAAGAATCAAATTTAATAATATTTTAATAAAAAAATAAAAGAGTAAGATCATGTTACTCTTTTCAAAAGTTGACGCAACTCACATCAATCAAATACGAATCAAGTTTAACAAATATTTTAATAATAAAATGAAAAGAGCAACTTTAATTCAAAAGCTAACGCTATATCTTATCAGTAAAAAAAGAATCAACTTTTAATAATATTTTAATAATAAAATGAAAGGAGCAACTTCAAGTTACTTTTTCATAAAAGTTGTTTTGCACCACCCCATAGTTGATGCCCTCTCTATTAAACCCCAACTCGGATATGCACTCTACACTCTTCCCATCTCTTCTCTATTATCTCTTAAAGATTCTTACATCTTTCAATTTTCTTTTAAAAATGAGTCAATTTATTATTTTCCTTTATTCAAATGGTAAAAAGTTTGAAGAGTCACAGGGGCTCACATTCGAAGGCAACACGAAACCAATTCAAATTAAATATAGTATCAGTTATAAGATGTTGAAAAAAAAGATTCATGCTAAATTGAATCTTCAGTCTCATCAAATCATTTCTAATATTACATATAAATTTCTGATATCTCGAAATGAGAACAAATATATTGCTCTTGAAATATTTGATGATAAAGATGTTAAGTGTATGATGAATACTTTTGATCAACACTCTACTATGACAGTATTGGAACTATATGTTGAGATCGACGTTGTAGGCAGTTCAACATTACTTGCGTATTCATGTCATATGAATAGTCAATTAGGAATTGCTTATGAAGAAGGTCATGTTGATGAGTCTGCTGTTGTACCTTTTTGTGGTCAATTTGATACCTACATTGGACTTTCAGATAATGATAAATATTGGAATAGAGACCTGGCAATGGAGTCCAGTGAAGATGAAGACGAAGGTGAAATACTTGATGGCGATTCGTTTGACACTGAAATTGATGGTGATTTTGATGCTGCTTGCTTGGCTTCCCCAGTTATGGCTTATCCAGTTGTATTATCATTACTTGTTAGCAAACTTCCACAACAAGTTTGGTAGAACTAGTGGACTACATGTAGCTACATATCACTTTATGTGAAAAGAGTTAGTATAAGTTGCTCTTTTATTTTTTTATTAAAATATTATTAAACTTAATTTTTTGAACCTAATTGTACTTGATTGACATAATTTGAAAAGAATAATTTGATCTTATTTTTTTATTTTTTATTAAAATATTATTAAATTTAATTATTCTTTTGACTGAAAGTATAATAATAATTTTTTATTTGTTCTTTATATAATGTGATAAGAAATAAAATAAAATATAAAATCTCTCGTGAGCGTGACAAAAAAAACTTTGAAGTAATAAATAATTTTAAAATTATTTTAATTTAATAAATAATTTGTAAAATTATAATACTTTGGTCAAAAACCCAAAGGTTGATCTACTTGCTTCGTTAAATTGATGATCCCAGAGTCTGAACCAAGACAACAGTGCTATTGAATTCCTCGAATAAGTCCATAACCCACAAACAAGGGAGAGGAGGACCAGAGTCAAGTTGGGACTGTGACTGTGACAGGGAGAAATGTCAGGCTGGAGCAGTCAACAAAGGAAGATGTCATAGGAGGTGGGAAGCATAGCTTGGCCTAGCAGCTATGTCAATATTCAATAATGTCTACCTTCTTTATTAAAATATTCAATAGCATCTCGAAACACCATCAATAAGTAATAACTATATCATCTTCAGTTAGGGCACATATAAAGACAAATCGCGCCAAAGAATCAATTTCCGTCCAGGTTCGGACGTCTCTCAGGCCTTGTTCAAAATTGCTCCAAATCAAATTCGCGAAGGTGACATTGCTCCAGAATATTTACGAGGGAATAATTCGTAACAACCGTGAAATTATGTGGAGCATTGTTAATTAAAGCAATAACAATGTCATATTGTCAAATTCATCTAAATCAACATATATCATCAGATTATATAACTTTCAAAATAAATAATCTTAGAGGTTAATGTGTAGTAATGCGATTAAACAAATTGTTACAACTTACAAGTCCGAATTTTAACTTTGTTAATTTATTAAGGTTAAACCACAATTTTTTTTTGTTAAACTTGACATAGATAATTTGCATTTAATCGAACTAAAAATTAAAGGATGGTTTGAAGTCGAGCTTCTTATTTCACATGGTATTTTAAATTTAATTTAATTCATTATTTAAATTTATTTAACTTTTGATGTTGTTACTTAATTTTTAAATTTAAGATTACAGTCTTCTAAAATTATCAATAGTTAGGCGTTGATTTTGACATTCAACTTTTAACTAAAATGCTAAAAAATTACACATTTTAAATATGGAATATATATTAATTCAATTACATGACTCTTATGTTTTTATTATTTTTTATTTTTTATTATACAAATATTGTATTTATTTTAAATTAAAAAATCTCTAATTTAAAGGAAAATTTATGAAATTTCTATATTAAAATTTTTATACTTTTTACAACGTGTGAAATTTATTTTTTATAATTTTACCACCTATATATTTAACTATGTGTATTTTTTTAATATTATCATATATTTTATGGAATATACATATAGGAACAAAATTTGGGTTGGAATTAGGTTTATTCTCAGTTCTATCTAAAAGCCATATATCTGTTTTCTTACCTGTTCGAGGATTAATCTAATTTTTAAAATATTAGTTGATGAAAATAAATTTTATTACTCCTTTTCATAAATATTACATTTATTTTCATACATTCATTTTTTATTACTGATATAGTTTTACTATTTACATACCTATTCAGCACGACATTAAATTATTCTAATGTATAAAGTTACACACATTTGTAGGAAGTAAAAACAGATTGGTTATGTACCAAAAAAAAAAAACAGATTGGTCATTCGTATGACTAAATTATACTTTAATTTATGGTTTTATTTTTAATTTAATAAATAATTTTTTTATAATAAAAATATTGAAAGTTAACAGAAATAGCTTTACATAAAATGTTAAATTAAAATTATATTATTAGAAATATAAAATTAATGAAAAAGTATATAAAATAAAAACTAAATACAATAATTCAAAATCTTTCAAATTAATTCTCTTAATTACCAAGTAAATAAATTATTGAATTTTTTTATATTTTCAAAATATTAAATAATTTTTATTTAATATTTTCTTATTAAAATATTTTAAAAATTTTAAAATGATTTTAAGAAGATATAACATGTCACAGTAGTCACAGCTTGAAGAATTCATGACCCATAAATTTACAAGAACGGCTTGTGAGGATGGCTAAAACGATTGCATATTTGTGTTGAATGATATTCTCATTGAACAAATGCTGAGAAATCAGCTTATATACAAGAGGAAAATAGAAGCTGAATTGCATAAGCTATCTAACTGCTATAAAGTAAATAACTAATTATGCTAGCTATACATTGTCGCAACCGGGATCGCGACGGGACGACCAAAAAATATAAAATCAATGGAGTCGCCACCAATGTTTATTTAAATTGGGAAAACATCAGAAAAATCCTTTAATTAGGAAAATTGGTCTTTTTGAAGATGAGTTTTGGATTCGGGAGTCGATTACAGGTAGGAAAGGTATTAGGCTATTAGCACCCTACACTGCCCGTTCCATGAACGGTGCCTTAAGTTAGTTGTGCAAGTTTTAATAATCTCAAATATATTTATTTTAACCCTTTTAAACAAAAGACTTTGTAATTATTTATTATTTTTCATTCTTTATTTTTTTTGAAAAGAAATAAAAGAAACAACCAAATTATGAAAATTTATTTTTTGGCTTGACAGAAGTGAATTTCTGCTCCTACGTATCCCCTGGTGCAATGGGGAACTCAAAGTTACGTAGTTCTTTAGAAAATAATTGTGGATTGGTTGATTTTAATTAAGAAAGAGATTTTTAAAAAGAGATTTTGTTTGAAAATAAATCCATTCTTGCACGAGGTTCAAGTTAGTACCAGGCTACTCAATAAACCCTTATGATCCAAACGATATTAAAGATAGCATCCGTTATTCAATCATCATCATTGGTCATTGCATGAATTAAAAGATTTTTATTTCATTTTAAGGCATGTACAAGGACAACTAAGTAGTTACACAAACAACACATTGTCATACCATGAGTCAAGTAAATAAAGTAACATAAAAACTAAATTAAACACAACAATAAAAAACAAAAAAAAAATTAATTCCTTTTATCCTTTAACATTTTTTTCACTTTTTTATTTTTTTTTTTTTTTTTTTGTTTTTAGATTTTTTCTATTTTTTTATTTTTTACCTTTTTATTAGTCATAAAACACAATATAAAACATACTATTAAATAAAATAAACATCAAACAAAAATTAATCTTAAATGACAAATAAATGAACTCAAAATACATTTTTTTAATTTTTTATTGTTATTTTTATTATTGTCTAATCCTATGCCTCTTGCCCCTACATTTTTTTTTTACTTATTTCCTTTTCATTAAGTCTCTAAACTAAAAAAAAAACATCTAATCTTAACCCAATAAAAAAAAAAGAACTCAGCCTACTCAAAACACTACTCCACTACCCACTTTTTTATTTTTTGTTTGCAGTTTTTTTTTATGGGCTTTCATTGAATGACCCAAACATAAAGAAACCTAAACTAAGAATTTAGCATTTGAATGAAAAAGGAAACCTGCTGCTGCTGAGTTTTGAGAGAGGAAGAAAGAGAGTGGCTGGTTCGTACGTGGTGCAGCTCCAAGGACGACGATGGGGTGACCGGATCGGCGCCGACAACTGGGAGCTCCGGTGCTTGGTCGACGGCGAACGCGGCGTCAACCAGTTCGATTCCGGCTTGGTGCAGATCTGAACTGGTTCTATGGGTTGGGTGATGGGTCTGTCGAGCTGATGCGGGGAGGCTGCTTGCCGGATCTGGTTCGGTGCTGGCCGGATCTCGGGTCTACCGGATCTGGGTTTTCCGGTTTGGGACAGCTGGAAGGCGCGGCAACGGTGGCACGGCATGAGACTGCTGGTTCGGGACGGAGCCGGCGGGTTGAGGGTCGGAGAAGACGGTGGCCGGCGAGGTAGGATGGCGGCGTGGGGTCCAGGTGAGTCTAGATCTCGATTTTCTGGTGCTGTGATGGAGGTGGTGATGGTTTTGGTTTGGATTTGGTTGGTATTGGTTTGATGGCGGTGGTGAGAGGTTTGAGGTTGTAGAGGATGGTGGGGGTCAATGATGAGATGAGGTGGGAATGGTGCGTTGTGTTAGTTGTAAAAATGGTGAAGATGATGGTGAGTGAGTGAGTAAACTCGGTGGTGTGGGGTGAGTTGCTTGAAGATGATGATGGGGGATGAAGGGTGGAGTTGACTCGGTTGAAGATGGTGGCAGAGGAGGCTCACGGTTGTTGCTTAGGTGATGGGTGGTCAAGGTTTTGGGAGGGCAGCCGGGTGATGGTCCTGTGGTGGCTTCAAGGTTGAAGGGGAAGGGTGGTAGGTTGAAGGTGGTGGCAGAGGTGGCTCACGGTTGGGAGGCTTGGAGGATGAAGAGTAATGGGTGAGGGTGGAGTGGATTGTTGGGTTGCAGGATGGCTCAGCAATGGAGATGGCAGCCAGCAGTCTCCTTCGTATGCCTTCCCTCTGTGTAAAATCCTCTCTTAATCTCAGAATCCTCTCTATGTCAATTCAAAAAAAATCCCCCTTGTCTGTAATCTTTCTTCCTTTTATTTTCTGCTTTGCCAAACCGAGATGGCTCCTCTGCCAACCTCTAGAAAAGTAGCTTAGGTGCTGATAGATTTTTCTAGCTCAGTTTCCTTCTTCATGCATTTTCTTTAGCTTTATGACTTTTTCCAAGCTTTAAATCTCTGAAACTTTCCATTTTTGCTTCTCTTGAGCCTTGGGCCCTTGCTAGCTGCTGCAGCATTGTAGCAGACCTTGACATGGAGTAAGGGAGATTGACATAGTGTAGTTGCATTTCAACTAAATCGAAACTGCAACCGACAGAAAATCACTAGCAGCAAACGTGACAAAGACTATCACTTCCCCCTCTTTTTTTTTTTTTTTAAGTAGGCTTAGAATTGGGCCTAAAAAAAAACATAAAAAGAGACTTTTAATTAATTAAATTCAAAATTTCTTTTTTACTTTTTATTTTTTATTTTTATTTTATTTTTGTTTTTATTATTATATTTTTTTTTTTTTTATTTTTGTTTGCACAAATAAGAAAAAACTAACCAAGCAAACCAAGCGCTCACAACATTGCAGTTAAGCGATAATCCTTGATTAAGTGACAAAAATTTATGGACAAAATTAGGTATCAACATACATGAATTGTCATTAACTAACTCATTAACTAACTTACTAACAATAGATTAAATAACTATCTAACTAAGTATTATCCAATAGCCCCCCACAAGCTGGAGAGTGGATATTGATCACACCCAGCTTGCAGAGAAGATGCTGAAATGGTTGAGGATCCAATGCGTTAGTTAGAATATCAGCAGATTGCTCTTTGGTGGAAATGGGAAGCAAATGGAAGATCTTGGACTGTAGTTTCTCGCAAACCAAGTGACAATCTATATCAATGTGCTTCGTGCGCTCATGGAACACTGAATTGGCTGCTATGTGGCGGGCAGAAGCACTATCACAATAAAGAGAAGCTGGAGAAGTGAATGGAATTGAAAGTTCCTGAAGCAAAAAAGTGAGCCACTGGATTTCACAAATTGTGGCAGTAAGGGCCCGATACTCAGCTTCCGAAGAGGATCTAGAAACAGTAGTTTGTTTCTTGGTTTTCCATGATATGAGGGAATTACCAAGAAAGACACAATAACCTGTAACAGAGCGCCTTGTGTCAGAACATATGGCCCAATCCGAGTCACTAAAAGCCTTTAGGTGAAGAGCAGAATTAGAGGGATAGAAAAGGCCTTAACCAGGATAACCTTTGAGGTATCTTAGAACACGAGTTGCTGCCTTATAATGAGTGGAAGTAGGAGAAGACATGAATTGAGAGATTTGTTGGATAGCAAAACTTATGTCAGGTCTGGTGGTAGTCAAATAAAGCAGCCTGCCCACAAGTGTTCGGTACTCAGCAAGATGTTCATAAAGATCAGTATCTGAGTTGGAGAGCTTGGTTGATCTTACCATTGGTGTGCTAGCTGGCTTAGAAGCCAAGAAACCAATATCGGAAAGGATGTCCAAGGTGTACTTTCTTTGGCAAAGAGTGATGCCAAGGTGGGATCGAGCAACCTCTAGGCCAAGAAAGTATTTTAGTGTACCAAGGTCCTTGATTTTAAACATGCTATCCAAGTAACCTTTAACTAAGGAGATCTCTGCAACATCATTTCCAGCTAAAATCAAGTCATCTACATACGTGAGCAGAACTGTGAACTGCTGTCCATGATGCTTGTAAAACATGGAATGATCATGACTCGACTGAATGTAGCCTAGTGTGTGGAGGGAGCTAGACAGTTTGGCAAACCACTGTCAGCTGGCTTGCTTGAGTCCATATAAGGACTTATGTAGTCTGCAGACCTGATTTGGCTTAGCACATTTGACTCCTTGAGGCACTTCCATATAAACATCTTCATCTAAATCTCCATGAAGAAAGACATTATTAACATCAAGTTGATGTAATATCCAGTTTTGAGAAGCAGCTAAAGCAAAGATGAGCCGAACAGAAGTGAGTTTTGCAACTGGGGCAAATGTGTCCAGATAATCCAAGCCCTCTGTTTGTGTGTAGCCTTTAGCTACCAACCGAGCCTTATATCTCTCTATGCTCCCATCGGAATTATATTTGATCTTGTAAACCCATTTAGAGCCAATTGGAACCTTTCCTTTTGGTAAATCAGTGAGAGACCAAGTATTATTTTGGTTCAGTGCAAGCAGCTCAGCCTGCATAGCCTTAATCCAGTGAGGAGATTGGGAGGCCTGTTTGTAGGTTTTAGGTTCTATGTTGTTTGTGATGGACAAGGTGTAATGTAAATGAGAAGGGGAAAGGGATTTATAGGAAATAACATAAGAAAGAGGATGTTTAATACCTGTGGATGATGGAGCATGTGAAGTCTGCAGAACATTACAGTGAAATTCTTACAAGTAAGAAGATGCAATTCTAGTTATTGTTGACCGTCTAAGAGGTGGATTGGTGGTAGAAGGTTGAGAAATATTAGTGTGTGGATGGGCAGTGTGTTGAGGAATGGAAAGGTGTGATGGCCCATGAGTGTCATTTACAGGTTCAGGATTTTCTGCTGTGGAGATGACATGCGGGAAATGATTATTTGAGTCATGGAGGATGGTGTCAAATGCTAAAAAATCAAAAGTATTTTGATTAGGAGTGTGAGTAGGTGTAGATTGGTGTGATTCTGTTGGAAGCTTGGAATAGGGGAAGATGTGTTCATAAAAGATGACATGTCTAGAGATGAAAATCTCTCTTGTCTCAAGATTGAGGAGAATATATCCTTTGGTGCCAGGTTTGAAACCGAGAAAAACACACTTCTGGGCTCTTGGATCTAATTTGGTTCTGTTTTGTGTGAGAGTAGAAGCAAAACATAAGCTGCCAAAAACTTTTAGATCCAATAAGGTGGGAGGTTTATGGTGGAGCATTTCAAATGGTGACTGGTGCTGCAATATAGGTGTGGGGAGTCTGTTTATGAGAAAGGCAGCATGACTTACGGCATAGTTCCAAAATGATTTTGGCAAATTAGACTGAAACAAAAGAGACCTAGCAACATTGAGAAGATGTCTGTGCTTTCTCTCTACAATAGAGTTTTGTTGTGGAGTCTCCACACAAGAAGTTTGATGAACAATGCCATTATTAGCATAAAACTGAGTCAGCATAAATTCAGAACCATTATCACTTCGAATGACTTTCATTTTCTTATTGAACTGTGTTGACACTAAAGCAACAAAATTTTGGATAAGGTTTCTTGTTTCAGATTTCAGTTTCATTAAGTATATCCAAGTATGCCTTGTATAGTCATCTACGATTATGAGAAAATATTTTTGGCCATGAATGGATGGGATGCCAAGTGGCCCCCAAATATCCATGTGAATAAGATCAAAAGCTGCAGCTGATTCAGTTATGCTAACCAAAAAGGAAAGCTTAACTTGTTTGGCAAAGTGACAGAAATCAGAAACTTTATTGGAATGGAATTGTATATAAGGAAAATATTTGCATACATGATGTAAGACATTATGTGAAGGATGGCCTAACGTAAAGTGCCAAAGATCAAAAGAATTAACAGTATGCGTAAAATTTGTAAAGGCATATGAAGTAATGGATGGAGAGAATTTGATAGGTTGATTTGGTTGAGCAAGACTGTACAGATTGTTCTGGACCTCAGCATGCCCAATCATCTTCGAGGTAGTCATATCCTGAATTTTACAACAAGATTGGTCAAAGGTCAGGTTGCATGATAAAGATGAAGTAAGTTTATGGATTGAAATGAGGTTATGCTTAAAATCTGGTATGTACAGAACATCATGTAAATGGAATGCATCAGAAAAAATGATTGTTCCTGAATGTTGTGCAACAGTATTTGCACCATTTGGTAGTTTAACAATGATAGGTCTAATGCATTTGTACAAAGTAAAATTAGAAAGGGAAAAGGTCATATGATCTGTTGCACCTGTATCTAAAATCCATGGTGCATTACCTGAGTTCTGTTGTGACTGATGAGTGGAAGACTCACCAATCTTGGCATGGCTTACTTGATTGATAATGTGTTGGTGAGGTTGAGGTGCCTTCTGAAATAAGGTTTCAAGCTGAGCATATTGTTCTGGACTAATGCTAACACTTGGTTCTTTATGATTATCATCAGAAAAAGTTTCCAATTGATCAACCAATGAAGTCTCAAGTTCATCTGAAGCCACATTATTCACATTTGCTGTGTTCTTGAATTTGAACTTGTAGTTTGGTGGAAAACCATGCTTGTAATAACAAGCATCCACTGTGTGACCATTCTTGCCACAAAAGGTGCAAACTCCGTGGGAATTTCCACCAGAACTTCTGCCATTAGTTCTTCCTCTTCCTCTTCCAGCATATCCATTTCCATTTCCTCGTCCCTGTCCTCTCCAATTTGGATTGGATTCGGCACTATTGAATAGAACCTTGGAATCTGAAACTATTTGGCCTTCTTGCTGCTTTACCATTGAGAAACCTTTGGTCATTGGTGGCAATGGATCCATTGCAAGTATTTGGCTTTTGATCACAGCATATTGATCATTAAGCCCTTTCAAAAAACAAATCACATACTCAATTTCTCTTTGTCTCTTGATACCTTTGATTAATTCACAACTACAATTGCACTTTGTGCCACAGATGCAAGATGGAATTGGCCTCATCGACTCAAGCTCATCCCAAATTGTCTTGAAATCAGTGTAATAACCAGAAACTGCTCGTTCTCCCTGCTTCATCGAATGAACAAGCTGCATCAAATCTGATGTGCGAAAATAATCTCCTTTGGAGAATCTATTTTTCAAATCTTCCTAAATTTCTTGAGCATTTTCAAACTCAACAACACTTTGAGCAATTTCTTGACACAGAGATTTTGTGATCCAAGAAATCACCATTGTATTGCACATTTCCCAAGCTTCATATGTTGGATCATCTTCATCAGGAACTGGAATTACTCCATTCATGAACTTGAATTTGTTCTTAGATATCAAAGCTCTTCTTGCGGCTTTGCTCCAAGAATTATAATTGGTGCCATTAAGAGGTGGTGACACAAGAATCATACCTGGATTTTCTCCAGGATGCAAATAATAGGGGTTACGAATAGGATCAACTGGTGGAGGCGGTGGTTCTGGTTGAACCATTTCATCATGATCAAGAATTTCAGCTATTGCAAGAACTTGATGAAGAAGAAGAAAGGATTATAGGGTTTGCGCAGCAGAGCTCTCTAGATGAAAGCTCTGATACCATAAAACGATTGCATATTTGTGTTGAATGATATTCTCATTGAACAAATGCTGAGAAATCAGCTTATATACAAGAGGAAAACAGAAGCTGAATTACACAAGCTATCTAACTGCTACAAAGTAAATAACTCTGTCATTAACTAACTCATTAACTAACTTACTAACAATAGATTAAATAACTATCTAACTAAGTATTATCCAATAATGACAATTGTGTTTTACTGTGAAAATAAAAAGAACAGGCAAATAGGGACTAACTTGTAATAACAAATAGGAGTAAAGCGCAATATGACGGGAGTTTTGGGTTCAAATATAATAATTAATGAATGCATAACTTATTATTATAGGTCATTTTTTAGGTGCATCTATGCACCAAAACAATTTAAGTGTATTGTAGAAGCCATAATTAACATCATATATGATGCATATGATATTATGATAATTGTGATTTTTATTATTATGAATTATGAATTTTATTTATTTAATTAGAGATTTTATTTTGTTAGTTAAGAATCTTATTTAATTTATAATTAGTATTTTAATGGGATTCTATCAAATCACAAGTTTCATCTTTAGTTATTTATATTTGATTTATATTTGGTTTGTTTTGTTTCAGATTTATAAATACTACTCTTATGCACTTTAGAAGATGGTTAATTATTGATTATTGAATTCCGTAAATTATATTTTTACTTTAAGACCGAGTCTTTTGATATCAAGTGTCTGCACCAAGTGCCTTTGGAATTTCAATGGTTTTTTGTTCATTTTCTTCATTGGTCCTACATCAATTTGACATCAGAGTCTTGTTGATCCCACGCTTTGAGCTATTTAAAAACAAAGATTTTTCACAATCAAAGTTGTTCTATTACTTATCGCTCACTAGATCTTTGCAAAACACTCTTATTATTTAACAAATGTGCAATTTTTTCAATTAATCTTGGCTCTGGAAATTTTTATCTTTATTTGTGCCTTTAGAATAATAGTTTATAAGTTTTTTTAAGACACTTGTTAATGAAGTAAAAATAAAAACTTTTAGATGAAAATAAGGCAAATAGTAAAACTTTTTCAATTTCCAATGCATTTAATACCCTTGTTTTTATCTCAAAATTTCTATTTTGACTTTCTTAACAAGTGCCTTTAGCAAAACCCAAGTTTATAATTCTCACTACTTTGCATCTAGTCTATTGGTACTTCTTTTATTTGTGATATGTCTCTGTTATAAAGCATAAACAATTTGTTACTAAATTACAATAGTGTCATAAAAGTGCGTTCATAAATCTTCTATTTATGATGCAAGGAAAACTTACATTAAATGTGATGATAAAGCTTGTAGTCTAGTCATCAATAATGATAACACATTAAATGTGATTTCTAAAAAGGGTCTGATTGTATGTGGTCTAAACATGGAACCTCACCCACAACCTTTTAGGATACTTTGGATAAATGATATTTATCTAGAGGTTACCCACAGGTGTAAGGCCCCACTTGTACTAAGGTACGTCTTATGCGAAATATATTTATTGTGATGATTTATCTATGAATGTTGTTCACATTTTGTTAGGTCGTTCCTGAATATATAATAATGATGTGACCCACAATGATAAAGATAATACATATCCCTTTTTCTTTAGATCATATCGTAGAAGGATTATCTTATGACCTATCGATCCTAGTAAAGAATGTCTAAATGTGAAAGTTAGTGATTCTAATGACATAACAACTGTCGAGAAAGAAAATAATGAGTCCATTGATCTTAAGCCCACACCACCAAATCTTAAACATCTTGATTCAACTGAAATAATTACCAACTGTATCCTTAAATTACGTGCTGCCATTATACGTCACTTTGTATTAAGTAGTGATAATTATAAATTGGATTCTAATGTATATTTTATGGATCATAAGTTTGATGTTGATGATTTGAGCCTTCTATGTCCTCTATAGTTGTTGTTACAAATTATTTGACTGCCTGCGTGCCAAAAGTTCCACCAATCAATTCCACCTCAATATTCAAACCAAATTAATACAAAGCTGATTATGGATTATTCTCCTAATCCTATTTGTCATTATCTTGTGAAAAAGGAGAACTACCTTAATTTTGTTACTAGTTCAGTTTTTTTTTTAAAAACATTCCTACCATATTGATTATGCATAAAGCCGAGATTTAACTCTCCAGATGTGAATTCTTCTAGAAGGGGAGAATGATGCAGGTGATATGAAGATAAATTTTTTTATTATTATTAAGAATTTTTTGTTATTTTAATTACGAATTTTATATTGTTAGTTAAGAATTTTATCTATTTTATAATTAGAATTTTAGTGAGATTCTATCAAATCTCAAATCTTATTTTTTGTTATTTGTATTTGATTTATATTTGATTTTTTTAAATTATAAATATCTCTCCTATGCACTTTAGAAGACGATTGATTATTGAATATTAAATTCAATAGATTATAGGCTGAGTTTCTTGCCACTGAGTATTTTTGGAGTTCCGATAGGTCTTTGTTCTTTTTACCTATTGATCCTACATCATCATATATTTACATGAGCATGGATTAATTGAAAAATAAATGAGTTGAAATATACACAATTTTTTCTTTTTGTGCAAATCCCCTGATAAAACTCTCATATATTTACATATATTTATATGAAATCAAGTCAAATCAAATTATAAAAATATAAAATTTATCTAATATTAAATTTTTTTATCTATAAAACTCAATCTGGAGATCTTGTAAAGCAAAACAAATGTTGAACTACTTGAATCAACTATGCATTAGTTAGTACGCACAAATTTTAAACTTATAAGCACCAATTAATAGTAATATAAAATGCATTACACCCTAGTCAGACAGTACTCAATAGCATTTTTCGATAGTTAATAGCTAATAATACACCACATCGCGCGCTTAAGCGATTTCCCTGACTTAATTAACACTAGTTGTCAAACAAAGTCGACAGTCAAAAGTCTTTATGTTAAATGAAGATTCAGAATACACACCCCATTCACATATATGAGAATATCTAGTCCTACTTGCATAAATGAGTGGTGTTTCAGAGGGCTGGGGGTATAAAATTAGGATGTCTACAACTAGTACATCTTATTATACTCATTATTCCATCAACACGCAAACATATTTACCATTTTTTAAGTACCAAAACGTAAAGAAGATGAATTTGATCAGGAAGGAAAGATTCAAGAGCAAATACACTGAATACATCAGTGGTTACGTCACTTAAGCACCCAGAGCTTTTGCCTCTGAACCCTGCACAAGAAGTTCACAGTCCTTTGTCATTTGACACAGTGACTCATAAGAGGAGCCAAACTTAGACACTGCGTTCTCTCCAACGCGTTTCAACTCCTTAACTTTCTTCCTCATCTCGATGCCTTCTTCTTCCACCATAATTCTTCTTACCAGCCTCGCTATCTCTTCCCTGCCCACAACTCCTCCCTCCGTCACCGCCGCCTTCGCCCGCACCGCCACCCTAAGCTCCTCCTCCAACAAGGAAGCGTTCATCTTCTGCTCCGAGTAAAGCGGCCACGCCACCATCGGCACTCCGCTCAGGATGCTTTCTAATGCAGAGTTCCAACCACAATGCGTTACAAATCCACCCGTCGAAGGATGTCCCAGGATCTCTGCCTGCGGGGCCCACATGGGGACCACCAGCCCCACCTCCTTGGTTCTCTCCAAGAACCCCTTCGGCAAGTACTCTGCCGTCCCCTCGCCGCCGTTCCTTACGTCAAAAAACGTGCCGCTCGCATCGTCCTCCTTGGGCGGCCGCACCACCCAAATAAACCTGAAAAATGATATTTGCATACCAGTAAAACACAATGAACATGACAATCTTCTGTTTGTTCGAAGATTATATTTTTTTTGAAATAATTATTATGTTTGTGTAAAAAAATTATTTAAAAAATATATATACGAAATTTAATATAAATTTTAGTTTATAAATAATTTTTTATATTTTAATATATAAATATTATTTTATTTTTGATTAAATATTTTTTAATTATTTTATATTTATTTTAATAATTTAATATATAAAAATAATTTATTTTTATATTATTTAAATAAATAATATTAATTTAAAATCTTTTTATAATTAATATATTTAAACATAAAAATAAATTAATTATAATCAATTATAATAATAATTAATTATAATAACATAATTTATAATTTTTAATTCTCTTTAAAATTTATACTTCTATTTTAAAAAAATAAAATAAAGAAAAGGTGTTCTGACATGTATTTTTTATTTTACTTTTTATTTTATTGTATAAAAATAATGTGCTTATATTATATTATAATCCAACAAAACAAACCTTTGCTGGCTCAGCTCCAACCCCCATGCAAGCTCCCTCGTCTGAGCCTCTGACATGGTCCCACCACTACCGAACGACATGTAGATAATCGACTCAGCCGGTTGCCGGTCAAGCCAGTGCATGACCGCGTTGTGTCCGTGTTCCGGTATCGGTTCGATGGTTCTCACCAACGGTCCAACCGGATACACCGGTCCCTTGGTAAACTGTCCTAGAATACCCGGTTCTCTCACCGCCTTCGTTGCTGCCGGCTCAAGATCTTGCCACGTGTTCATCAGAATACCATCTGCGGTTAGTATGTCCTTTGCAGCGTTTAGGTAACCCTGGTACATGAGTCCGCCCGGGGATAAGAACGGTTCGAGGGTGTCCTCGAACCGAACAGGCTCGCAACCTGGAATCCAGAGCGGTTCGTGATTATTAGCGTGCCTTTCTTCCATTTGCTTGTCGATAACCGGCAGGTATATGGTAACAGCAGAGAACCAGGCGCTGGTGGTGAAGAAGACGTAGGTTGACATGCCGAGGTCACGTGCCATCGGAAAAGCTAGAGTACCGAAGAGGTCCACGATAAGAGTTGATGGACGATGCTTCATGGATAAGATGGAAGAGCGTAGAAAGGGTAGCGACTCAAACATGGTTAACCCAATTTGCTCCTCTAACGATGGGTTTGGTCCAAGTTTGCTCGAGAGATCGATTGGAGGCGGCAATACATCGATGTTGAGGGCACTAAGGTTAGATGTTTGTTGGAGTATCTGTGAGCGTGTGGTTGAGGAATCAGTTGTTACCACGAAGATGGTGACGTCGAAGGCATGATGAGTGAGGAGGCGCTTCCCCAACTCCACCATGGGAATGAGGTGACCCATGCCAGGGCTGGCCAGAAGGGCTGCATGAGGCTTTGCTGTTACCATGGCTGTAGCTTAAAGGTTAAAGGGGACAGCCAATGTGGTGTGCTGACCTAAAGCAGTTTTTCTTTCGTTTGGGGTTGCTCTTTATTTTGGTATACTTTTCTTGCTGCTCTATTAAGAGATATTTATGGGATGGAAAAATGGGTGTCAGAACCGTAAGCCTTTTTGGTTTTCTTCCTACACCCTGCCGATATAGTGCATATATGATATGGAGAGATTCTTACATAAATCCTGGGTACTCAGATGGGTGCATCAAGTCAATTAAAATTTAATATTTTTATAGAGTTATATGAAATTAATTATGTGACACAAAAATAAATTTTGATTGGTTTGATATGAATGATATGAATAATTGTATTGGCCAATAATAAATTCTTTTAATTCTAAAATATTAAATATTTTCTAAGTTTTTAAGATGTTAAATATATTTATTTTTTTATTTGATATTTTAATTTTAAAAAATTTAAAAAATCCATATGCATTTAATATTTTTTATAATTCAAAAAGAATAATAAAAAAATCATATACATTTAATATTGTATACTTCTCACAAATTTTTCTTACACCTTTTCAATTATTTAAATGTATTTAAAAAAGACATAAGCATTTAAAATATTTTGAAAACTCAAAAAATATTTTGTTAAAATGATTAATAAATGAGTTTTGTTGACATAGAGCACATACTATTAAATGAAAAGAAATATTTAATATCTTGAAAATTTAAAATTATTTAATATTTTTTCTTTAAGTAATTAGTAATGTTTAAATAATTAATGAAAGATAATAAATGTTATTTTTACTATTTAACAAGTGATCTAAGAACACACATTAACAATGTCCTTGATAAATATATTAAAATGGCTAGATATAGATATTCATAAAATTATGTCAATTTATTATCGTTCATTGTATAGGATGCTTCATGCCTTACTTGCACTACAGGAAAATTGGTGTTTAGCCACGATTTTTTTTTACTTCAGTTCCAACAATTGTAGCTAACCCAATTAAAAAAGCTCACATATGCACTTACAAAGTTGGGCCATAAGCGCGCCACCCTTTTCCCTGCTCTCTCCTTTTTTTCTCATCTCCCACTCTTTTTCTCATCATCAAAGAACCCTTGTGGAAGAACTAAATGGTGGAGCCGAGAAAGAAACGACAGTGTCCTCATATTCGTCCACTGAGCGTAGTTGTCCGCAAGCAAGCAAGGTGAGATTCTTCCTCACAGTGCGTCTTCCTTGCTTCAACAAGCAAGAAGATGGTGAAATGACACCAAGGTGAGATTCTTCCTCGCTTCAGCACGTCTCTCTTGCACTCATTTTGATTCCTATCATATTTTTTGACTTCTATCGCAGTATCATTCCTCATTATTATACCCTCCCCTCTCTCGTCACTGTAAATCTCTTCCCCTGAGTTCAATTGGACAAGACCCCAAATATGGAACCACCTCTAACTTCAAAGACTTGTACGCAACTTCTTCTCCCTGATGCATTTTGCTTCCAATTTCATTCTTCCACGAGATACACCTAATACCTCTTCCTTTTTGCTTTTAATATTTTCAGCAAACTTGTTTTGACGCCCTTTGCCGAGAGTTGGACTACTCCCAAACTGAGATTTTGGAGATAAATTTCATTTTTTTTGGGCAATTAGGTCAAATTTTTGAATTTTGATGATCTATGTTGATCTGCAAATTTACTGAACTTATCGAGTTTATTAACTTATCTCATTGGATGCTCATATTATTTTTCATTTAGACTGATAAGTTCTAAACTAATTACATATTTAATGGTTTCCCCAACTACTTTATGTTTTCCTTATGGATTTATTTTAAACTTATTAGGATTTATTTCCTACTCAAATTAATCAAAAGGTTGTTTTCTTCTCTCTTTTGCAAGCTGAATCTTAATATTGTCTACTGCTTCCTTACTTACTAAATCTCAATCAAATTTGCTCTTTATCATTTGCATGCTATATCTTAATGTCAACTTGAGTTTTTTGTGGATCATTGTTCATTAGAATCAAGTGGTATATAGGTTATAATCAGTATGGGTATACAACTAATTTGGGGAAGTTTTCTTCTTGATTGAGTGAAGTAATGAAAGTTTGAAGTAATGAAAGTTTAATGATTCTGTTACTCACTTTCTTTGTCTGTGGTACTCCATATTTGTATGAATATTGCTTGTTGAGAAGTAAGATTGTTAAGAAGTCTGCTTGTGCTCAAAATTGGAAGAATGTGTTATTGTGTTCTTGAAATAAATTTTGTTTGGATTGCATGAGACTCTGAGATTTTGGCTGGTTTATAATGCATTACTATGACTTGAAATATTTTTTTATACGTGTCTTTATTTTTGGTGAACGATTTGGTTATGGTAGTAATTAAAAAAGTAGTTCTTAAAAGGCTATAGGTAAATGAAATGATGAAAGGCATAGAGTTTAACTCTCGTAATTTCATAAACCTCAAATCTATTTAAAGTAAGGATTTGCGCCCATTAATACATGACTACCATGCTATGGTCTGTGCCTGACTGTCTTGGGTATATTATGGTAGTGGTGTCTAGAATTCAGGTCACTGTAGCTAGAGTCCTTAGCTTGTTAATATTAGACAAATGAATCTCTTTTGTTGAAATGAAAACTGATTCCTAGTGTTAACTTGTAATTTCTTAAAAATTAAGGGATATATAACTGTGAAAGGTACTGATATACAAATTATGTGGGGATTTTTTTGATTGAATGAAACAACTGAGTTTGGTGTTTCATTATTCATTTGTTGTACTTGTAATGCTTAGTAGTGGCGTGCATGCTTGTTTATTGAAAATTGATATTGTTTTGAAGCTTGTTTGTTTCCAAGATAGAAAAGTGTGTTGTGGTGTATTTAAATGAAAGACTTTAGCATGAATTGAAGTGAACTCTTTGATATGCATGGTGGGAATAATCTTCTGCATGTTATTCCATTTGAGGTATTGGGTTATATTGACATCATAATGTGGATCTAAGGAAGTTATAATCCCTATTTTTTTTTTCTTATTGTTGTGATGTTAGTCTAATTGCCTCTTGTGTTTTTTTATTTAGAATCTAATTAATCATAGAACTTGCTTAAGGCCAAGTTAGGGTATTGTGATATGTATTCTGTTTTGTGTCATTAAAAATGAGTGAGGTTGACTATTGGTTTAGCTATAAAGCTTTCTATTTGGTTTGAAATCGTGGAATGTGTCTAAGCAACATCTAACCCCTATTTTTTAGTTGTGATACTAGTTCAACGTTGTTTTGGCTTAAAACTGGAATCATTGAACTTTCTTTAAGCTAAGAAAATGAATTGTGATATATTCTGGTTTGGTGTCATGTGAGTGAAAGGGATTATTGATCTGGTTATTAATCTTTCTCTTTTAGGTTTAAAATCACTGGTTTAAAAAAAAAAGTGCTTGCAGCTTGTAAATAGTAAATGGCAGATATGAGTAGAGAATGCATAGTTAGTCTTGATTGGGTGATGTTGATTCCATTAGTTGTTAATTGCTGGTACTTTCTTTTCATGTTAACTTATTTGTAAAGCTTTCTATTTGCTTTGAAATCATGGAGTGTGTCTAAGAAACTTTTGACCCCTATTTTTTAGTTGTGATACTAGTTCAACCTTATTTTGGCTTAAAACTGAAATCATTGAACTTACTTGAGGCTAAGAAAATGAATTGTGATATATTCTAGTTTGGTGTCATGTGAATAAGAGAGATTGTTGATCTGGCTATTAATCTTTCTTTTTTAGGTTTAAAATCATTGGTTTAAAAAAAGAAGTGCTTGCAGCTTACAAATAGTAAATGACAGATATAAGTAGAGAATGCATAGTTAGTCTTGATTGGGTGTTGTTGATTCCATTAGTTGTTAATTGCTGGCACTTTCTTCTCATGTTAACTTATTTGTAAATAAGTTCCTATTTTTAGCATAACTATGTCCTTTCTTGTTAAGCTCTTGGTTGCTAAGTCATGGTGTTGTTTCCATTATTTTTTGGTCACTTGTTACCCCTACACTTGGCTGCTTGATTGTCTAGGGAATGGTGTTGAAAATGTGTATTCATATTAAATGCCTCAAGTTAGAATGTGGAACTCCTTTTTATATATTGGCTTTGAAAAAGATACCCTTGTTTTTGCTTTTATTTATTTATACTTTGAGTTAGACATTGATTTTGGGTATTGTTTGCTTTGATGGGGACTTAAGATCTAAAGCTTTTAGTTATAAAAATCCTAGAATCAAACTTTTAGTTATGTGAAATGTTCTTGTATATGCTGTATGTTGACTATTTTTGTCATTAAACGTAACTTCTCTTGTGCCCTTTGAATTGTTTCTAGTTTCATATTTCAGGAGTTCAAGGGCTTTGGATTTTAGCTGCCAATTGAGCTTACAACAAGTTCGACTTCTTTTAGAGTAAGTTCTACTAATCTCTCTTAGGTAATTTAGCATTTTCAATTGTGATTTTTCATATCTTGATCATATTATTCTTGGCATGGACTTAATGTTAAAGCCTAGTTAAAATGTAGGATAGTTGTAGTCCAATAGATTAGAAAACTTTCTCTAAAGAAACATTGCTTCTTTATTTATTTAGTTGCATATATGAGTTTGTACACTAAATAGTATATTAAATATGATTTTAAAGACTCTTATCCTAATATATATGATTTAATACTTTGTTTTAAATATGAGATCAAATATAACAAATCATGATTAACAAGAGTTGGATTGAGAAGTCAAATAAATCAAGAGAATTTTCAGATGGAGTAGTACAGTTTTTGGACTTTGCTTTTTCACATGCATTTATGAATGAAAAAATCATATGTCCTTGTACTTCTTGTAAATTTCATGTTACGGGAAATAAAGCTGATGTGTTCTCTCATTTACTTTAGAGAAGGTTTACTAGATGGTACACTACTTGGTATATGCATAGCGCGAATTTTGATGAACCTAATGAGGAACCAGTAGCCCTAACACAAGTAGAACCAATTAGACAATATCCAACGCAAGAATTATTAAATGATGCATTTGGTGGCTTTAAGGATATTGTATGCATGGAAATAACAAATCTAGCCCATTACTATAATTTATAGTGTTCCACTAAATTATCATATCCTACTCTTAAGTGGTTTCCTAATACAAGCCTTTGTTTTGTCTCAATTTATGTCAATAAGGCTTACAGTGTTATGAACTCATTTTCATTTGAAGTTAATATGTAATTTTCAATCTAAAACAATTGTTGTTAGTTTAAGGTTACATGCCTATGTTTAATTGATCCATAGTTGTGCATAAAAAATATTGACTTCATCTAAGTTCTGTTTGAAGATACTTTTTCTTTTAATTAATTTTTGTGTTAACAAATGATGAGTTCCTCTTTACTTTTAGGATAAGATTTTAGATAGTCTATCTCAAGATCAAGAATGTGTTGTTTCTTCAGGTGTTCTTTCAATGATTTTAACTCATCCAAATGGTGCAATTGAAAAAGTCTCTGGAGTTGAGCACTCTGGTCACATGCATGACTTAGGACATGGTGTTTGCCCTACTAATATTTTTTGTATGCTCACACAGCGTAATATAGGAGCATCAAGCAACAATGCATCTCAACGTATTAAAGGCTTAGAGAAACAAGTGGAGACCTTGCAAGATAAGTTAAGTGGATATGATGAGACCAAAACACAACTTTTGCAAACTCAAACCCAATTGAGTAACATCATCAATTCTTGCAAGATAGATTTGGCTCTGACTTACCTTTCAACAATGTTCCAAGCTCTTAAATTTATGTAATTAAATATAGTGATGATAATGGAGTCTACTTTTTGAATAGAATTTGTCGTTAAGTGAAGTTGTGAACATGAAGTGTATGGTTTAGTATAGTAATGATGAGTAGGATTGGTTAGTAAAGTTGTGAACATGAAGGATATGATTTAGTTTTTGACAAAGATTCAAAATTTTTGTATAATCCTCTTTATTAACTAGTGATTTGAATGCTTTACTTGATTGAGATGTGGTATTTTGTGATTGAGCAAGTCTCCCTTTGTGATATGATTATGGAAGCAACTAGTATTTTTTTTTTAAAAAATAAATATTTAGCCACGGTTTAATTGTGGCAAACCAAATTTATGAATATAAAATTTATGTTACATTAGTCACGGTATAATCGTAACTAAACATTAACTTAGCCATGATTAAGTGTAGCTAATCATTTTATATAATATATTCGAGTTAAAATGGGTCACGGTTAACCACGGTTGTAATCATAGGTAACAGAATATTGTCACAATCCCTAAAATTGTAGTTAATTTATTTGTCACGCCTTATTTAATTACAGTTATTATAACCATGGTTAAATTTGGTTTCTTACTATTTTTAAGGAATTTGCCACGGTTTTAACTGTAGCTAATCACCTTTTTTTTTTTGGTAGTGTTGAGACTTACCAAGAGGAACAAGTCATCAACTACAAAGAGACAAATGAAATTTAAAAAGCATTTATTAACAAGTATACTAGGTATGAATTAAAAAAATGAATATTCTTTATTAATAATATCATTTAACATATAAGTTATTTTAATTATTTCTACAAAATATTAAATAGCTTTTATGTTTTCAATAAAGTTTTTTTCCATTTAATATATAAGGGAAATAATGTCATGAAACCATTTTCGTGATTTGCATACGAAAGCGTGGAATGAGTTCCTTTTTCTGTCTTTTTCAAAATTTTAGTTTTCATTTTTAACTGAAAATAAAAGGTGGAGTGTGTAATGAATGCCACATCCTCGTTCGTGAAACATTTCACAAATTGCATCCGAGATATATAGCACAGCTCTTATATAATACTACTCTCCCCGTTTCGAAATATCTTTTCTTTAAAGTAATTATTCAAATATTAAAAAAATTATTAAGAAGATTGTTTTAAAAAGATATTGCAATATTCATTTTAAAAATATATTAGCTGTGTATTTGAATTATAGTTGTACCAACTAGATTAGCTAAGTTAGTCCGACCAAAAAACTAGTGATGTGACCTTTAGATTGGTCCAGTTGTTAGTCACAATCGATTTTCTAAGCAACCCAGTTTGATCAGAAAATTCGTAACCCAACCTCTAGGTGGATCCAGTTCTTAACCACAATTGATTTTCTCAGTGACCCGGGTCCAATTCGATCAAATTAGGGTGACCTACCAACTTGTCTGGATGGTTTGACTCGGGTTAACTCGAGTAAAGACTCTTTTGATAATATACATTTTGTCATTAAGTCACATACTCTTGTTAAGTAATATTATCAAATTTTTAATTTATATTACTATTTAGCAAATTAAATTTTAAAAAATTGAAATTAAGTAATTATTATTGTTAATTTGGTTACATAATTAATACTTCTTTCATATGATGTATTTTTTATTTATTATTTATCTGAATTTTTCAGTTCAACCGCTCAACTCATAATCAGACTGTTAACTTAACTTTTTGACCAAATCAACCCCTGGTCAAAATTATACAAGTATGATTTAAATAAATGATAAAGAATTAAAGAAATATGAAATAAAAAAAATCATGTCATAAGGTCTCTTGAGTATTTTTCAATGACTAAAGTTTGACGTTCCTAAAGGAGAATTTTGAACTATTATAAGGACCAATTTAAATGACTATAAAAGAATATTTTTTTAATCATAAACTAAAGTTCATTAAAATAAAAGTTAGCTGCACTTACAACTCTAGTAAAAACAATTCATCTATTAAAATGAATAAAATAAATATAATCTGTCCCTTAAACTAACTTTTGATCTATAACTTTGTTCTTAGTTCATAGACTATTAATGATGATGCATATTTTATTATGAAAACAAACACATAACATTCTACCTTATGAAAAAGAATATCACATTTTATCTTAGTAAATTTGAATATTGTATTATTTTATAAGGCCAAAACATGAAAGTGATTGAGAAAACTAAAGCTAAAAATTTCATATTTATCATAATATAAGACTAATATGAAAACTAAATAGATTCCATGTATAACTTTAACTAGAGAAACTATTGATTGTCAAGTGCATTACGCTTCATGCTGAAATATATTCTAAATTAAACACTCCACTTTGACAATCTTTTAAATATCAATTGTTCTCTTCTCTACCTAAGTGTATAGTCTTGAGATAGTTTGAGGTTGTCGAAGGACTTCGCGTCAGTCAACAATGACGGTTCTTGGTTGGAGGTGGGTTGAGGTACTTACAAAAGACACAATTACGTCCAAGTCAATTTAGAGCCATAAAAGAAGAAAAGAGTAAAAATAAAGAAAGTTAAAAACTTAAGGTAGCTCCAAGTGTGTACTTATATAAAAAGTGAGGTCCCTCTAGGCTCAAGTGATGAGCCACATGTAATGAGTCACATATAAGCTATTAGGCTTGTGTCTAATAGGTCATATCGGTCCATCAATGTACTATTGCTACTTATGTAGCCAATAATATACTTCATTTCTGGTGTAAGGACATGTAAATGCTCACGCTAGAATGGTCTATGTTTTTTTTTTTTTTGGTAATAGGATTGGTGTGTGTTAATCACATTAAAATTAACACAATTTAGTATTTATCTAATCTGAACCGCCGTTTAAAATTTGTATCAAGTGGTGTAACAGACGTAAGTATGTGAAACTAATCGATTTTTCTTGGTCAATATTTTTTTTCTTAGATGGTATATTATTGTCCGCAAATTAAATATAAATTAACAAGGTAAGAAAAAGTCTTGGTATTTGATCACCTAGCCGCCTCTGTTGAGGTTTCAACCTAATTGTTAGATCGAACTTGTGTTGCCTTCTGACCCATTTGGTTTTCTCCTTGTTAGTCGCCTATGACGCCCCTTTGGCAACCTGGCGGTCTGCCACCGTCGCCTCAGCAAGCCCGGTAACAGAAAGCTAGATGTTGCGCCTCCCACTGCCAAAGAAAGACAAGGTAAGAAGCGGTCCAATTGATTATTTATGGTAGGCTATTTCGTGATGAAATTAGTTTTAATATCCAATAGGTAGACAGAACCATATGGCAGTATGCTCTTTTAGTCTTCTTTTACACATTTAAATATGTGGTGATGGCAACTATTCGAAGAAAAATGCTAATCGTTACGAATAATTTCAATCAAAATCTCAGACGAATTTAACTGTTATGTAGCAGCAGCCTTCGTATCCTAGAATAACTTTTGGATCTGTTTGAATTAGCTGTGAAAATTTAATTATCTTAATAATTAATTATTATATAATTGATTATTATTATAATTAATTATAATATAATTAATTTTTATATTTAGATATGTTAGTTGAAAAAACGATTTTAAAATAATTTATTTCATTTTATTATAAAAAGAATCATTTTTATGTATTAAATTATCAAAAGATATATAAAATGATTAAAAGAATTATTTAATTGATAACAAAATGATATTTAATGTGTTTGATTCAACTATGAAAATGTTGATTATTTCAATAATTGATTGTTGTATAATCGATTATAATAGAATCAGTTTAATAATTGGGTATATTAGTTGAAAAATAATTTTAAAATAATTTATTTTATTTAAATAATATAAAAATATTATTTTTATACATTATATTATCAAAAGAAATATAAAATGATTAAAAAAATTATTTAATCAAGGACAAAATAATATTTATATTTCAAAACTTTTGAAATAATTTATAATCTATAATCATAAATTTCAAACTTTAAGTTTATGAAAATAAATTTATAATATATTAAATTTTGAGCAAAATGTGAAGCAAAAATTATTAAACATGTGATGAAAAATAGTGAATATTTTTTTGAAAAAACAATTATTGGCACATTGATAAATTTTGTGTCACTCTTACATCTTAAAGTTTTTGAAATAATCTATAATAAAAAAAACTATAAGTTTCAATCTTATGAAAAAAAAATATTATAATGCATTAAATTTTATATAAAAACTTCTCCTAAAATTTTCAAACATCCTGAAAACAATGAAAAAAACTGTTTGCCAAAATTTAAACTATTGGGAAAGGAAAAAAAATTTTCTCAAACACCCCTTAATTTGATCCTTTTTGATGATGCTGTAAACACCTTCCTCAATTCCTCTGTTAAAGAAAATGTAGTAAACGCAGCCTTTGAAATTGTTTTCTTTTCACTGAGAATGGAAATGGAGTGGGTAAGGCGGTCTCGTATCTTTAGGATTAAAATTCGTACTTACTTTGCATTGAAAATATTGAACTCACTCTTGTTTTGTTCCGTTTTTATAAATATTTTATGTTATATTTATATTATTTAATTACAATTTTAAAATTATTTGTTTATCTTATATAAATTAAAAAATGTATTTAAAAGAAATATTAAATTAATAAAAATTAATTAATATAATTAAATTAATTAATAAGCTGATTAAATATATAATATTTATTTAGATGTGAAATGTATTTTCCAAAATTCACACCTATCTTACCCCCACAATAGAACGGGTTTAAAACTCACCCCACCTATATATAGGGGTGTAATCAAGTCGGTTTGATTTGATTTTTAGAAAAAAATAAATGTGAACCAATTAAAATTAATTGGTTCGAATTTCTTGTTTTTTGATAGTCAAACTCAAACCAAACTGAATCAAACATTTATGGATTGGTTCGATTCAGGTAGTTGGATTGATCATTTTTTTGCACAAAAATCAGTTAAATAAGTAACTTTTCATAACAAAAAAACATAATAAATTCATGAAAAAAATTAGAAACGAAATCAAACCTACTTATATCAATAAGATGCAGTACACATAACGGTTGTCATAAAAAACAAACAAAACAAAGCAAATATATTACCAGTTGGTGGCAAAATGTTCTTGACAAAAATGAAGATAGCCTTTCAGGACTCAACTTGATTCTCTTTCTCACCACATACACAAACTGGCCAACAGTCATATCAGCAGGAACCAGATACCTACATTCATCCAAAAAGGGAACAATAATATACACCATCAATAAAGAGGAAACAAAGGGGATGAAAGGAGATGATTAGCATACAGAAAACACAATATAACATTAAGATGATTGTCAATGTTCTAAATCGAATAAGAATTTAATGCTTCTAAAGTTACCGTTGACAAAAGCAAATGAAAACATAGAGCATATCAAACATGCCCATATCTATACTGAAGATCAACATTCTAGCCAGGTTACTTATTTTCCCTGTTTTAAAAGGCATTTTTCACAACTATTTTTTCTTTAGTTTTGGAGGATGAGATGAGGGTAACTGCGTAACTGAGAGTCATCCAACCTCCTACATTTTACAATGAGCCAATGAGGATTGTACCACTAAGCCAAAAGGCCATTGGAGACTTAACACTTAAGAACAATAAGCATACATAACTTCAATCCGTACAAATACATAATGCATATATACATCATTTTTGTGACATGAGATTTCAACATTCTGATGCCTTCAATTTGTTGACACTGAAGCCTCAACCAAAATCCCACTGCACTGTTTGATCAAACTACGCTGGTTTTATAGCTTCCAATATAGAAATCTATTAGTGATATTTCACATCAATGAACTCATACAAGCATCTATTGATACAATTCAGCATAACAATGATCCTTATGTTCTCCAATTCAGATCATAATACTACTTTTTATATTCTTTACCATTTTCCTATCTTATCCTACAATACTATTATTATGTAAAGAACATAACACATGACTTCTGCTTGTGGCTACCATGATAAAAACGAAGAGTCATTAGATTTGCTAGTTTATGAACATTTGAATTTGATGCCACATGCATGGAAGGAAAATACTCAAAACTTAGACAAGTTCCAGCCAAACCTCAGAGAAAATATAACCACAATGGCCCATGTCCAAGTAAAAGTAAGTTACTGTAAGTGTCTATATTTTTCAAATTTCAATGTAAAAGCTATCTAACATTCAAAACTTCAATTGGATAAAGCAGAATAAGTTTTATGTAAAAAGTAATCATGAAACAAGTAATAATACTTAAAAAGAAAATTAGAGTAAATAAATTGTGCCAATATTTAGAATTGCACTTTCCAAAGAATAGAAGAAACTAACTTTTTCTTATCAATTTCAGGAACATCACTCTTCTCTGCCCTTTCAACAATTACCTGCACCCAAATATCAACCAAATTAATAAGCAAGAAATTATTATAATGATATATGTACACAAAAGAAAGCAAGTATTAGTGGAATTCTATTAGGATACTTCTCTCTTATGCGAGCTGCTTCAGCCTACCTCCTTTCTGGCAATGTAAAATTTGTATAAAATTAGAGAACATATGTTGGACCTAATGGATAAAAAAAAATACAAGTTTATGTGCACTTAGGTATGATGTTTAGTGGATATTTTTTACTATGATAACAAAAAAAAATAAGACCACCCGTGAAGGATAAAAAGGGTATCTCACTATAAACAACAAACCGAATTCACATGAAGTAAAGTAATATCACATAAACACATCATATGAAATAACAAAAGCAAAGAAAGAATATTTTAAGTGCTATACCATAGATCATTGTTTATATGAACTAAAAGAAATGAGAAAAATAGAAAATTAGCAAGAGACAATGGCACACAAAATGGGGCTCAAAAAATACAAATTTCAGAACTTGCAAAAACCCCAAATAAAAAAAAAATACAAAGCCGATGGATGAAAATTAAAATGCCTTAGGCTACTACCTAAGAAACCCAAGCTCATCAAGTTTAATTCCCGCATAAAAATATACTATCCAACTTAGCCCATACAAGAAAAATTGGAGAAAAATAAAATAAAATGAAAAAAAATAGAGAGAAATGAACCAAGTGGGTGTTCTATCTTGAATGAGCTCTTAGCCATGGCAATAATTCTACAGCAGAAAAGAGGGGGAAAAAACCTTATTGCGAAATTAGGATTTGCTACACGGGTAGCGATCGATCGAGAAACAAAAATAATTCAATTAAAAAAGAGAAAAAGGAATGAAATTTGAAATGGAAAATGAAAACCGGATATTGCTTATAAAAAGGATAGAGAATAGTGAAGATGAGATAGAGAAAGAAGAAACGGGGAACTTCCCTATTGTAACTTATGTTGTAATCAGGCAATGATGAACGGCGAGCATCGAGTGGCAAGCGGCGACAGGGGTAGCGACGACTATGCTGCTCTGCTAGTGTTCAAAATGAAAGGGATAAAAGAATTGTAGAGGGGACGAGAGAGTGAGAGACAAAAGAATTAACAGAGTTTAGTGTGTGTATGTGTGTGTATATATATATACATTGGTTCAATTCTCGAGTTGAAAATTTTAAATTTAAAAACTGAATCAATTAAATATTAATCGGTTCAAATTTTACTCAAACTAATCAATATACTTAAATCGAATTAAATTAATTTAATTAATTCAATTTAAATTGATCATATTAATCAAGTTATCCACACTAATTTACACTCTATCCACAGATTCCATACACATTGGGGTGGGTTAGGTACACGTAAAACGGGGTGAAATTGTCCTATGTTTCATCGCACTCACACAAGCTTCGGGTCGTTATTCGCGTAAAATATTGTGTCAAATAGCAATCCTCCTGCTCGCACATTGTCGCGATCGTAAGTCGTAACAAAAACCTGAAAGAAGTAATAGAAAAAAGAAACAGATATTGATGCACGGTCAAATTTGAATGACACGTTATTTAATGTGTTTAATATTTTATATAATTATTATTAATATAGTAAAATTTATTGAATGAAATGTTAACATAAAATTAAATAAAATAATAATATAAAAAGTTTTATATTTTCTATACATCAAAATTAAAATAAAAAAAGAAGCATTTTCAATTTGAGTTACGTAGCATTAAGTAGCGTTTCTCATATTCCTGAAGTTTTATATTTCGAGAGATCTAATGGCTAGAGGGGGTCTTCCAATTTTTATTGTTACATTTTTAATTTTTTTCCATTCAATAAAAAATTAGGAATAATTTGGCATTTCATATTACACCTTTGTATGAGTATAGAGTATGAGAAACGTTACCTATAGCGCAATAGGTTGTGTTTAGTGTGTCGTATAAGAAGAATTTGATACTATAAGTTAATGTTATCAATTTTTATCAAGTGTTTTGGTATATTTACTTGATAGTATAATGAAATCAAATTAAATATTTTTATCCTACTATAACTTGATAATAATATCCTCTCTCTCACCTTATAATAAGACTTAATAGGATATTTCTTCTCACTTTATCCC
Organism: Ormosia semicastrata; assembly: GCA_029884595.1. Lineage (NCBI taxonomy): Eukaryota > Viridiplantae > Streptophyta > Magnoliopsida > Fabales > Fabaceae > Ormosia > Ormosia semicastrata. The sequence goes on from JAQQTO010000037.1 coordinate 12,661,000, forward strand.
TCAACTTCATCCCTTTCACTTTAAGCCACTACTTCTCTGCCAACACGTGTTTGGATGGAGAGAAAATGAAGGGTCGAGGGCGAGGCCAAGTGAAGAAGCATAGCCATGATGCTCCCAAACACATCATCGGAAGTCATTGAATAGTGCTCGAAAAACACGCATCCTTTACTTGACTTTCACATCGAAACCCAGATACCCAAATAGCCCACACATTTCTCTTCCTCTCTATTTCGCTCTATGAGCCATGCGATCCAGCGACCCCAAACCTAGAAGCTATGTCACCGTCCAAGCACCGAAGCTGCAAAAGAACCACCACCTGAACGAGCCTTCAGCACCTATCAACGTCAAGCAGAGCCACCCCTGATTGTCGGCACCACCGTGCCTCTGCTGTCCATGCCACACGGCCACTCAAACCTATATTTTTATTTCCTTGATCTTTTTCTCTACAATAAAAACCTCCATGGAGGCTTAGATCTGGGCATGGTGGAGAGAGAAACTGGGTTTGTATCACGAGGAAGAAGCTGATGTCAACTTATTTCAGAAATGGTTCTATTAACTGTAGATTTGCACTAAACTAGGGAGGATTGATGTCTTCTAGGTTTCCATTTCAGGGCTAGTTTTTTTTTTAAATAAAATGATAATATTGTCATGATAAATAATTTTGTATACAATCAATTCTTTTATACGATAGTGATCAAACATTTGATAATATAAGAGCTTATTAGGTCCTTTACATAATCAGTTTTTATCATCTTATCTTATACTATTATGTCTTAAACTATCAGATGCACATAGAGTCGTCAAAATGGGTAAAACTTGATGAGTCAGTCCGAATAATCTGACAAAATGAGTGACTTGAACTAACAAAAGTGAACACAAAATTAAAAATAGTTGAATTAGTCCGACTTAAATGGGTTGACCCACAACAAGTTGGGCCAGCCCAACTTGTTAATATTACATAGGAGCAGGCCAAATTAACAAAATGTTAATCTAAAATTCACATGACCTGATATGATCTAACCCAAAAAATTATCCAACTCGAATGGACTCATTTTGATAGCTATAAGTGCACCAAAGCAGCCATAATTTCTTAAGATAATTTTGTTATTTGGGTCAACGGTTAGCATATAAAGAAGTATGGAATCTGATGAGACTGACAAGTTTACAGATAATGTTGTGTGTACAAATATAATAAATATATATAACTATTATGTCAATTTATTATTGCTCATTGTATAAATAATTTTGATATTTTTATTATTAATAGTGTATATATTTTTTTATATTCTTATTAATATCATTTATCATATTTATTTTTATTATTATTATTTTTACTAAATCTAACATTTTTAAAAAAAGTGTCAATATTATATACACTCTTAAAAAAATATATGATAATATTTTTCCTTGTATAAAATTCCTCAGGCCTTACCTGAGACTTAACAAGTGGAACAAGCCATCAATTACAAAGTTACAAATGAAATTAAAAAAACAATTATTAACAAGTATACTAGATATGAATTAAAAAATTTAATATTCTTTATTAATAATATCATTTAACAAATAAGTTATTTTAATTATTTATAAAAAATATTAAATAGCTTTTATGTTTTCAGTATATTAAAGTTTTTTCCATTTAATATATAAGGGAAATAATGTCATGAAACCATTTTCATGATTTGCATAGGAAAGCGAGAAATGAGTTCCTTTTTTTTTTGTCTTTTTCAAATTTTTAATTTTCATTTTTAACTGAAAATAAAAGGGATAAAGATATCTGTTTCTTTTTTTTAATTTTTTTTATTTAAATTTTATCAAGTGAAAAATAGATTAAAATAAAAAGAGAATGAAAGACGATATATAATTAAGTTTCAGACATTTAGTAAAATTTAAGCAAAGAAAATAAAAAAAAAGACATGATTCTCATCAAATAAAAAGTGTAGTGTGTAACTGAATGTCACATCCTCGTTCGTGAAACATTTTACAAATTGCATCCGAGATATATAGCATTGCTCTTATATAATACTACTCTCCCCGTGTCGAAGTATGTTTTCCTTAAAGTTATTATTCAAACATTAAAAAGATTATTAAAAAGATTGTTTTAAAAAGATATTGTAATATTCATTTTAAAAATCTATTAATCGTATATTTGAATCATAGTTGTACGCATTAAATTGATTAAGCTAGTCTGACTAGAAAACTAGTGATTTGACCTTTAAATTGATTCAGTTCTTGGCCACAATTGATTTTTTAAGCAACTTGGTTTGATTAGAAAATTTGCAACTCGACCTCTAGATTAGTCCAATTATTGACTACAATCAGTTTTTTCAGTGACTCAATCCAATTCAATCAAACTGGGATGATCCATGATAATCACATATTTAATATATTAATAAATCCTCATTTTTAGTTATTTACATTTTTCATGTACTTAATTGACTGAGCTTTGTTATGTTTTATAAGTTTGGACTCAAATTAGACTTAATTAATTTTTTTAAATATTATTGAGATCTTACATCGTTTTTGTATTTCGGTCATATCTTGAGTTTTATATGTCTAAAATTTTGTATCTTACCTTGTAGGAAAGATAAGAGAGAACTCTACAACTTTCATGAGAGCTTCAGGGAAAAATTGGACATTTAGTGGAGCTAATTGAGCTTGGAAGTCAGAACACGAGTTTTGTGATTGGAACTAAACAGTGTGCAGTAATCAGGCCATAACGAGCTGTAGGAACTGCCTTGGGCTAAAACTTTGACATTTGAAAGTTAAGACCCAAATCCATAACTTTCATGAATAACACAAGAGGAAAATCAGATGGCTTGGAGGTCATATTGGGCTTGAAAGTCAGAACAGAGGAGTTGTAACTAGGCTTGAATAGTATGCAGTAATTAGGGCATATCTCGGGCTGTAGGAACTGAAATGAGCTAAAATTTTGGCATCTGAAAGGTAAGATTCATATCTACAACTTTCATGAAGACTACTTTTCCAGAATCTGATGCATGTCATGAGTTCAGCATTGAATTATTTCGGAGACAAGAATCTCTATAATTTTTCACTCATCAAACTACGTAATTTGACATTTTCCACTCATTCACTCACTCATCCATAGGGATGGAAACAGGCCAGGCCAGGTCAGGTTTCACCCTAAACAGGCCAGGCATGTGTTACAAATATCTGGCGGCCCGAAACGACCATTACCTATCAAATGCCTTTTTTGGGCACTGGCCTAACTGTTTAAGTTTAAGCCGGCCTAGCACTGAAGCACTGTTTAGAAGCCTGATTTATATTAAGGTATCTAAATAGGCCAGCAGGCCAAGGCCTTCATATAGGCCTCAAATAGGCCTAGGCCTTCAAACAGACATTGAAAGGTGATTGAAAAAAATTACCATTCAAGTACAGCTCCAGTTTCTAAATACCATTACTAATCACTCATTAGACTAAATAAAATACCATTACACAATTAAATCATACACAACCAAAGCACACAAAATTCATCAAATTCAAACACCTCTTTCAAGTCACTTGAGCATATAAAAAATGAGACTCTTTTAAGCATACAAAACACCTCTTTCAAGCTTGTTCTCACATCACATTCATAACCAATTGGTCATCACTCATCATCAACATCATAGTCTCAAGATCAATAATACATCTCAATAATGACAAATCCAAATTATCCAATTATCACATGATCAAATTCAACAAATATGCAAAGAGGCAAATGTTGACCAAAATATTACTAGAAGAATTTATAGGTCAATCCCAAAAATTTAAGCTGTGTTTCTTTGGCTAAAGGACTGTGGAATTATGGTCTCTGGAACATCAGTAGCTTTGTTCACAAAAGAACAAAAATAACAGGATAAACTTACCATCTTAGAATCATTTATAGAATCATTTACCTATTCAAATTTATTTTTTCATACAGGGTAAGCCTAAAAAGAAAGAATGGAAGATATATAACAGTGTCGCATGGTTCTGTCCTCTGCTTTAGTTGAAATCATGATAAGATAAATCACAACGTTGAGTACTTTGCATATATTCCATTACTTCAAGCAGGTGTTATCAAATTGATTATCTTAGACCTCGCAAGATGTATGTCTCAGGATGAACCAAAGCAAGAAAGTTTTCAAACTCTTATATCACCCAAAAGATAATGACCAAAAAATAAATTATACAATTAAGTAAGCAATTACCAAAAAAAACACATTATCACACTTGCACCTGAAACTTACAAACCTCAGGTTATTGCATATGATCTAAAAAAACTTCTTAATTACAAGCATTTTATGGACTAAAGCAGATGCAATTTCCCCTTTGTTCTCCAAACCCACCAAGACAATCACAAATCACCAACTTCTCTCAATTCAAATTCCCAACTCCAAATTTTAGACAAAAATGAAAAAAGAAAACATAAAAGAGGTCCTTTTGTTAAGAGATTAGTCACTAAAATCAAAGCTTCCACTGTGAGAGCTACTGCCATTACGACTGTGTAAGGAAAGGCCTATTATTTAGACAAATAAAACTTTCTCAAGTGTATAACAGAGCATATATGTATCAATAACAGGCGTACAAAGCTTGAAAAATCATCTTCAGGCGACAGTTCAAATTTAACCAAACAGTTCTATTATTTAGACAAAAAATTCTTCACTAACTCAGACTTCTCATCACAAAAATGGGAACATCTGTGGTGCTCATGTTCTTACCTAGTAGAAATTTTGAAGGATCCGGATCTGATGTTGTTGGTGAAAAGCCTGCACTCGCGGGAGACGCGCTCGAACTCCTCGACGCATGAGGTAACGTGGTGGGCCCAAGAGAGGCGGTGGTCGTGGTCCGTGGAAGGCGTCATGGACGGTGTGGTTGAGGGCGACGACGAAGGAGATGGGGTTGGAGGAAGGGGAGTGCGAAAGGGCGAGGCGGCGACTGAGAGGAATGACTGAGAGGGTTTAGGAAGTAGGAACTAACTAGGAACTTAGGAAGTGATCGGATCTGTAAAACCGTAGGAGGAGTTAACAAAAATGATATAATGTAATTATGTAAATATAAAATAGTAAAATATATAATTATAACTACAATAACTAAGCATAGCTTAGTGGTTAGTAGAGTGTCTATATTACCATTCGTTACTGAGTTCGATCCTTACTTTAAGCATAACTTTAATTTTTTTTCAATATATTTATAAATAAGTATAAACAGATCGGCTTAATAGGCCTAACAGGCTTTGCTGAGAGGCCTGACCTGGCCTATTAAAGAAAATAAGCTTTTAAAAAGGCCTGAGCCTAGCTCATTTTTTAAATAGGCCAGGCCACAGGCCCTTGACAGGCTGGCTGGCCTATTTTCATCCCTACTCATCCACTCACTCATTAATCAGCCCTTTATCATTTTGTATCCCTCATCTTCTATAAAAAGGAGCCTTAGCTGATCATTTGGAGAATCTTGGTTTTAAAGATCAAGATCATGCTATTGTGCTATTTGTTTCTCTTATTATAATTTTTTTATGTTCTAAATTGAAGTTATGTTCTTCTTCTTTTTCTTCTTCTCTCTTTCTTTCTTCTTGTCTATGAGTAACTAATTTTCATTTTACTTAGGTGAAAGGGTGAAGCTTTTGGTAATAAATTAAGATTAAATTAATTTCTTTGTTGTGCTTAAATGATATATTATCAAGTGATCATTATATGTGTTATATTTTGTTTTCAATCAATTTAGAAACTCCCATTATAAAGTGGAGATATTGATTCATTGTAGATAAGAGGTTGGCATAATGAATGTTTGAGCTCATTTATAAGTGGTGGTGTTAATAAATAATTAAAGGAACCATAATATAATTACGTATATAATTTTAAATGAACTTTAAATGTTGTATTTTTCAATTGGAACCTCTATTATGCGTGGATTCTAATTGAGTTATAAAAAGAATTAATATTGTCCTTAATTTACTTACTAAGAGTGGATCTCCTAACTCAAGTAAATCTTTTTTTTTTATTTATGAGTAAGTTTTATCACCTTTATTGTTGTGATAAAATATTTTCCTTACGTCAATAAATTTTTTCTTCATCAATTCCCTGTGGATCGACCTCGGACTCCTGAGAATTTATTACTTGAAACAACTTGTACTTGGGTTTGTAACTTATAATTCGCATCAAGTTTTTTATGCCTTTGTCGGGGACTTATTTTGAAGAACAAATTTATTTTGTATATATTTTTTTTTGTGTGTGTGTGTGTGTATATAATCCTTATGGATCTTGTATATATTTCTTTTTCTACTCTTTTATTTTGTACTTATTAACGTACTAATTTAGTGTGAGAAACTCTCTCTTCTCCCTTTGTAATTTTTAATTATTAATGAAATAATCTTTATTCTTCTCTTCTCTTTCGCCCATTTCGGTGGGGCTCTGTCTCTCGTCAGTTTTCATATTTTAAATTTACTTTCTACATTTTACTTTCGTATTTTACTTTCTATATTTTACTTTTTACACTTTATTTTCTTTATTTTACTTTTCTGCACTTTAAACCTAACTTTCTAACTAGCTAACTTTTTACTTTATCACCTTACTAACTTTTTACTTTATCAGCTTACTAACGTTTTACTTGTTCAGCTCACTAACTTACTACTTGTTAATATTTATTTGGTGGCTGGTTTATACTACATCCTTATTAATATTTATTAACTACGTGTTAATATATATTTGATGACTAGTTTATACCACATCCTTGTTAATATTTAATGACCTGTTTATACCGCTTACTTGTACATTTTATTTTTTATTTGAAGTTACTTATTTATGCTTAATTGGTATCGTGATTTAAATTCTGGTCGTTTGGTTAAAATTAATCCTAGTACTTTATATATTGATTTATTTGAATCACAATCACACACATTAAACACAATGGTTAAAAATGAAAGTGTACATGATGAACATGAAAATCAACCATTGCGAACCATGCGTGAATATTTGTAACCATCTCAAAATTTTAGTCCATCATGCTTTATCTTTCCACTTAATGCTAATAATTTTAAATTTAAGTCAGGTATAATTTCATTACTTCCTAATTTCCATGATTTAGAATATAAAAGCCCATATTTACATCTAAAAGAATTTGAGGAAGTATGTACCGCTTTTAATGACCAAATTTAAACTAAAGAGATTGTTAAGCTTAAATTGTTTCCTTTTTCTTTGAAAGATAAAGCAAAAACTTGGTTTAACATTTTGAAACCAAGATCAATTGGCACAAGGCAAGAAATGCAATGTGAGTTTTTAAAGAAATTTTTTTCAACACATAAAACCAATGCTTTGAAAAGATAAATCCAATTTTTTTTTTCAAAATTCAAATGAAGTGTATTTTCAAAGTTGGGAACGTTTTAAAGATTTGTTAAATTCTTGCCCACATCACGGTTTTGAAAAATTGCACACTATAAGCTTCTTTTATGAATGATTAACACCTGAAACTAAACAATTTGTGAAAATAATGTGCAATGGTGAATTTCTTGATAAAGAACCTGAAGAAGCTTTAGACTATTTAGACTATTTGGCTGAAAATTTTCAATCTTGGCATGGTACAAATCATTCTGAAAATTCAATTAGATATAACCTTGCAAATGCTAGTAAAGAAAAATATCATCTTAGTCAAGAAGAAGATCTAAATGCTAGGTTTGCTAGTTTGGTTAGAAAGGTTGAAGCCATGGAATCAGGAAAAGTAAAAAAAATCAAATCTGTGTAAAATGAAGAAATTTGTAGCATTTGTGATGAATTAGGACACTCAACAAATGAATATCCAAAAATTTCTATTTTTAAAGAAGTTGTATATGAGTAAGTAAATGTAATGAACAATTTTAAAAAGTCAATCACTTCTTCTTCTTCTTCAGATTCATACAATATGGGATGGAAAAATCATCTGAACTTCAGTTGGAGGATAAATAATCAGGCACAATTTATGCAACCACCACCTCCTCAGACACAACAGAACTCTCAAAATTCTCAAGGATATACACCCTATGTCCCATCATATAGGAAAAACCTTGAAGCAACATTGGATAAATTCATGAAAAAGTAAGAGGCCATTAATAACCAAAACACTCAAGTCATGATTGACATAAAAGATAATATTGCTAAACTTTCTTCTGTACTCACCATTTACGAGAAAGAAAAATTTTCCTCTCAACCTCAACCGAATTCCAAGGGTCTGTATAGCCTAAATGAGGGTAGTTCAGAAAGTCAACAAATAGATTAAGTCAAGTCAGTGATAACTCTTAGGAGTGGAAAGGTTGTTGAAAAACAAATTCCTGACTCGTGTGAGAAAGATGATGAAACAAGTCCTAAAGATGAGGAAGGAGTTGATAAGCCACTCAACCAAAAGGAGACCAAACTCTCGCCTTCACCCCCATATCCTCAAGCATTAAACAATTCGAGTAAAGTGAACCATAATAGTGAAATTTTTGAAATCCTTAAACAAGTGAAGATCAATATTCCTTTATTAGATGCTATCAAACAGATTCCTTGTTATGCCAAATTTTTTAAGGACCTATGCACTGTTAAAAGGAAACTAAATATGAAAAAGAATGCATTTTTTACTGAACAGGTAAGTTCCATTCTTCAAAACAATAATGCGTTGAAATATAAAGACCCTGGTTGTCCTACAGTTTCATGCATTATTGAGAACATAAAATTGAACGAGCTTTACTTGATCTTGGTGCTAGTGTTAATTTGCTTGTTAATTTGCTTTCGTATTCAGTTTATCAGCAACTCAACCTGGGTGAGTTAAAATCAACTTCTGTAACTCTTTTACTTGCCGATAGATCAATTAAAAATCCAAAAAGAATAGTGGAAGATGTGTTGGTACAAGTTGATAAATTCATATATCCTATGGATTTTATTGTCTTGGAAACTGAACCTATGAAAAATAGTAACAAGTCAATTCTTGTTATTTTAGGTCACTCACTTTTAACAACATCTAATGCTTTAATAAATTGCAGAAATGGAATGGTGAAACTAACATTTAGAAATATGATACTAGAGCTTAATGTTTTCAACATCTGAAAGCAACCACAAGAAGTTTATAACAAAAAGAAAGAAGTTGAAGGGATTGCGGCCATTATAGAGGATCATATTCAAACTAGGAGTTATTTTGACCTATTAGAAATTTACTTAATTAATTCATTTGATTCAGCTACACAATTAGATGATGATATTTCTGAAGTATGCTCTTTGCTTGACTGTACACAGGCAATGGAATACAAAGAATAAAAGTCAAGATTCGAAGAGCTAAAACTCATAAATGATGATACCCATGAAGAAGTACCCATACTGAAACTAAAGTCATTACCTGCTGGGTTGAAGTACACATTTTTGGGAGAAGAACAAAGCTTTCCAGTGGTAATTTCCTCATCCCTGACCAAAAGAACAAGAAGGTATGTTGATAAAAGTACTTAAAAGGCATAAAAGTGCAATTGAATGGACATTAAAAGATATAAAATGTATTAATCTATTAATTTGTACACATAGAATATATTTAGAGGATAATGCTAAAACATCTCAACAACCTCAAAGAAGATTAAATTCACACATGAAAGAGGTAGTTAGAGCTGAAGTTCTTAACTTACTTGATGTTGGAATTATCTACCCCATCTCTGATAGCCAGTGGGTAAGCCCTACACAAGTTGAAAATGAAAAAGTGAATTAATACCTACCCGAGTCTCATCCAATTAGCATATGTGTATTGATTTTAGAAAATTGAATGCAGCCACTACGAAAGATCATTTTCTTTTGCCATTTCTTGATCAAAATCTGGAAAGAGTAGCAGGACATCTCTACTATTATTTTCTTGATGGTTATTCAGGTATAATCAAATACTAATTGCATTAGAGGATCAAGAAAAGACCACTTTTACGTGCTTCTTTGACATTTTTGCATATAGAGAAATGTCTTTTGGTCTTTGTAATGCTCCAGTAACTTTTTAAATATGCATGTTAAGTATTTTCAGTGACATGATTGAGCATTATTTAGAGGTTTTCATGGATGACTTGACAATTTTTGAAAACTATCTTGATAATTTGAAAAAAGTTCTTAAAAGATGTAAAGAAAAATGATTTGTGTTAAACTGAAAAAAATGTCATTACATAGTTATCTCAAGAATAGTATTAGGTCATGTGATATCTTCTAAAGGAATTGAAGTTGATAAGGTTAAAGTTGAATTAATTGCTCATTTGCCTTCTCCAAAAACAGTTAGAGAAGTTCATTTCTTTTTAGGACATGCAGGATTTTACAAAAGATTCGTTAAGGACTTTAGTGTCATATCTAGACCATTATGCAATCTTCTAACAAAAGATGTACCATTTGATTGGACTCAAGATTGTCAAAAATCTTTTGAAAAATCAATCGGTCTTCTGACATCTGCTCCTATCATGCAATCTCCTGGCTGGTCTTTACCTTTTGAGTTAATGTGTGATGCTAGTGATTTTGCTATTGGTACTATTTTAGGACAGAGAAAGGAAGGTAGGCCTCATGTAATTTATTACGCAAGTCGAACTTTAAATAGTGTACAAATGAATTACACTACTACTAAAAAAGAACTATTTACTGTAATTTTTGTATTAGACAAATTTTGAGCTTATTTAATTAGTTCTTCTACTGTTATTTTCACTGATCATGCCCCTGTTAGATATTTAATGTTTAAGCAGGATGCCAAACCTAGGTTGATACGGTGGATCTTGTTGCTTCAAGAATTCAACATCACAATAAAAGACAAGTGTCGCGACCGGAGATCGCGGCGGGAAATAGCAACTCGAATGGATTTTAGAAAATGAAAATAAAAAAATGGAGTCGCCACCAATTTTATTTGAATTTGGAAAAATTGGAAAACCTCTCTTTGAAAATGATCTTTGAAACCAGATTGGATTCGGGAGTCGGTTATGCTTAGGGAATGGTGGAAACTTAATCCCACTGCACCCCTAACGCACCCGTCCTAAGACGGTACCTTGGGTTAATTGTGCAAATTATTAACAATCCTTGGAAATATTTATTTTTACCCTTTTTACAAAAAAAAATTGTAACTATCTACAAAAGCGAAACCACAAAATTATGAAAATTTAATTTGGGCTTGACAGAAATGAAATTCTGCTCCTACGTATCCCCTGGTGCAATGGGGAACTCAAAGTTACGTAGTTCTTTATAAAATAAGTGTGGGTTGGTTGATTTTATTTAAAAAAGATTTTATTTGAAAGCGAATCCATTTTTTGCACAGGATTCAAGTTAGCACTAGGCTACTCAATAAACCCTTATGATCCAAAAGATAATGAAGATAGCATCTGCTATTCAATCATCATCATTGGTCATTGCATGGATTAAAAGATTTTTTTATTTTCTTTATTATTTTTTATTTTCTTTATTTGTTATTTTTATCACTTTTAACTCCCCAAATCTAACCCAACAAACTGATGATACATAAAATAAAAAAAGAACAAGAAAACGTAAAAAGAAAACAAAGAAACAGATAACCCGAAATTAAAAGATACAACAGTAAGGACCTCGTTTGCGATCAGATTAGCAGGAGAGGGTGGCTGGCTTCTTCGGTTCGACGGTCGGTTTAAAGAGATTGAGTGATTCTGTTTTGGAGTTCGACAGTCGATTGGAGGTGAGGATGGGATGGATTCGACGGTCGGTTGGGAAGGGGTGATGGATTCGACGGTCGGTTGCAATTGATGAAGATGGTGGAGGTCACAGTTTTTTGGGGTCCGACAGTCGGATGGGATGGATTCGACGGTCGGTTGCAATTGATGAAGATGGTGGAGGTCACAGTTTTTTGGGGTCCGACGGTCGGATGGGATGGAGTTTGGTTGATGGTGTGAAGGTTTGGATGGGTTGTCGGTGAGGGTAGTAATTTGGTGTGTTTCGACGGTCAAGTGAGGTGAAGGTGAATTCTGTGAAGTTGGTTGAGGGTCACAATGGTCCGGTTCGACGGTCGAGTGAGGTGAAGCTCACTGATGTAGTTCGACAGTCGGTAGAGGGAATGATGGTATTTTGTGAAGTGGGTTGAGGGTCCAATGGTGTGGTTCGACGGTCGAATGAAGTGAAGGTGGGCTTTGTGAAGGGGTTGAGGGTCACAATGGTGTGGTTCGTGGGGTCCGACGGTCGGATGGGATGGATTCGACGGTCGAATGGGGAATGATGGTGTTTTGTGAAGTTATTGAAGGTGGTTTGAGAAATGTGATGCAGAAGGGGAGGAGTGCCAGTGTGCGTATGGTGCTCATGGTTAAAAAGAAAAAGAAAAGAAGATGGACAACATAACTAACCAGCCAGTATCCAAGCATGCATTTGAACATTACATTTTTACTCACAACAGTGCAAGGATAGTGATGAAAATACCTCTTCTGTGCTACCAATAACACACTCAACTCAAAAAGAATCAAAAATCCCTTTCGTTCCCAGCAGCCTCCCCAGTATTCTTGCTTTTTTTCTCTTTTCCCAGCTACCACCAGGGATCAACCCAACATCATCAATCTCCTTTCCTTGGCTGAAGATGGGATATGATGAAGGATGGTGAAATGGAAGATTCTTGGTGTGACTCTTCCCTTTGCCGTGAGACGGTGGAAGAAGGTGATGGGGTAGAAGGCTAATGATGGCGATGGTGGTTTTCAGTACGTAGGTGACGAGGGTGGAGTATTGAGAATGGAGATGAAAGTGTTGGTGTTGATGAAGGGTGTTGGGATGGCTGAGATGTTGCTGCTAGTTTGGAGGTTTATGGTGATCAAGGTTGTAACAAAATGGAATGTGCTTTTGGGGCTAATGAAGGGTGTCGTGTCAGGTTCCAGCAGATGAAGTTGGATGGAAGGTGAGGTTTTTTTTTTTTAGCAGAAAAACCTGTGCCAGCCCCCTCTTTTTTTTTTCCTTCCCCCTGTATATATCTCAGCTGACAGTTTTCTTCCTTTTTCTTTCTTTCGTCAACCACTCCGCATTGAGCCCCCCTCCTTCATCTATCAGAGCCTCTTTCTTCTTTCAATCCTCTCAGCCATCCTCTCTTCCCTACCTGCTCACCCAGTGCATTTAATGCACTACTATTTTATCATTTTTTCTTTTACGTGCAGCAATGCCCCCCTTATAATTTTTTTTTTGTAGTAGCAGGGCATGCAATTGGGCCTAAGAAAATAAATTCTCTTACTCTTCATTTTTTTTGTTTTTTTTGTTTTTTTTTATTTTTTTTGTTTTCTTTGTTTTTTTTTTAAATAAATAAAATCAAAACCCCAGTCAAAATATGGTGTTCACAACAAGAAAGGAGCTGAAAATGTTGTTGCAGATCATTTGTCCAAACTTACAACAGGCTCACTTTTTGATAACACACCTATCAATGATTCTTTTCTCGATGAATTTTTATTTTCTGTCAATTTCATGCCTTGGTTTGCTAATATTGTTAATTTTCTTGTAACAGGAAAGATGCCGCCTCAATGGACGCACCAAGATAGAAAGAAGTTTTTGATTGAGGTGAAATTTTTTTATTAGGATGACCCATATTTGTTCAAATATTGTCCTGATCAAATCTTTCAGAGATGTGTACCTGACAGTGAGGTAGGTAGTGTCATTAAATTTTGTCATTCAGAAGCATGTGGATGTCATTTTTCTTCAAAGAAAACAGTTGTGAAAATCTTACAGTATGAATTTTATTGGCCCACTTTATTTAAGGACAGTTATACTTTTTGCAAAAGTTATGAAAATTGTCAGAAATTAGAGTATATTTCTAAATGAGACATGATTCCTTTGAACCCTATCATTGTTATTGAAATTTTTGATTGTTGGAGAATTGATTTCATGGGTCCATTTCCATCATCAGTTGGATTTGTGTATATTTTGGTTGCAGTTGATTATGTCTCAAAATGGATTAAGGCGATTCCATGTCGACACAATGATCACAAAATTGTTCTTAAATTTTTAAAAGAAAATGTTTTGAGTCGATTTAGAATCTCTTGAGCTATCATCAGTGATAGGGGAACACATTTTTATAATAAACTATTTGAATATTTAATGAAAAAAAATGATATTACACACAAAATTATCACTCCTTATTATCCTCAGATAAGTGGACAAGTAGAATTAGCAAATAGAGAGATTAAACAAATTTTAGAAAAAATGGTTAACTCAAATTGTAAAGATTGGTCTTTAAGACTAAACAATACACTTTAGGCTTATCGTACTGCTTTCAAAATATCTTTAGGCATGTCACCCTATCGATTAGTCTATGGAAAACCTTGTCACTTGCCTGTAGAACTGGAGCATAAAGCATTTTGGGTCATTGAAGCTTTCAATTCAAATCTTGATGATGCTTGCAAGTTACGCAAATTACAATTGAATGAACTTAAGGAATTTAGAAATAATACATATGAAAACTCAAAAATTTATAAAGTTAGAATAAAAGTTTTTCATGACAAATCAATTTTGAGAAAATCTTTTGAAGTTAGTCAAAAAATTCTGCTTTATAATTCTCGTTTTCACCTATTCCCTGAAAAATTGAGATTTAGGTGGAGTGACCCTTTTAGAGCATGTTTGGGAAAGATTAAATCCTTCCCAAATAGCTGTTTTTGGAGGATTAAATTGTTTTGTGAAATAATTATTATGTTTAGGTAAAAAGATTATTTGTTAAAAAAATTTTTACACGAAATTCAATGCAAAATAAAAACTTTTTTCAACTAATAATTATAAGCTAAAGATTGAAGCTTATGATTTTAGCTTATAGATTATTTCTTACACTTTGATATGTAAATACTATTTTGTCCTCAATCAAATAAATTTTTTAATCAATCTATACCTATTTTAATAATTTAATGCATAAAAATAATTTTTTTATATCATCCAAATGAATCATATTAGCTTAAAATTACTTTACAGCTAATACATCTAAACATAAAAATGAATCGATTATAATTGATTATAACAATAATCGATTATCAGCATAATCTATAATTTTTAGCTTTTTCAAACAAGCTCTTATTGTCAAACATGTGTATCCTCATGGGGCCATAGACATTGAGAACCCTAGGAATGATAATGTATTTAAGGTCAATGGATAAAGACTCAAACCATTTCTAGAAAACCAAGTTGTTGAGGTAGAATTCATCTCCCTTTCTAATCCATGTTATGAGTAGAATTTATTTTAAATTTTTTTTTTTGCTTTCTTTTTGCAGTTCTTTGTATTTTCGATTAAGTGGCGGATAATGGTACTCCATAACTCTCAAGTCGGTTTGTTTTTCAATTTTTCATAATAACTGATTCCTTCTCCTTTTAAAATGGATGTTATTCTATCGAATTTAAGAAATCATTTTTCCTTCTCTCCCTCAAAATGCTCTAACAAAAATCTGCAAAGTTAGGTGTGAAAGACTAGACTGTTAATGTACAAGGGCATTCCAGAAGATATACATTGGATAATTGAAGCAAAGGTTCATTTAGCTGGTGAATCTTCAAATTCATTTGTCCCATACATGCCAAATCTCGGTAAAAGTTCATATTCTAAAAGGAGAAGAGGCAAAAGAATGCAAGTTTGTTACAAATGTGCGCAATGAAATTGTAACACGCGATGTCGTTATTTGGGAATGGTTTCCGCAAACTGAGAAGATAAAATATATTTTATTAAGAATGGACTGAGTAAAGAGTCATTAAATGATATCTTATTGACTTTTGAGATGCATTCTTGTGGAGTTGTGCATCGAGAACTTCTTAATTTGTGGAATCTCTTTAGGGATAAGCAAAAGCGTTATAGTCTTGGGAATCTGACTCAAAAAGATTCTGATTGCCAAGTTATAAGAAAATTAGATAGGAAGCTTATGCTCGACTCATAGAAGACATTTAAGCCATTACTGGACATAAAACTAGAAGAAGATGTGAGTCACAATCACAACAACATATATATATTATCTTGTTTATCTCTGAAAAAATATAAAAAAATAAAAAAATAAAAAAGAGGGTGATCGAAAGAGTACCATGCTCTTAATTGAGTGTGGAGTCCCTGCCAATGGCAGACCCGTCATTGACTCGGTGGACCTTCGCACGTCGGTCCGTAAATAAGGTTATTGTGTCATGCTCTATAGAGAGCAACGCAAGCATTCCCAGGTTTTAATCGTAGGCTCTGCTTGTTGATGGACTAGAAACGTCTCATATTTGCATTCTCGCGTGATAATGCCTCTGAGCTTAATTCCTGGTATTGATTTATTAGGTTCCTAAGCGTAGTTCCACTGGCTGTGGTCATTGGTCGTCGTATTCAGATTTTCTCTCTTTAACTAGAGGGACAATGCATAGGCTGAGATATCCCACAAGCGGGAGGAGTGCCTTAAGTCTGAAATTCCTTAAAGGAATTCAATGTCTCTTTCAAGGGGCGATAAGATTGTGAAGGCTACTGTACTCATGACGTGCAGTATAAATATATGTCATGAAAACTGTACATAAAGGTATGCCATCATTTATTATTATAATTTTATCTTTGTATGATTTTGTGTATTTTGATTTTGGACAAACGATCCTTTAGGCGAAGTCCTTCTGGGGTTTCTAAACTTCTTTACCCTGATGGTTTTCTTAAAGTTTAAAACAAAAATACAAAAAAATATTATGTTTCTTAATTTCAAACTTTTCTAACAGCAGTCAACCTACCCATATAGGTGCTATCATTACCTTTTTCCATTCTCTTCCCTATTTAAACACTACATTTTCTTCACTTTTCTCTAACTCATAATCATTCAAAGGGAGTGTGAGTGTAAAAATGGAGGGAGATTCTTCTTTTATTCATAGACTTACTAATATCTATGTATTTTAAGGGACAAGTTATAGGAAGGGTTTAGAGTTTGTAAACGCAGCAAGCACTGTTGGTAGAACACTTACTGCGATGAACATTTGTGTAGTATATGGGGGAGGTAACATTGGGTTAATGAGGGCTGTATCATTTTCTGCACATCTAAGAGGTGGTCAAGTTTTAGGTGTCATTCCTGAACCTTTAACTCGAAAGAACATCATTGGAAAGACAATTGGACTGAAACTTTAAGTATCATCTATGCATGGATGAATAAGAACAATGCTTGAAAACTCTGATGCATTCATTGTCTTACCGGGTGATTTTGGTACTTTGAAAGAAGTTTTTCAAATTATCTCTTGGGCCTAACTGAACATCCACCATAAACCCATAGGTTTGTTGAATGTTAATAATTTTTTTGATAATTTGTTATCTTTTGTTGACCATACTGTAGAACAGAACTTTATCACACCTTCGACAAAATGGCTCCTTATATCTACTTCAACTGTTGATGAATTAATTGATAAATTATAAACTTTTGTTTATGAACCTGAACCAGTTATAGCTCAGATAGATTGGTCAGAAGGAAGCAGTCAGGGAGGTAGCAAGGAATGTGAGTGTGATCTGACACTTCATCTTTAACTTTCATTTACCTTTGGTTTTATTCATTGTACTTTGTTTCTGTTTAAATTTGTGTATGGTTTCTATTTTCAATAATTACAACAATAGGTACTATCTTCTATCCTTTACCTATATATGTTTTGACATTGGGGACAATGTTGTGATTTAGTTGGGGGAAAGGATAGTTGTGTGAAAAAAATAAAAAAATAAAAAAAATTAGGAAGTGTGTTTATTTATATGATTGTCAGCAATTTATTAACAGCAAAACTAATTAAGGATGACAGAGTAAGGAGTAAATTATGCCCTTGAGGTAATTTTGTTCTTGAGACGCATAAAAATTGGTGGCAGAGTAACGAGTAATTAGGTAGATAACTATGTTGTGTGAAAGTAGCAATTCAAATTCAGGGAACATTGCATCATTGAGTAAATTGTCTTCTTTCTTAAAAATTACATGCTTGGTTATAGATGTTGAATTGGTGGACTGAGAATGATAGTCTATTGATGAATGGATTGAACATTTGTACCATTCTCTTCTTTCTTGTGTGATTTTCACTCATGAAATTGTTACTCTAGAACTTGCTTTGACTCTATTCGAGGCTACATTTTCACTTGCATACATAAATATGATTGAGACATTTTTCTTGAAATAGTTACTTTAACCAAATAGCCAAGAATGATTACCACAAACAACATTGATGATGATATTTTCAATATGATAACAAATATGGAGATGATGACATTTTGAAAGATCAAGTCCAAGGTTTCAAGCTTAAGGCATTTAGGACTTGGCATATTTCTTTATTGTACAAAGTTTAGGATATCATTCTTTGTTTTAGTCATTATGTAACACCCCAAATTTAAAAACATGTTTTCTGAGTTAAACCAAGTTAAAGTTCTTAATTTTATCAAAAAGTTTGTGAAATTAGAAACCACCTATTCTATTTGATCATTTAAAGTGATTTATAACGTTGTCGGAAATAATAATTTTTGAAGTAGGGAAAAACTTTTTAAAATTATTGAATACAAATTTGTTAAAAAGTTCTTCAATGACTTTATTTTAATAATGTATTCTAATTTTTGTGATTTTATGTGTAATTTTAAATTTTTTTCTGTTTGTGGGCCCCAGAGGTATTTGAATACCATGTGGCATTCGAATGGGCTCAGGTGGGTCAAAAGTGCTTTAAAAAATTTTTCGCATAGAAAAATTTAAAGGCATTTGTTTAGTGCAGACGTGATATGGATCTTTCGAATAACATTATTGAGTTTTAGAAAATATGTTTTATTGTTGTATTTATTTATCAGAAGATAAAAAAGGTAAATATATTCTTTCGTGAGATTTTAGTAGATAAAATAGAAATTATACTTCAAGTTTAAACATTGGTGGTTTGGATATCCATATATATTATATTAACGGTTAAGAAATAAATTTAATAAAGAAACATAAGATAATCATCATTGATTAATTAATCAATGGTGTGAAAATAAACTTTTTGAAACTTGATATCAAGTAGATTTAATCAATGTGTAAAATTAATTATATAAAATCAATTTCTCCATTGGATTTAGAGTTGATCGGGTGGAGATTTATAAAAAGTGACAAAGAGACCTTTATGACTGCAATTGGATGACACGAATTAATTATTTCTTATTTTGGAGATTTGGCTTAAAAAGTAGCAAATAATTTTGCATACCCTTGGATTTTTAATCTTGTACTTTATTTTGGAAAATTAATGAGATATTTAAAGGAGAAAGATCTATAGTGCTTCAATTTGTATTACTTAAAACTCAAGAGTTTCTCGTTAGAAAATCTAACCATTGAATTTCAATGGCTAGAAATGTTTCAAATTGGCCTAATTCGCCAAGTAAACTAAATTAAAGGTTTGTTAAATTATTATAATCTAATTCTTAATGAGATTTAGCTAATTTTAATTAGAGATTATAATATATGAAATAATATGTCTAATTAATTAATTAGTTATGTAATTAGAAAATTAGTTAAGATTGATACTTAGGAAACTTAATCTAATGAATTAACTAATCAATTAGCAAGTAATTATGACAATTTTGGAGTGCATGATGAAGGGGGATGGTTTTGGAGTGTTAGGAAGGAGTGAGACACTTCTTTTCCCTAATCTCTTTATTTTAGCAATTTATAGTAAAGTAAAAAAGACATTTATTTTGTGAAAATTATGTTCTTTATTGTTTGAATTCATATCTCTCATTCTTTCACTCCCACGGCAGCAGCATTTATTTAGTTACACTCTTGATATTTTTTTAATTCACCAAAAAGCCTTCATCAAAAAAATTCTTTTCCAAGAACACAAAACAACCATTTTCCTTCCTTTTCTCACCTTATGATTCGGCCAAGCAACCCACAAACACCATTACTCACCTATAATTTTCACTCACATTATTTCATATAAAGCTAAACACCATTCTAAACACTTTTCATTGAAAAGTTTTCCCAAAATCCCAAATCTAAGAATGCTTCAAAATCCCACTTTTACCTTACTTTCCTAGAGGTAAACTTTGTTCAATATGGTTTAAATTCATGTTTATGATTTTTTATGACATTTTCCAAAATTTGTTTAATTTAATCCAACGTATAGATTTGAAATCTACCTGATTTCTAACTCAACCATTTTGGAGTTTATTTGACCATTCATTTGTTTTGAGCTTTCTTGCCAAATGAAAAACCATGTTCTTATTGAGTTTTTAGGGAATATAAGAAGAACATTAGCTTTGTCATTTTTGAGTTCTTGAACAATTTGATCCATGGTTGTGTGTGCTTAATATATAATTTGAAAAAAAAAATGTTTAATTAAACATATATATATATAGATGTTATGTTCATCTTGTAAAAAAAAACAAATGTGTAAAGAATGGCCAACAAGGCAATAAAGGAAAAGAAAATAATATGTAAATAGAATTTGTATTAGGTGGAGTTGGGATGAACTTTCATGCTTGTTAATTGAACTCAGCTCTCACGCTCTTTTATTCTTTTGGTATTTAACTTGTCATATTCATATTACATTCTCCTTTACCTTGATCCCATTACAACCTTGACTAAAGTCCTCATGATTTGTGTGTGCATGTGTTCTGAGTAGTGGAGAAGTAGAAGATAAGCAATGTTATGGTAGTGCAATTTTCATGGGTTGAATTGAGTGAAATACCTACCTTTTAAAGGGATTGAGAGTAAAACTTGTGAAGATCTATCATTCTTGACTCATGCTTTTCAATTGAAGTTTCCTTTCTTGTTGGTTTGAGATGTGAAGAAACGTTATCTCATAAGTGTTTTGATCCCTTGAATCTTTGGTTGCTCTTCATTCTTAAATATTATTAGAAATTGAGTCTTTTAAAATTTCTAACTTTTGAGTTTGTGTTGTTTTTCCTTGTTCCCTAGTTTTGGTCTTATGTGTTTTGTCCAGGAGTGCAAAAAGTTAAGTGTGAGAGAATTTGATAATCACATATTTTATACATAATAAACCCTCATTTTTAGTCATTTACACTTTTCATATACTTAATTGATTGAGCTTGATTATGTTTTGTAAGTTTGGACTCAAATTGGGGTTAATTGATTTTTTTTCCAGCATTGTTGAGATCTTACATTATTTCGGTATTTCGGTTATATCTTGAGTTCTATGTGTCTAAAAATTATGTATCTTACCTTGTAGGAAAGATAAGAGAGAGCTCTACAACTTTCATGAGAGCTCCAGGGAAAAATCGAACATCTAATAGAGCTAATTGGGCTTGGAATTCAGAACACGGGTTTTGTGATTAGAACCTAAACGAATTTGCAAAGAAAGTGAAAATGAATTTCAAATGGGTTTGTCATAACTGATGTAGGAACTTTGATTTTAAAATGAAACTTTGGCATTTGAAAGTTAAGACCCAAATCTACAACTTTCATGAGAACACAAGAGGAAAATCAGATGGCTTAGAGGTCATATTAGGCTTGTAATTCAGAATAGAGGAGTTGTAGCTGAGCCTGAATAGTATACAGTAATTAGGATATATCTCGGGTTATAGGAACTGAAATGAGCTAAAATTTTGGCATCTGAAAGTTAAGATCTATATCTACAACTTTCATGTAGACCACTTTTTCAGAATCTGACGCATGCCCTGAGTTCAGCATTGAATGATTTCAGATATAAGAATCTCTATAATTTTTCACTCATCAAACTATTATTTGGCATTTTTTACTCATTCACCCACTCATCCACTCACTCATTAATCAGTTCCTTGTCATTTTGTATCCCCCATCCTTTATAAAAGGGAGTCTTGGCTGATCATTTGGAGAATCTTAGTTTTAAAGATCAAGATTATGTTATTGTGTTATTTGTTTCTCTTGTTATAATTTTCTTGTGTTCTAAATTGAAGTTATGTTTTTATTTTCTTCTTTCTCTCTTTCTTTCTTCTTATTTATGAGTAACTAATTTTTATTTTACTTGGGTGAAATGGTGAAGCTTTTGGTAATAAATTAATGTTAGATTAATTTTTTTATTGTGCTTAAATGATATATTATCAAGTGATCATTATATGTGTTGTATTTTGTTTCCAATCAATTTAGAAACCCTCCTTGTAAAGTGGAAATCTTGATTCATTGTAAATAAGAAGTTGACACAATGAATGCTTGAACTCATTTATAAGTGGTAGTGTTAATAAATAACTAAAGGAACCATAATATAACTACGTATATAATTTTAAATGAACTTTAAATGGTGTATTTTTCGATTAGAACTTTCATTATGCGTGGATTCTAATTGAGTTATAAAAAAATTAATTTTGTCCTTAATTTACTTACTAAGAGTGGATCTCCTAACCCAAATAAATTTTTTTTATGACCAAATTTTATCACCTTTATTATTGTGACAAAATATTTTCCTTACATCAATAAATTTTTCCTTCATCAATTTCCTGTGAATCGACATCGGACTCCCGAGAATTTATTACTTGATATAACCTGTATTTAAATTTATAACTTTTAATTCGCATCAACCCACCAACCCATTCAAATGGTTTGACCTTGGTTGACCTAAGTAAGGACTTTTTTGATGAGTTGTCATTTTGAAATATATTTTGTCATTAGAACACATACTCTTGTTAAGTAATATTCTTAATTTTTTTAATTTATATTATTATTTAACAAATTAAATTTTAAAAAATTAAAAATAAATAATTATCATTACTAATTTGGTTACACCATTAATATTTCTTTCATATGATATATTTTTTATATAATATTTAAAAAAAATTATTTACTCAAACTTTTAAGTTCAATCGCTTAACTCGCAATTGGACCATTGACTTGACTTTTTAACCAAATCAACCCTTAGTCTAAATTATACAAGTATGATTTGAATACATGATAAACAATTAAAGAAATATGAAATAAAAAAATTCATGTCGTAAGGTCTCTTGAGTATCTTTTTTAATGGCTAAAGTTTGACGTTCCTAATGGAGATATTTGAACTATTATAAGGACCAATTTAAATGACTATAAAAAATATATTTTTTTAATTATAAACTAAAGTTCATTTAAACAAAAGTTAGCTGCACTTACAACTTTAGTAAAAACAATTCATCTGTGAAAATGAATAAAATAAATATAATATTTCCTTAAATTAATTCTTGATCTATAACTTTATTCTTAGTTCATAGATTATTAATGATGATACATATTTTGCTATGAAAGTAGATACATAACATTCTATTATATGAAAAAAGATATCATATCTCTTATCTCAATAGATTCAAATGTCATATTATTTTATAAGGCCAAAACATGAAAGTGATTGAAAAAACTAAAGTTAAAAATTTCATATTTATCATAATATAAGACTAAAATGAAAAACTAAATACACTCCATGTATAACTTCAACTAGAGAAACTATTGATTGTCAAATGCATTATGCTTCATGCTAAAATATATGTTAAATTAAATGACTCCACTTTGACAATATTTTAAATATCAATTGTTCTATCCTCTACTTGAGTGGGTAACCTTCAGATAGCTTGAGATCATCGAAGGACTTCGCATCAGTTAACAATAGTAGTCCTCGATTGAAAGTGGAGTGAAGTACTTGTAAAAGATACTTAAGTCAATTCTAAGCCAAAAAGGAAGAAAAGAATAAAAGCATAGAAAGTAAATCAACATAAAGTAGCTCTAAGTGTGTGATTATATAGTGGTTGAGTTCTCTAGGGTCTCAATTGGTGGGTCACATATAAGCTATTAGACTTGGTCCAATAAGTTATACTAGTCCATCAATGTACTATTACTACTTATGTAGCCAAAAATATACTTCATTTAAGGTGTAAGGACATGTAAATGCTCATGCTAGAATGGTCTATGTTTTTTTTTTCTTGGTAATAAGATTGGTCTATGTTAACATATTAAAATTAACATAATTTAGTATTTTATCTAATCTGACCCGCCGTTTAAAATTTGCATTAAGTGGCGTGACAGACGTAAGCATGCGAAACTAATTGGTTTTTCTTGGCCAATATTTTTTTTTCCTTAGATAGTATTATTGTGCGCAAATTAATTATAAATTAACAAGGTAAGAAAAAGTCTTGGTATTTGATCACCTAGCCGCCCCTGCTAAGGTTTCAACCTAGTTGTCAGAGTCGAACTTGTGCTGCCTTGTGACCCCATTCGGTTTTCTCCTTGTTCGTCGCCTATGACGCCGCTCCGGCAACCTGGTGGTTTGCCACCTTCGCCTCAGCGAGCGCAGTAACAGAAAGCGAGATGTTGCGCCCCGCACTGCCATGGACGTTGCACCCACACCCTTGTTTGATCCGTCGTCCCGCGTGACGTTGGCTGCTGCTGTGCTATAGAGAAAGATAAAGGTGAAGAAAAGTGACGCAAGCAATTAATGGTGAGATCGATTTTGCCATTCTGCCATAGTATAATAGATTGTTAAAAATATAATCTTTATCAGTAATTCTTGTAGTTATTAACTTTTGAAATTAGGCTAAAATTTACTTGTGCACAACCTATTATTTAGTCTCTTAAGACAATTTAGAACTTGATGTTATTATTATTTTTTTCCTTTTGTGGAAAATGATATTGAGATATTTCTTTCTCTTTTATATTATTCTTGGGGTTGTTTTGACTCTCTTATTTTATAGAAGCGGTCCAATTGATTATTTATGTTAGGTTATTTCGTGATGGAATTAGTTTTAATATCCAATAGCTAGACAGAACCATATGGCAGTATGCTCTTAGTCTTCTTTTACACATTTAAATATGTGGTGATGGCAACTATTCAAATAAAAATGCTAAACGCTACGAATTATTTTAATCAAATTCTCAGACGAATTTAAAGCTGGTACGTAGCAGCAGCCTTCGTCTCCTAGTGTTTTGGATCTTAGTGTGTTTAGATTAATTGAGAAAATTTGATTCTTTAAATAATTAATTATTAATGTTATAATTAATTATAATAAAATTAATTTTATGTTAGATATGTTAGTTGAAAAATAATTTAAAATAATTTATTTTGTTTAAATGATATGAAAAGAATTATTTTTATACATTTAATTATCTTTTAATTAGCAAAAAAATATAAAATGATTGAAAAAATTATTTGATTGAAACAAAATAATATTTAGTGTGTTTAGTTCAACTCTGTAAAAATTTTAATTATTTTATAATACTATTTATTGTATAATTGATTTAATAAAATTATTTATATTTAGATATATAAGCTGAAAAATAATTTTAAAATAATTTTTTCCTTTAAATAGTATAAAAAGAATAACTTTTTATGCAAATTAAATTACTAAAATAAATATAAAATAATTGAAAAAATTTATTTAATTAAGGATAAAATAATATTTATATTTCAAAACTTTTTAATAATATATAATCTAAGAATCATAACCTTCAAACTTCAATTTAAATGACTAAAAAAATAATTATAATGTATTAAAGTTTTTAAACAAAAAGTTAGAAGTAGAAATTGTCAAACATGTGAAAATAAATAGTAAACAAATATTTTTTAAATTAAAAAAATTGTTAGCATTGTGATAAAATTTATACCAAGATACATAACATTTATATCTCAAAACTTTTAGAATAATTTATAATCAAGAATCATAAATTTTAAACTTTAAACTTATAAAAAAATTATTATAATGCATTAAATTTAATATAAAAACTTTTTTCTGAAATTACCAAACATTATATAAACAGTGAAAAAAATTATTTGTCAAAATTTAAACTATTGGCAAAGAGAAAAAAATCTTTCCCAATCACCCCTTAGTTTGATCCTCTTTGATGATGCTAGACACCTTCCTCAATTCCTCTGTTAAAGAAAATGTATTAATTGCAGCCTTTGAAATTGTTTTCTTTTCAATGAGGTTGGAAATGGAATGGGTAAGGCGGTCTCGTATTTCAGGATTAAAATTCGCACTGACTTTGCAATGAAAATTTTGAAACTCACACTCGTTTTGTTCTACATTTATAAATATTTATTTAAATTATTTAATTATAATTTTAAATTTATTTATTTATCTTATATAAATTAAAAAATATATTTTAAATAAATATTAAATTAATAAAAATTAATTAATATAATTAACTTAATAAATAAATAAATTAGATGTGAGATGTATTTATCAAAATTCACACTTGCCTTACCCCCACAATAAAGCGGGTTTAACACTCACTCCACCCATACACATTGGAGTGTGGGTTAGGTACACGCAAAACGGGGTGAAATTGTCCTATGTTTCACATCCCGTGATCCTGGCACTCACACAAGCTTCGTCACGTTATTTGCGTTAAATATTGTGTCAATTGTCAAATAGCAATCCTCCTACTCAAATATTTGTCGCCAGCGATCGTAGGTCGTAACAAAAACCTGAAAGAAGTAATAGAAAAAAGAAAAAGATATTGATGCACGGTCAAATTTGAATGACACATTGATCCGTCGTCCCGCGTGACGATTTTTAATGTGTTTAATATTTTATATAATTATTAATATAGTAAAATTTATTGAATGAAATGTTAACATAAAATTAAATAAAATAATAATATAAATCTTTTTATATTTAGTTTTACATCAAAATTAAAATTTAAAAAGAAACATTATCAATTTGAGTTATGTATCATAAAATAATAATATAATGTTTTTATATTTACTATACATCAAATTTAAAATAAAATAAAAAGAAGCATTATCAATTTGAGCTATGTATCATATGGAAGCGTTTTTCATACTCTTGAAGTTCCATACTTCCAAGAGATCTAATGATTAGCTAGACAGAACCATATGGCAGGCAGTATGCTCCTAATTTTTGTTGTTACATTTTTTTTTCACTCAATCAAAAAATTAAGAGGGGTCTGGAGTTCTATATTCAAATTCTCAGACGTAAGTATGGAGTAGCAGCAGCCTTCGTCTCTAGTGCAGTTTTTCTTGAGATAATTTTGTTATTTGGGTCAACGATCACGTATGAAGAAGTCTATAATCTGATGAGACTTACAAGTTTACAGACAATGTTGTGTGTAGTTATTAGATTATAAAAAAATATTAGTAATATATTATTTTTATACATATTTTTTTCATATTTATTTTTGGTAGAATTATAAAATGTACGTATGTAGAATTGTATAAATATGTATCTTGATGTAGACAAATTTTAATATGATATAAATTATTATTTTGAATAAAAAAATTAGGGTATGCATATAATATATTAGATTATTATTATTATTAGTATTATTATTATTATTATTTTGAATCAAAGAAATTATTATCTTTTATGTTTAGAATATTTTTCATAAAATATATTATCTGTTTTTTCC
The DNA here is from genome assembly GCA_029884595.1 of Ormosia semicastrata. NCBI lineage: Eukaryota > Viridiplantae > Streptophyta > Magnoliopsida > Fabales > Fabaceae > Ormosia > Ormosia semicastrata. The sequence continues at coordinate 12,688,181 of JAQQTO010000037.1, forward strand.
ATCAATATAATAAAGATATTTATAGAAAATATTTCAAATTACTAGATATTTACACTTCTTCTTATACTATAATATATAATTATATACAATTTTGTGCATTGTTACGTCCATTTATTTTTCAGATTTACACAATATAATAATTCCATTCATTAATTATCAATTATTATTTTTTCAACTATCACCATATGGCATTTCTCATATAATGATTAGTGAGTTACGAAATGCACTCTCACCTAAAAAAAAAAGTTACGATATGCGCACAATTGTTACTTTTGTGTAGTCTGTGAATGATGACATTACCACACGTATTCAATCACATAATAAGCAGTTATAAAGAAATTTAATGTCATTTGAAGTATGGTTTTTGGACCAAAATTTTCTTTCAGTGTGACTAGTAATAGAATATAGTTAAGGATTTATTTGTTTGTGTTTTTTTAACAAGAAAAATACTTTTTTATTATAAAATTTTTTGCAAAAATATTTTAACTATTTGAATAAAATTATTAAATTAAAAATTAAAAATTAAAATAATCAATTTTTTTATTTATTTTAAAATTTAAATAAGTTATTTTTAAATAAAAATTAAAAATAAAAAGATTAAAAGAAGATACATTTTTTATTATTTTAAAATAACTTTTTTTTTATAATTTATTCAAACGCACCATTAATGTCTATTTAGTTTAGATGACAATTAACAATAATTCAACATGACACGACAATCCATTTAAACTGTGTAGCTGTGTTTCATTTGACGCGCATTCTAAAATATGCTTACCAAAAGGAAATATATTTTTCTTTCCTTCAAACGCCTATTGGCGTTGGAGAATAATTAAAGCAAATAGGCTGTTTTTGAAATGTATTTTTGGACTTCAGCAAATAGGCTGTTTGACAGCTACATAAATGCTTCCGGCCTTGACTTAGAATTACTGGACTTGTTTGAAATGCCGACCGGTGACTGGGTATATCCTGAAAATAACAGCAAACCTTTTTAGGCCATCAGAATTAAAGTGATGTATCATTTGAGTTTTGAGAAAGCCTGTTATAAAAATATAGTTTGGACATCAAAATTAAAATAAAATAAGAAGGATCATTATCAATTTGAGCTATGTATCATATGGAAGCGTTTTTCATATTCTTGAAGTTCCATACTTCCAAGAGATCTAATGATTAGCTCTTCCAATTTTTGTTGTTACATTTTTTTTTTCACTCAATCAAAAAATTAAGAGGGGTCTGGAGTTCTATATTCCACACTTTGTAGTTTGTATGAGTATGAAGTATGGGAAACGCTGTAGTGCAGTAGTTTCTTGAGATAATTTTGTTATTTGGGTCAACGATCACGTATCTAAATATATTGATGAGTATTAAATACAACAATTTGTGTGTAGTTATTAGATTATAGAAAAATATTAGATAATAATGATTTTTAAAATATTATTTAATATTTTTTAAGAATAAAAAATATGAATGAAACAATTATAAAATTAATTTTTCATAATTTTTGTGATTAATATATTATTTTTAATAATAAATATAATTATTAATTAATGATTTTATTATTATTTTTATATTGAAAGTATTATTTTTGTTCCCATTACTTAAAATTTTCTGGATCCGTCGTCACTGGACATCCACATAGTTTTTCTTTTATTTTTTGTGCTTAGGCTAATTAAAGAACACGCAGATAGTGGAAACTGAATCCGGAATTCCCTAAATAAACCTCGGAGACTTAAGTTTCACTATATTCTTCAATTTGATGCATTGTTACGTCCATTTATTTTTCGTAAGTATTTAATTAGTTTCAATTCATTAACATACAAATTATTTTTTCAACTATCACCATATGGCATTTCTCATATAATGGTTTGTTGTATATCCTAACTCATCTAATCACATCTAATATTCTACATATTACTTAACCTTTGCATAATGTATTCATCCTGTTTGTGTAAAGCATATTTTGCAAAAATGATAATATTTTTGCAAAAAAAATCTCATAAAGCTCACAAAAAGTTTGTTGGTCATTAATGAGAAAGAAAAAAAATAATTGTGAAGAGAATTCTGTGAGATTTGTAAAATTCATTATCTATGTAAATAACAAAACTGTTGCCGCAATGTCTTTTATTTGTTTTTTTATTTTTATTTTATGTTTGTTCTGTTCTGTTGCGTGAATTTGGAGCATTCCACCCAATTCACATTTGCCTGCATTATGATTTAAAATAAAAAATAAATAAATGACAGAGATTAAAAAGAATATATGCTTTAGAATAATAAATTTAATGCGTCAGTGTATAATAATTTAAACGGTTGTGGTATTTTTTTACTTAAAATGTTACATCTCTCATATATTAATTAAAAATGAATTAATTATTAGTTAACAAATTAATTATTTTTTAAGCAAAAACTAAATTGTTAATTTATTAACTAATTAATATATTATAATTAATAATTTACTCATTGTTAATCAATTACGTCAAGTGTAGAATTTCATGGAATAAAGATCTTTCCTAATTTAAATTTTCAATAATACAGGAGAAGAAAAGAGGAAAGTAGCATTAATTAATTAATCTTTATTTTCTGTCCATCTTACAAGGAAAATATTATTTGCTCAACTTTTTCATGTACACCACACAACTTTCATGATAAGAGATAATTTAGTACTGAAAATACCATTTATGCATCAATCACTATAAAAGACTCCGTCTAAATCCCAAAGTCCAAGGATTGGACCGTGGCGAAAGGCCATGCCGGCAAGTCCTTGGAGTTGAACACGTGGGCGTTGACACCTCACCTTCATTCGTCCTCACATCATTGTTTTTGCCACTTGAGACATTGCAGCATGGGAAAGACCACCCTTTAACAAAGCTTTCTCCGCACTGTGTTTAATCTCTTTCACTCTCTCCCTTATGGGGTTGCTCTTCACGTTTTCGTCCACCACCATAATCTCCCTCACCATGCTTGCTATCTCCTCTCTATCCACCACCTTCTTCGTCGGCAACACCTTGGGCCGCACCGCCACGCCCAGCTCCTCCGCTAACAAGGTAGCATTCATTCTCTGCTCAGCGTAGAGCGGCCAAGCAATCATGGGCACGCCATTGGTGATGCTCTCTAGGGTTGAATTCCACCCACAATGTGACAAGAACCCCCCAACAGAGGGATGCCTCAATATGGCTTCTTGCGGAGCCCACTCTGGGACCAACACCCCCACTTTGTGGGTCCTAGATAAGAACCCTTCCGGCAAGTAACTTGACACCTCATCACTACCACTACACCCGGTGATAAAAAAGGCTGAGTCCGCAGCACCTTTGGTGGGTGTGCGCACCACCCAAACAAATCTCTGTTTACTCAATTCCAAACCCCAAGCCAACTCAGTCATCTGCTCAAACGACAGCGCCCCCCCACTGCCAAACGACACGTAAATCACGGACTCACTCGGTTGTTTATCAAGCCACTGCACCAGCGACTCGCTTTCTGACACGGGCTGCCTTACTAGGGGTCCGATCGCATATACGGGAACCTTGTTTAGGATCCTACCTAATAAATCTCCATCCCTCAGTGCTTCAAAGTCTTTGGGTTGAAGTTCCTCCCACGTGTTCACTAATATTCCGTCACTTTTTAGGGTCCCATTCCCTATGCCTAGATACTCTTGATACTGGATGTCGTTTCGGTCCAGCATGGGTTCAACCACGTCTTCAGGACGAACCGGGTTGCACCCTGGGATTTTTAGGGGCTCTTTCTGCTCCACGTATTGTCCTTCCACTTGTTTATCCAACACCGGAGAATATATGAATAACGATAGAAACCAAGCGTGTGAAGCAACAAAGACATAGTTGAGCATGTTGAATTCTTTGGCTATGGACAAAGCCTCCGTCCCGAATATGTCAACGATGAGCACTGAAGGGCGGAGGTTCATGTTAGAAAGTGCTGATCGGATGGCAGGCTTGGATTCACGCATCATCACGCACAAGCGAGTAACGACGGCAGCGTCAGGTTGGATAAGGCCAGAGATGTTTGGTGATGGGATTTCGATGATGTCGGTGAGGTCGGGTTTGGTGGCTGATTTTAGAGTGTGAGTTTCTGATTCTGAAGTCCGGGAAGTGACGGCAAGGATGGTAACTTTGAGATTGTGGTGGAGGGCGAAGCGGTTACCGAGCTCGATCACAGGGATTAGATGGCCGAGGCCTGGGCTAGAAAGCAGAACTACATGTCCTGGGTTGTGCTTGTGCATCTCCATGGGAGCAACAGGAAGAAGGGAAATTTGAGATATCAAACTAGTCAAATCAATTACCGCACTAGTCTAAGCTCAGCTGCACGAGTTGTATTGGTTGGAATTCTTATATATAGCCAATGTAACCAAAAGTTCTTACGTCAAGATAAGTGGGAAATAATGATTGATGTGGCACAATTTTAATTATATAGAGTAATAAAAATCTCTTATTATTAGATCATTTAAAATTTTATCTTTCATAATTGATTTCTTCCCGACTTTCTTTTTCCCTCCTTGTCATCCTTGATAACTGAGTAACGAATCATAGGTTGAATCGCAGGTTTAATAATTTCTCTATCTTCTTTAATATTTTAAATAAAAAATATTAATAATATATTTTTTAAACACTTATTTTAATATTTATGTTATTAATAATCTAAAAATAAGAATTATTTATTTTTTAATAATTTTTTTAAATGTATGAGATAGATTACTAATAAAATATATATTAAAAATATATTTAAAAAATGTGTTATTAATATTTTTTATTTTAAATTATTTTATTAGTAAAAAAATAACCAACAGATAATCTCATTGACTTGTCCGCATTAATTATTAAAAGTCAAAACACAGTTCCAAAGGTTGAAACGCATCCCAATTCCAACATTGTTATGTTCATTTAAATAATGTCTTAATCAACAATGATATTTTTATTATATATTTTTTTACATAATTTTTTTTTATTTTTTATATAATTAATTATATCACTTTTTTTTATTATTATTATTTTCACTTAATTATAATTATTAAAAAAATGATAAAAAAATGCGATAAGATAAATATTTTCTAATAGGCATCTTGCCCACCTAAAAATAAAAGGGCATAGCACAAATGAACAAAAGCGAGGCACATTGTTATGATTGATGATGAAGCTGAAATAGGGAGCCTTGCATGAGGAAGATGAAATTGAGAAAAAAAAGAAACAGAAAATAATGAGTTTTGATATATAAGAGTGCCCCTAAGCCCACTAGTTAAGGGACATTTAATCCAACAAATACTTTATTTTTTATTTAATATTTTTTAAGATGTTACTAATAAACATGCTCAACCACACAAGCGGTTGAGTTTTTTTTTGTTTTTGTGAACTTTTTTATTTTTAATTTTTAATTATAAGTTATATATCTCAATGCATAAAAAATGAAATTCAAGGGTTTTTTTGTTTCCTTGATCATTGACATAAAGACAATCAATAACAAAATATCATGATTTAAAATGTGGAACAATTAATATCAAGTTTATATTCGTATAACTTCTTTTTTAGTATTTTCACTAAATGAAATGAAACAAAATATTAATTTAGCTAAAATCTTGAGTATTTTAACAGAAAGTAATATTCTCAGGAGAAATACTATATCTCACGAAGTTAATTTTGTGAATGGGTTCACAAATGACGTGATCAGAATTCAGGCCACTCACAACATGTTATAACAAACTGAAATTAAAAAATATAAAAAAACAAAGTGTCGTGGGCGGTTAAAGCGCAAGTCTAATTGCGCATTATTATCTAATATTTTGAGTGCCGTTTCTAGAAATCCACCTTCTTAGGATGTAGCATTTTCCTTTACGTATTCAGATACAATTATATTTTTTTAAATTATTTAGTAATTTTCTTATTTTTTATTTTTTTATAAACTTGTTGTATCTAAAAGTTGTATTAAGTCTCAATTAATTCAAAGTTAAACTAAGTCAAACTATAAAAATATAAAATTTTCTCAGTGTTATTTATTTTATATTTACAAAATGAATTTAAAACATTATTTAAAGAGAATAAATATTGAACTACTTGAATCAATTAAATTTTAATATTTCTTAATTTTTATATAAAAACTTTAAAAAATAAAAATTATAAAAAAAAAAAGATTGTGACATGAGTTTAATTTTAATATATATATATGTATAAATATCTTGATAATAGGACGTTAAGATCCTACACCAACTAAGTATATAAGTAAAATACTCTTTATAATGATTTAAATAATTCTCTTTAAATTAACTTTAAAGATTAAATTTAGCTCAATTCGTTCTTAATTCTAGTATGATATTATATCATACCCAATACCCAAATTTGACTACATGGTAAATTCATTAAGCATCAAAGTGTTTCAATTGAATGCGATTCAACGTACCCAATATTGATGCGTTTGACTAGAGAGAATTTGTGCAGTGGCTGCAATAAATGGTTCTTTGAATTTCTCCAAGTACCATGTGCAAAGCGTTAATGATGTTTGAGAACTCAGTCTTTTTTCAAAGAATCCGGCTTCTTTCCAACTGTCTGCTGGAGGTATTGCAGTAATAATTTAGATCGTTTATTTTTTATTTAATAATTAGTATTTTTTATTTTTTAATATTAAATTAATACTTTTCAATATTGATTATTGAATAAAAAATAAATAATCTAAATCTTTACTAAAAATGTTGCAGCTGAAGAAAAAATGGATCTTTTTCAAAATACAGTATTTAAGGTAAGTTATCAAATAATAATTAATAAAATATTTGATAATTTATTTTGAATATCGTTCTCATCATAATACTATGAAAATTCCTACAATGTTTACTTTGCTTTTGCTCAAGGAATTGTTTACATCCACTTAAAATATTCTTTCAATATTTTTCTTAATATTTAATAAAATATTAAATAAAAATAGATGTATTAAATGTCTTTAAAATATAAAAATATCAATAATTCTTCTAATACATCATAACAATTAAGGTACAAATTACTTGCTTTTTAAGTAGTAATACATCAAAAGTGGATAATATTAAATAAAAGATAAAATATTTTTAACTTTTCAATGTATTAAATATTTTACTTTATATTTAATTCTTTTAATTCTTTAATACCTTAACAAGTGCCTCATTTGACAAACCCTTTAAATTGAATTCTTACACTAGACCTCACACATTATAGAACACATGATGGCCAAAGCAAAATAATGTAAGACACAAATATTAAATATAGGACATCAGGTTGCATGTTTTTTTTTTTTCTGTTTTTAAGAGTGTCTCTTATTCTTATATACAGCCAATGTAACCAAAAATTCTTACATCAGGATGAGTGGGAAATAATGATTGATGTGGCACAATTTTAATTATATAGAGTAATAAAAATCTCTTATTATTGGATCATTTAAAAATTTATCTTTCATGATTGATTTCTTCCCTACTTTCTTTTTCCCTCCTTGTCATCCTGATTTCTCTATCTTCTTTAATATTTTAAATAAAAAATATTAATAATATATTTTTAGACATTTATTTTAATATTTATTTTATTATTAATTTAAAAATAAGTATTATAAATAATTTTTAATATTTTTTAATTATATGAGATAAAATAATAATAAAATAAATATTAAAAAATATATTTAAAAAATATATTACTAATATTTTTTATTTTAAATTATCTTATTAGTAAAAAAAAACAACAGTTCCAAAGGTTGAAACGCATCCCACTTCCAAAATTGTTGTGTTCATTTAAATAATGCCTTAATCAATAATGATATTTTTATTATATTTTTTTACATATATATTTTTTTATATTATTAATTATATCATTTTATTATTATTATTTTCTCTTACTTAATCACAATTATAAAAAATAAAAGAAAATAATATAAAAAATTTGATAAAATAAATATTTTCCAATACGCATCTTGGCCGCCCAAAAATAAAAGGACGTAGTACAAATGAACGAAAGCGAGGCACCTGAAGGTGAGACAAAGCCAAAAGAATATGCTTGATGATTGATGATGAAGCTGAAATGGGGAGCCTTGCATGATGAAGATGTAATTGAGAAAAAAAAAAACCAGAAAATAATATGAGTTTTGATATATAAGAGTGCCCCTAAGCCCACTAGTTAAGGGACATTTAATCCAACAAATACTTTATTTTTTATTTAATATTTTTTAAGACGTTACTAATAAACATGCTCAACCACACAAGCGGTTGAGTTTTTTTGTTTTTGAGAACTTTTTTTATTTTTAATATTTAATTATTAGTTACATATCTCAATGCATAAAAAAATGAAATTCAAGGGTTTTTTTGTTTCCTTGATCGTTGACATAAAGACAATCAATAACAAAATATCATGAGTTAAAATGTGGAATAATTAATATCAAGTTTATATTCGTATAACTTTTTTTTTTGGTATTTTCACTAAATGAAATGAAACAAAATATTAATTTAGCTAAAATATTGAGTATTTTAACAGAAAGTAATTTTCTCAGGAGAAATACTGTATCTCACGAAGTTAATTTTGTGATGGGGTTCACGAATGACGTGGTCAGAATTCAGGCCACTCACAACATGTTATAACAAACTGAAATTAAAAAATATAAAAAAACAAAGTGTTGTGGGCAGTTAAAACGCAAGTCTAATTGCGCATTATTAATTAATATTTTGACTGCCGTTTCTGCAAATCCACCTTCTTAGATGTAGCATTTTCCTTTACTCATGTACAATTATATTATTATATAAATAAAATTATTTAGTGACTTTCTTAATTTTTAAATTTTTGTATAAATCTACAAAAGATATATTAAGTCTAGACTAATTTAAAATTAAATTAAGTCGAACTATAAAATATAAAATTTTTTGTGTTATCTTTTGTATTTACAAAATTTAAATTTAAAACATTATTTAAAGAGAACAAGTATTAGATTGTTTGAATCAATCAAGTTTTAGTATTTCTTAATTTTTATATAAAAACTTTAAAAAATAAATATTATAAAATGAAAAAAGCTTGTGACATGAGTTTAATTTTAATATATATATATAATATCTTGATAATAAGATGTTAAGATCCTACACCAACTAAGTATATAAGTAAAATACTCTTTATAATAATTTAGATAATTCTCTTTAAAATTTTTTTTGATCAGCTCTTTAAATTAACTTTAAGGATTAAATTTAGCTCAATTCGTTCTCAATTCTAGTATGATATTATATCATATGCCCAATACCCAATTTAACTACATGGTAAATTCATTAAGCATCAAGGGGTTTCAATTGAATATGATTCAACGTACCCACTATTGATGCGTTTGACTAGAGAGAATTTGTGCAGTAGTTGCAATAATGGTTCTTTGAATTTCTCCAAGTGCCATGTGCAAAGTGTTAATGATGTTTGAGAACTCAGTCTTTTTTCAAAATACAGCATTTAAGGTAAGTTATCAAATAATAATTAATAAAATATTTGATAATTTATTTTGAATATCGTTCCCATCATAATACTATGAAAATTCCTACGATGTTTACTTTGCTTTTGCTAAAGGAATTGTTTACATCCACTTAAAATATTCTTTCAATATTTTTCTTAATATTTAATAAAATATTAAATAAAAATAGACGTATTAAACGTCTTAAAATATAAAAAGTATTAAATAATTCTTCTAATACATCATAACAATTAAGGTACAAATTACTTGCTTTTCTAAGTACTAATACATCAAAAGTGGAAAATATTAAATAAAAGATAAAATATTTTTTAACTTTTCAATATATTAAATATTTTAATTTATATTTAATTCTTTTAATTCTTTAATACCTTAACAAGTGCCTCATTTGACAAACCCTTTTAAATTGAATTCTTACACTAGACCTCACACATTATAGAACACATGATGGCCAAAGCAAAATAATGTAAGACACAAATATTAAATATAGGACATCAGGTTGCATGTTTTTTTTTTTTTTCTGTATCTAAGAGTATCTCTTATTTGATATTTGAGAGGTAATTTATCAATGCATACGATTAGACACTTAAATAAAATTTCTACTAATAATATTATTTTTATATACATAAATTTTATGATTAAACCTTAAACTATATGTTTAAGAAACTTAAATTATTTTCACTTAAGTTAATATATATTAGTTCAGTTTACATACTTTAATGAGTAATAATATTTATATTTAAAAAATTTTACATTATTTTTATATCACCTCTTTTAAATAATAAAATAATATATATATATTTATATATATATATATTTCAGCGCATTTCTTTATATTTATTTTCTCAAACAAGAAAAACGTAAAATTAATGTAGAATTTTTATATCTGAATATAATTAATACCCATGCTTTAATGTACAAGTGACGTTTTTGGATCAACATACTTTTTATAAGGGCAAGGAGATCGACTATCTGGACACAGACAAAGCTACAGACTCTGGCATATGTCATTGGTATGGTCCTAATGGAAAGCCTTGTCTCTCAGAAGCCCACTTTCATCATGAAAGCCATGACAGAATTCGATTATCTTATCTACAAACAGAGGAAGCTACAGATTCTCGCAGACATTAGCGGTACAACTGTGATTTTTTTATATTATTTTTTATATTATTAATTATATTTTTTATTATTTATTATTTAATCATATTTGTTAAATAATAATGTGATAAAAAAATAACTAATAATATCATTTTCCCTAATGGTTCGGTCCACATCTCTTGTCCCTGAGAAATAAGGGTGTAAGTGAGTGGCTGGATTCGAATTTTAAGAAAAAATAAATTTGAATCAATCAAAATTAATTAATTTAGTTTGGTTTAGTTTTTTTATTTTTTGATAGTCAAATCTGAACCAAACCGAACCAAACATCTATGATTTGGTTTTGTTCGAGTGATCGGATTGACCATTTTTTTTAACACAAAAATTAACCTTTTGGGTAATGTAATCGTGAGGTTATTAAAAAAAAAAGAAAACAGTATAGTACACGGCCGTATTATTCTTACGTACAAATGTAACATGCCAATGGACATCTTAAATTGTAGAGTATCGGCTTTATCTGTACTCATGGCCAGTGTACTCATGACAATGTCATTTTTTCCCTTTCTTTTAGGGTTTTTTCTTCCATTCTTCTCCTATTTCTCTCTCTTCTCCAACACAGCCCCCATCCTCCTCTACCACTCCCCCCTCCAAAAATGTCTTTATACTGTACACTGTAGTAGTTGGTCCGGGTGATTCTTCGGATTTAAAATTCTAAATCCGAGAACCGAGCCAATTAAGTTCTCATTTGTTCGAATTTTACCCGAACCAATCAAAATACTCAAATCAAACCAAATCAACTTAATTGATTCGGTTCGGGTTAGTCGGATTGGTCAGGTTATCCGAACTAATTTACACCCCTACTAGGAAGCCCACTTTCAGCATGAAAGCCATAACAGAAGCACAAAAAAATAGGAAAATAATTTTTGTCCAACCCAAATATATTCACCGTATGTCTATCATATATTTATTTGTGAGAGATGTCAAATCAGACTGTATATTACTGTAATTTTTTCGCATGATACAGAATGAATTTGTGAAAGGGTATGATGAAAGTTGTATTTTAATTAGATGAATAACGGTCTTTGAAAAAAATATGTTTTTTTTCTTTTTTCTTGCTATGCAATATTTTGTTTAAATAATATATGTGAATATAAGTGAGAATAAATGTAAAAATATATTATATATAATATATATATATATATAAATAATATATATATTATTATATGTTGATACTAGAGAAATATTAGTTGAATATTATGTTTTAGGTGCTAACGAGATTGGAACAATAAATGGGAAATTGTTTGAGAAATTTATGAACTTTTGATTTATGTTTTGTTTTTTTTTTTCAAAAACAACTTTTTTAAAATAAATTTTTAAATAAAATAAATAAGTAATAATATATTTATTTTTAATTTAATTTAAAATTATTATAATTTTAATTTACTAATAATTTAAAAATTTATTTGAATGAAGAATTTTGAAAAAGTAATATATTTGGTAGGAGAAATTAAAATGATTTAGTACAAAAAATTTTGATTGGATATTAAACCAAATAATTTTAAAAATGACAAGTATTTCTTTCGGATAAGTTTTTAGATTTTTAGATAGTTTGAAATCACATATCCTGACATAAAATTTTCAAAACAATTCTATTATTCGTTTAATCAAAATATTGTAATTTTTTAATTCTCTTATAAATTTATTTTATATCATATAAAAATATTATATTTATACAAAATCTAATTTAATATTTCTTTCATAAATATATAATATAAATACAATGTACATATTTTAAATGTACAAAAAACATTTCCCTTTCCAAAATCCCTCGTTCTCTCTCTCCTCTCTCGTTCTGGATGCAGCAATTTGAAGCTTCGTTCTTCCGCTGCGCTATGGAATGCTTGATTCCGTTTTTCATCGTCGTTGGAGAAACTTTCGCCGTCGCTGGAGAGACTTTCTCAGACATCTGCACAGCAACTTCGTGACCACCTCACCAGCACCGTGAGAGGTTCCTCAACAACACGCCGCTCCTCTGGCAGTGATTCCGGCGCCGACACTGTGAGAAACTTCTGCTTCAACGCGTACCAGATACGCTGGCAGGAGGCTTTTTTACTAAACTGCCACTATTAGTAAAACTATTTATCAAAATGCCATTTTTTTTAACTATTTATCAAATTGTCATTTTTTTAACTATTTACCAAATTGTCCTTTTTTTTAACTATTTACCAAAACGCCACTGTTTTGAAACTATATACCAAACTGCCACCCTTTTGGCTAACGTGGCATTTTTAATGGTTTCGGCCAACCGGGATGCGCCACGTAGGATGGCGCATCCACGTAGGTATGCGCCAACACGCGCCTGGCGCACCTACGTGGATGCGCCATCCTACGTGGCGCATCCTGGTTGGCCCTGGAACCAAAAACGCCACCCTTGATGGCGTAACCAAGTACAAAACGCCAACAAGGGTGGCGTAACCCTAGTATATATTCCCCCCCCCCCTTCCCCGTGCGTGACATTCTCACATTTTCCTAAATTCTCACTATCTCTCTACAAATTTCTTCACTCTAAACACTCGAAGTCTCTCAATTCTTACGAGAAGTGGTGTCGGGATCATTGTTTGTACTTTAAATTATATTCCTTCACACTTTGTAAGTATTTCTTTCAATAGTTAAATAGTTTAATTATTATTTATTGATTACTTTTTTACTAAGTTAGTGTTAGTTATAATGTATTATTATTGTAGTTTAATATTTGTATTGACTAATGAATAATGAAGTTGTATGATATGTAATTTAAATTATATAGATAGTTAATTTATAGGTAATCTAGTAGGATATATATCTTTGACATGATTTACATTAGTAAATGTAGCTTAATTCAAGATATTCGAGGTTAGAAATTTTTTTTTACATAAATAACTGTATTGAATATTGTAATTGATGTTTAATCTCTCTACAAATGTGTTGAATTGTTATTGTTCAGAATTGGAGTTAACATGACAAAATCGCTAAATGTGCATATTTACTTCAATGGGACAATGTATGATGGTGAAGAGGGTGTCATGTATCGAGGTCCTCCTCCTGGCCTATTGTGATCACAGCCGACATGACTTTGGATGGGTTGAAAACTAAGATCCATTCAAAGTTGAGGCTTCAAGCAAACCAACATGTGTCAAAAGTTGTCTATCGGTGTCCATGCAATGCTTCAATCCGTGGAGATGGGTAGGGCTTCCAATAGAAGACGATGATGATCTAAAGTACATGATAGATTCTTTCTGTCAAACTCGAACATGGCATCTATGGAGTTGTATGTGGAGGTAGAAACAAGTGGGCAAGAAGAGCATCTTTGAAGCTCCTGGTGAAACCGAATCTCAAGTTGGTCCGTCTAATCAAGTTGAGTCATGCAATATGATCCTTATTGGTGGTGCAATGGTTGAACACGATAACCCACTTGTCGGAGATGCGGTATGGGAGTCAAGTGAAGACGAAGAACAAGTTCCGAGGCGACGATTCGGACACCGACATAGAGGCGAAAACTTTGATGCCGAACAAAATTTGAGGTTCCTTTGGCGATTGCTCCTCAATCCATATTTATGCCTCCGTAGGTGAATCCTTGTTTGTGCCACCATGCCCTCGGTTTTCTCAAATTAACGGGATGCATTGGATAATCCCGATAACTTGCACGAGTTAGACACTCGTGGGACTTGGAGCATGGGTGATGAATTCTATGTTGGCTTGCAATTTCCATCAAAAGATTACGTGAAGTTAGCTCTCAAACAATATTCCATTCACGGGCATCAAGAGTACAATATTGAAGACTCGATTCACGAAGATTCACCGCCAAATGCCCTAACTTCGACGAAGGTTGTAGTTGGAGACTTAGAGCCATACAAAGCAGGAGGTCGAATACGTGGCGGATTACAAAATATAATGGACCTCATAGTTGCGTAAGCCCATCTATGTCATTAGATCAGGAAGTTGGACTCTCGTTTGATCTGCTCTTGCATTTTGGAGTTAGTCGAACAAAACCCGATGCACCGTATCATTAATTATTGAACGGATTCGAAGTCAATTTGGTTACCAAGTTTCATATCGAAAGGCTTGGAAGGCAAAACAAATGGCTATTGTGAATGTGTTTGGGGATTGGGACAAATCTTATGAGGTGTTGCCCGGATGGCTAGCACCATGCGAGAGAGAGACATGGAAGGCACGGTGGTGGAGTTGCAAGACGAGGAATGTTTTGTGAATAACCGACTCGATCGTTCAAAAAGAGTCTTTTGTCGGTTATTCGGACATTTAGACCATGTGTGGTTGGCTTCCGATATTGTAAGCCCATCATTCGGATTGATGCCACTCATTTGTATGGCAAGTATCGTCATAAGTTGTTGATTGCAACAACTCAAGATGGAGACAGAAAACCTACGCCTATTGCATTTGCCATTGTGGAGGGGAGACAAAGGATGCTTGGAGTTGGTTCTTAGCCCACTTGAGATTGCATGTAACCCAACAAGAGGGCTTGTGTTTGATCTCGATCGACATCGAGGCATCTTACAATCGTGGCAAATGAAAATCTTGGATGGCAACCTCCGAATGCATATCATGTCTTCTCGCATACGGCATATTGGTTCCAATTTTAACTCCAAATTTCAGAACAAGGAGTTGAAAAGATTTTTGATTAACACAGGTACTTTACATTTTCTCTTTGTGTTGTAATTTTTGTCGCTAATAATAGTTAGGTTGTAATACTAACCCAAATTATTCGATGTATCAGGGTATGAACCAATCACGATAAAGTTTGATGCTAGGCTAGAGAAGCTTAAAGTTACAACGGAGATGGCAAATTGGATTAACGGAATTCCAAAAGAAAAATGGAGTTTGGCGTATGATGGTGGTCGCAGATTCGGTCATATGACTACCAATTTGTCAGAGTGCATTAATGGAGTGTTGAAGGGTAGCAGAAATCTACCTATAACTGCATTGGTTCAATTGACATATACGAAGTTAGTAGAATACTTCGTCAACCGAAAGGACGAGGCAAATTCGAAATTGACGACATTGAACCAGGTTTGATATTGTTTTACAATATTAGGTACAACCACAAACACATTGTTGTTCACACGTGCATCTATTTATGGTTTGATATTGTTATTCCCATTAATTTAACCAGATCTGGAGTGATGACTTATTGAAACATTGGAGAGTAAACTGGCAAAGGCAGTTCACACCAAGTTCGTCGGTACAATAGAGAGAACACAAGGTTCATGGTTGAAGAGGCTTTTAATCCCTGTAACACAA
This sequence comes from Ormosia semicastrata, assembly GCA_029884595.1. Lineage (NCBI taxonomy): Eukaryota > Viridiplantae > Streptophyta > Magnoliopsida > Fabales > Fabaceae > Ormosia > Ormosia semicastrata. Next base: position 12,704,006 of record JAQQTO010000037.1, read on the forward strand.
CGGGGTGGACTTTCTTATACTTTGAACACTGGAAGCAAGGCGGTGTGAGCTGTGGGGTGTTTCAAGCATTGCATTATCCTTGCTCGCATGCGCTTCTGCGTGTGCTTCGGTGGCAGTTGACCCATTCGAACTTGTTCATAGGGTTTACAGGATGGAAAGCATTTATAGGGCCTATGAGTTTGACTTTGAACCGGTCCGGGCTGAACCATGGTGGCTGCAGCTCCCGACGCCACTTTGGTGCCACCACGTGCATTGCTTAGATCCAAAGGTCGACCAAAATCAACCCGACTTAGGAATGAGATGGATTGGCGCGAAGCAGGGCCAGGACAGATGTGTACAAGATGCCATCAACGTGGACATAATTCTCGTACTTGTCGTGTCGGCGGATCGAGTTCCTTGGGGGATGATGGGTGGGCCATCAAGCTGCGCCCATCTAGTTGATCTCGGACCTATTTTCATTTTTCGAGAATCTTGTATTAGTAATGATGTGTATTTACGAGTTGTATTGTTTTGTATCACCAATCTATGCAGTTGTATTCGAATACTATTCTCCTATATATGTTAGTTGATTGTCGAGTGTTATCTTTAATTATTCCATATTATATTCTTGTATAGTTATCATATGGTTATATCATATTTTATTATAAAAATAATAAGATCATACTAATTGTTGTTAATGTTTGGCATACGGTTGACGAGATGGCATTCGTGTAAACCCGGACGGAAGGACGGCTCGATTTTGGAGTTGCGGGAGTACCATGTTTCCCAAAGCATGTATGGCGGGGACATGAGGACCGACACTGCGTGTTAGACGTGCTCGAAAGACGAAACATATGGACCCCCGCTCCGATTATTCCTTATCTTGACAGAGGTGGTTTCTTGGGGTTGCCCACATGGGTTATTGCGGTATTGATCACTCACGATCTCTGCGTTGGTTGAGAGATGGCGCCAGAGAGACGCATACATTTCACATGCCGGACCGGGAGTGCACCATTACGTTGGAGGATATCGGAATGATATCGGGTCTTCCCATTGATGGCGCGGCGATCACGGCGTTACGCATAGGGACGATTGGCTCGGTTGTGCGCTCGGTTGTTAGGGATTGATGAGACTCCCTCGCTCGTGGCGGGGCACGCATTGACATGACATACCGTGGCGGCCGAGTGTTACTACGGTCCTTGAGGACGATGATGATGAGTACGTGCAACGGCGTGCACGACATTACATACTTCGCTTGCTTGGGGTTTCTTATGCCCCGATCATTTGAGTAAGCTCGTGCACTTGATGTTCCTCCCATTGTTGGAGGACTTTCTTCATTCTTAGGGACGTATAGTTGGGGGTGCGGTTTTGGCGTACTGTATAGAGAGCTTTGTAAAGCTACTGAGACTATGACGCACGTGAGATCGGAGGTGCATGCATCTTATTGCGATCGGGCGTGGTACGTGATTCCCTCGGCTTGCCCCTTCACTAGCCGACCATGATGAGCCGATGTGTTTTACGATGTTGGTCGTGGTCAACTACGTCCCTTAGGATGGGAGTAAGTTTCTATTTCATTTCATATTTTTACATTACTTTCATGACATGCTTTGTTAATAAAAATACTTACGTTTGCAATACTTTCATTTACCAAATAGGTGGCGTAAGCATAAAGTATTGAGTGATTGTGATTGGCGTCCTTTCATATTATCGTCGAGTTCTTTGATCGGTTGAAGAACGATGAGGTATGTCTTTGTTTACATTCCTTTGATATATTTTCTTATGCATATGCCGTCTTAATGTTTTGTGCATCTCATTTTTTAGTTTATATGGCAACCATACACGGATGAGCAGGTGGCAGCATTGCCACCTTTTTGTGTGGTTGCTAGGGACATATGGCCCAGCGGTGGTCCCTCTACCATATGTTTCCATATTGTCGAGTGGCACCGGCCGAGACCGCGTCGTGCGCCGATTTGGTCTTGACCGGCCCATTCCACGGAGACCGCTCCGGCGAGACAGATTGCACTCGGTTACATTGGCGGGTAGGCATGATGAGGATTGGCCGGCTACACACATGCGTTTATATAGCCACAGGATAGTCGTAGGGAGAAGCTTGTTAGGGGAGTCCCATTGGTCGCACCCCTCGGTTCGCGTTCGAGTACATGCGTTGGTATAAAAGAATTACCGACGCCGGATTTCTCCCACAAGCGCATCTATTGGGAATGCGGTAAGCTCTTTACTAATTTGTTAGTGACTATATGTATTTTGTATTCGGTATAATGACATAAATTGTATATGTTTATTAGGCGGACATTGCGAGTATTTGCTCGGTTCAACTACCGACACTTTGTCGCTCGAGAGGCTGCTACACAAATCCTACACTCATTGCGGGAGCATGACCGCATTACGATGGAGCGGTGCGTCCGGCTCCACCGGAGACGACATTTCGGGGCCGCCCGAGGAGTCGAGCCACAGGGAACGCGGCGTAGACGGAGGAGAGGATTAGCGAGCGGTCGGACACGACTTCGACATCCCGAGGACTTCGACTCTACTTGCCGGCATACGACACGCATCCTCACCGCGCTACTACCGCTACATACCCCCCACTCGGCCTCCTACTACGCTACGTACCCCCTACTCGGCCACCACTGCATATTACCCACCATACCCACCATACCCTTACTCACCGTATCCATACCCGCCACCGAGTTACCCCTCGTATCCTTACCCACCACGGGGTTACCCACCATATCCTTACCCACCACCAGGTTACCCACCATACCCATCACGGCCAGGTCCTCTTAGAACCATCTCACAGGCCACCGCATTCGATGCGGGCCCATCTCATTGACATTTAGAGAATATATTTATTGATTTTGTGTAAAATACTATTGAGAATATATTCTTGTGAGTTTGGTACCCTAATTAGATTACACTATATATGCTTTTCGCACTGTTTTGGATTTTATTAAATATTGTGGTAACTGGTTGCATTAAACAGGATCATTGGCTTTTGGGGAGATCCAACATTTAGGGAAAACTCTGTCGAAATTTTTACTAATTCGAATTACTAAAAATTTGATATAGGGATTATTCGGATCGGAATCTTACTCACTATCATCTGAATCCTACTCAACAAAAATTTATTTAAGTGATACGTCTCTTCTACGGGATATACCATTTAATTTTTATTATATGTTGTTTAAATTATTTGTGTCAAAATAAATAAATATATTCAATAACTTCAATAATAAGATATTACGTACATTTGATTAGATTGTTTTTAAATTTATTAAAAATCTTACATAAAGACAATTAAAAGCAAATAATTAATACCTCAATCGTTTTTAAATTGATCAATAAATTAAAAAAAAATTTTAAAAAATAACAAAAAAATAAACATATGTGTTATGTAATTAATAAATCTTCATAATAACTAAAATAATATTCAATATTATTAACATACTCAATTTGTCACTTTTTTTTATTTTATATTATATATTTTATTCTCGTAATTAGTATGAATTCATTAATAAACATTTATAAATATTTATTAAGTATTTTAATTAATTTTTATTTAATTATTTAATTTTAAAAGCTTGCGCCAAAAAGGGTGGCGTTTTTGGTTCCGGGGGCCAACAAGATGCGCCACGTAGGATGGCGTATCCACGTGGGTTGCGCCAGGCGTGTTGGCGCAACCTACGTGGATGCGCCATCCTACGTGGCGCATCCTGGTTGGCCAGAAACCATTAAAAAATGCCACGTCAGCCAAAAGGGTGGCAGTTTGGTATATAGTTTCAAAACAGTGGCGTTTTGGTAAATAGTTAAAAAAAAGGCAATTTGATAAATAGTTAAAAAAAATGGCAATTTGGTAAATAGTTAAAAAAATGGCATTTTGATAAATAGTTTTACTAATAGTGGCAGTTTAGTAAAAAAGCTGTGGCAGGATAAACAAATCATTCACAGAAGTTTAAAAACAGAAAACAAAGTGAAAATAAAAGTGATATTTTTGTAATTAGTAATGAAACATACCATTTAAAAATGAAATCGAAAACAAAACTAAATTCCACCTAATTTAAAAAGAGCCCCCCTCCTTTTCTCTTATTAGGGGTATTAGGCAGGGTGGCCCCCCTTCATCCAATCTATTTGTGCTATGTATTGAGAGATTATCTGATTGCATTAAGTTAGCAGTTTCTGAGGGGTTATGGAAGCCTACGAAGTTGAGTAAAAATGGTCCTCCGCTATCTCATTTGTTCTTCGTGGATGATTTCGTTTTGTTTGGAGAAGCTTCGTCTAGCCAAATGGAGGTTATTAAGAAGTGTCTTGACTTCTTTTGTGGCTACTCTGGACAAAAGGTAAGCAAAGTAAATCTAGAATTTTATTTTCTAGAAATATAAATCATAATAAAAGAGCTGAGCCGTGTGAAGTCATGGATATTTCCATTACCACTGGTCTAAGAAAATATTTAGAAGTTGCTCGCAGGACGGATGTAAAAAATAATTAGTGAGGGTTTGAAAATCATGAATTATATTATTAAATATAAAAAAATAATTAAAGTTAGTAAATAAATATATATTTATTTTTAAATTATTTAGTGAATTAAGATTAAAATATATTATTTAAAATTAAGAATAAATATACTTTATTTATTTACTTTAAAAAATATTTTTTTATTATATAAAAAAATTTATGAATAAAGTAAAAAATGTAAAAAAAAATATATTTATGTTAGATATTAAATACATCACAATAGTAGTTATCATTTATATCATAATTTATAAGCAAAATATTGTTTTTTTTTATATATAGATTTTTAAAAAAAAAAAAGAGTGAAGCTAAAAGTGAAATGAACTAATACATTTAAAATAATTATATATAGATTTTTAAATAAGTTTATTATATAAAGATTAAAAATTAATAGAAAGATGAATTTAAATTGTAATATCAATGTGTTCTGAAACAGATTCAGAGAGTACTTGAAATAGGCACGCAACTGTAATTTCTCCTTCGAGCAGCAGCTGAGCGTGTAGCACAGGGGGTGGGTACCTGCAAAGGGACTCCAACGCTCAAGTCAGACAGTGCACTAGAAGGTTTTAGAGATTGGGTTAAAAGTTACCTTCTTAGGATGACTCAACCACGTATTTATAGAGCGTATACAGAATTCTAGTAGGATCCTTACTAAATGCAGGTAATTTAGGATTAGTATCCTGATGAGGATCTCCTTCCCATTATTATAGGATACGTCCCTATAAATCTGGGATTAAGATATGGAGAGTATCTAACCATCAAAGATATTTATAAATCTTATAATATCGTAAGTTGATGATTGACAGTTACGGATTTTTAGGAATTCATCTTCTGCGTGAATCTATCAGTCACGATGTCATATACTAACACCGCTCAAGGGCCATAATCCGTGGTCCGGAATACATCATGAGTCTTTCTCTACGCCAGCTAGGAGAAGTCCGGTAGTGTGCATGCCGGGTTGATCCTATGAAGCGGGATCCCGGATCACGGTCCAGAACAGTTGCCCCTAACTTGGCTCTTGGATGGGACAGACCAGAGTCAAGTTTAGAACGGATCAACCATCACATGGCTAACATGGTAATTCGACGAATAGGCGTTAGACCTCAGGTTATTACCGACGTCCTCATCCTATTCAATTATGAGCAAATATTACTGCCCCCAAGTATTAGTACTAGGGATTCCTGGAGATATATTCAACGTAAATCCCGATCGTGATCTCTGGTGGTAACAGTTTGTGAATCTCTGGGAAACTAATGCTTGGACTTTATTGGGAAGTAGTGATTCTTTAAAGAAAACGTCAGTTTCATACGGATTTTTTCAACTACTCCCTATCTCTGTGACCAATCAGAGATTAGAAGCATTTATTTTGACTAACTTCATGGGATTAAGTCGCCTTTTACGGGACCAATGAGAAACCCTCATGTATGTTATAAATAGAGAATACTTCTCCATGAGCTTGCATTCCCTTCTTTTTCATTCTCGAATAGAGATGATTTCTTCCAGTAGAATGAGCGTAGTTCTTTCTTCATTTCCCACTTTTGTGAAGAGAGCTTCATCATCTGCAGAGATTATACTTTTATTTTTTCCAAAGTTCTTGAAGATGTTCGATCTTCCCCGAGCGTTTTTTCCTTTCGACAGGGGTTTCTTTCTTGGTGTAAAACTGGGTTGCTATGCATTTAGAGAGGCGGAAGCCTTTCTCTCCTGGCGTACAGCGGTGTCTGATCCAACGTGTTGCTAGGATGAGATAATGCCTTCGTCTACTATTGCATGGGGACCCGACGGAGTACACAGTTCCTCTTTCCATATTCTTGGCGGGCTATTTGAAAGCACCTGGCCGGTCTTCTTCGTAGTAACGGCTAGATATGCAAGGATTCCGGGTCGAGGGAAGCGAGGACCCCCTTGGAGCAACCTGGGGTGGTCTGCTTTCTTTGACTTGCTTTCAAGGAAGCAGCGGGTATCTGCTTCTGCCGTTACCCGTCGAGAAGGTGGGAGGAGAACGAGTGAGCGGAGGATTTCTACTCCGGAGTGGCTTCAATCTGTTCCGGGGTGGAAAGGTCGCTGTAGCTGCTCCGTGACTTGAGGCAACTTGGAATGGTTGATGCCAGCGGAGGATTCTTCAGCTAGAGAGGTCGTACCCCTTCCAACAAGCGAAAGAAGATTTCGGTCTTTAGTTGCATCGCAGAGAAGCAGTGTAAGGAACTTTGGTATTTTCTCCGGGATTATGATCCCGGTTTGCCAATGTTCTTCAAAGCCAATCCACTTTTTCAAGAGACCGAGGTTTGGAGATGTGGACGGGGTATGATTCAGGCAGTCGGAGATGTTTGCCCCCTTTTCCGGGATATCTCTATACATTCCATGTCTCAATATTTTCTTTTTCTTCTTTTTTGGATGTATGACGATGTATGGAATGAAGATGATTCGATAGGCTTTACCTTCTTTGTACTTGTCTTGGACTTTCATTATATATATTTTTTCCACCGAGGTAACACTGCCGGGATGAGTCCAACGCTTATCCCGGTATAACCCCGTAAAGACATTGCCGGGATAGGTCCAATGCCAACCCGGCATAATCGCCATAACAACTGCACCTCGGCGCTAACACGTAGTCCGTGATGTTAATGGTGAGTTAAAGCTGGAATCTGCGGTACAAACCTGGGTTCTCATTTAGCATTCGTACGACGCTTTGGATTACTGCATAACCGTCCTTTCAACTGCTATTACAGCTGTGTGGGCCATGTGTTGCGATTTCATCGGAGGGACGTGCCTAGAGCTCCGCGAGCCATGATGAGCACCTTTTGAACTTGCGTTGGAGAGGACATAAATGTCCCTTAACCGTTCAACCCATTATAAATAAGAGTCAATAGTTCGTCTTCCTCACTTTACCATTTTTGGCCTCCTTCACTGAAAACACCGTGTGTCTAAAGCTTTGGCTTCTTTTGGGTGCTTTCCAGCCACTCGCAATTTCTTCATTGTTCGAGCGTTCTGCCTTTACATAGTAAGTAGCTTCCTCTCAACCTTCTCGTTATTTGCGCTTTCAGTATGTTAATAACTTTTTAAAGTGTAGAGTAGCTTCGCATTTCTGGTTTTGCTTTCCTTCAAATAGAGCTTAGTGATTTAGGTAGATTCTGTCGCCTCCCTGAAATACCACCTTCGCCGCGCCATGCGCGGCAGAGGAGTTCCCCTGAATGCTTTGCTTCTGGTGGGACAGGAGGTCGGTAAGGGAGGTTTGGATTACTTCGCTCTCCCTGTGTCTAAATCTATGAAACTATTGATTCTGACAGTTGCTTACCGACTTCTTTGGATGTTCTCAGGATTTTCATGGCCAAAGGAAAAAAGGCTAAGGTCCAGCCCCCACTCCACGACGTCCGTGACCCAGCAGAGGATGAGCTAGTTCGATTTCGGCGGGGTCCCGGGCTGGTATGCCCCTGGGTGGTGGACGACGTATGGGATCGTCAGTCCAAGTTTTCAAGCGAAGCCGTACTCCGAGAATCCTTATTTGCCTTGGAGTTAACTGTGAACAAAGCTCGAGACGACGAATTCTAAGTTGTCTGCCGGCACTAGAGGGAGGGAGTGTGCTCTTGTCGAGAAGCTAGTTCACATTTCATGTTCCTGTATGAGCCACTTTTCCTAAAGTTGGGGCTTAGGATGCCGTTTTCAGACTTCCAAATGGCCGTCCTCCGTACTCTCCATGTGGCCCCTTCGCAGATCCTCCCTAACGGTTGGGGCAACATCATCTCATTCGAGAGGTTTTGCCAGTTAATGAGCCTTAAGTGCTCTGTGAACACCTTTTTTTATTTTTATACAAGAATAAAGACCCAGGGGACGACAAGGCAAACAAGTTGGCTTGTCATTCGGTCACGGCTTGGTCGTAAGTCCTTTGATGTTTTCGAAGAAAGCTTCAAAGGGTTTAAGACTGCGTTCTTCAAGGTAAAAGCTAAGCAGGGATGTCAACCATTCTTCCTCAAACCGGACGGGGAACCAGAATTTCCTCTTTACTGGACGCAGAGGTGCTGGGACGTGTCCATCGACTTGATTGAAAAAGAGGAGAAAGATCTCGACCCCGAGGAGCTTAGGACTATCGGGTTCATAACCCGATATGCCGAGAAGCATAGGAAAATCAATATTAGAGATGTTCTTTATATCCCTGGTGTCGCGACCGTAAAATTAATCTCGGCGGAATAGCAAAATTAAATTAAAAATAATTTAATTTTAGGAGTCGCCACCAATTTTATTTTTATTAGGAAAAATTGGAAAACCAAAGAAAAATAGTCTTTGACAACCAGATCGGATTCGGGAGTCGGTTATGCTTAGGGAAGGGCGGAAAGTTAATCCCACAAAGACTTCTAACACACCCGTCCTAAGACGGTACCTCAAATCAATTATGCAAATTCTTAATAATCCTTGAAAATATTTGTTTTACCCCTTTTGTAAAAAAAAAATATGAAATAAACAAATAAATTATGAAAATTTAATTTTTGGCTTGACGGAATATGATTCCCGCTCCTACGTATCCTCAGGTGCAATGAGGAATTCAAAGTCACGTAGTTCTTTTATAAAATAATGTGGGTTGGTTGATTTTATAAAAAATTTGAAAATTTAAATTAACAAGCCGTCGCGACTCAGTTATTCAAATTAAGAATTGAATAGGTGAAGCTCGCGTCACGCTAGAGACATCACCCATTGAATCATCAAGCTGTCGCAATTCAGATATTTACAAAATATAAGGGTTAGCAAGCTGTCGCAACTCAGGTAACCCATTTTTATTCTTTTTTTAAAAATGTTTAATTATTTTTTATTTATCATTTTTAACTCCCAAATTCTAGCCCAACAAACTGATAATAAATGCAATAAAAAAAGAATAAGGAAATGTAAAAAGAAAACCAAGAAACAGATAAACCAAAACTGAGAGATACAACAGTAAGGACTTCGTTACGGTCAAATTAGCAGGGGAGGGTGGCTGGCTTCTTCGGTTCGACGGTCGAATTGCTTTCTGAAGTCCGACGGTCGGGAGCTACCTTCTGAGATCCGACGGTCGAGCACAAGACTGCTCAATAAACACTCTGGTAATGCAAGAGGTGACTCGTATAAGAGGGATCTGGTATTGGCAGCCCGACAGTCGGTTGGTTGAAGGATTTGGTATCTGATCCGACAGTCGGTTGGTTGAAGGATTTGGTATCTGATCCGACGGTCGGTTGGGAAGGATTTGGAGTTCGATGGTCGGTTGGAAAGGATCTTGGGTCGGTCGGTGAGGGGAAAGATTTAGGGTTTGACGATCGAGTTGGAGGTTGGTGGATGGTGATGGAGTTTGGATGGGTTGTCAGTGAGGGGGTAGTAGGTGGTGGTGTGGTTCGACGGTCGAGTGAAGGGATGGATTCGACGGTCGAGTGAGGGGATGGAGTTTAGTTGATGGTGATGGAGGTTTGGATGGCTTGTCGGTGAGAGGAGTGGAACTCACGGTTCGACGGTCGGGTGGAGAATGTAGGTGGTCTTGCTTTTGGGGTCCGACGGTCGGATGTGATGGAGTTTGTGCTTGAGTTCGACGGTTGGAAAGGGGAAGGATGTGGCTCTTTGGATTTCGACGGTCGATGTATGTGATGGTGTTTGAAATATGGTTTGGAGATTTGAGAGGTAGGTGGTCCGGGTTTGTGGGATGGTTTCGACGGTCGGGTTAGAGGTGAAGGTGGGCTTTGTGAAGTTGGTCGAGGGTCACAATGGTATGGTTCGACGGTCGAGTTGGAGGTGAAGGTGGGCTAGTAACCGGGGTGGTTCGACGGTCGAGTTAGAGGTGAAGGTGGGCTTTGTGAAGTTGGTCGAGGTCACAATGGTATGGTTTGACGGTCGAGTTGGAGGTGAAGGTGGGCTAGTAACTAGGGTGGTTCGACGGTCGAGTTAGAGGTGAAGGTGGGCTTTGTGAAGTTGGTCGAGTGAGGGGATGGATTTGGTTTAAAGGATTACGGCCCGACGGTCGGTTTGTGATGTGGTCTTATGGTGGCGAGAAGGTGATGAGAATGGGGTGAAGTTTGGAGGATCTGGGGTTCAACGGTCGGTTGAAAGGCTGATGGCTTCTGTGCGGTCCGACGGTCGGATGAGAGGATGGGTCGACGGTCGGTGGGAGTTGATGGCCGAAAATGCTTGGGTGATGGAAGGTGGATGCCAAGGGAGCTTCTTGCTTGTGGATGATAGTTTGATGGTGATGGAAGGTGGATTGGTGAGTGAGGTGAATATTGATAATGAAGATGAAGGGGAATGGGTAAGCTCGTAGGTGTTAGTGCAGAATGCTCACGGTTGAAGCTTCGAGAGAAGGTGATGGTGAGTTGATTAAGTTGGTGTGCTTGAAGAGTCTTGGTGAAGGTTGGTCTTTGAAAGTTTTTATCGCCTCCGATGGAGAGATCCCTCCTAAGGTCTGAAGTTCGTCTCTCTTATTAGTTGCTAGCGGCCGGTGATAATGGAGTAGGTGAATTAGTGAGGAGTAGGTGCAATTAGTGAGGGAATCTGTTTGTTCAAGTGCAAGTGGGAAACTAAGTGGGGGAGCAAAAGCGTACCTTTGTGGAAAAAGAGAATGGGAGGCAAAAGTGCTTGTCCCCCCGCCATTGGTGGTGATCTTTGCATGGCTAAAAAAAAAAAAATGATTTTTATCCCAACGAAAAAAAAAAAACAAATCTTTTTTTTTTATTTTTTTATTTTTCTTTTTTTGTTTCTTTTTTATTATTTTTTTTCTTTTAGTCCAGGTCAAAATTGGGTGTTCATGAGTTGCCCTCTTTACTTGTTTCTTATTAGATAAAAAGAAAAATTGTGTTTTTTCATTTTATCGTCGTAAGAAACGAGTAAAGAAATGAACTCCAATTTTGTCCAAGAATGCATGAAAGGATAAATGCAAAACAAAGTAAAAACAATGAAAAGAAATTAGAATGCATGGAGCCGATGCGCTCAAATGTTAAAAGTAAAAAAAATGAAGCGACCGAGTCCCGTAATTTAAAAGACAATGGCAAGCAATGCGTCCGAAATTTAAAAGACAAAGGTTTGACGAAATTTAAAAAGACAATGGGGCTTAGCCGGGAAATTTGAGAGACAAGTGGGCTTGGCCCAGAATTTGAGAGACGGTGAGTTTGGCCCAGAATTTGAGAGACGGTGGGCTTGGCCCAGAATTTGAGAGACAGTGGGCTTGGCCCAGAATTTGAAGACAGTGGGCTTGGCCCAGAATTTAAAAGACAGTGGGCTTGGCAATTTAATTTGAAAAGACGATGGGGCTTGCCCGAAATTTAAAAAACAAGCTTGGGGGAATTTAAAGAGCAGTGGGCCCTGAAATTTAAAAGACAAGATGGCTTGGCCTGCGAAATTTAAAAAGACATGGGCTTGGCCCGAAATTTAAAAAACGATGGGCTTGGCCAATTTAAAAGACGATGGGCTTGGCCCGTAAATTTAAAACGTGGGCTTGGCCCTAATTTAAAAAAAGACGGTGGGCTTGGCGAAAATTAAAAGACAATGGGCTTGGCCCAAAATTTGAAAGACGGTCGGCTTGGCCCGAAATTTAACAGACAATGGGCTTGGCCCGAAATTTAAAGACAGTGGGCTTGGTCCGAAATTTAAAAGACAATGGGCTTGGCCCGAAATTTAAAAGACGATGGCATGGCCGTAAATTTAAAACGATGGGCTTGGCCCGAAATTTAAAAGACAGTGGGCTTGGCCCGAAATTTAAAAGACAATGGGCTTGGCCCAAAATTTGAAAGACGGTGGGCTTTGCCCGAAATTTAACAGACAATGGGCTTGGCCCAAAATTTAACAGACAATGGGCTTGGCCCGAAATTTAAAGACAGTGGGCTTGGCCCGAAATTTAAAAGACAATGGGCTTGGCTCGAAATTTAAAAGACAATGGACTTGGCCCAAATTTAAAAGACAGTGGGCTTGGCCCGGAATTTAAAAGACAGTGGGCTTGGCCCGGAATTTAAAAGACAGTGGACTTGGCCCAGAAATTTAAAGACAGTGGGCTTGGCCCGAAATTTAAAAGACAGTGGGCTTGGCCCGAAATTTAAAAGACAATGGGCATGGCCCGAAATTTAAAAGACAGTGAGCTTGGCCCGAATTTAAAAGACAATGGGCTTGGCCCATAATTTAAAAGACAGTGGGCTTGGCCCAAAATTTGAAAGATGGTGGGCTTGGCCAGAAATTTAAAAGACAGTAGGCTTAGCCCAGAATTTAAAAGACAGTGGGCTTGGCCCGGAATTTGAAAGACAGTGGGCTTGGCCCAGAATTTAAAAGACAAGTGGGCTTGGCCGAGTCCAATTTGAGAAGGCGATGGGCTTGGCCAGTAATTTAAAAGACAGTGGGCTTGGCCCAGAATTTAAAAGACAATGGGCTTGGCCCGAAATTTAAAGACAGTGGAATAAGCATCTTGATCAAAAAGTTTTTTTTTATTTTCTTTTCTTTGTTTTTCCTTTTGCTTTTCTCTCCTTTTCTCTTTCTTTTTTTTTTTTTTTTTTTCTCTTTTTCTCTTTTTTTTCTTTCTCTTTCTTTTTTTTTTTTTTTGTCTTTTTTTTTTTTTTCTTATTTTCTAAATTTTATTTAAAAACATTTGAACCAAGGACGACTTTGGAAAGCTTTGACCACTCAAACTTTATTCACATGCTTTTCTTCCTTAGACCCTTCGGTTCTTTCTTCTTCTTCTCTTTTCTTTGTTTGCCACTTTCAACTTTCCTTTCAAGGAATGGGATGAACTTGATGACTCCTTGAGAGAAAATTTTGCCCCCAGTGTTTAACTTTAACTCTCATCCAGTTGATTCCCCGCAATGGCGCTTGATAACTCAATCACCGTGCCTGCTTGCTACTTCCTTCAACATGACTTCTCCTTAATCCTTCAAAAATTTTGCCCCAAGTATGCCAACTAAATGCAAACAAAAGCGCCCCCTGTGTAGTGATCACACGCAATTCAAAATTGTCCCGTTTTGGGTGCACCCTTCAAGGTGTTTCAGTGCCAATTTCCTCTCGAGATTTTGTCCATCTATTTGCCTTAACTTTTGTTTAGACCGACCTTTCAGGTTTTCAGACTAAAGGCTCTTTTCCTTCTTTTTTTTTTTTAAACTTTTGTTTAGGCCGCCCTTTCGGGTTTTCAGACTACAGGCTCTTTTCCTTTTTTTTTTTTGATTTTTTGCCCCAGTCAAGACTCGATAACTGGACATCATTAATTATCAAATACCCCCCACACTTACTCTTTTGCACGTCCTCGGGCAAAACAAAATAAAACTGACTCAAAAGTTAAACATTCTAAAAGACTCACTTTCTAATAATATTTAAGAATGAAGATCAATTAATAATTCAAGTAATCAAACATTCATGAGGTAACACATCTTCACATCTCAAATCAACAAGCAAGGATACTTCAATTGAAAAGCATGAGTAAAGAATGATAGATCCTCACAGAATTTACTCTCAATCTCTCAAGTGTTTAAAAGGTAGGTATTTCACTCAATTCAACCCATGAAAATTGCACTACCATAAGCTTGCTTATCTTCTACTTCTCCACTACTCAAAACACATGCACACACAAATCATGAGGACTTTATTCAAGGTTGTAGTGAGGTCAAGGTAACAGAAGAGGATAAAATGAATATGAGAAGATAAATACCAAAGGGAATAAAAGAGCATTATGATACAGTTAGAGTGGAGAAGATCTAACTTTTCCAAGATTTTCTTAGTTTTTTTTTTCTCATACAAGACAATGACCAATATCTAACTAATGTTTTGTTAAAGATCAATTGGTAGATTGAATTTCTTTAGGCTTGAACGTTCTCCTTCTATTCCTGTTATTTCCAATAATCCACCCTCATTCTAGGTATGAATATATCACATGGTGCATTCTTTTGATTGTAGCAATAATCAGCTCTCTTTTTTTTTTTTATAGAAACATATTTTCTTTTTCTTTTCTTTTTTTTTATATATAACCAATCTGCACATGCACCCCCACACTTGTTCAAGAACTCATCAAATAACAAAGTCAATGCTCTCTTATTTCCTAAGGTTGGGTTAGAACATGGTTTTTCATTTAAGGCACGTAATGAGTTAGAAACAAAGAATGGTCAAATAAGCTCAAAGGGGTTAAGTAAAGGAAAATATACAAGGTTGGCAAGAATCAGAAAATTTTCAAGAAGTCAAAAGAGTGCTTGATATCATATTGAAAACAAGGTTGGCTATTTGGTTAAACTAGCTAAGAAAGAGGGCCTCAATCATGTTCATGCATGCAAGTGAAACGTAGCCTCAAAAAGAATCAAAGCAAGTTCTAGAGTGATCATTATCATGAGTGAAAATCACACAAGAAAGAAGAGAATGGCATAAATGTTGAATCCATCCATTAGGCTCAAGATCTCACAAGATATAGTTCTATCATTCTCAGTCCACCAATTCAATATCCATAACCAAACATATGATTTTTAAGAAAGAAGACAATTAACTCAATCATGCAAATTTCCTGAATTTCAATTGCTACTGCCACACAAACTAGTTATCTACCCCAACTAAAATGCGTCTCAAGAGTAAAATTTACTCCCTACTCTGCCATCCTTAACTGGTTTAGAAAATTACTAACAAACACACCTTTTTTTTGTTTTTTTGTTTTTTTTTGTTTTTTTTATTTTTTGTTTTTTTTTGTTTTTTGTTTTTTGCATAACCATCCTTCCCCCCAACCAGATCATAACATTATCCTCAATATGATATAGAAAAGAGTAAAACAACCTGATAAGAAGTGAATCAACGCCAAGCAGAAAAGAAACACACAGTCAGTGCCGCATCTGACCCTGATAAGAAGTGAATCAACGCCAAGCAGAAAAGAAGCACATAGTCGGTGCCGCATCTGACCCTGATAAGAAGTGAATCAACGCCAAGCAAAAAAAGAAGCACACAGTCAGTGCCACATCAGACCCTAAAAAGAAATCAGATAATAAAACTTAAGTACTTCCACAATTTAATACTAATTAATTACTACCTAAAAACACTCCTTACTCTGCCACCAATTAAGATGCGTCTCAAGAGAAAAATTACTCTTACTTACTCTGCCATCCCTATTTACTTTTGTTGTTAATTGATGACAAACACAACAAACATATTAACAAACACACTTTTGAATTTTTTTGTTTTTTTTTTATTTTTTTGTTTTTGTTTTTTTTTTTTTTTATATTTAGGCACACAACGATCCTTCCCCCCAACCAGATCATAACATTGTCCTTAATGTTAAAATATAGATGAGTAAAGGATAGAATAAATTACCTGTTGGAGAAAGCGGACACAAATTTAAACAGAAACAAAGTACAATAAAATCAAACCGATTAAAGAGAAAGTGTCAGATCTGGCTTGCTTTTCTTGTTACTTCCTTCGCTTCCTATTGACCAATCTATTTGAGCCAATACCTTATCGTGTACATACTCAAAAGCTTCCAATTTATCAATGAGCTCATCAATAGTGGAGGCGAGAGATAAGAAGTTGTCTTCTTGCCGAAGGAGTGATAAATTTACGTTCCACAAACTTTGTCAAGAAAAAATAACAAAAGGTCAAAGAAATTATTAACATTCAACAAACCAATGGGTTTATGGTGGATGTTCAGATTCACCAAGAGACAATTTGAAAAATTTCTTCCAAAGTACCAAAACCTCCTGGTAAGACAAGAAATGCATCAGAATTGTCAACCATTATTTTCATGCGTCCATGCATGGATGTTACCTGAATTTCTTCTCCAACTGTCTTGCCAGTGATGTTATTTTTAGCTAAAGGTTTAGGAATAACACTTAAAACCTGACTGCCTCCTATAAAAGCAGAAAGTGAAACAGCCCCCATTAACCCACGACAACCTCCCCATATACAAGATGAATATTCCTCGCGCAGCAAGTGATCGACCAAGAGTGCTAGCTGCGTTTACAAACTCTAATCCCTTCCCATAACTCGACCCACAAAAAACACAGACATTTTTGAGGTTACGAATAGAAGGCCCCATTCTATATTCTTTCTCTCTTTGAGTGTTTCTGAGTTGAAGATGAAGGAGAAAATAGAGTGTTTAAATAAGAAAAAGAATGGAAAGGGAAATAATTGCACCTAGAAGGGTAGGTCGGCTGTTGTTAGAAAAGTTTGAAATGATAATAATTTTTTGTTTTTTTTTTGTTTTGTTTTGTTTTCAAGAAAATCATCAGGGTAAAGAAGTCTAGAAACCCCCGAATGATCCCATCCAAAGGATCGTCTGTCCAAAACCAAAATTCAACAAAATCAAAAATAATAACAAATGATTACATACCTTTATGTACAGGTTTCATGGCAGATCTTTATACTGCGCGTCATGAGTGCAGTAATACTAAGACGGCTCAGCCAATCTGGGTATTCTTCTCCCTCCCACTTGTGGGATATTTTGGATTGAGCTACGACGCCACTAATTAAAGTGCGTAAATCTGACACCTACCACCAACGACCACAGCCAGTGAGAGGTCGCTTGAAGAGCCCATGGCATTAAATCACAGGATTCAGCTCAGAGGCATTGTCACGCGAGAATGCAAGCACGGGACGCTTCTTTCTGTCCATCAGCAAGCAGAGCCTTTGGTTAAAACCTGGGAATGCTTGTGCGGCTCTCTGCAGAGCATGGCACACGAACCTTATTTACCGACCAGCGTGCGAAGGTCCACCCGAGTCAATGACGGGTCTGCCACTCCACTGGCAGGGGCTCCTAATCTAATTAAAGACCAAGTACAACCGAAGTTTCGCCCTTTTTTTTTTTTAGTTTTCAGTTTTTTTTCTTCTTTTTTTTTTTTTTTTAAAAAATATACAAGATAATATATACATGTTGTTGTGATTGTGGCTCACATCTTCCTCTGGTTTCACGTCCAGAAACGGCTTAAACGCCTTCTATGAGTCGAGGATAAGCTTCCCATCCAATTTTCTTATAAATTGGCAAACAGGGTCTTTTTGAGTCAGATTCCCAAGACTGTAATGCTATTGCTCGTCCTTGAAGAGATTCCACAAACTAAGAAGTTCACACTGCACAACTCCACAAGAATGCGTCTCAAGAGTCAATAAGATATTATCTAATGACTCCTTACTCAGTCCATTCTTAATGAAGAATATTTTATCTTCTCTATTTACAGAAACCATCCCCAAAGAGTGACATCGCTTGTTACAGTTCCATCGTCCACATTTGTGACAGACTTGTAACCTTTTTGCTCTTCTCCTTTTAGAATATGAACTTCTTCCAAGACCGGGCATATATGAGTCCAATGAAATTGAGGACTCACCTGCTAATCGGACCTTGCTTCAATTATCCAGCGTACATCTTCTGGCATACCTTTGTGCATTAACAGTCTCAATCTTTCACATCGAACTTTGTAGATATTTCTCAGAGCATTTTGAGGAAGAGAAGGAAAATATTTGCTCAGGTTTGAAAGAATGACATCCATTTTGAAGGAGAAGAAGGATTCAGTTATTTTGGGAACCTGAAAAATAAACCGACTTGAGAGTCACGGAGTACCGTATCCGCCACTTAACCGGCAACACAAAGAACTCAAGAACTTGGTTTTCCAGGAATGGCTGAGTCTTTGGTCATTAACTTTAAGCGCATTACCATTCCTAGGATCCTCAATATCTATGGCCCCACGTGTTTGACAACCAAAGAACCGCACCACCTAGATCTCAATTTTTCCAAGGAGTAGGCGCAGATGATAATCTCAAAGCAGAACTTTATTGACCAATTTCCGCAGCTTTTGCAAAAGGTGTAACAGACCTTGAATAAAGAAAGCCAATAAAATCCATACTGCAAGATTTTCGCAGTTGTTGTCGCTGAAAAAAATGACCTCCACATGCTTCCGATAAAATTTAATGGCACTACCTACCTCATTGTCGGGTACACAGCTGTCTCTTTTTTTTTCTTCTTTTTTTTTATTCATAATGCGGATGGAGAAGGTTCATCACCTCCATTTCTGCATTCTCTGGAAGTTCTTGAAACTGTTTGAGGCGGTGTCTTCTTTCCTTAGTCGCGCAATAGTTGCCGAATACGGTAACATCATACAAGGAATGTCATGCATAAGATGAGATGAATGAAATGAAAATATTTTCTTTTCAAATGCATGGAATGAAATGCATGATTTATTTTTTTTTTTTTATATATATTTTTTAGAATGCTAAAGATGTCATGCATGAAAAAATTTTTTTTTATGAGAATGCTTGATTTATTTTTTATTTTTTTTAAATGCTAAGGATGGCATGAAAATGCATGATTTTTTTTTTAAGAATGCTTGGAGTGTCATGAAAATGCATGATTTTTTTTTTTGAATGCTAGGAATGCATGATTTTCTTTATGCAATGTCATGAAAATGCAAGTTTTTTTTTTTTTTTTTGAGGTTATAAAAATGCAAGATGATTTTTTTTTTTTAAGAATGTAAGAAAATGTATTTTTTTAAGTTTTTTTTTTAAGAATGGATGGCATGAGGAAAGAAGAAGTACGCTCCCTTTGTGTCCTAATGAGGTTGCCTTAAACTTGGGACTCTCTATCCTAAAGATCTAAGAGTCCTTCTGATTCGTGAGAACTTTCATTGGGTGACTCTTCTGTTCTAAAGGTCTCTAGAGCCAAGTCCTATTTCAGAATGTTGACCACGAAATAGTGGGTAAACCACTAGGTGTGGGACATTTATGAAAAAGACACACTCTAGATGAGGTTTTCGCGATAACCAAACAGAAAGTACATCCAAAATGGCTACCACTACGCAACCTCTACTTAACTTAAGCTTCACTCAGACCCGGGTATAGGGCCCCACTCGATTGTGTGTGCCTTATGTGTAGGTGCAGTGGGTGCTGGGAGCGTACAAACCTTTACAATCCTAATAGACTACCCACATCCTGCAAAACAAAGCAAATACAGAACAAATTCCAAAAATTTTCTACCCTAAGGTTCAGATAGTACAACAATTAACACTAAAAATAATATATATAAAAATCATCAAATAATAAAAAAAAGGGTAAAACAAACACCTAAAGATCACCAAAAATTTTGCATAACTAACTTTTACAGGCTTGACTCTCAAGCATCCCCAGTGGAGTCGCCATCTGTCGCGACCGTAAAATTAATCGCGGCAGAATAGCAAAATTAAATTAAAAATAATTTAATTTTAGGAGTCGCCACCAATTTTATTTTTATTAGAAAAAATTAGAAAACCAAAGAAAAATATCTTTGAAAACCATATCGGATTCGGGAGTCGGTTATGCTTAGGGAAGGGCAGAAAGTTAATCCCACAGCACCCTTAACACACCCGTCCTAAGACGGTACCTCAAATCAATTATGCAAATTCTTAATAATCCTTGAAAATATTTGTTTTACCCCTTTTGTAAAAAAAAATGAAATAAACAAATAAATTATGAAAATTTAATTTTTGGCTTGACGGAATATGATTCCCGCTCCTACGTATCCTTAGGTGCAATGAGAAATTCAAAGTCACGTAGTTCTTTTATAAAATAATGTGGGTTGGTTGATTTTATAAAAAATTTGAAAATTTGAATTAACAAGCCGTCGCGACTCAGTTATTCAAATTAAGAATTGAATAGGTGAAGCTCGCGTCACGCTAGAGATATCACCCATTGAATCATCAAGCTGTCGCAATTCAGATATTTACAAAATATAAGGGTTTATTTGTCATAACTCGAGGTAACCCATTTTTATTCCTTTTTTAAAAATATTTAATTATTTTTTATTTATCATTTTTAACTCCCAAATTCTAGCCCAACAAACTGATAATAAATGTAATAAAAAAAGAACAAGGAAATGTAAAAAGAAAACCAAGAAACAGATAAACCAAAACTGAGAGATACAACAGTAAGGACTTCGTTACGGTCAAATTAGCAGGGGAGGGTGGCGGCTTCTTCGGTTCGACGGTCGAATTGCTTTCTGAAGTCCGACGGTCGGGAGCTACCTTTCTCGAGATCCGACGGTCGAGCACAAGACTCGCTCAATAAACACTCGGTAATGCAAGAGGTGACTCGTATAAGAGGATCGGTATTGGCGGCACCGACGCCTCGGTTGGTTGAAGGATTTGGTATCTGATCCGACAGTCGGTTGGTTGAAGGATTTGGTATCTGATCCGACGGTCGGTTGGGAAGGATTTGGAGTTCGACGGTCGGTTGGAAAGGATCTTGGGTCGGTCGGTGAGGGGAAAGATTTAGGGTTCGACGATCGAGTTGGAGGTTGGTGGATGGTGATGGAGTTTGGATGGGTTGTCAGTGAGGGGGTAGTAGCTGGTGTGGTTCGACGGTCGAGTGAAGGGATGGATTCGACGATCGAGTGAGGGGATGGAGTTTGGTTGATGGTGATGGAGGTTTGGATGGCTTGTCGGTGAGAGGAGTGGAACTCACGGTTCGACGGTCGGGTGGAGAATGTAGGTGGTCTTGCTTTTGGGGTCCGACGGTCGGATGTGGTAGAGTTTGTGCTTGAGTTCGACGGTCGAAAGGGGAAGGATGTGGCTCTTTGGATTTCGATGGTCGATATATGTGATGGTGTTTGAAATGTGGTTTGGAGATTTGAGAGGTAGGTGGTCTGGTTTGTGGGATGGTTTCGACGACGGTCGGGTTAGAGGTGAAGGTGGGCTTTGTGAAGTTGGTCGAGGGTCACAATGGTATGGTTCGACGGTCGAGTTGGAGGTGAAGGTGGGCTAGTAACTGGGGTGGTTCGACGGTCGAGTTAGAGGTGAAGGTGGGCTTTGTGAAGTTGGTCGAAGGTCACAATGGTATGGTTCGACGGTCGAGTTGGAGGTGAAGGTGGGCTAGTAACTGGGGTGGTTCGACGGTCGAGTTAGAGGTGAAGGTGGGCTTTGTGAAGTTGGTCGAGTGAGGGGATGGATTTGGTTTAAAGGATTACGGCCCGACGGTCGGTTGTGATGTGGTCTTATGGTGGCAGAAGGTGATGAGAATGGGGTGAAGTTTGGAGGATCGGGGTTCAACGGTCGGTTGAAAGGCTGATGGCTTCTGTGGGGTCCGACGGTCGGATGAGAGGATGGATTCGACGGTCGGCTGGGAGGTTGATGGCAGAAAATGCTTGGGTGATGGAAGGTGGATGCCAAGGGAGCTTGCTGCCGTGGATGATAGTTTGATGGCTGATGGTAGGTGAATTGGTGAGTGAGGTGAATATTGATAATGAAGATGAAGGGGAATGGGTAAGCTCGTAGGTGTTAGTGCAGAATGCTCACGGTTGAAGCTTCGAGAGAAGGTGATGGTGAGTTGATTAAGTTGGTGTGCTTGAAGAGTCTTGGTGAAGGTTGGTCTTTGAAAGTTTTTATCAGCCTCCGATGGAGAGATCCCTCCTAAGGTCTTGAAGTTCGTCCTCTCTTATTAGTTGCTAGCAGCCAGGTGATAATGGAGTAGGTGAATTAGTGAGGGAGTAGGTGCAATTAGTGAGGGAATCTGTTTGTTCAGTAGTGCAAGTGGGAAACTAAGTGGGGAGCAAAAGCGTACCTTTGTGGAAAAGAGAATGGGAGGCAAAAGTGCTTGTCCCCTGCATGATGGTGATCTTTGCATGGTTAAAAAAAAAATGATTTTTATCCCAACGAAAAAAAAACAAATCTTTTTTTTTATTTTTTTTTATTTTTCTCTTTTTTTGTTTCTTTTTTATTATTTTTTCTTTTAGTCCGGTCAAAATTGGGTGTTCACACCTGGTGATGATCTTCTTTACACTTTATTAGGTAGGAATTAGGGCGTTTTTACCCGTAATATCCCTAGATGTTTGCTCTGTCTTTATATATCAATGTTTCATGATGTGCTGACTGTACTTGTTTCTGTTTTCTTTCAGTTAGCAACATAATTTATGGGTCTTCCATGGTTACCCTGCATTCTTCAAGGAACCAGAGGAAAGGGAAGAAGGCCGCGGCTTTTTCCTCCGCAGCCATTCCGATCTCCTCCGACCGGGATGTTGTCATCGGAGAACAAGCTCAGCCGGGATTCCTTACCCACAATTTTAAAAGGAGAAAAAGGCAGGCTGTCGAAGGGCCTTCTGAGCACGATGGAAGGTCATCGGAGGGCGGCGAAAGGGAAAAGGCGAACTTCTTACCAATCATCACGGGGCACTCTAATCCCGGGCCCTTCATATCTGGGCGATTTCTGAGTGGTGAGGTGAGGCAGCATATCGCCGAGCAAGGTTTTGCCCAAACCTTAGCTGCACTTCTGAGGCAAGCTCTCCGGGCGGCGGCCGAGATTCGCATCATCGAGGAGACTATCGAGAATGCTGATCGGCAGGCGTCGGAAGAGTTGAAGACTTTGAAGAAAGAAAAGGAGGAAATCAACTAGAAGTTGACCGCGTCCTTAAAAGCCAACGAGGATAATAGGGCGAGGGCCGTCGAAATGGAAAAGAGGGTCATTGAACTGGAAAAGGCGTTGGCGGACTCTGAGGCTGCCAGGAAGACCGAGAAGCTTGAAGCCGACCGAAGCATTGGCACACTGAGGGCCGAGGTGGTAGAGCTCGAAAAGGAGGTGGAGGAGCTAGATGAGGTAGCTGGAAAGGTCGGGGGAGAGCAGTTCCAGAATGCCGTGGCGCAAATCCAACATTTCAATCCCGGGGTCGCCCTTGTGTTGGAGGGTGTTACCCCGGATAAAATCTTCCATAATGGCCAACTTGTAGCTGCAGAGGAGTTAGCCGCGAAAGGTCCTGGTGGCAACCCGGAGGTTATTCAAATCCCGGAAGGAGAAGAGGCCGACGTTTAAGCTTTTCTTGCTTTTTTCATTCTATGTTTTCTGCCCCCTGCGTGGGGTTTTTTTTTTTACTTGTATGGATAATTGCCCCGTGATTGGGGTTTTATAATTAATTACTTTGTTTAACCCTTCATTCTTGTTTTTCATGGTCCGACTTGGGTCCAATGCCTATTTTTATTGTCATTCTAATGGACTTAGAAAACTGTTTGTTGTAGAAAATCATGGTCCGAGATCCTTCACTCATACCGTTGAGTGAGTGGCATTCCACTTGACTTAGGTAGGAATAATGCCTTAGTCTGTAATCTAACGCTTATAATAATCAAACGTCATGAACTTTTAGACTTAGGCAAAGTAAAACCTTAATTCATATTCCAGTGCTCGCTATGGGAAACGTTTAGAATTGCAGATATAGGCAAAAGTAACGCC
This sequence comes from Ormosia semicastrata, assembly GCA_029884595.1. Classification (NCBI taxonomy): domain Eukaryota; kingdom Viridiplantae; phylum Streptophyta; class Magnoliopsida; order Fabales; family Fabaceae; genus Ormosia; species Ormosia semicastrata. The sequence goes on from JAQQTO010000037.1 coordinate 12,727,619, forward strand.
CTGGCTTAGGGTATTTTACTCGAAAACCTTTTACCTAATGCATCAACATTATTTGACCTTGCCCTGGGTAGGTACCCTAATAATCATATAGATTTTGGGACCTCATCTTGGCTTAGGTATAAAGAAAAGTGTGTACATATGATCCGTACTGCCTCCTATTGATTTGACATTTTAGCAGTTAGAGCAGCGCGTTGGACCAACCTTGGTACCTGAATAACTACTTTATTGATGATATTGGGAGAACGAGAGTCCGTACATAGCGTATTTATTCAAAACAAGAACGGATCAAAGATAATTCTACTAGAGGGCTAAGCCACTACGGGCATTTAGCTATAGTATTTTCTTAGTTTATCTGCATTCTAGTAATTCTTGACCGGGGTTCCGGATAATGTATCCAGGGTGTAAGCTCTCTTACCCGTACTGGTGACGACACGGTAGGGGCCTTCCCAGTTAGAGACTAGTTTCCCTTGGGAGGCATTTTTTCCTCTTATGTTGGCTCTCCTAAGCACTAGGTCACCGGGATGGAATTTCCTTGGGACCACTTTCTTGTTGTACCTGGCCGCTGTCTTCTGCTTGAGGGTGGCATCCCGTATTGTGAGCTACATTTCTTCTTTCTTTGAGCAAGTCCAGGTCCTCTCTGATTAGACCATGGTTGCTATCAGATGAGAATTGTTGGTAGCGCCAGCTGGGCTCCCTTATCTCCACCGAGATCATGGCCTTGCAGCCATAGGTCAATTTGAAAGGGGTCTCTCCCGTCGTGGAATGGGGAGTGGTCCAGTATACCTAGAGAACATGGTCGAGTTGCTCGACCCAGTTCCCTTTGGCTTCATCTAACCTCTTTTTTAAGCCTCGCACGATGATTCTATTGGCGGCCTCGGCTTGTCCATTCATCCTGGGGTTCTCGACGGAGTTGCAGTGATGCTTTATTTTCAATCCGGCTAATAGCTCTTCAAAAGCTTTGTCTTTGAATTGGGTACCATTATCTGTGATGACAGATTTCGGTATGCCGAACCTGGTGATAATATAGTGCCAAGTAAACTTTTGAACTCGCGCCGAGGTGATAGTGATCAGAGGTTCGGCCTCGATCCATTTAGTGAAATAGTCTACCACTACCACCAAGTATTTAAACTGCCCTGGGGCCTGGGGGAACGGACCCAAAATATCCATACCCCACCTGTAAAACGACCAAGGAACTGACGTCGTGAATAGTTCTTCAGAAGGGGCTTGAAAATGATCTGCATGGCACTGACACTTGTCACAAACTTGAACATGTGCTTGAGAGTCAGCTTCCATTGTCAGCCAATAGAATCCTGCCCTTAATACTTTTTGGGCTAGGGCTTTGGCTCCTAAATGGTGACCGTAGCTTCCTTCATGAACTTCAGCTAGTGTGTATTCTGCTTCTTTTGGGGTTAAGCAATTTTAAAATAGGGGAAGAGAAACCACGTCGGTATAGGTGGCCATTGTAAATAGTGTATCTGACCGCCGTCTTTACCAATCTGGAAGCCTCTTTCGGGTCCGATGGTAACTTTCCATGCTGCAGATAGCCCAGTATAGGGGTGATCCAAGATGGCTGATGGTCCTTCACTTGGGATATGCTGTGATCCGTGATGGAGGGTTGGGAGAGAGTTTCTTAGATTACAGACCGATTCTTGCCAGGGCTCTTCGTGCTGGCTAGTTTAGATAGAAGGTCTGCTCTGGAGTTCTGTTCTCTTGGGATGTGCTCTATCTTGACCTTTTCAAAACCTCTCAAAAGTTCCTAGACCTTGCTCAAGTATTTCTGCAGGAGGGGTTCTTTAGCTTGATAGTCACCTCGGATTTGGGAGGTTACTAGCTGGGAATCATTGCAAAGTGTGATCCGCGTTACCTCCATATCCTTTGCCATTATCAAGCCGATGATGCAAGCCTCATACTTGGCCTGATTGTTTGAGGTTGGGAATTCAAACTTTAGGGAGTGCTCCAAGGTTAAACCCTCCGAATTTTCCAAAATCACTCCGGCCCCGCTTCCTTTGGGGTTCGATGATCCGTCGGCAAAAATAGTCCAGAAGGCTTTCTTAGGGTAGCCGTTGTCTGTCGTGAGTTCCGCTAGGAAGTCGGACAACGCTTGGGCTTTTATTGCAAGTCGTGGTTCGTATGTGATTCCAAACTCTGAGAGTTCAATCGACAATGCAATCATTCGCCCTGCCAGATCTAGTTTGTGTAGCACTTGTCGGATAGGTTGGTCTGTTCTTACCACCACTGGGTGGCATTGGAAGTATTGTCGAAGTCTTCTTGCGGTGATAATGAGCGCAAATGCGACTTTCTTAACCTTTTGGTATCGAAGCTCGGGGTCCTGAAGGACCTTGCTTACGAAGTAGACAGGCTTCTGTCCTTCGTCGGTTTCCCAGATCAAGACTGAGCTTACGGCCTCATCGTGGACGGATAGGTACAAGTAGAGTGTCTCCCCGACATCTGGCCTTGCTAAGATAGGAGGAGAGGATAAGAGGTTTTTTAACGATGTGAAGGCGTCCTCGCACTCTTGGATCCATTCAAAACTTTTTTCCTTCTTGAGCAATTTGAATAGGGGGAGAGACTTGTGAGCGACTTTAGATAAGAATCTTGTGACGGCCGCTATGCGTCCCGTAAGCTGTTGTACTTCTTTGACGTTCCAGGGACTTCTCATGTTGAGGACGGCTTGACATTTATCCGGATTGGCTTTGATTCCTCTATTAGTTAGCATGAACCCCAAAAATTTACCAGCCTGGATCCAAAAAACACACTTTTCCGGGTTCAACCTCATATTGTACTTTCGGAGTTGTGCAAATACTTCCTCGAGGTCCGCCGTGTGCGATCCGCTATGTGGGGTCTTTACTATCATGTCATCTATATAGTCTTCTAGCATCTTTCCCACTTTGTTTTCAAAAACCTTGTTCATCATCCTCTGGTAGATGGCTCCTGCATTCTTTAGGCCGAAAGACATGACCTTGTAGCAGTAGGTCGCCCTGTCAGTAATGAAAGCGGTTTCATCCTCATCCCCAGTGTACATGGGAATCTGGTTGTACCCGGAATATGCGTCCATGAACGAGAGCCATCTGAACCCCGAGGAGCCATCCACTAATTTGTCCACGTTGGGGAGTGGATATGGGTCATTGGGATAGGCTTTATTCAGGTCGGTATAGTCTACACACATCCTTCATTTTCTGTTGGACTTTTTTACCAGAACCACGTTGGAAAACCATATGGTATAGGAAATTTCTCTGATGAAGTTGCCATTTAGTAGTTCTTTGACTTGGTCTTCGACGACTTACTGTCTCTCGAGTCCGACCTTCCTCTTCTTTTATGCGACCGGCCTGGTACCTTCTTTAATTGATAATCGGTGGCAAATAAAACTGGGGTCGAGTCTGGGTATGTCAGAGGAAGTCCAAGCAAAGAGGTCCTTATTTCTCAACAGGAGTTCCGATAGTTGTTGTTTCTCTTTTTCACCCAGGCGAGCTCCGATCTTGGTGACCTGTTTTGGGTTGGTCCCGAGCTGAAGAGACTCCAGTTCACATTCGGGCTGGGGATGAATACCTCGGATTTCTTCTCTAACGTCCAACTCTATCATTAAAATGTTAACCTGGTCGATAGCCAGGGTGGATACGACGGGGCTCGACCTCCGGGGCACTTTACAAATCTTCAAGCTCTCATTATAGCATTTTCTGGCAGCAACTTGGTCACCTTTAACATTGACAACATCGTTGTTTTTATTGAGGAACTTCATCACGAGGTGGGTGGTGGATACCACCTCTCCGAGGGCGTTGAGAGAAGGACGGCTTAGGATAATATTATAAGCCGAGGGGCAGTCCACAACCAAGAACTTTACCTTGATAGTCCTGAAGAGTTTAGATGATCCGAGGGTCAGGTGGGTTTCGTAATATCTGACCGGGACGATCTTCTCACCTGTGAAACTCGTCAGTTCTCCTACGTGGGGAGTCAAGTCGGATTGCGGGAGCTCCAACTTCTAATAGAGATCTAAGAACATAATGTCGGTTGAACTCCCTTGATCGACGAAAATTCGACGGACCTCAGCATTGGAAATTACCCCAGAGATGATGAGTGGGTCGTCGTGGTCCGGGATTATGCCGCCATAGTCTTCGTCTGAAAAGGTAATGAGAGGCACTTTTCTATTCTTCGCTTGTGTTCTTAGTTCTGAGTGGACTACGCTAAAAACTGTCATTCTAAGGGCTTTCTTTTGAGTTCCATTGGAAGATCCCCCTCCGGTAAAGCCACCGGCAATGGTATAGATTGTCCTGTTGGGCTCGGTGCGATGGTTGTCGTTATCAGTAGGGGGAGTGTTCTTGGTCCGGACCTGCCGATCGCTGTTATCTCGGTGAGGTGGAGTCCGGGATATTCTCCTAGGAGTTCTTGTCCTTCTTCTGCGCGGAGGGGATGGACTCCGACGCGGTGCACGCCTACTGTCTCGACGTCTATTGTCCCATTCATTATTTTGTACACGAAGGATATACTGCTGCAAGCATTCGGCCTTGATCAAAAATTCAATGGCATCGCGCAACTGATAGCAATCTTTTGTATCGTGGCCGTAGGACTTATGCCATGTGCAATGTTTGGAGTGATCCTTCTGCTTGTGTTTCTTGATAGGGAGCGGTCTTCGGACATTCTGAAACTCCATGTTTATCACTTCCCTTAAGATTGTTTCCCGAGGCGTGTTCAAAGGAGTGTAGTCAGAATAGTTTCTCCGTGGTGGGCTACCCTTTGGGAGTCGTGACCTTGAGGAATTTTGGTTTGGTTTTTGGTGAGAAGGCTCACCTTTATCCCATCTCCTTTGGTCTTCTGTTGCCTCCTCCAAGTAGACATACTTCTCGGATCGTTTCTGGAAGTCGGTCAGATTGTCCAGTTTCTTTTTTGCCAGGGACTTGAAGAATTCAGAGCTTATCCGGAGACCGCTCCTGGCATAATGCAAGGCTATTCTGTCTTCAAAATTTTCTACTTTGGTGCAGGCAGCCATAAAGCGCCTAACTTAATCCCGGAGGCTCTCGTCCTTGCCCTGGTGGATCTTAGCCAGAGATTCGATGGATTTGGGTTGTTCCTTACTCGTGGTGTATTACAGCAGAAAATGCTATTTGAGGTCCGACCAATCCACGATGGTTCCCCGTGGTTGGCTGGTAAACCACTTGAAGGCCCTCTTTTTGAGGGAGAGAGGGAAAGCTCGGCACAACAATTCCATGGATCCGCCATAGAAACGTAGGGACTGCTCGTAGGCATTTATGTGTTCCTAGGGGTCTGTGGTTCCGTCGTAAATTTCCAGGTTTGGAGGAAACTTGAAATTTCTCGGAACCCGGAACTCCATGAGTTGATTGGAGAAAGGTTGTTCCATAGTTCCGCGATTGCGGTTATTGTCCCCAGTATTGGGAATTCCCTCATCGTCGTGGGCCCTTCTTTTGTTATTTTCCACTTCGATCAGTCTGTCACCACGACGTGACTTTGGTTGGTTTTCATGCATGGCGCGCTGCATGTCTTCTAGCCTCCTGAATTGGTCATTGAGCAAGTCCATATGTTGCTGCAACATATCTTGAAATTGGCGTTGGGAACCCCGAGATTGATGTGTGCGTTCAGAGCGGGATGCACGATCATCGAACTCGTTGTTTGGGATTCCCAAACGTTGGTGTACCGGAATCCTGCGCTCTTGAAGGCTCTGATCACCTCTCTGGGCTGGGAACTCAAGTCTTTCCCTGAAAGAAATCCTATGCGATGGGTTAGGAGACTCCTCAGAAAAGGAGGTGGAGTGCCCATCACGTCGGCTTCCTGATCCGGGTGCCTGATTTCTCACAGCGGAGGTTTGAGTCGTAAGTGGAGGCAGTGGTGGTGGTGAACGTTGCATGTCAAGATCTTGTCTATGGTTGACAGAGGTTTGAGCAGTGTCTCTTCTCGAGTTTTGCCTCGTATTCACCATGGTTGGGTGGGATTAGAATTTTATGAATTCCCCACAGTCGGCGCCAATGTTCTGAAACAGATTCAGAGAGTACTTGAAGTAGGCACGCAACGGTGATTTCTCCTTCGAGCAGCAGCTGAGCGTGTAGCACAGGGGGGTGGGTACCTGCAAAGGGACTCCAACGCTCAAGTCAGGCAGTGCACTAGAAGCTTTTAGAGATTGGGTTGAAAGTTACCTTCTTAGGATGGCTCAACCATGTAGTTATAGAGCGTATACAGAATCCTAGTAGGATCCTTACTAAATGCAGGTAATTTAGGATTAGTATCCTGATGAGGATCTCATTCCCATTATTATAGGATACGTCCCTGTAAATCTGGGATTAAGATATGGAGAGTATCTAACCATCAAAGATATCTATAAATCCTATAATATCGTAAGTTGATGATTGGCAGTTATGGATATTTAGGGATTCATCCTTTGCGTGAATCTATCAGTCACGATGTTATATACTAAAACCGCTTAAGGGCCATAATCCGTGGTCCGGAATATGTCATGATTCTTTCTCTACGCCAGCTAGGAGGAGTCCGGTAGTGTGCATGTCGGGTTGATCCCATGGAGCGGGATCCCGGATCACGATCTAGAACACAATGTATATAAAATAATTATGAATCACATGTCAAATACATATCAAATATAAACTCTTTTAACTTCATTATTTTTATCTTTAGTATAATTATACTGAGCTCTCTTAAGATTGGTACTTATAATATTAACACCCTTTTTATTTGAGAAATTACTCATACTTTTCTTATTTTGTATTTTTAATGAGATTTTATGTAATATTTGTACATAAAGTATGCGAGATATATGTAATTTTGTAAACAAAAAAGATATTAGAGTGTAATAATAATATATAAAATTAAGAATGTGAGTATAATTTTCAAATAAGAGTATTAATATAATAAATATTAATTTTATAAAAGATCAATATAATTATTTTTTTATTTTTTAATAAAATTAAATTTAATTATAAGTATTTTTAAAAAAATTAATGAGAAAGGGGGGGCCGAGGCCCACGCATGCCCCCATTGGATTCGTCTCTGCTTGTGCATAAAAGGTTTGGCAGTTATACCTATCAATATTTGGTGGATAAGACAACTAAGAGGTTGTCTTCTTGGAAATCTAGGTTCCTTTCCTTTGTTGGGAGAATCACTCTTGTCAAGTCAGTTTTCTCCGCTTCACCTACTTACACTATGTAAACTGCATTGCTTCCTAAAGGAACTTTTAAGGTTTTAGAGAAGATAAGTCGTGGTTTTTGTCTGGGGATCTACCTCGGAGAGTAGACGCTGTCATTCAGTATCATGGAGAGAAGTTACCAAGTCAAAACAGCTTGGGGGATTAGGTTTGCGACAGATGAAACCTTTCAATGAAGCTCTTGTTTCAAAGCTTGGTTGGGGGTTGGTGAGGAAGCAAGATGCATTGTGGGTCTCTGTTCTTAGAAGTAAGTATCACTAGTAGTGTAATTCGGTGGTTTGGTTTGGTTCTTGAGAGAAAATAAATTCAAACTAGTTAAAATTAATTGGTTCAATTTTTTTGTATTTTTTCATAGTCAAATCTGAACTAAATCAAATCGAACATCTACAGATTGGTTTGGTTTGGGTGATCAGGTTGACTATTTTTTTAACACAAAAATCAACTAAACAATTATACATACAATACAGAAAAGTGCACATAATGTATCCTAAATTCCAAATAATATTAGAACATAGACTAACATTTGCTCTTCCAACAAGCAATGAATATTCAATTTCAAGTTGAGTCACACGATCATTGGTCTTTGAGATTTCCTGTTTATATCAAATTCTAAATTCTAAAATAGTGAGAAAAGAAAATTTCCTAAGTGGCTAAGTATCAAAAGTTCAAAATTGTACATAATATCTCTTGTACTATTATATATCTTAAAAAAAATGAGTTGACCTAACATTGGTTTGAACTTCAGCTTTTTATTTTTAGAATTCCTTCCAAAATTCAACCAATTTGAAAAGTATCTGTATGATACTAATGATGCTTACTTAATAGCATGTTATAAGCTAAACACCTGCTCTAAGTTTATTCGGTACAGATCTGGGAAGAGGCAGTACAAAACAAGTCACAAGACCAACAATCATATGTAATATCTGATGCGGATATCGGCAAGTGCACCGAATCGACAAAAGTAATAAAAAATGAGTAGAGTATCGTCCCACGAGGATTAAGTTATTAATTACTAAATTAACTAAAAATAATACTATTTAAGCTAACAAAAAGAGAGTTGGTAAAAATTAAATTAAAAAGAAAAATAAAAATCAGCAAACAATAAATTAAAGGGGTGAAAAACAATAATGTTAAAGCGTTAGGGTTCAGATTTCACTTGAACTTTTTAGATGCACACTCAAATATTAATTCAACTATGTTCTATTTCACTGATTTATGGTCAATTTCCAAAATTAATTCATACCCAATCCCTTGGTATATTAATCCTCTTACGCTGATTGAAATTAACTAATTCCTTAGTCTAACCCCAATTAGAAAGGCATTATCAAGAACGAGAGAATTAAAAGAAAGACCACATAACCCACAACGTCTATCCCTAACGATTGCAGAAGTTATGGTGTTTATCACAAGTTCTAAGTTCATGAAAATTTTTCCAAATCATACATAAACCCAAAAGATCATTCCCAAATTGGCCAGATTTAGAAAAGCATTAAGAATAGAGATAAACACGTAAATCATGAAATAGAAACATAAATTAAACCCATAAAAGAAAGTTACATCATCCAAGAACAAGATTCATCATCCCCCTAACAATGGAAAATTAGTTACACATGAAAAAAAAAGAACACAAAGGGAAGAATATGATAAACTCCATTGTAGAAAGGTGGAAAGGTTAAAGAAAATCTCTAATCTTCAATCCTAATTGCGCCCACACCACATTAGGGTTTGTGCCTCTTGACGTCTACTGCCTTCTCTCCAAGTGTCTAAAAGTATGTAAAAAGAAAAGTGTGAAAAGATGTGTTCAATTTGGTAAAACTTTCTTTTTTATAAGAATTTCACGCTGCTGTTACGCATCTAGCGCTCAAGTGCTCCTCTTTCAGCGCTCAGGCGCTGACCCACTAAAGTCACGGTGCAGCATACGCAATCAGCGCTCAAGCGCTCCTTATTCAAGGCCCAGCGCGGCCCATTAAAACAAGAATCCTCCACAAGACGTTGCGCGCTCAAGCGGTAAAGGCCCGGCGCAAGCAATTGCGCCTGGCAGAATTATTTTCTTTTCTTTTTTCTGCTTCTTTAAATGCCCAGTCTTCTCTATGTGCAATTACCTACAAAAACACACAATTAAAACATAATTTAAAATAACTAAAAATAAAAGAAACTTGAGAACAAACTTAATAAAAAAGATTAAAAAAAATGAAAACTCAAGATTTTGAACCGTAAAAATATGAATTTTTGCAGGTTCATCACTTCCCCAAACTTAAGCTTTTACTTGTTCTCAAGTAAAAGAAAATCAAAACAAAATAAAACAATCTAAAACTCAAAACAGATTCAAACATGGCAATACCGGGTAGTGAATATCATACATATCCTCAGAAACTGCTTCACAATCTAATTTCAAAGTGTCACACATGAACAACCTAATTATCACATCGTCTCTCACATACAACTCTTATGCACAAATGACTTCCTAAAAACATGAATGAAAGACACAATATCTTCATAAAGTACAAACCCAACTAGGTTCATAAAACTGCAAGTGCACATCAAACCCACATCCATAGGATTATTTTTCATCTTTCTCTCCACTAATGTAAACAACACACAACCAAGGATCAAAAGGGACTTTATAAGCTTGTAATGTAAAGTTAATGGTATGGGTTAAGAAAGAAGTGGTAGGAAAATGAAAACAAAAGTTGAGAAACAAAATCATGTAAATTTCACAATTCAACCCTCAAAATACTGAATAAGTGCAAAAAGGAGCAAAAGAATCAACACAATATTCACTTTCTTTTCTTCTTTTTCTTTTTCAACAATCTCCACCCCCAAACTTATTTCTTTGCAATACTTTGGGTAGACTTCTCTTCTTTTCTTTTTTTTTGAAATTTTTTTCTTTTTTCTTTTTTGAAATTTTTCAGCTCCACAAAACTTCATGCACAAAAATAACAAAGACTTGAATAATAAAATAATACAAGATATGCACTCAACAGAGGTTATGTAAGAGGAATTTTTTTTCTTTTTTTTTTCATATGGGTATGGGAAAAGGAAAATGTGGGTAAAAGAAAAGAAATAGAGGCCAAATAATAACAAAGCTGCAAAAGGGACCTAGGGATAAACTGTGTATACAGGTTGGCTTGAAAGGCTCAAACGGTCCAAAGAAGGCCCTTATCATTTCCTTAATCATGCACTGCCTAGGATTTCGCCTCAAGAGAGAATCAAACAACTTCTAGATGTAAATCATCCACACACATGCAATCCCATAAACTTTCTCTAAACTTGACATGCAATTAAATTCTAAAGTCTATCAATCATAAAGATGGGAAGGACATTTATACACAATTGAAACAATAGAGATAAATGCAACTCATAAATTATTATGTGCTATCCCAAGAAATCAAATCAATCCATAATTCAAACAATCATTGGATAGTCAATTCAACACATCGGCATGCATAAAATGACTCAAAACACAATAGGGATGATGATGACAAAATAAAAAGAACAAATAACAAAATGAGTAAATGCAAGAAAGGAAAAGAAAAACTCTTTTTGGCGGCCGACAACTATATACATCCCCTACAAAGGCTTCGAACTCAGGGAGGCACCTAAGCCGACTCAACATTAGCAAACTTCAAGACAAAGAGAAATGTTAGTCAATAAAATAAGAAAATAACAAAATAAAAATAAAAATAAAAGAGAAAAAGAGAGAAAATTTGGGTTGCCTCCCAAAAAGTGCTTGTTTAACGTCATTAGCTCGACGTTGCCTTTTATTCATCAAGGTGGCTTGAAGCAAGAGAAGTAGGATGTCATTTTTCTTTATCTCGTTGCCTCCATACTCATCCTTTGCCTTTGGAATCAATCTGCAATAAATCAGTGGAAGCTGGAGGATCTTTTTCAAGTACAGCACTTTTAGAAAGAGGAGATCCATTCTCCTTTTCATCAACCATCTTGGGAGAAGGAAAATCAGCATTGACTGATGATGAAGGACTCTTATTAGCCAAATCCTGTAGAGGCTTGTCTTGAATGCATTTGACAGGGGCATAGAGATCTGATGTCAGTGCAGATTTATCAAAAACATTAATAGTCACCTGATCACCATCCACCCTCAAAATAAGCTCTCCTCTAGGCACATCAATCAACGCTCCTGAAGTAGCCAAGAACGGTCTTCCAAGAATCAGAGGAATATCAACATCCTCATCCATATCCAAAATCACAAAATCAGCTGGGAAAATGAATTTGTCAACCTTCACTAGCAAATCTTCCACTATACCATATGGGTGCTTAATTGATCTATCAGCTAGTTGAAGAGACATTGTAGTTGGCTTCACTTTATCAATCCCAAGCTTGCGGAGAATTGACAATGGCATTAAATTGATGCTAGCCCCTAAGTCACATAGAGCTTTCTCAATAGTCAACTCACCAATAGTGCACGGAATAGTGAAACTACCTGGATCTTTTAATTTAGGAGGTAGTTTCCTCTGAATTATAGCACTGCACTCCTCAGAAAGTGCCACAGTCTCATCTTCTTTTAGCTTCCTCTTCTTTAACAGCAAATCTTTCATGAACCTTGCATAAGAGGGCATCTGCTCAAGTGCCTCAGTAAAAGGAATGTTAATCTGCAGCTTTTTGAAGACTTCTAAGAACTTGGAAAACTGCTTTTCTTGAATCTCCTTCCTGAATCTTTGAGGATAAGGAAGTTTAGCATAAAGTGAAGAATCAACTATTTTCTTCTCACATTCCTTCTTCTTCCTCTGCCACTTTGGTTGCTCCTCTTTAGCTTCTTTATTACAGCACTCTTGAGATGGGACATCTACAATGGAAACATCAATTTCCTTAACTGGTCCATCCAAAGTCTTGCCGCTTCTCAGTGTAATTGCATGACATTGTTCCTTTGGATTGACAACAGTATCACTCCGGAAGGTGCCTGGAAGTCTCTCTTGAAACTGTTTTACTATCTGCCCCACTTGATTCTCTAAACTTCTAATTGCCGCCTCATGATTCTTAAAATTGGCCCTCGACTCTTCCATAAAAGTTGAAGTCTGTTGCATAAAAACAGAGGCATGCAAAGAGAGTTTCTCCACTATAATCTCAAGAGGATACTTCTTCTCTAGTTGAGGATTCAATGGTACAGTTTGATTGCTCCGAGAAAAATTGGGATGATTCCTCCACCCTGGATTATATGTATTTGAAAATGGAACACCCTGAGGTCTGGAAGGATTACCCATATAATTTACCTGCTCTTGAGAACTAAAACCAGAATTGCTTGCCTCATATCCACCATTAGCATGATTACCTCCACAGAAATCACAAATTAACCTTTGATGGTTCACAGAATTTACCTGCATACTCTTCACTTGCTTAGTTAGGTTGGCTAACTACTGAGAAATACTTTTGTTTTGAGCAAGTAAGGCATCGAAAGTACCAAGCTCCATCACACTTTGTCTGACTAATGCTCTCCCACTAGGCAACTGATATTCATTAGTGGCCATAACCTCAAATAATTCTTGAGCCTCTTCAGGAGTCTTAGTGTTTAAAGACCCACCTACAGATGCATCCACCATAAGTCTTGTGGAATGATTTAAACCATTATAAAATATTTGTACCTGTTGCCAAACCTCAAATGCATGGTGAGGACATCTCCTTAATAGCTCCTTGAATCTCTCCCATGCTTCATAGAGAGATTCTCCCTGATTCTGAGTAAAGCAAGCAATCTCACTCCTTATCTTCACAAACATTGATGGAGGAAAGTATCGAGTCAAAAATTTGCTAACCAAATCCTCCCAAGTAGAGATGCTCCCTTGTGGCTGGGCTTGTAGCCAGCTCTTTGCTTTATCTCTGAGCGAAAATGGGAACAGTCGTAATCTAATGGCATCATCAGTAACGCCATTATACTTAAAAGTATCGCAGAGCTGTAAGAAATTGGCAATGTGTAAGTTTGGATCTTCGATGGCCTCACCCAAAAATTGATTCTTTGCACCATTGTAGAAGTCTTGGTTTAATCTCAAAATTATTGGCTTTCGAATAGCGGGGACGCATAATACTTGGTAGAAATATTCTCAAATAGATGGGGTGGCATAGTCACCAATGTACGTCTTCGCTCTGTGATTACAACAATTTCGCCATCTTTTTCTCTACTTCTTCAAGCTTCTTCCTTTTTCTAATTTGCTTTGCTTTTACATTTTGCTCTGTTTCTCTCTATCTCTCAGTATCAAAAAATAATTCTTCCGATTCTAGAGAACCTTACATAAACAACCAAACAAGCAAACCAAAGTGAAGTAAAGAAGGAAATTAAAAATAAAAATAAAAATAAATGACTAATAAAAATAAATCAAGAAAAACAAAGAAACAAATTAAAAGGAAAATTAAATGAAAAAAATGAAATTAAATAAGAAAAATAATTATCTATAAATAAAATAAAAATTAAAGAAAAAATAAAATTAAAATTAAAAATAAACAATTAAAAAAATTTAAACAAAGAAAAAAATGCTCAAATTAGTGTCTTTTCTACTATTATTTAATATTAATAACAATAATCCCCAGAAGCAAATGCCAAAAAGTTGATGCGGATATCGGCAAGTGCACCAAGAATCGACAAAAGTAATAAAAAGTAAGTAGAGTATCGTCCCACGAGGATTAAGTTATTAATTACTAAATTAACTGAAAATAATACTATTTAAGCTAACAAAAAGAGAGTTGGTAAAAATTAAATTAAAAAGAAAAATAAAAATCAGCAAACAATAAATCAAAGGGGTAAAAAACAATAATGTTAAAGCGTTAGGGTTCAGATTTCACTTGAACTTTTTAGATGCACACTCAAATATTAATTCAACTATGTTCTATTTCAATGATTTATGGTCAATTCCCAAAATTAATTAATACTCAATCCCTTGGTATATTAATCCTCTTACGCTGATTGAAATTAACTAATTCCTTAGTCTAACCCTAATTAGAAAGGCATTATCAAGAACGAGGGAATTAAAAGAAAGACCACATAACCCACAACGTATATCCCTAGCGATTGCAGAAGTTATGGTGTTTATCACAAGTTCTAAGTTCATGAAAATTTTCTCAAATCATACATAAACCCAAAAGATCATTCCCAAATTGGCCAGATTTAGAAAAGCATTAAGAATAGAGATAAACACGTAAATCATGAAATAGAAACATAAATTAAACCCATAAAAGAAAGTTACATCATCCAAGAACAAGATCCATCATTCCCCTAACAATGGGAAATTAGTTACACATAAAAAAAGAAGAACACAAAAGGAAGAATATGATAAACTCCATTGTAGAAAGGTGGAAAGGTTGAAGAAAATCACTAATCTTCAATCCTAATTGCGCCCACACCACATTAGGGTTTGTGCCTCTTGACGTCTGTTGCCTTCTCTCCAAGTGTCTAAGAGTATGTAAAAAGAAAAGTGTGAAAAGATGTGTTCAATTTGGCAAAACTTTCTTTTTTATAAGAATTTCACGTCATTTACTACGTGGCCCAGCGCTCAAGCGCTCTCTTTCGGGCTTCAGTCCGACCCACTAAAGTCACGGTGTAGCATACGCAATCAGCGCTCAAGCGCTCCTTGTTCAGCGCTCAGGCGCTGGCCCATTAAAACAAGAATCCTCCAACGCATGTTGCGCTGGCCACGGTAAAGGCCCATTTCAAGCGCCAAGCGCCGGGCTTCTGAATTATTTTCTTTTCTTTTTTCTGCTTCTTTAAATGCCCAGTCTTCTCCATGTGCAATTACCTACAAAAACACATAAAAACACACAATTAAAACATAATTTAAAATAACTAAAAATAAAATAAACTTGCGAACAAACTTAATCAAAAAGATTAAAAAAAATGAAAACCCAAGATTTTGAACTGTAAAAATATGAATTTTTGCAGGTTCATCAATATCTCTTCCCATCTTATCAAATGAGAACATCAATGCATGTTATCATACTCGCAAAAGTTGATTAAACAAAGTTTGAAATACTATTAAGGCTAAGTAAGGTAACATGCATGTTTACCCAAAAAAGTTAAATGCAGAAACTGGAAATATATGAAGAAATGCATAGACAAGTCTTATAAGGAAAATTTCTTTCACATATCTTTGCTGAGAACTTAATTTTAAAGAACCTTTTAAGAAACATGACTTGACTAACAGTATAACTAGTAACGGGGTTTTCAACCCATAACCAAGTAATGAAACACACCCAGAATCAAAATCATAATATAATGACAGAAACATTGACGAGGTATTTGATATATTCTCTACTTTATTATAGTGGTACTACTCTCATGCATCTCAACCTATGGTTTTCATTGAATTTAAAGCAACTCTCTCCACTTTTTTTTGTTTTTTTTTTCACAGCAACAAAAAGTTACATTTGTTAAACACCCATATCACAAGTAAAACAAAATATTTACTTTTATTTTCTTTTAGCAACTTCTTTTTTTTTCTCTTGATAAAAGAGATATTTGAAGAATTTTTACAAACACAAAATAGACTTTTTTAGTATCATACCAATAGACCTCAACAAGTCCCCTTCGCAGTTCCAGATTGCTACTCCTATTCCATACGTTCCTATAGATGGAAACCAGAGCAATTAATCATGGCAATCAACCTCAACAAGAAGATATGAATATTCTGTACAGATTTAGATATTAATTATTCTAGTAGAATGTGTATATTTCAAATCCAATTAATCATAGTAATCAACCTCAACAAGAAGCAGAGCAGCGGCGGTAAGGAGCGTGACCAGAGCAGAGCAGGAAGCGAGCGACTAGACCAGCGCGACCAGAGCAAACAAGCAAGAGCAAGCGCGATGAGAGTAGCGTGACCAACGACCAAACCAAGGAGAACAAGCGACGACCAGACCAGAGCAGGAAGTGAGCGGTGGCAGGGGTAGGAACAAGCGGCGGTAGCGTTCAAAAGAGTGGGTAGGTAGGAGTAAGACAGCAAGCGAAGAAAGAAAGAAAGTAATGATAAAAATCAAAACTTTCTAAAGTTAAAGCAGGAGGCAGCAAAGCATAAAAAAATGGTTTGGTTTTAAAATTTTTAATCTGAAAATTAAATCAATCAAGCTTTAATTGGTTCCGATTTTATCCTAACCAATCAATATATCCAAATCAAACCGAAACAACTTCGAATTAATAGGATTGATCGGGTTATCCGAACTAATTTACATCCCTAAGTATTAGTGTGGGGATGACTATGTCCCGATGGTACATAGAAAAGCTTCTTCATTCCACTTGTGGAAGGGAATATGTACTACTTGGAAGCATGTCGTGTCCAGTATTCGATGAAATGTTGGCAATGGGTCGAAAGCCAAGTTCTGGACTGATTCTTGGCTGCTATCTAGGGTAATCTTATGTAATGTGGCATTGGTGAACATCTTCGATTCTAACCCTATGTTTGGATGTTTTTCATTAAAAGAACGGAACAAAATAGGTGGGAATGAAGTAGAAAAGAAAGGAATGAAATGGAACATAGTTTCCATTCTCTTTGTTTAGAAGTTTCATTAACGGAACGGAACAGAACGGAATGGAATTACCTATGTGTTCCCCTCATTCCACGTTAATTTTGGGGGAAACAAAAGTTAGGCATTTGAGGAGAAGAGATGAGAAATGATTTCTCATGTGTTCTGTTCTGTTCCCATGTATTTTAAAACTCTCAAATAAGAGAAGTTATTTCTGTTTCATTCATTGCCTATCATCCAAATATAGTGTAAAGCTATGAGACCTGTGGCTTTTTAGATGGGTTTGCATGGTTCTTGAGACCGGGATACCCTCCATCATATGCTTCCAACTTCGGTGTGTGCTGAGATTGCGTGCTTTCCTCAGTCTAGAGCTAATACGGCAGTGGTTTTTCCTATTTGGATGCACACTTCCATAGGTGAGTTCTCTACCAAATCTGCGTACCATTGGATCTCTGGAAGTTTAGACTATTTTGGTGACCAGCTTTGGAGAAGAATATATCGTCGGCCAGGACCAAAGCGAATGAGATGCTTCCTTTGGAAAGTTTTGCACAATGGAGTTGTGACTAATGATTTTCGGGTCAAGCACCATTTCTCTTCCTCAGACATCTACCCTAGATGCAATTCAGCTACTAAAGATGCTATCCATGCTTTGCGGGATTGCCTGCTATCAGCGTTTGGTTAAGGTTAATGAAACCATCTGATTGGAATGTTTTCTTTGCTGGTACAGTTCACGAGTAGTTGGAAGCCTGTCTCACTCGTAACATAGGGAGAAACCATGCTTCTCATTGGCAGCTAGTTGTGGGATTTGGTGTTTGGTGCATTTGGCTCAACAAACTAAGTGGTGTTCAATGATGAGTCAGCGGATCCTTCCAACATTTACCTCTCTATTCTTTAGCAAGTAGATGAGTTATTGGGGCTGAACTTATCAGACTTGAATAAAGTTGCATCGAGTAATACTTATCATCAAGTAGTTGTGGAGTGGTCCTTTCCCGTAGGCACCTAGATTAAATGTAATGTCGATGGTAGTTGCATATTTGGTGGGAGCCAAGTTGGCTATCGTGGTGTTTTCTGGGATAACAATGGATCTTGGCTCTTCGATTTTACTAGGAACTTGGGTAGAGGTTTTGTTTTCCTTGCTGAGTTGTAGCCCACTTATACTAGTGTCCCTTTGGCGTGGGAGAAGAATTTTCAATCCCTTTGGATTGAGTTTGATAATACCTATGCAGTTTCTTTCGTGATAAATGGTTGCCCTCCATGCTATCCTGTTGCAGGTGTTGTGAGTAGGATTCACAATTATTTGAGGAAGTCTTGGAAGATCTGGGTCACAGTTACAAGGAAGGCAATAGAGTAGCTGATTTTTGGCTAATCTATCCTACACTTTTGGTATTGGCCTCCATGTTCTGGACTAGCCTCCTCCAAGTTGTGGTAGACTTCTTCTAGATGATCTTCAGGGTGTTTCTTTGTTGAGAAGTGTGGCTTTTGTTTAGGGGCTTAGCACCTCCTACTCAAAAAAAAAAAAAAAACCCAACTATCACCACCTTTAGTTTTTTTTCCCCCATTTCTTGCCCCAACACTAGAACAACACTCTTTTCACTACACATTAAGGGTGTTTAAATTCAATCTAAATTTAAAATCAAATTAAAAAATCAAAATTCAATTATAACTGAATAAGTTTGGATATTTTATTATTGATTTTTAAAAATCAATTGGATTAGATCGATTTTTTATTTTAATTTTTAAAATTAATTCAATTTAATTCAAACCAATTAATATTATATAATATAATTTATTTGTTATTTAATTTATATTTTTATTTATAATAATTCTAATGTCTCATATATTTCTTTCACTTTATATGATTAAACATTCTTTTAAAGGTATGAAATGAACTATTTTTCTTTTTCTTTTTTTTTCTTTTTTTTTTTTTTTCTTTTTAATATGCTAAATTATTTTTAATTCACACAAATTTAGATAATTTTTTAATTAAAATCTAATTAAATCGATCTAATCTAAATCAATTTTAAATGAATTAAATTAAATTAATTTTTAAAATATAATTAATTCAACCTAATTTAAATTTATATAAATAATATTATTTAAAACAATTAATTTCGAGTTTAAATTAATCCAACCTGAGCCACAAACACTGTTATACACAACACAACGGAGATCATGCTATTGGCTCCTCACCACTTGCACTACAAAGGTACACTACCACACGCCCAGTGGCCACTGGCTGTTTCTGACGCCACTACCCTAAAGAAACACTCTTATATTTTTATATTAAATAGTATATATATTTATTTTTATATTTTATTTAATATTATTTATTATATATATATATTTTTTATTTTCTCTTACTTAATTTTTAAAAATAATGTGAACAGTCATATACTCTTAAAAAATATATATGACTAACATTTTCCCTCTCAAGAAACACCCTCCTGCATATAAATACTATAACAGGGAAAAAAGGAGTGGGGTGTTCTGGTTTTAGATATTAGCTATGAAGCATTCACGCCAATTTTTAGGCGTATTTGAGTATTGAATATGTGTTTGTATTTGATATATGAAGATGTATATATGATATATGTGTCTTATATATTTAAATATATCTGATTAAAAAAATTATTTTTTGACTTTGATATATCTCAACACATCTTAAACATATTTAGACACGTCTCAAACACGCTTAAACACATCTTAAATATACTTAAATATGTTTAGAATACAATTTAAATACGATTTATTAATATTTTTTAAAAAATTAAAAAATATATAAAAATGATATTGACATATATTAAAATATTATAAATTTTTTAAATTTTATAATTATAATATGTATATATAAATTAAGTTATTTAATTTACTTATATATATGTCATATGTTCACTTAATTTATATATATGTCATATGTTCACTTAATTTACTTTTATATATATATATATATATCGTGTTCATATTTGTATTTCATATGATATTAATTGCTTGAGAATCTTGAATAAAGATCAGATAACAAATGAGGGGGCTTTTGGGAGTTGAGCTGTTATAATTTGAGAGGAAGTACAGAGAGGAGTCAGGTGCTATGATGCATCTTATTAAGTTTGAGTGTATCATATATCTTACATTTTACTTATTATTATAAGTTTTTTTTTAGAAGTTTTTTCACTGCCGGCATTGTTTAGCTGAGACTGTTCACTTGACACTGTTTACGCATACTATTAACCAATGGGTACTGTTCACCACTGGTGTTGTTCACCGTCCAAATGTACTATTCACCAGTGACACTGTTCATATTTTAAAATTTAAATAACTAAAATTATTTTTTAAAGTTATAACTGTGTTTGTTAAAAAAATTTATAAATTTTAATTAATAATATTTATACAATTATATAATTTTAAAAAAATAAAGTTACCGATTTTCTTAAAATTGTAACTATATTTGTTAAATTTTTTATAAATTTTAATTAATAATATTTATACATTTATATAACTTGAAAAATTAAAAATAATTAACAAACAGCGTATATTAACCTACCAACCAATGACAATAATAATAATAGTATGTTAAAAAATATAAAACTAAAAAAAATTTAAAAAAAACCCTGTTAAATAAATTTTTTATAATTAATCTAAATCATTAATTTATTTTATAAATAAATTAATATCTTAAATTAGATAGTGTACCGTCCACCCTCTCTAAGAGGGTTTAGACTCACCCCATAGAGAAAGTAGGATCCGGTTTGTCTCCAACAAGCTGCACTTCCAGCAGTTGTTGGAACAAATTTTTACCATTTATCTCTTATTCAACGATTAATATTAATTTAAAATTAATAAATATTTTAAATATTAAAATATAAAATAAAAATATTGACCGTTAGATAAAAAATCAATGATTGAGATATTCCAGCCGCACCTCCAGCGGCTGGAGACAATCCGAATCCAGAGAAAGTACCAACAACTCAAAAACACAGTACCTAGTCACAAACTCCCATCCGCCGAGTCCATGCCCATAGAAACATCAGCTTTGGCAACCTGAAAACAAAACAAAGCAACCATTCAATGTGGCCAGAAAATTCAATTCAGAAACAGAAACCCAAATACATCATCTCATCCCAAATCTACACCCTACAATAGCCAAGAAATCATCCCCAAGCACTTCCATTCTCAATCCAACACCGTTCACAGAATCCACTAAGCATAGCATCAGCAACCCAAACCAAACCCCCTGCAGATCAATCACAGTCTCCTGTGACCCAAACGCCAACCGCATAACAGGGTCTCAACCCCGCACAACCGAATCCCAGCCATCATTCCTTGCCACAGCCACCAACTCCACGAACCGCGCATCACCGCCTCAGCTTCCCGCTGCCAGCGATGAGCCTCCACCGCGCCGGCCCCTGCTTCCGCCAGCCGCTGTTCTCTCCGGCCACGCGCCATCATTGCTGGAATCCCTTGTTCCTGCGCTCCAACTGAGACCTGAATCTTCCCCTTGTCGTTTTTTTTGGGGGGGTTGTATTTCTTTTTTTGGTCTACATCCCCTTGTTATTTTTATTTGGGTTGGTTTTAAGTTGATGTTGCTATGAGTTTTGGGCTACTCACCTTGCTTATGGGTCAATTCTTGATGGGTCGAGGTGGACTTTTGGGCTTATTATTGTGTTTAATGTTGATGAAGAATGGCTGATGAGTTTGGGTTTCATTCTTTTTTGTTAAGTTAACTTGTTTGGTTTGTATTTTTGTTTCTAAAGCAGAAAAATAACAAAAAAAGGTAAAATAATTTAATAAAATAGAGGTAAATAAGGTATTAAAAATAAAAAAAGGAGGATTTGATTAAAAAAAGAGAGGAGAAAAGTGAAAAAAATCCAAAAAATAAATAAAATGCAAAATACTAAAATACAAGAAAATCAAAAATATCTGAGTTACCTTGTCTACGTTATTTTGAATGCTTGTGTGACCATGTTTAATTTTGCTCAATGGTATGTTCTATTACTTAGTTTTGAAGTGTTGTGACTTGGATGATTAATGAAAAATAAAAAAATCTTCTTGATCCATGCAACAATTTACGATGCTGGTTGTATGGTTCATCTTCAAGTATTGTAAGAATTGTAAAAGTTTATTGTGTAATTTTGCTATCTTGAACCTTATACATAAGTGAATTTGTTTTCAAATAAAAGTTTTTTATAAAACAAAAAAAAACTTTTTGAAATTAAATCTTCATATTTTACTTGTTATTCTTTGTGATTAATTATAGTGTTTCTATCTATCTTTATTTTAAAAAGGGATAAAATAAATAATTTTGAGTGTATTAATTTACACAATTAACTTAAGATAATCATTTTTAGAATGGACTATATAAAGCATTAACACATTTCTTATTTATAATTGATTCTCGAATTTAATCTTGATTTTAAAAAACAATTTCTTTTAATAAGTTTTTTTAATATTTTCTCAACTTAAATAAACTTTGATCGCAACTTCCCATCAATCATATTTTTTCAACTCTTATATTCTTACATCAAACAGTACATATATTCTTTTTTACATATCATTTAATATCATTCATTATACATAATTTTTTATATTATTTTCTCTCACTCAATCACAAATCTTAAAAAAGATGTAATCAGTAATACACTTCTAAAAAAAAGTATAAGAGTAACATTTTCCTATTTTTTTGGCCGACCCTTGGTTATCCGGTTGCTACAGAAGTGCCTTAAAAATACAGCAATGGATGTCATTCTACTGTTTGAATATGCATATCACAATGAAAGTGTCTTAAAGCTTCACCGTGCGGTCTTTTATTAAAATTATTCTTAAATGTAACTAATGACGATGATGATATTTGCATAAATGGGTGATTGTATGTATACATATTTGTATTTTATATAGATACATTTCCTTATTTTTCAATTGTGTGTAGATAAATACGTAAACCATCTATCATCTACTTCATTCAATAATAGTTTCAAGATTTATATTTTCTATATTATTTACTACCTGACTTTTATGAATTTGAACTTCTTCCTTTTTATCTCAATTTTATTTTTTTGTAAATTACTAATTTTTTTTATACTTAGAAATATAATTTTCATATGATATATCTTTTTATTTTTCCCTTTGCATCTTCTACTCTTTTTGGTGGATCAATCAAGCTACATTTTAATTATCTGAAAATTTGACCCGTAGTTTTTGACAAAGAGGAACTGTACTACTGAAGATACCAATTTTTACGCTATTTAAGTTTCAACCCAAATGTTCGGACGTTTTTCCTCGCTAAATCTATCCAAAAATGAAAAACTAATTAGTCTTTTGTATTCTGTCTATCTGGGTAAATAACACTACTATAAATGATGGTTCAAAACTTAATAATGTTGGAGTACTTCTGCCTTTTCAAGGTTATATATCTAACGCAAAGCTTCCTGACTAATGAGCTAAATTTTCTATCTTAGCTTAAATCAATAAATAATTCTTAATTAGTCATGATTTATCATAAGTATTTGAATTATTATTTGACACATGTAAAGTTATGAAAACTATCATAAAATTACACTAATTTTTAAAAATACTTTTATATATGTCAAATAATAATTTGAATATTTAAAAATGATATAATAAATTATGTTTAATTAAGAATTTCTCTAAATTAACAAGGTTTACTTGACTCGAAGTTAAGAGGGGTTCCTAACATCAGTCTTGATGATCACAGATGTGGTATGTAAGGATAGCTTCGACAATTCTGCTGCTGGTTGTGTGTTTGTAAGCCATGATCAAGGGGTATTAATTCATAAATAAGCATTCCCAATTTAGGTAGTCGGATATTTGGATGTCAAAGTTCTAGCAGTATTTTGTGCTCTTACAAAGGCACACTGGATTGGAGATACATAGTTACACAGAATAGTCATATAATTTGTAGTTATCTTGTAAACATGGTTATAACAAGTTAAGTAGTTAACAAACCATCTTCTTGTTGTGATGCTACTTGCAGTTAGTCTAAGTCTAACTAGCATTTTTGACCTGGGAAATTTTTCTTTGGTATCAAAAGAAAATTCCCAGCTCAATAAATAATCACGGAGCTTATAATCGTTATTAATTTTAAAGAAGTCTTGATGTAGCAAAATGAATAGCGAATGAAGTATAAGCAAGAAAAAATTATGAGTATTATCTTTTATTTATTTATTTATTTTTCAGGACGGGAGGACTCAACACTATAGGATACGTCCTGGGGAAGCTCACAAAGGCCCTCACAGGGAGGGGGAGGGGGAGGGGGTGGGAAAAGGAACGGAGTACCTTGTGGCTTCAAATCTCAGTGCTCTTCTTATATGTCTCACAGTTCAACCAACTAAGCAATCTCAAGGAGACTTTAAGTGTTAATGCTAGACTTCTTTATTCGTATGGTGCAATTATAATTTGATTTTATTAATTTAGTATAAGTCATGTTTTAATTTTTAATATGGTGTAACAAATCGTAGAAGAAAACTATGACTTAGTAACAGATTTTTTCTTTATTATTTTAATAAAATCGTGACTTAAGATCACAACTTATACTTTTATTATAATTTTTTAATAATTATGGGTGAAGATGTGACATCAACCACAACTTATGCTAGATTGTTTTAATATATTATTATTTAATGTAAATCATGGCTCAAGAATACGACTTGCACAAGTTGTTTTTTTTTTTTGTGTTTTTTAAAGTGAATTTGTGAGCTGGTGCTGAACAAAACTCTGCTTGTTTCAAGCCGAATCGTACTATTCCTAGAGAACCTGACCTTAAAACAGCACATAGAGCCCAAAGGATGAGGTTTGTGGTTGCAGATGTGTAGTGTTCAGTGAAATTTTGTTGAAGATGAATTTTCTTTCTGAAATATTTGTGCTTTACAGACCAAAAATGATGAGGAGAAAGAGCATTTGACCGTGGCTGCCCCCATATTCAAAGCACGCCCATTAAATAGAAAAGTTGGTACTTGCTGTACATATAAGTGCTTTTGTTTGGTTAATTTTGGGTGCATAGTTGCCATCATCCCATCTAATTTTGTTCATAAATCATATTCTAGATTCTTGATGCTCCTTTAAAGCCACTTCCCAAAAGGAGCACTCCACGGTTGCCAGAATTTCAAGTAAGCTCGAGTTTTGATACTTGATTTTTTTTTATTGAGTTTTTGAAAATCAATTACATCAGTTAAAATTTCGAATTTGATTTTTAAAACTAATTCAATCAAATTTAAATTGATTAATATTATATTATATTATTTATTTATTATAGAATTTATATTTTTAATTTTAATAATGTTAATTTTTCACACATTTTTTTTATTTTATGTGATTAAATATTATTTTAAATATGTAAAATGAGTTATTTATACTTTCTATTTTTTATTTTCTTTTATTTATTTTATTTCTTTTTAATAGGCTAATTGCTTTTAACTCGTCAAATTTTTTGCTTAAAATTTTTTAGGTCAAAAACTAATTAAACAGATTTAATTCAAATTGATTTAAATTAGATTAAATGATTCAATTTTTAAAATATAACAAGTTCAATCTAAATTAATATAAAACATATTATTTGGATTGATTGATTTTTTTATTCAAAATCAATTTAAACCGAATCACGAACACGGTTACTCACATTCAGTCTCCAAATGCTTCAAGACTTCAAGCCTAGCACCCAATGGTCAGTAAGAGATATAAGTTCTAATACGTTAAATTTTATCTTTTAATAGATCTAATCGAAGGAATTTATTTCTATATAATATATCTCTAACTTAATATATACGTTAGAATTATATTATAGGGCGTGAGTAAAATGTTTAAACTTTATTTAAATGAATTTTAAAATCGTAAAAAGTAAGAAATAACAAAAAGTTGTTAATATATGGAGTGAAAGTGAAGGAATATGATATTTAATTTTTCTGACACACATTGAGAAAGAAATCATAAGAGATTATGGCTTTATATTTGTATTGATAATTATAGTTTTTTGGTTTTAAAAAATTAGTTAAATATAAAAGTATAATATTACTTTTTTTGGTGAAATATAAAAGTATAATATTAAATAAGTTGTTTTGAATTAATCCTTATGTCGACACACTAATTACCAAAAACATGAGACCTTTTATGGAAATGCGTAGGAAACATGTTTTGTTACCTTCAACTATCTTTATTAACTTTCATGATATTTATTGATAATTTTATAGATTCTAGTAATAGTATTTTTCAACTGAATTCTTCATTCCTGTTACACCTATTATCTAAAGATTGTGGCGATGGTTGAGTAAAGCTTAAAATGCAGACAGTAGAAATAAAAGATATCTCAGAGGAAGACATTTTGACGTAGGAATGAAGATCATCTCTTCTTATTTTTTATCTTTTTTATCTTTTTATTTAAATTTTAATAAATATAAAATAAATTAAGTAATAAAGAAACATATAATTAAATTTATAATATTTATTAAAATTTAAGAAAGAGATAAAAAAAGAGACAGTGTAATCCTTATTCTTGATGTTGACAAACATACATGAAACATACGCAGGAAAGTAGATAGGGTGGTTGGAATTTTCCTAAAAGAAAATAATAATTGCATATTATTTTTGTACATTGTGAACACTTAATTTTGTTTAGATCTTTAAAATATTTTTTAATAATAAAAATAAAATAGTAATTTCTCTTTTTATTAATTATCTTCATTTCTTTAGTTTTTTATCCAGATCAAATATAGCCCAATAAAAATATATGCTCTGGTCCATTTAGCTACTTTGGCTCATTTGGTTTAAAGTTTCAAAAAAAAAAAAGGAAAAAAGCAAACAACGTAGCAGCAATAGCCAAATACTTGGGCGAAAAGCTTTAATGCAATTGAGTGAGGCAGGCCTTGAAGAAAATGAAAAGGAGGCCATCGTTACAGAAGCAAACAAAGCCAAGAAGAACAGGACAAAAGACATGCAAAACAATAAATAAAAAAGAAACAAACAAAAGAAAGACAAAAAAAAGGGGGGTGGTAGCAGCTTAGACCACCAATCTTCGCAAGTCAGTAGCAGCAGAATGAACAAAAAGGAAAAGCAACAGATCTTGGGAGGAAGAGAGACATGGAACAGAGGAATGAAGCATCAAATGGTGAAGGAGCTGCTGTCTCTGATGCAACTCTTGCAGCTACTGCCTTTGATGCAGCTCTTGTAGCTGCTGTCCCTGATGCAACTCTTGCAGCGTTGAACCACAGATACATAAAACGGGATAGGGGCAGGAAAAGAGAAAAAGAAAGCAAGTTTTAAAGCCAAAAACAGAGAGCCGACAGGGATGACAATCTCGTGCTGCCCAAGCCAAGCCAGAGGAAAGGGACTGCATTATTTCTCATGCATGCCAAGCCAGAGGAAAGGGACTGCACTATTTCTCGGGCATGCTAAGCCAGAATTGCTTGGTGCCTATATAAAGGGGAACAATGTAAAGAAAAGGGGTTGATTGCTGGTTCTTTTGGTTCAGAGGGGGGATTTTCCTTTGTTTACGCCTTTTCTTCTTGGTTAGAAACTTTGAACTCACTTGCAGCTACTGTTTGCTACTTGTGAGAAAACTGGGTATTGAGAGAAAGTGAGAAGTGAGTTTGTAACGAAAAAGAATTGAATAGAAAGAAACTTTCAGTTTTTGAAACTCTCAGAGGTATTTTGTTTCGCTCTTTCATTATGCACCTTGACTTTTGTCATTATTGCCTGCATCTGAATAGTGAGGATTGTTGATTTTTTCTTTCTCTATTGTTTTTTTCCTCTTGTTCTGATACACTCACAAGCGCACACATTCACTCCCCCAAGCCAACCCTCTGCCACCACCTTCAACCTTCCAAACCCAACTGAGTCCACTCAGTGAAATATCTTCATCACCCTATCACATATTCTCCAACCTTTCACCCTCTTTTCATCTCCATCACCCAAATGGCACCGACCATCGGATCTCACGAAACCAGAACTCCCAACCGACCGTCGGACCTCGCAAAAAACCAGGTCTCTCCCCTTAACCGACCGTCGAACCCAACACCAGGTCTCTCCCTCAACCGACCGTCGAACCTAATATCAGGTCTCTCCCTTCAACCGACCGTCGAACCCAACACCAGGTCTCTCCCTTCAACCGACCGTCGAACCCAACACCAAATCTTTTCCTTCAACCGACCGTCGAAACCAACACCAGATCCATCCCTTCAACCAACCATCGAACCCAACCATCTTCCATCTCCCTTCAACCTCCTAAACACCTACCTTCTAGAATCACCATTCCAACCAACTACTTCCGGGCCCCCCACATAAACCCATACCAACCTTCACCACTCTCCTAACAACCAAATCCATCTCAACCGACCGTCGAACCTAACCGAGAATCCTTATCCGCACCGACCGTCAGATAATAGAAGTCAGATCCTTCCCCTCACCGACCGTCGGATCTCAGAAACCAGAACCCCCTGCACCGACCGTCGGATCACAAAAACCAGAACCCTCAACCGACCGTCGGACCTCCACCAGATCCTTCCCAACACGATACCTCACTTTTTTCATTTTTCCACTTCAGAGGCTGAAAACCTCTTTCTTTTTTCTCCCTATCAGAGGCTACGAGCCTCTGTTTTCTGCTTTCTTGCTTTATTTTTTTTTAAAGTAGTATGTATGTTTTAAGAAGGAATTTATAACAAAAAGTATGATAAAAGAAGAGGGTTCTGCTGGGTTGGGCTTCATGATTATTTTACTTTTTTTTGTATTCCAAGGCCTCCTCTTGAGTTTGGGTAGGATAGATAAATAACAATAGCATGTTTGTTACTTTTTTTTCCGTTAGCTTTGTTTATCATATTTATTTTTATTATTTTTTTCTTTCTTTAGCTGTTGGTTTTTTTAGGAAAAAATAAAATAATTAAACGTTGTTGAGAATTTATAAAATCGGATTAGCTGAGCTGTAACAGTTTGTTAATCTCTTTTTTTTGGGAATCATTTAAGTTGCGATAACTCGATGATTCATAAAATCTTCTTTTCCTTCTTTTTTTATTTATCTATTTTTTTACAAAAAATGATAAAACAAATATTTTCAAAGTTATAAAGTTCCGCACAATCAATTTAAGGTACCGTTTTTAGAACGGGTGTGTTAGGGGTGCTGTGGGATTAAGTTTCCGCCCTTCCTTATCCACAACTGACTCCCGAATCCAATATAGTTCCAAAGACAATTTCCAAAGAAAGGTTTTTCAATTCTTCCTAATTTAAATAAAATTGGTGGTGATTTTATTTTCATATTTTAAAATCTGATGAGTTGCTACATCCGCCGCGATCCCGGTCGCGACAGATGGCAACTCCACTGGGGAATTTTGAGAGTCAAGCCTTTGAAAGTTGATTGTGTAAATTTTGTAACTTTTATATGTTTGTTTTACTCCTTTTGTTTTTGCTTTATTTTTGTTTTGTTTTTTCTATTTTATTTAAATTGTTTATTGATCACCTTAACTGTGATTCTATTTTATCATGCAAACCTTAGGATAGAAGATATTGGGAATTTTGTTTGTGTTCGTGTTGTTTTGCAGGATGTGAGTAGTCTCTAGAATTATGAAGGTTTGTATGCTCCATACACACACTACACCTACACATTTATCACACACATTCGAGTGGGGCCCTATACCCGAGTCTGAGTGAATCTTAAGTTAGGTAGAGGTTGCGTAGTGGTAGCTATTTTGGATGTACATCCTATTTAGTTATCGCGAAAATCTCATCTAGAGCGTACCTTTTTCATGAATGTCCCGCACCTAGTGGTTTACCCATTATTTGTGGTCAACATTCTGATATGGGACTTAGCTCTAGAGGCCTTTAGAATAGTGGAGCCATCTAATGAAAGTTCTCACGAATTAGATAGCCTCATAGATCCTTAGGGTAGAACTCTTCAAATTTAAGGCAGTCCTTCAGGGCACAAAGGGAGCGTACCTTTTCGTTATCCTTAAAATTATCTGTCATTGCTTTTTAAAAAAAAAAAAAGAAATCGTACTTTGCATCCTTGCACCATGTTTTCTTTGCAATACTCTAATCTTTTGTTCTTCTTGAGGCAGATTTGTTAGAGAACCGTTAGAACTCAACCAAGATTTGACAGTGAGTATCTTTGATAAAAGGAATATGGGATCAGATCACAAGGATGCAAGCTTGAAAAAGACTCTGCGACTCAAAGCTAATAAAGTTCACACTGAAAGCCTAGTGGTTATGGGACGAATGTTGAAGAAGACTCAACGTTTGACATTTGCAGCAAAGTATGGAAAGATTCTGGATCTGTTAGAGGTGAATGTGCAAGTGGAAGCAATCACCGCATTGGCCCAATATTATGACCCTCCTCTCAAATGTTTCACTTTTCAGGATTTCCAACTAGCTCCCACTCTGGAAGAATTCGAGCAAATCCTAGGTTTGTCATTGGAAGGTAAAAGGTCATACTTTTATAAGGGACACTATACATCAATCCAAACTGTAGCAAACATTTTGAAAGTGCACGCAAGAGACCTCCAAGGTGTGCAACAGAATAGGAATGGAACCAAAGGGTTTTCAAGAGAGTACCTTGAAGGACAGATGCATCACTTAGCGAAAAGTGGAGATTGGGAGGCTTTCATGGATGTGCTAGCTCTCACCATTTACGGCACAGTCTTGTTTCCTAATATTGATGATTACGTGGATTATGCAGCAATCGATGTATTCCTTGCCTGTAAATTCCACACCGATAACCCTGTCCCAGCCATTCTCACTGATGTGTACTCTACCCTGAATTTTTGTCACGAAAGGAATGGTAAAAGAGTCCTCTGTTACTTGCCGGTGTTGTATGTTTGGCTCACAGCTCATGTTTTCAATAGATCATACAAAGCGGAGTGCCCTATCGCTGACTTTAACCTGTACCAGTTGAAGGTCAAGAACAGCCGCGAATGGGCGGACCACTTGGCAAAATTGGAAGAAAAGCAGATAAGGTGGTATCCTCGATGGAAAGATGTAGAAACTATCATCTACCAGTGCGGAAGGTTTCCAAATGTACCACTCATGGGTACACGATGATGTATTAATTACCATCCAGCCTTGGCACAGCGACAACTCGGTTATCCTATGATGGGGCCACCTGCAGAAGCCCAAATAACCTCTTTTGTTCTTTACTATATAGATTCAGAAGACCCTAAATCACTTCAGGAGGTCCGAAGTGCTTGAAACAAAGTCATCCGAAAAGGAAAAGAACTGGGAGTCAGAAGTTGTCCAGCCAAGGAAGATTATCGCCAATGGGTTAAGGATAGAGTTCAAGAAATCAAGTTACCATTCAGGACCCCGGCAACCCCTATGGTCGGTGAACCTTTAGCCTCGGTCGTGATCGAGAATGAAGAGATGAAAGAAATAAGAGCAAGGTTTGTGAAAATAGAAGAGGAAAAAGGAAAAATAGAAGTCGAATTGAGGGAGACCCGCCAGGCATGTGTGGCCTTGAAAAGAGAAAATACTGAAAAGGACCACACTCTTGAAGGGGCCAACAAAAAGATGAAGGCAGAACGTGATTACATGCTAAAAACCAAACAGTGTCTGAGGGCAGCAAACAAGGAATTAGGGCTCCGCAGGTAAGAAAGGGACAAGGCCATGAATGAAAACCAACAGCTTAGGGAGCAGCTCAAGAGTGCCAAAGCAACCCAGAACAATGCAATGCGGCTGGTAGAAGAAATGAGGCAACAGATGGGAGTGGTATCTAAGCGGTATGAAGATATGATAAAAGATAAGAAGCTACACATGAAAGAGACAGTTGCAAAATATGAGGCAGCATTGCAACAAGGACAGGAAAATATGAAAAAACTGATGGATCAGGTGGAACAACAAAAAGGGGACATCGATTGATGGAAGGAGGAAGTTCATTTTTGGATGAGTCGCTTTACAAAATTGGCATGTTTGGCTAATTCGACAATTGCGGATACTCCATATCATTTGAAGAAAGCTGATCAGATATCAACCCTTTTGAAACACCGGTAGAAATCAGTGATTTCATTGAGTACTGTAAGAACCTTATAGGGCAGATAAAACAGATGGCTAAGGCCTATTCAGATAAGGAATAGTTTCTTTCGGCTAGGTCATGATGTATTCATCTAAGAAGCAATGTATTGTTATATCTTTTCAATTGAATGAATGAAGTACGCTTGTGTCGACACTCTTTTTTTTCTATCCCATATTTCACTGGAGACTTAATACTTTTGAATGAGACGTTCTGAGTAATAGTCACAACAAACAATATCAAAGATACTCATTTCAAATTTATTTGGTGCAAAATCACTAACGATCCTCTAACAAATAATGAACATAATCACTGATCTTCTAAAATTTTCAGGTAAAAATATTGAACCATTGCTCATCCTCGAAAAACGCAAATTGTACAAACCTGGGCCTACAGAGCTAGATCGCAAACTAGACTGCAAGAGATGTCAAATGTAGAAAGAAACTTAAGTCAAGAGATGGATGAAATGAGAGAAAGAATCAATACAATGGCAGAAGGACAATCAAGGGTCGAGGATTTACTGAAACAGTTAACTGAGACCCTTAGAACAACAAATGGAACATCTGTCGGCACTAGGGTAAATGCAAATGCAAATAAAAATGTGAATGAAGAGGGTGATTCCATGAATGAAAATCATGAAGCGGAGAAAAATAATGTAGAAGTAACTCATGAACAGCCGGTGAAAATATTCCTGAACAGCAACTCTGAAAAGGAAAAATTAAGAGATGAGTTGATCGAAAAAATGCAAGAGCAAATTAAAGCCATGTAAGACCCTAATCTGTATGGCTCAGTGGGAATCGATGAACTGTTCCCTGAGGTTGAAGTCAATATTCCCAAAGATTTCAAAGTAGCAGATTTCTCAAAGTATGATGGGAGCACCAATCCAAAGTTCCATCTGAAGACTTACATCACCAAAATGACCATTTGGTCACGGGATCAAAAGTTCTTAATCAATTTCTTCTATGAGAGCCTGACTGGGTCGGCTTTGGAATGGTACATGCAACTCGACCATTCAAAGATTTCTTGTTGGGATGATTTGACGAGTCTATTCTTGGAGCAATATCGATTCAATATCGACACCGCTCCTACCCGAGAACAGCTAGGGTCAATGCAGAAAAGGAATGACGAAACTTTCAAGCAATACGCTCAAAGATGGAGAATGTTAGCAGCCCAAGTTCAACCACCATTGACTCCATTAGAAATGAACTCGTACTTTATGGGGACCCTAGGAGCACCTTTTATTGGGCTGATGGCAGGTGCTGCCTACAGAGATTTTTCTGATCTAATTTCGGCTGGAGAAAGGATTGAGAACCTTGCAAAGGCAGGAAAATTATCTACTGGAAATACAGAGAGCAATTTTCCTAAGAAGATAGCACCAACAAGGAAGAAAGAACCCGAAGTCAGTTATGTGCATCAACAAAACTCATGTTTCCCTCGTAGCCCACAACCATACCCTTCTTATCAAGCCCCTTCACCCATTTTTCCGGCTTACCAAACTTCATACCAAGTTAATAATGTTCCTTCACCACGTCCCGTCTATACCAATCGTCCTCCCGCACCTCGAAATCCAGGAAACCAAGGGTATGCTCGACCTCCGTCAAATCTACCCCCTTTTTCAAAGTTGCCAATCTCCAATGCTGATTTGTTTCAACAGTTGTTCGATGCACATTTGGTTGTATGCGTTCCTTCTCGCCCTATGGTGCCCCCATTTCCAGCCAGGTACAACCCCAACGTGACTTGTAAGTTCCATATGGATAACTCAGGACACTCAATCGAAGATTGCGAGGTATTTAAGACCACAGTAAGGAGATTGATTTCCTACAGAAAGCTAGACTTTGAAGAGGAGAAGGGACCTAGCATTACTAGCAACCCAATTGCAAATCATGGGAAGGGGATTGTAAATGCATTAGAAAAAGAGAATGAAGGACTTCACAATGTAGCGGATGTCAAAACTCCTATGAAGTTAATATTCCAAGGTCTTGTCCAAGCAGGCTATTGTTCCTCAGTAGCCTTGGATGATGTAAGGTTTGAATATAATACTGAAGCTTATTGGGAATATCATATAGAGAAGGGGCACGATATTGAAGATTGTCAGGAGTTTAAGGCTCGGGTGCAAAGATTCATGGCTTTGAGGGTAATAGAAGTTACTCAAGCAAGAGGGTTCGCAAAAGAGATAGACATTGTGGAGCGTCTAGTCCTCAAACTCCCGCGTACTAGTGAAGTTCCAGATTCCCGAAAAGTTATCATAGCAATAAAGAAGCCTACACCGTTTCCCTATAGTGATACACATACTGTGCCTTGGAAGTATGATGTCAAGGTAAAAACATAAAGTAATATAGAACAAACCGCTTCAACCCATGTTGCTCAGATAGCAGAGCCCGCACAAGCAGTGTCAAGCGTTGTGGGCATAGGAGGGATCACAAGAAATGACAGGTGCTATGGGCAAGAAGATAAGATCGGGAAAGAAAAAGCAGGCTTCATAGAAATAAAAGAAGATGATGATGAAGAATTCCTAAAAATCATGAAGCAAAGTGAATATGATGTGGTAGAACAACTCAGAAAAACTCTAGCTCGGATCTCTCTATTGTCACTCATCATGAATTCTGAACCTCATCGCAAAGCACTGCAAAGAGTGTTAAATGAAGCCTATGTGAAGCCGGATGTTACCCCAGAAAGTTTAGTGAACATGGTAGACCCAGTAAGGCATGTCAATGTGATCCCCTTCTCAGAGGAAGAAGTGGTACGTTCGATAGGGAATAACCCACGTGCTTTGCATATCACTTTGAAATGTCAAGGGTATGTAGTCGCAAAGGTTTTGATTGATGGGGGTTCTGCCTTGAACGTCATCCCGAGGACAACCCTGTCCCAGCTGGCTATGAGTGTAGAAGACCTTAGGCCTCAAGAAATGACAGTGCGAGCCTTCGATGGAAGGAAAAGAGGAATTTTGGGAGAAGTGACCCTTCCACTTGAGATAGGCCTGAGCTGCTTCCAAGTGTTGCTTCAAGTAATGGATATCGAGCCTACATATACCATGCTTTTAGGAAGACCATGGATCCATGCTGCTGGTGTTGTTCCCTCGACCCTGCACCAATGCCTGAAATACATTAAGAATGGATGTCTGG
This sequence comes from Ormosia semicastrata, assembly GCA_029884595.1. NCBI lineage: Eukaryota > Viridiplantae > Streptophyta > Magnoliopsida > Fabales > Fabaceae > Ormosia > Ormosia semicastrata. Next base: position 12,762,345 of record JAQQTO010000037.1, read on the forward strand.
TTACCATTCGAGGAGAGGAAGAAATCTTACTGATGAAGCCTACTTCAGTGCCTTATGTTGAAAACACAGAGCTGGAGGTGGAAAACTTCCTACACAGTTTCCAATTAGTGGAATCGAAGGCAAAGAAGGATGAGTCATCCTTTAAAGATGTTCATCAAGTTGTGACTCGCATTATGACCAATAATGGTTACCAAGCCGGAAAAGGTTTAGGAATTCAGCTGCAAGGAACCAAGTCTATGATCACCCTGCCAGAGAACAAAAACAGATATGGTCTGGGATATGAGGCACCTTTGGAAGGCATGATGAAGCACAATTTGGTTCTCAGTGAAGGAAAAAGGGAGAATGAAGTGAAAAAGATAATCCCTCATGTGAATGAGACATTCCCCATCCCTGCCAAGGTTATCAATAGAACCTCCAATCATCATGTCCGGCTGATCATTAACAATGTAGACGAAGATTCCGGAGAAGACCATGTTATCCAGCCTGCTGTCAACTTGAAACCTCTGAACAATTGGCGATCTGAGACATTAATGGATGTGATTGTCATAAAGTAATTGTTTAGTCGTGATGTTATCTTAGACTTTTGTAATGCTGAATTTACGTTAACTCTTGTCGAAGCTTTAATGTAATGAACTTGTGTGTGCTTCCAGTATGATTCTCTGCTCATGTTATCTTTCATCAAAGTTTCAATGCAATGTGTTTCTTAGTTGATTCACTGCTTTAGTTCTTTTCTATCTTTGATTTATGCTTTTTTCTTAGCCTTGTCCAATTACCATATTTTCTTTCTGTTTCTAATCGGGCATAAATAAATCTTCCAGGGACTTGGGTCTGGTAGAGGCATTGTCCCATGAAAGGATGCCTGAAAGCTCAAGGATGGATTCCTATTCAATGATGGATATAGATAACTATGACTCAGATGAAGATAGGAACGCCACTGAGGAGTTTGCCAAATTGGTAGAAAGGTCAGAAAGAGACTTCAGCCTAGATGAGGAAGAAGTAGAGGTGATCAATATGGGAACCGATGAAGACAAGAAGGAGTTGAGGTTAGTGGATAATCCAGAACGTGAAAGCATGATCAAGTTATTCAAAGACTACATGAATGTATTTGCTTGGTCTTACCGAGATATGCCAGGGTTGGATCCGAGCATAGCTTCCCATAAGATTCTGCTATACCCCAATGTTGAGGCGAAAAAGCAGAAATTGAGGAGAATGCACCCTGAAATGTCTTTAAAGATTAAAGAGGAAGTCACCAAGCAATTGGAAGTAGGATTTTTAGAAGTATCAAGGCACCCAGAATGGGTAGCAAATATCGTCCCCGTTTCGAAGAAAGATGGAAAGGTCAGGATGTGTGTGGACTATAGGGATTTGAATAAAGATAGCCCTAAAGATAATTTCCCATTGCCTCACATTGATGTCCTTGTTGATAATGCAGCAAGAGGGTATAGATTCTCTTTTATGGATGGTTATTCTGGTTACAATCAAATTCTTATGGACACAAGTGATAGAGAGAAGACCACATTTGTCACATCATGGGGAACCTTTTGTTACACAGTCATGCCATTCGGGTTGAAGAATGCTGGGGCCTCCTATCAGCGTGTCATGGTTGCTTTGTTCCACGATATGATGCACAAAGAAATTGAGGTATACGTGGATGACATAGTTGTTAAGTCCAAAGAAGGGGAAAGTCATGTGGTAGTGTTGCAAAGGTTATTTTGAAAGACTCAGAAAATACAAGTTGAGACTAAACCCGACAAAATGTGTTTTTGGTGCGTCGACTGGAAAATTGCTTGGTTTTGTTGTTAGCAAGGAAGGAATCAAAGTGGACCCTGATAAAGTCAAAGCAATACAAGAGATGCCTGCTCCCAAGACTGAAAAGGAGGTAAGAAGCTTTTTCGGGAGACTGAATTACATCGCTAGGTTCATAGCCAACCTGACCAGCACTTGTGAGCCAATCTTCAAGCTACTAAAGAAACAACAACCAGGAGAATGGGATGAACACTGTCAGGAAGCTTTTGAGAAGATAAAAACTTACTTGCAAAGTCCTCCTATTTTGGTGCCACCTACACCTGGTCGTCCTTTGATATTATACTTCACGGTATTGCAGACATCCATGGGAGCAATGCTAGGGCAACATGATGAAACGAGAAAAAAAGAACAGGTCATCTACTATTTGAGCAAGAAGTTCAATGAGTGCGAGTCTCGCTACATGACAATTGAGAAAACATGTTGTGCACTGGCATGGACGTCTAGAAGGTTGAGGCATTACATGTTGTACTATACTACTTGGCTTATCTCAAGAATGGACCCGATAAAGTACATATTCGAAAGCCCTCATGTTTCCACACGAGTCTCCAAGTGGCAAGTGGTTCTTTCTGAGTTCGACATAAAGCACATAACTCAGAAATCTATCAAAGGGAGCGTAATTGCAGATCACTTAGTTGAGAACCCACTCGATTACAAACAACCTGTGACGTCTGATTTTCCTGATGAGGATGTTTTAGCAGTTGAAGAAGAAGAGTCAAATGAAGAGGACATGTGGAAGATGTTTTTTGACGGAGCAGTTAATATGTATGGGAATGGCATAGGTGCAGTGGTCACATCACCAAGTGGGAAGCAATACCCAGTGGCCATCAAGTTAGAGTTCGATTGCACCAATAATGTTGCAGAATATAAAGCTTGTGCTCAAGGGTTAAAGGTTGCAATAGAATTGGGAGTGAAAGAACTACAAGTATATAAAGATTCAGTACTAATAATTTATCAAGTGAACAGAGAATGGCAGACTAAGGACCCCAAGTTGATTCCATACCAGAAATATTTGATGCAGTTGATCGAGAAGTTTGAATGGATCACCTTTTTGCACTTGACTCGGGATAAGAACCAGTTCGCAGATGCTCTGGCAACTTTGGCTGTAATGACCAATCTGAGTATTCATGCTAATGTGCAACCCATCCGAATAAGGGCAGAAAGAGAACCAGTTTATTGTTCTAATGTTGAGGAAGAAGAAGATGGTCAGCCCCGGTTCCATGACATCATGCAGTGTATCAAGTTTAGAGAATACCCATCAGGGGCAAATGAGACAGACAAAAAGAGCATCCGTCGGCTTTCCATGACTTTCTTTTTGAATGGAGAAATACTGTACAAAAGAAACTATGATAGCACACTCCTCAGATGTATAGAAGCTAAGGAGGCTCTCACCATCTTAACAGAAATTCATGAGGGAATATGTGGAACACATGCCAACGGTATCATGATGGCTCGTTAGATCCTGCGATATGGTTATTACAGGTCCACTATGGAAGCTGATTGCATAGAATATGTTCGAAAGTGTCATAAATGCCAAGCATACTCTGATCGCATTAATGCACCACCCGTCCCATTGCATAATATGGTGGCACCCTGGCCATTTTCAATGTGGGGAATCGATGTTATTGGGCCAATAAACCCGAAAGCTTCCAATGGCCATAGGTTTATCTTGGTAGCAATTGATTATTTCACCAAATGGGTAGAGGCTGCTTCCTATGCCAAAGTCACTCAAAAGGTTGTCCTTAAATTTTTAAGGGTAAATATCATTTGTCGGTATGGAATTCCAGAGAGGATTATCACAGATAATGCCCCTAACCTTAATAGTACAGAAATCAAGAATCTATGCGAGAGGTTTAGGATCAAACATCACAATTCTGCTCCTTATAGACCCCAGATGAATGGTGCAGTAGAAGCAGCAAATAAGAACATCAAGAAGATAGTAGCCAAAATAGTGGTCAACTACAGAGAATGGCATGAGATGCTCCCCTATGCTCTCCACGCTTATCGCACTAATATCCGATCCAGCACTGGGGCAACACCGTTCTCCTTGGTCTATGGTATGGAAGCGGTTTCCCCCATAGAGGTCGAAATCCCATCTTTAAGAGTGTTAATGGAAGCCGAGTTAGAAGAAGCTGAATGGGTAAAGACTCGGTACGAGCAGTTAAACATGATTGAAGAAAAGCAATTAAAAGCTATCTATCATGGGCAACTATACCAAAGAAGAATGGCAAGAGCTTTCAACTAGAAAGTGCGCCCTAGGGAGTTCCAAGCAGGTGACCTGGTTTTAAAGAAAAAACTTCCAAACCAAGAGGACGCCCGAGGAAAATGGGCACCGAGTTATGAAGGGCCGTATATCGTTAAGAAGGCATTCTCTGGAGGAGCCTTAGTTTTAACAGATATGGACGGAAATGAATTGCCAAGACCGACAAATGCTGATGCAGTCAAAAAGTTCTATGCCTAAAAAAAAAGAGAAAAAGAAAATAGCCCGTTAGGTTGAAAACCCGCAAGGGTGGCCTAAGCAAAAATTAGGGCATCTAAATTAGGCAAAAAGTTTAAAGTCGACAGAGGCTCTCCTAGGAGATGTCACCTGAAGGGCTCACCCAGACAGTATAAAAGGAGACAAAAAAAAACTAGGGCATTTTTAAGTGACGATGGAAGACAGAATTGGGGCAATTTTAAGCGGTGATTGATGGAAGAGAGCTCGTGTCACTAGTGGTTGTAATATCCATCTGAGAATTAGGACCTATCTAATGAGAAGAAAGGAATCCTAACTGGGGCAATTGTCTGTCACCTTGCCTTTGTATCATCCTTTTGTACTATTTGCCTTTTCGTGCTTGTGAACGCTCAAATCAATGAATATACTTTCCTTTCTTCTTTTTTTATTCTTCATCTTTCTTTGTCATGTTCCTTTCTTTTATATTTGTGAAGTCACATGTGTTTATCACAAAATGCTTCGATAAGAGGGAATATAAATGTAGTATCATTAATTTAACAATTTAATGGCAATCCTCTAACTAACAAGTTGGATCAAGATTGAATCAGAAGGTTCAAACGAGGCAAACTGTGTGCCTGATGAGTAAACTCAGAAGTAAAGTGACTCCAGTGTCCAAAGATCCCAAGGAACTCGAAGATGAGCCCTAGTTTACGAGAGCATACGCTTGGGTTTGATACATCAAAATTTTTCGAGGAAGCAATTAGAATAGGGTATGCAAGAGAAAGGTTTTGGCATAATGTTTTCAATCTTTTGATATGATTTTGAGATTGCAGGAATGTACGTTGCAACGTCCCTCCATGAGCTGTAAATTTGTGAAAAGTGACGTCTTTGGCTTTTGCGCCAAGCTTCACTGTAAAAGAACAGCAAAACAAAAAAAAAATCCTTTCGGGCCACGCCCACTATCCTTTTAAATTTCTGGGCCAAGCCCATTGTCTTTTAAACTTCTGGGCCAAGCCCACTGTCTTTTAAATTTCGAGCCAAGTCCACTGTCTTTTAAGTTCTGGGCTAAGCCCATTGTCTTTTAATTTCCTGGGCCAAGCCCACTATCTTAAAAATTCTGGGCCAAACTCACTGTCTTTTAAAATTCTGGGCCAAGCCCACTGTCTTTTAAATTCCGGGCTAGGCCCACTGTCTTTTAAATTATGGGTCAAGCCCACTGTCTTTTAAAATTATGGGCCAAGCCCATTGTCTTTTAAATTATAGGTCAAACCCATTGTCTTTTAAAATTATGGGCTAAGCCCACTGCCTTTTAAATTATGGATCAAGTCCACAGTCGTTTACCATTTCCAGTTATAAAGTCACCCAAGGTCTTTTAAAATTCAAAAAAAAAAAGAAAAAAAAATTCTTTTCTAATCAATAAATGTCAACTGAGCTGTGACAGCTTGTTGACATTTCAGTGATGTCTATGGTTTTACGCTGAGTTTCACCTTGGTAAGATTGACGATGCTGGTACAACTCGCAAAACTATGCTTTAGCTCGCTCACATCATGTCATGCTTGACAAAATTAAATTCACGTCTTTACTCGTTTCTTACAACGATAACATGAAAACTACAGTTATTCAAGGTCTCTACTAAGAAACAAGTAAAGAGGGGCAACTGTGAACACCCAATTTTGTCCGGATCCTTAAAACTTTTTTTAATAATAAAAATAATAAAAATAAAATAGTAATTTTTTTATTAATTACCCTCATTTCTTTAGTTTCTGATCCAGATCAAGTATAGCCCAATAAAAATATATGCTCTGGTCCATTTAGCTATTTTGGCCCATTTTGTTTAAAGTTTCAAAAAAAAAAGGAAGAAGCAAACAACGTAACAGCAATAGCCAAATACTTGGGCCAAAAGCTTTAATGCAACTGAGTGAGGCATGCCTTGAAGAAAATGAAAAGGAGGCCATCATTGCAGAAGCAAACAAAGCTAGGAAGAAGAGGACAAAAGACATGCAAAACAATAAATAAAAAGAAAGACAAAAAAAGAGGGGGCGGTAGCAGCGTAGACCACCAATCTTCGCAAGTCAGCAGCAGCAGAATGAACAAAAAGGAAAAGCAATAGATCTTGGGAGGAAGAGAGACGTGGAACAGAGGAATGAAGCATCAAATGGTGAAGGAGCTGCTGTCTCTGATGCAACTCTTGCAGCTACTGCTTTTGATGCAGCTCTTGCAGCTGCTGTCCCTGATGCAACTCTTGCAGCGTTGAACCACAGATACACAAAACGGGATAGGGGCAGGAAAAGAGAAAAAGGAAGCAAGTTTTAAAGCCAAAAACAGAGAGCCGACAGGGATGGCAATCTCGTGCTGCCCAAGCCAAGCCAGAAGAAAGGGACTGCACTATTTCTCATGCATGCCAAACCAGAGGAAAGGGACTGTACTATTTCTTGGGCATGCCAAGCTAGATTTGCTTGGTACCTATATAAAGGGGAACAATGTAAAGAAAATGGGTTGATTGCTGGTTCTTTTGGTTCAGAGGGGGGATTTTCCTTTGTTTACGCTTTTTCTTCCTGGTTAGAAACTTTGAACTCACTTGCAGCTACTGTTTGCTACTGGTGAGAAAAATGGGTATTGAGAGAAAGTGAGAAGTGAGTTTGTAACGAAAAAGAATTGAATAGAAAGAAAATTTCAATTTTTGAAACTTTCAGAGGTATTTTGTTTCACTCTTTCATTATGCACCTTGACTTTTGTCATTATTGCCTGCATCTGAATAGTGAGGATTGTTGATTTTTTCTTTCTCTATTGTTTTTTTTCCTCTTGTTCTCTTTCTGGTTCTCATACACTCACAAGCGCACACATTCACTCCCCCAAGCCAACCCTCTGCCACCACCTTCAACCTTCCAAACCCAACTGAGTCCACTCAGTGAAAAATCTTCATCACCCTATCACATATTCTCCAACCTTTCACCCTCTTTTCATCTCCATCACCCAAACGGCACCGACCGTCGGATCTCACGAAACCAGAACTCCCAACCGACCATCGGACCTCCTGCCACCATTTTTACCTCAAAACTGTCAGACCTCGCAAAAAACCAGGTCTCTTCCCTCAACCGACCATCGAACCCAATACCAGGTCTCTCCCTTCAACCGAACGTCGAACCCAACACCAGGTCTCTCCCTTCAACCGACCGTCGAACCCAACACCAAATCTCTTCCTTCAACCAACTGTTGAAACCAACACCAGATCCCTCCCTTCAACCAACCGTCGAACCCAACCATATTCCATCTCCCTTCAACCTCCTAAACACCTACCTTCCGAATCACCATTCCAACCAACCACTTCCGGGCCCCCACGTAAACCCATACCAACCTTCACCACTCTCCTAACAACCAAATCCATCTCAACCGACCGTCGAACCCAACCGACGGAATCCCTCTCCGCACCGACCATCGGACAACGAAGCGGATCCTTCCCCCACCACCGACCGTCGGACCTCGAAACCAGAACCTCCTGCACCGACCGTCGGATCACAAAACCAGAACCCCCTTGCACCGACCGTCGGATCACAAAAACCAGAACCCCCAACCAACTGTCGGACCTCCACCAGATCCTTCCCAACACGATACCTCACTTTTTTCATTTTCCCACTTCAGAGGCTGAAAACCTCCTTCTTTTTTCTCCTTATCAGTTTTATGCTTTCTTGCTTTATTTTTTTTTAAAGTAGTATGTATGTTTTAAGAAGGAATTTATAACACAAAGTATGATAAAAGAAGAGGGTTCTGCTGGGTTGGGCTTCATGATTATTTTACTTTTTTTTGTGTTCCAAGGCCTCCTCTTGAGTTTGGGTAGGATAGATAAATAACAATAGCATATTTGTTACTTTTTTTCCGTTAGCTTTGTTTATCATATTTAATTTTATTATTATTTTTTCTTTCTTTAGCTGTTGGTTTTTTAAGGAAAAAATAAAATAATTAAACGTTGTTGAGAATTTATAAAATCGGATTAGCTGAGCTGTGACAGTTTGTTTATCTTTTTTTTTTTTAGAATCATTTAAGTTGCGACAACTCGATGATTCATAAAATCTTCTTTTCCTTCTTTTTTTATTTATCTATTTTTTTTACAAAAAATAATAAAACAAATATTTCCAAAGTTATAAAGTTTCGCACAATCAATTTAAGGTACCGTTTTTAGAACGAGTGTGTTAGGAGTGCTGTGGGATTAAGTTTCCGCTCTTCCTTATCCATAACCGACTCCCGAATCTAATATGGTTCCAAAGACCATTTCCAAAGAAAGGTTTTCTAATTCTTCCTAATTTAAATAAAATTGGTGGCGACTTTATTTTCATATTTTAAAATCTGATGAGTTGCTACATCCGCCACGATCCCGGTCGCGACACACACTTTTTACATACACCTGCTTTATTAGAAGAAAAAAAAAGAGTGAGAATATATTTTAGAAAATGTGTGTCATAATTTATTATTTAGGATTGAAATAATGTAAGAATGATGTGCAAGTAAGACCACTATTTCCTAAAACTAATGGTCCTCCGGTTTTCCCTATTCTCCTTGGCCTTTCTCATAGGCAGTAGGTTATCTGTAAGAGAACGTTCACAGACATGGTGAGTTGAGACAGAGACGAGGAAATTAAATTAAACTGAGGGTACTGTGGACCCGTGACTGGAAGAAATTTAAAGGCCACTAGAGTTAGGAATGCCGACTGTCGAGACATGTTATAAACCAACTTCCAAAGATATGCACATTTACTAGAAAGCAAACTTAACCTATGATTCGATATAGCAATACTTGTGGGAGGGTAGCTCCAGTATCGTAAGACCAAATGAAAAATAAAAAATTCTCAACTTCAAATCTAGAGTAAGATTGCAATGCTCTTTTAGTCCTTGTACGGAATAAAGACCCCCTAAAGCAAAAGAAAATAAATCAATAAAAGTTCTTGATGACCCAATGTGCCAACTGATTCTCACTAGACTCACGACATGGTTATCTGATATCAATCCTCTTCAACTGGGCAGATCCAAGCATGAAAAATATGCAGATTGCGAGCATGAAAATGGGAATGCAAACTTCTTATCTAATTAAATTAAGAGATTATCAACGTTTGGTCTAAATAAACGTGAATAGTCTATTATTAGCTTTTAAAAGAGTAAAAGCTACTCACCCCTTATTTTTTTTTCACACCTTCGAGATTAAAGAAGCATTCCTACCCCACTTATTACTCAAGAGGATGATGGAGGATATCCCAATCTAACCCGTGTTATGTAGGAAAATTAGCTAGGTACACAAAAACTTCAGTGATTATTTGCCTCCTAAAACAAAAGGAAAAGCCAAAGATGAGAATAGGCAGAAAGAAGACGACATCCAGGTCCAATATCAAAACAGATATTCAATTATTCACAATAACAAGACATGGTCTAATAGTTCGTGAGTAGTAATTGATGATTAGTGATTCACGACAATTATGATATAATTATAAAGACGTAAGCTATTTGGTGTTTTTGAATTTTGATCTTCGAGACTATATGAGCCAGGATGAAAAAAAATTGATCTTCTCGTTTAAAATTGTAAGTTCCTGTCAGATAACAAGGGACACAGTTGTTCATAACTTCATATATACTATGAAGGATTAAATATATGGACAAGCAAACCAGAATCTGCCCTCAAACTCAGCAAATCATAATCATAATTTAATATAAATGATCTGGAAGATCAAATCCAAAATTAAAAAAACAGATAGATTGTGAATCAAGCCAAGGGAGATATTCCCTTAAACCAAGTCATCAATCTCCTTAGGAGTGCAGAAATTCCTGCCAATGTTGTCATTGATCATCATTTGCATATGAGAGTCGCTTTCATATTATCTCACCAGTAGGAAAGCATAAAATTTACCAGCTAGACTCATGGATTTCTCACAAGAAAAATACATATAAGAGCCAAGTCACTCATTCTGTGAACAAATGCATACTTGGCATTAAATGACTAAAAATTGAAACAACAATGCAGTACTTTAGATCCCCAATACAGCAAACCTAGAAGATCAAAGGGAACTCAATCAAAGCAAAATGTAACTCAATTTTTATTTTATTTTAGTTTTTAAAGCGAGTCCCAATCTTAGCACATCAATTTCAAATATTCTTAGTTGGATGCTCAGCCATACAACGAATTAAGAGGAAGAAAAATGTCAACATGATAATGAATAAGAGGAATAAGAATATCACCTCGATGAACTTTCACCTTCCCTGGTCTTAGTAATTTAAGATTCAAGTCTCAAACACTTGCTTAAAGTTAAAGGTAGCCAAATGCAACTCTTCAACAATGAACAAGGCATTACAATGAAGTCAAATTGCATGTAATGTAACCACTAAGCACAGTTATAATATAAAAGGAACTGTACAGATAAGGAAAATATAGAAATGTAACATAACAATCAATTCCTGTGAGAATGACAGAGTAGCAGATCCAAGAAACCCATAAGGTAGTTTTAAGTAACATTGGCTTTAAAATTTAACATGAGGGCTTTCCACACCCGAGAGTAAGCTCCAAATCATCCATTCCTACCTCATGTATTATCTCACCCTCCCAAGCCTTCACTCTGCCATTCTCAAAGTCAAAATCTGATCCTCTGCCTCGCTCTGCAGCTGCACCCCATTGCATGCCATCATTCACATCCATGGAATCCGGGGGAGTGATCTGCTGCATTGTTGGTTTCATAAGATTAAAGGTAGGGGAAGGAGGAGCTGCTGTTGTCTGAAAACTAACCCAGCGACCAGAGTCAACGGTAGAAGCATCGGACTCATCGTGTTCTGGAATGGTGTAAGTTGTCACATGGTGGCGGCGGGAGGGACTTGAAGGGGCAGAAGCAGCAAAAAGAGGATGTGTGAATGGGTTAAGGGAGGAGGCATTGGAGAGGGACTCAAAATCTGCTTTCCGTTTTGAACTTCTGGAGGTTGGTGAAGAGAGAGGTGGGGTTACAGGGGCGCTGTTAGATATCCTGAGAGGTGGAAGATTTGCGGGGATGGAAGTGATGTTGCGGATGAATGGGAGAAGAAAGGAAGAAGGGTTAGCATCAATGCTTATGCGAGTGGGACTGGGGAAAGAAGAGGAAGTTGGGCTTGCATGATAGGATGGGACAGGGCTTGGGAATGAAGAGGATTGTGGGCTTGGCTGAATGGAAGAACAAGCACTCATGATATTTCCAATCTCAGTTTGGGGTCTCTTGCATCCCTGTAATTGCCAAACATTATTAGACAAGCCAAAGATCAAAGATTATTTACTTACTCATGTAGATCTGAGAGAACATGCGTTGCGTTATCATCGATGAGATCATGAGATTGAGAGAAAGGGAAAGAGAAAGGGAACCTTTCGATAGGTGGTGCCATCTTCTTCTACGATCCAACCAGCTTCAGCACACAGAGCCTTCAACACCTCGTTGTTGTCGCAGTGCTTGGGAAGCTTGTAGTTCCCCTGAGCTCGAAGGCCTGTGTAGATCTTAGCAGCAATCGCTCTTCGTCTTCGTTCCCTCCGCTTGTTGTTCTCCCTCTCCTTCCACGTCGGCAACCTCCCCGATGAACCGCCGCCGGTCATCTTTCCGGCGAAGCTTGTTCCAGCCGGTCTTGCTTGCACAGAGTGTGTTATTAATTCTAAGGAGAAAGAGTAGAGAACTCTCTTTCTCTCAGTGTCACGAGGACAACGCTTTCTGTATTCAAGTTTCTGCCGCTGACGAAGAGGAAATGCTGCTTTGCTTTTTAGATTCTTCCCTCCCTCTCTAACTGTCTCTCTCTCTCTCTCTCTCTCTCTCTCTCCTTCCCCTTTCACACTGCCTCAGTTTTCACTTCTTTAATTAATTAATTAATACTCCTAGTTTTTTTTTTAATAGGTTGGATCGGAGAAAGAGAGGGATGAACCTCCACTCTTTTCCCAGCAAAACCGATAAGGATAATGGTATTTTTATATTATTTTAATTATATAATTTTTAAAAGAAAAAGGTTGATAAGAAATTATATAAATGTGTAGATAAATTTAATGACATAAATAATTTATTTGTATTTGTTAATATTTTTTTATGTTATGTTGATGTTGATATTATTATTCAATCAATAACTAGTTTATAAAAAATAAAATTGGGAGAATAATTAGATGGAAATTTGCCGAGCCCATTATTGATTATACCATTGTCAATGTAAATAATAATGAATAAATAGTCAAATTGTAAATACCAGCATCAAATTTAGGCAATTCCAATCATATCATGAAAATATGTACCCAAAAAAGGTCATATCATAACAAGTTAACAACAATATATATATAAGGGGCATTTATAGTATGAGAAATTTTTATTGTGAGAAGGTGAGAAGAATAAATTTTAATTATATAATTATATATAGATGGTAAAATTAAAAATTATTTAAAAATTATATAATCACTTAAAAATATCATATGTATTTATCTTTTAATTTTAATTATTTATAAAAATCAAGGTCAATATTCACTCAACTCACCTCTCACAATAAATACTCATCTCATCATTTAATATATATATATATATAACATAAACGAACTCACAAATTAGTGACCGTCTTTGTCTTTTTGGTTAAATTAGTGACTGTTTGATTGAGCTTAGGATATTTTTTTATGATGTTCAATTCATCTAATCATCCGTTGATCCAATTCCGGCTGTTCCAAAACAGTGTAGCCACAAGGCGTGGAAAATCAAGCCTGTTGAAATAGGAAATATACCATCGGTGACCTAACTCACCCTTCGTTCATCAAAGTCACATGACCTGTTGGTTAACGATTGGCATCCTCACAGTGTAGCACTGTAGCTTAATCACGTATACCACAGTCCAATTCTGCGGCGAGGACTTAGAGCCACATGACTAATACCAACTAAGAGAGCCACCTACACCGTACGAAAAGATAAAGCAGAGAGATCGAGCGCGACACAAAATAAAAATGGACAAGAGTTGAATGAGTATGGTTAGGTGAATCTGTGACCTCGCTACAGTTCCAGACGTGAGTGTCAGTTAAAATAATATATACACTGATGGAAGGAATCGAATTTTACATGGTAACTGACAGGGATTTCTTATGATTTGCGACTCTGGGTATCATGTAACTAGTGTTTGTTCAGGCCTTGTCATTTTAATTTTAACGTCAATTTTTTTACATTATTTTTTATATTAATTAATAAAATATAAATTTATAATTAATTATTTATATATAAGTTAATTAATAAATATTTTATTAATTAATTAATACATATAATTTTATTTAATAAACTAATATATATTATTAATTATAAATTTATATTTTATTAATTAATATAAAAAATAATATAAAAAATAATAAAATGATTATTTTTGTTTTATTTTTGTAAGAAACCGAAGCAAAACTTAGTATTATTTAGAAGTATAAAACTACAAATAGAGCCAGAAGACCGGTCAAAGCAAGTTGCAGCCCACATGCAAATTCGTTGTGATGAAATGGAGAGAGATGCACAGAAGAAACACCCTAAACTGGGACCCCGAGATACAAGCATCTCCATTATTGCCGATTGGTAACTTTGAACTAATATTGGAAAACCAGAAGCAGGAGATATTAAACAAGATATAGGAGATATTAAATTTAAATTATTAAATTAATTTTAAAATAAATATAAACTAATGTAATACTTGTGAAATGAAACATGTAAAAATCTATCCTCAATTGCGTAGGCATGGCCCTACCCCAGTACCCTGTCAGAGATACATGCACATTGGATAGATATCATTCTCGCTAACCATATACTATGAACTATGAATAACAATAAGATGCAGTTTGGTAAAGTACAATAATTTAGAGATTTTGTTAACAAGTATTTTAAAGAAATTTAAAATAAAAGGTATTTAATAAAAAATATTTTTTTAAAATTTCTAATGTAATAAATACTTTTTTATAAAAAATTATTTTTAAATTCTTAAATACTTTTTAGCAAAATTTATTATTCAAAATGATAAGAACATTTATTCAACAAGTTGTAATAAAAATAAGTTGTAAATTTTATTTATAATATTAAAAAAATTAAAATTATTATTTTTTAAAAGATTATTTAATTATTATTACTGACTTAAAATTATGTGAATAATTTGTTAAAAATGAAAAAAGAATGATAAGAACATTTTCCCCACTAATTGGTGATTACTGACAGTCAATGGACCTTTGGGCACTGAATTATGCAAGTTAAAAGAAAAAATAATTATTTTACACTTTAAAAAAAGGATGTAAGTATTGTTCCATTATTTTGAATAGATGTGATTGAGTAAGAAAAAATGATAGAAAAAAATATGTATAATAAATGATATTAGATGAGATATGAAAAAAGATATATGTATTGTTTGCGATAAGAATATAATTGTTGAAGTTAAAAATGTTGATTATATAGGGATAAAATAAAGTAAATGAACAGAGTGCGATGATTGGGAACATGCCCCGTTCTCCGATATTTGGGGTTTGCTCTGACGTGACGTGATGTTCAGTTGGAAGGAGCACAGATAAGATATGGACAAACAACGAGAAGAAAGTGTGTGGTGTGGGGCCCATCGAGCAGGGGGTTCAGTCGGCTCCACACGTGCGACACAGAAACCCATAATAAAGAAAGAAACAGCGTGGTTGGGACTGGGAAATGGGGAAATGGTGGAAGGGGACCACCTTTGACGTGCTGGGTGCATGGGTGTGGCTGTACCTGTAACACGAGAATGTGGTCCCTCCCTGCAAAATTTTCGTGAGGAATCCCACGGCTCGGCGCTCCCATCCATTCTTTTCATGGAACAGTACACATGAGATGCCCCTTTTGATTGTGAGTCAGTTTGACTCTTCTGCCCCCATCCATTCTCAACTCGAGGTTAGTGGAAAATTCAGACTTATTTCTTGTTCTAAACAAGGTTTAAAAAATATCTAAGAGATCGATAATGATAGTTTCTTTTTATGTATTATGGCTGTAAAGGTCTTATAAAGAAGTGTGTATTTATAAAAAGTATTTTAATGTTTAAGTTTAGATTCTATATAATATATGAGTAATATTTTAAATTAGATGTATATTTTTGTAATTTTGTGATATCTATAAAAATGTTTTAGATGATAAAAAATTATAGTTTAATTTGAATTACATATTTAGAATAAGAAACTACGAAATTATTATTTTTTATAATTAATTTTTTATTTATGTAAAATATAATTAATGTTGATATTTATTAAAAAATTTGTGAAAAATTTATTTTTAATAAATAAGTAAATTTATTAATTTAATAATATTTATAAATATTTAAAATAATATTTTGATGGACTAAATTATTCTTAAATCACTAACACGAAACTCGATATAAAACACTTCTTCAATTGTTTGAAATAAAATAGAAAAATGTATTTATTTTTTTTAAATGGCAACAAAAAACGCAGCGTAGGAAATAGTAGTATATGATGAGAATAATCATGTGCTGTTAAAAAAAGGAAATTAATAATAGTATAAGAAAAAAAATTAATAGTATACAAATAAAAAATTAATAGAATAAGAAAAATAAATAATAATGCAAATAATAATAATAATATGTATAAAATAAAATTAATAGAAATAATAAAAATAAAATAAAATAAATAGTATAATAAAAAATAAGAAGAAGAATAATAATGATAATAAAATATTATTTCTAACAAAAATATAATAGTAATAATAATAATACAAGCGTGATACATGAAAAATTTTAATAAGACATCACTTTTGTATACATCTTTTTCATATTTATCTATGTTGTAAAATTAAAGTATAAATATAAAAAAATTAAAATAAATATAATTATAATAAGATAATGTTAATGTAAAGTAATAAATATAGAGTTTAGGATTTAGAGTTTTTTAATAGATATTTTAAAAACACTTATTAAAAAATTTAAAATAAGAAGTTATATATATATTATTTTAATTTTTAATATATTAAATATTTTATTTTTTATAAAAAATCTTACTTTAAATCCTTAACTAATACTTTTCAAAAAAAAATTATAAGTATATAAGTATATAAAAATAATAAATTTGATATTTTTATTATTAATTGTATATATATATATATTACATTTTTATTATTATTATTTATATATTTATTTTTTTATTTATTAAATTTGATATTTTTAAAAATAATATCGATAGTAAATATATTTTTAAAAGAGATGTATGATGATTTTTTTTTAAAAGATAATATTGTTGTTGATAGATAAAGATTAAAGCGACTATGACACGAAGACAAGAGTAAGACAGCTAGGTAGCGATGCCAAGCCAATTAGAGAAGGGACCAAGACTTTGCACACGTGCGTTAGGATGGGACCGATGGGCACCGATGTGGGTACCACGGCACGTGCTGTCATCTATTGAATTCTAGTACTTCAAAAATTTAAAGTTTTTAATTCTCCTATTGAAAAAAAAATGTTTCAAGTAAACATTTTTGAAATATGAATAAACAGAGTATTAAATTTGAATAATAACTACATGTTTAACAAAACATAAAATTAAACTAAAATTTTCCATCCATAAAAAGATATTCGCTCACTTAGTATTTATTTGTTTTCAAATATCTTTAATTTTTAATTTTTATTACTACTTTTAAAAAAAATTATATATATAGTCATATCACTTGCACCTACTTTCTGTTTGTTTTAAAAATGGAGAATGGTTGCTAGCAGGGTATTCAATTGTCGAAGAGAGAGCACGTGGGGGTAGGGGTCCATACAGATAGGTCGATTGAGTTGTGAGCTACATAAATCAGAGAGCACATTTAATGATGTACATTATATTTTGGTGAGTGAATTTGTCTATATTATTTTTGTATCATACACGTGCATGTAAGTATATTATTATCAATGCTTTGATAAAATAAAATAAAATCAGAGTAATAAAACTGCAAAATACAAGTAAGTAAAAAATACTACAATTCCATATTTTTATTTTGGTTTTGGTGTAGATACTAATGATATTTCATAAATAAAAAAAAGATACTAATGACAATACAAAACAGCAAATAACTAGAAGTAACAACCAAATCCCCTTTTTTAGCCCCTTTAAGTCTCATGGTCCATACTTTCTCAAGTTTAAATAAGTTGAGAATCATTCATTTTTTACATCCTTGAGAAAAGAGAGAATCGTTTGAATAATTATTCTATTCTTAAGAGAACATTAACACAACTAATTTTGGGGCTCTAAACTCTTTAGAAGATAATTATCTTTTGTTAGATAGAGACTGGGAGACGACTTTATGAAGGAACGGGAACATTTACAAGTCCATTACGCGAAAGACATTAATTTTCTAATCGAACAACAACATCAGACCCAGCTTTCACGTGAAGCATTTTTCTTTAATATAGCCAACTGCTCCATTAGCTAATAAAGACAGTTCTCTCTACGTCATTTCTTAGTGCACCCTGCAAGGACTTTTCAATTATAAAAAGACTAGTAGAATTAAACAAAATATTACAGATATTGTATAGTGTACCGTAATTACAATAGTATTGTTCGAAAACAAGATAGTGATTGTGATCATCTGAGTTATCATCTGCGTGTGCAATGCATGGAGTCGTGGACAACATTCGCTTCCCGAAACATAACCTTTCGTGGGCAGCAAATGGTAAAGAGTAATGCTATATCTCACCATTACTTTTTACGAATGTTATCTATGAATGATTTGGACCAATATAAATTAAAGAAAAAGTATAATTTTATGGTCAAATAAAAATTATGGGTAGGTAATTTGACAAAACACAAAAAAATAACAAATGAATTATCAAATCGTGACTCGTTTTACAAATATGAATTCATGAGAAAAAACATTTCCCAATGGTAAATGGCAAGTGGCAACTTGCAACTTGGGTTACATAACCTCTGGCTCAATACATACTGTACTGAGCCATTAAAAAGTGTCCAAACAATGTAAGTGCTCTTGCCCATATAACACTGGGCTTGTCGTAATAGTTGTTAACCCCATGTTGAAAAACTAAAAACATCTTCTTGGGTTTTTTGGCCCATTCCCTTATTTTTCGTTTTATCATAAGAAAAAGGGTCAAACTACAAATAGGCTGAGCCCAGTTCGTTGAGAGGTTTCAATAGCATGCGCTGGCTAGTATCGTGTCCATTTGTAACTTCGTGACATGAAGAAAGGTTGGCAGAAATATTTATATTAGTAATAGATTGAGAAAAATAGGAATTCAATTTCAAAGCAGAAATTGAAACTTTAGGAGGAAATGCTAACGTAGATAACAGGTTCCACGTTTGCCTGGCGAATGTAATAAGGGACAAATCCGATACAACGTGAGATGAGATCCCCATCCCATCATCATCAAATCCACGTTGACCAGAATGCACTATTTATTTATTTATTAAGTTTAAATAAAAATAAATAAAATACGAGTAATAATATGTATATGACCAGCAGGCTTAGCATGACCGTGACCTAGAAGAAGAAAATGATAGCTATTTGCTGTGACTGTAATCATCTTGGTTTATTGATTTTTTCAGGTTAAAAAGAGAGACCAATCAAAATCAATTGATTTGGTATTGGTTTGTTTTGTTTTTTTGGGATAATAAACCAAATGATATCAACATTAGTTGGTTAGTGATCCGATTATTTTTTAATACTAAAATTAACTAAAATAATTAGCTTTTCATAAAAAAATACAAATAAACTAATGAAAAAATTTCAGAAATAGAATCAAACTTATTGATTTGACACTTTAATAATTATTTCATATTTGAATTGTATGGAAAGGTTCATAAAGAGTCGGAATAAAGAAACATAGCGATATTTGTCCATGAAATTATATTTGAATAAGTTAAAAAATTCTTCAAAGAGATATTTAACTTTTCTGAGTTCTATTTCTCTAATTATTAAGACTAAGTATGCTCATGCGCTCATATATGGAAAATATATGTAATTTTAATGAACTGATATGATGTGAATTTAAGAAGACTTGATTAATTGAACTTTGAATCAAGAAAAAGCGAAATCCAAAGTCTCCAACCTTTGACATATTTCTGATTCAAAGAGAATGTTGTTGAAGCTTCAAATCAGATTTATTTGGCATAATAGAACTCTATATCATTAGCTTTGGTAATCCAATGCACAAGTAAGATCAATATGATATTGAAAGTATGTCCACGAGTTCAACTCATTTTCATTTGTATGTTTTCAAAACTTTAATCTGGATCTTAGTTTACGAGTAATTCTTAAAAATGTTTCGCTAAAATCAAATTCATTTTTTTAAATCAATATTAATGATTTAAAGTTAATTCATCATTCCTTCAATTCTAAGTTTAGATGATGTTGTCTATACATACTTTACTTTTCTATTCTAGAAACATGTATAGTAGTAAGCAAATTAGGATGGACATGGTATAAATTTTACTTTTTGTGGGTTTATGATGATATAATGTTTGACGTATGCTTGACACTTTTGAGAGACAGTGGAATTTACTAATAATTTGTGGCTATAGCCCGTGCTGTGCAAAATATAACATAAGAGTTTTTTTCCCTTCTAAATGGTTTGATAGGTTTATGAAATATTTTATGAAAACTCACAAACAAGGATTAAAAAAGGAATGATTAAACTTTAAATCATTATAACGGATAAGGATTTCAAAAGTTAACGACTGTAGATTTTGAAATTCATAGGAATGGATATAATAACTTGTGAAAGATCCAAAGTTTTCAATCTATGACATCTCCAAGATTTTTTAATACATCCGATCCTCTATAATCTTTAACATTTAACTTTTGGATTGGGTGAGTGAAATATAAACAGTTTTTGTTTTTAAGGAGTTTTGATGCTGTTGTATTATAAGTTAGGACTCTTTTAAGATTGAAAGCGAGAAAGTATATCCTAAAAATAAAGAAAAACAAGTATAATCATAAAAATGTTGTAGACTATAATTTTTTTTAAAATAAAATATATAAATATATCGTTTGATTTTTTTACAGTATGGTTCGGAAATCGTTATAGAAAAATTACAATCACGAAGTAAACACGATTAAGTTTTAATTAGTTGAAATTTAAAGACACACTAACTTAATGAGGAAAATCAATATTTGCAAATCAAGCACCAATTAATTTAATTAGTTCGATTTAGATTAATCACGTTGAGGCTTAATTATCCGAAATGAATTTATCATATAGTTGGAAATTTGCTGTGACTTAATCATCTTATTTTATCTATGATTTCTTTCACGGTTAGAAGAGTGACACAGAGATAGTTTGATTTTTGTATTGGTCTTTTGTTTGTTTCTTTGGGATAATAGAATAATGATATTGTCACAGTTAGTTGTACTAGTACCGTAAATAACAATACGTACATCGGAATTCTCATTTAGTATTTGTTCAGTTAAATTTGTTGGTAGTTTATTTGGTAAATTAAGCTGCAAAGTGCGTCAGATCCGCCATGGACGAGAGTTTGGAGGCCTTTGTCTGACTTTGTCAATCTGATTCTGATGGACATGGGCCTGAGTCGGACTCCAAGACATAGCGCTGTTTCTCCATCCAAACCTCCGATTCCCAGTCTCACACATTCTCGTTCTCAAACCATGAAGTGAGTACTTTTTCCTCTCTCTTTTTCTCTAATCTATATCCACTAACTATGCTCATGCGCTCATATATAAAAATTCATTTTCCATGAACTGTTGATGTGAATTTATACTCAAAGGAAACAAAAGAAGAAGAAAAAGCGAAATATAACTAAAGTGACGAATTTCTGATTCCAGGATACACTTTTTGAAGCTATCTCAGATTTATTTGGCATATATTCTCTATGACCTATATAGCCTTTGGCTTTCAACTTTTTTTTATTCCGACAACTATTGAATTGAAAGTATGTCCACGAGACTCGTTTTCACTTGGCAAAACAGAAAATGGATTTAGTTTACGAGTAATAAAAATGTTTGCGCTGAAAATCAAATTCATATATTGGAAGGAGTACATAATGTAATGATACACTTTATCTACCCATTCCTTCAATTCATACCTTACAAGATGAGCACTTTCTATACATACAGTACTTTCTTTACTAGAAACAGAACTGAGTATGCAAGAGGATGGATCATTTTTATTTTTATTTTTTTTGGGTTTACGAGGATGGATCATTTTACTAGACGTATGCTTGACACTTTTGAGAGACAGTGGAATTTACTAATAATTTGTGGCTATAGCCCGTGCTGTGCATAATAACATAAGATTCCTTTTTTCCCTACCGTTGGTTTGATAGGTTTATGACGATAGTTGATGATGATTACTCACAAACAAGGACTAAAAAAAAAATGTAAACTTGTAATTTCTAAATAACGGATAAGGATTTCGAAGCTAAGTTCTTCAGGATAATAACATACTCATGGTTATAATAACTTGTGTTTGCTCTTTTTCAATTATGAATCTTCCATTGATTTGGATTAACTACATCCCCTCCTCTATAATCTTTAACATTTAACTTTTGGATTTCTGAAATATAAATAGTTTTTGTTTTTAACTAGTATTGATGCTGTTGTATTATAGAGTTAGGACTCTTCATGGATTATAGTGCATATCCTATTTCTAGTACTAGATACATAATCATAAGTAGCTTTTAGACTAGGGAATTTCTCAATGGGAGTAATATCTGTTCATCTTTTTCCTCCTTTTATACAGTATATGAAATCGTTATAGAAAAGCTACAGCCTCACGAAGTAAACACGATAAAAACTAAGGACATGAAATTGGAATAAAGACACACTAACTTAATGAGGAAAAATAAATTTTTGCAGGAATGTTCTACCACGAAGCACCAGTTTATAAATCTTTCCTGTTTGGGGGATCAGTTATGTCAAGCCACGTATTGAGGCTCTCACTCTATGAGTAGTTATCATATAGTTGGAAATTTGGTTTTATCCTGCTACACTTAATCTAGCTTGCTATACAGAATTTGCAGCAAATCTAACATTGTTTGAAGTGGAGTTTCTTATAAAGCTGCAGCATTCAATTGTTTAAGTAATTTTCCTTGACAGGTGTTTTTTGACCTGAAACACAATGCATAAATATACAATTAAACTCTAAGGTAGAAACACCAGTATAATGGCGTTCTGCTGTTATAAAGACAAAAATATTACTGTATTTGAAATAGGTATAGTTTGTTCCTTAATTTAAGGTTTTGAAAATATGTTGCTATCTCAACAGTCACTTACATGTAGTTCTTAAATGGGATGATCTCTTATGAGAAGCGAGGATGCATAGCTGATGACATGCAAGCAACCATGCTCATATAATCATTTAGACCAACACATATCATTCTTAATATGGACTTCTGCTCTAATAAGACAGTGTATCATATAATGATTTAAAACAACATATATCATTCTTAAAAGGGCTTAGTATATGTATGCATTTGGAATTTTCATTTAAAATCTTTTAGTTCTGTGATATTAAGAAAAATGAGGCCCTAGACTTCATCATTCTTCACCTAATTTTGTGTGTTCTACTGCCTTTTTCTACTTTCCTTTTCTTTCCCTCTATGCCTGATCTGAAATAATGATATGCAGCCATGGCTTACTTATGCCGTTGTCTTCTTCTTCTTCTTCAATTTTAAGTTGGCCTAACCATATTTTTTTTTCCACAGAACAACACAGATTTTTGGTGTGTCTCTCTCGCTCATTCTTATCAATCTGGCTGCTATTATGGAGCGTGCTGATGAAAATCTTCTTCCGTCTGTCTACAAAGAAGTTAGTGAAGCATTTAATGCTGGGCCATCTGATTTGGGTTACCTCACATTCATAAGGAACTTTGTTCAGGGACTGTCATCTCCCCTGGCTGGTATACTTGTTATTAACTATGATCGCCCAGCAATTCTTGCTATGGGAACTTTCTGCTGGGCTTTATCTACAGCTGCTGTGGGTGCTAGCCAGGATTTTCTGCAGGTTGCCTTCTGGAGAGCATTAAATGGCTTTGGTTTGGCAATTGTGATTCCAGCACTCCAGTCTTTCATTGCCGATAGCTACAAGGATGGAGTGAGGGGAACTGGATTTGGATTGTTAAGCCTTATTGGTAACATAGGAGGCATAGGAGGCGGTGTTTTGGCTACTGTCATGGCTGGCCAGCAGTTTTGGGGCATACAAGGATGGCGATGTGCCTTCATTTTGATGGCAACTTTGAGTGCATTAATTGGAATCCTTGTTTTACTATATGTGGTTGACCCAAGAAAAAGATTTACCACCACTCGTGATGCTAGTGAGAGTTTAGACAAGTAATGACTTTTTACAACTTACATCATCCATGTGGCATTTTGCACAACTTTTAGCACAATTTGATCTCTTTAACTGCCTCCAAACTGTGGCATATTGTTTTCATCCTAGTGAATAATAACTGAACAAATAACTAAATACTTTATATCTCTTGGATTTGTAATTATTGGTAAATCAGCTCCGTGTGTCAACAGGGATGACTCTATCTACAAGGGCAATGCTCGTGCAGCTTCAATTTGGATGGATTCTTGGGCTGCCACGAAGGCTGTGATCAAAGTGCCAACATTTCAAATAATTGTCTTACAGGGCATTATTGGGTCACTACCGTGGACTGCAATGGTGTTCTTCACAATGTGGTTCGAACTAATTGGTGAGCATGACGCCAGCATCTTTACATTAAAATGCTAAACGACATTGCAAAATTGTATTTTTCTTATTTTTTTAGACAGTTGTACTGCAAGTCAAGATCACTAATAAGCTATATAAATATTCTAATCTTTATCTTGTAGTTGGTGTGATGATTATAATCTGTGTCCTACTACTTATGAATATTTTTCTCTACTTGCTTGACATGTGATGAATTGGTTCATTATGCAGGTTTTGATAATAATACTTCAGCAACGCTGCTCAGTCTTTTTGCTATTGGATGTGCTATGGGCTCCTTCATTGGTGGATCAATAGCTGATAAATTGTCACAAGTGTACCCCCACTCTGGACGTATCATGTGCGCACAGTTCAGTGCCTTTATGGGTATTCCATTCTCATGGTTTCTTCTTAAGGTGATCCCTCAGTCAGTAAGTAGTTATCTTACCTTTAGTGTCACCCTCTTTTTAATGGGTCTAACTATCAGCTGGAATGCTACGGCTGCAAATGGCCCTATGTTCGCTGAGGTAGTCCCTGTCAAACACCGGACCATGATTTATGCGTTTGATCGAGCTTTTGAAGGCTCATTTTCTTCTGTTGCGGCTCCCCTGGTTGGAATTCTTTCTGAGAAAATCTTTGGCTACAATTCAAAGTCTGTTGATCCCATCAAAGGATCTTCACCAGAGGCTCTTGCCTTGTCCAAGGGCCTTCTTTCAATGATGGCTGTTCCATTTGGATTATGCTGCTTGTGCTACACACCACTATATTATATGTTTAAGCGGGACCGTGAAAATGCTAGAATGCTCGCAGTGAAAGAGGAGGAGATGATCTGAGACACTTTTTTTCATCTTTAAAAGTGGTAGATCATGTGAAAGGTGATCTCTAACTCTCTGTCTGTGACTTGGGTCCCAATTGGAGTTTAGAGTTCCTTCTCAAAAACGTGGTATCACCTTCCGCAGCATACACGAAACATTTGAAACCACCTCATTTGTTTTCTATTTGAAGAGTCTAGGTTGACAATACATTCATGGTTCCATCATGGAGAGGCCGCTTACTGAGGAACTAACTCGTTCTGAGCCATTGCTTCCTCTTGAGATGGCATATCTGACTGAAGAACGGATCAGAAATATCATTTCGTATATGCAATTATATGCTCATACTGTTTTGCGGCAAGGTCATTTTGTTGTCCGCCTATTGTGCACTATGACATACACACAATTATATTTGAATGTTTGGATTAACTTCACAATACAATCACTGCTGCTAAAATATGTTAAGAATAACTTAATCACTCTCAATAAACACAACCACGAGATGAAATTCCATTGTATTTGGTCTCATGCTAACTGTACTCGGTTAAAAAGATTAAAATGCCGAGGTTTAAATTATCCTTTAACATTTTTAGCTATTCCACAAGTATTAATTTCAACTTTCTTGGGTTCATTGGCATCCACAATCATAAAAAGATGCCACCAGAGTACTCAAATCAACTAGTTTTCATATGCTTCTGAGTCACCAGACATTTTGGAATCAGATACCAACGGACCTAGCTCTTTCGTTTCTGCTTCTTGGCTTCTCAAAACAAAGACAAATAAATGCATGTATGGGCACTCTTGGGGTATGTTTCGAAGTGGATGGGAAAGAATCAACAGAAAATTAGAGACCAAATACTAATAATGACCACTGAACCCATTTTCTGCATGGTCCACTTTAGAATGACACGACAACATTCAATAAAGCACAGAAGTTACAATAATATTCCACCTGTTTGGCTTTTAGATGCGCTTGGTGGCCTTAGGAACTTGTCCTCATCCTCCACCATGAAAAATAACAGACTGATGAAAGGAAAATGCAATTTTTAAAAATTTTACAAACCATGGGCCTTCAAGCTTTGATAATATATTTGAACAGGGACTTGAAGGTATCGCGCAAAGGTTTACATACAGCGTGGGAAAAAGGTTTGCCCCACATAACCACCAGCCATAGCCCTCCTCACATTTGATTCAAACAACTTTGGATTCTCTCTCAACACAACAGCAGCATCATGATTCAGCGGATCCTCATAATTTGGTTCCTGCACACAATTAGAGAGATTATATTCTAAAACTTCCAAAGATAAAACCCAAAATGGAAAAAAACCAGAGTCGTACCGTGAAGAGATGATACAAGCCATAAATGACAGTGTTTATATTGAGGACAGGTTTCCAATCTTCTCGTAAGATGTTGAGACAAACATTTCCTTCCAAGTCAATATTAGGATGGTAGACCTTAATATACGAGATAGTGTTACAAATCAATTTATGATGCTGAAACAGAATAAGAAAACTACAAATATACCCCACAACCAAAATTAAACATGTACTATGCACATAAATGAAGCATGAATTATGGTATAAAAGATAATCAAGTCCATCCTACCTTTGTCTTGCATTTAACCTTTGGTGCCTCATGTGGATAGATGGGAGACACTTGGAAGGAAAACAAAAATGTGCCACCTCTGTAATAACAAACAAAACACAGTGGAGACTAATGAGCTTTTTCTCATTTTTCCTTTTTTTTTGGGGGGGGGGGGGGACCAGATTATACATTTTATTTAGCATTTAATTTTTTTTTTAAATAAAAAAGGAGGAGGAGGAGAAGACAACATAGGGACATCAAAGCCTTCAACAAGAGTCAATTTATAAAGTTAAATCACAAAGTTTAAAATAATGTGCAGATAACATGGAAACTTCCTTACAAGTAATATCCATCATCAGGTCGAATTGAAACTTCGAAGTTCATCAGGTCATCTTTGCCATTGGGGAATTGTATGGTACAAGATTTTGGTAGATTCAGCTCACTTATATCTGAAAGATGTAACACTCCACTGTGACAAAAACTTGCATGGTACAAGATTAAATTGAAGAAACTACAGGTTCAAGCAATGTTGGAACAAGAAATGTCTCAAGAGAAGCAACTAAAACACTAAAGCTTGAGAAGTGAAATCATAGTTGAACTGGCAAACTCACTAGTGAACTCATAACTCATTACAGGATAACAGTTCACAAGTCTGCAGGAGAGTATGTAAATATTACTATAATAGCTGGCCAATGGTCAGATAAATTTCCTGTTTATCCCAGAGAAAGAAATTCCTTCCAAGAAAAATTAATAATAAAATAAGTAGAAAGTTATTGAGACTGAATTCCAAATTTCAAGTATCAAGATAAAAAGCCTTCCTTGAATATACAGGAAAAAGTCATGGGACAAAACTTAGATAAAATTCCTTTAAGTGCTTGTGATGTGCTGTTCTCCAATAGAAACATAACATGTATATTATTTTTGGTGACATCTTCAATGCACCTAAAATATTGGGGTGCATTGATGCACCAAGTGTTTAAAACCACTGATTTATTATAAAAAAATAGGAAGGGCAAGGATTAGTTAATGGAAACCAGCCAAAGAGGTAATCTACTTGATTGTCCAAATCCGGGTCATCCACCATGATTTGAAACCAACCCACAGTATAATCGGATCCAAATCCGGGTCATTCACCTGATCAAAGGTTGTGGACAGGGATGGCAGAACTGGGTTCTCTGTTAAATATTTGCAGAGGTTGTTGTGACTCTTATTTGCAGAAATCTGGGTCTGACCATTGGAGATCACTGGATGCATTGACCGCCTTCTTGAGCATTCCCATGACATCCACATCCTGAGACCGAGCAGAAAGAACTAGCACAGAAAGCACCAGAACAAGGCAAAGTACGAAGGAAGAAAACCCCAAACCCAGTTGGGGTTTTTCCATTGTCTTTCTTTTTTTCTCAAGAAAATCAGGTAAGAAAGCGGGAGAAAACAGAGGAAGGGCAGCGTGGGTTGGTGGAGTTAGAAGAAAAACACAGAACAGAGAATCTCTGCAAAGGTTTAACAAGCATTCAAGCGGTTGTAGCACCGGCATAACACCAATCATCTCCCTTCCCCCATTTACAACGGATTCAACCAAAAGTCCCAGCCACCGGATCACGACCTCAAACCCAGCAAAGAACCACGAAACCACCACCTGAAACCAATAAAAAACATTATCACAGATCCTGTCTCACAAACCAGACGTGCCTAGCCACCACGACATCACCCAGCAGATCCGTCACCCACTTGCCACCAGAGCTCCGCCAGAAAATCATGCACCATTGACCTGCAACCAACGTCAACTGCCAACTCTGTCGGTGGCGAGTTTGTGCTCAACGGCGTTGGTGCCGGTGCCGGCGCTACCATGGTTGCTTCGTGATTTAAAAAATATATATATTTTTGTGAAAAAAAAAAACCAGTTGACATGTTATTACAGGTAACTCTCAAGGTGCATCGATGCACCAAAACTCATTTAGGTGCATTGTAGCCTTCACTTATTACTTTTTAGCCATCTCATACTCCTTTTTAAAAGTTCTCAAAGTTGAGGTGCAAAAAAATATACATGTTATGTTTTTATTGGAGAACAACATCACAAGCACCTGAAAAAACTTTTTTCTAAGTTTTCTCCAAAGACTCAAAGACATAACCACTCTAAAAACAGCAAAAGCAATCATTTGATGATCCCCCCCCTGCGGCAGTCAATTCACTTAAAAATCATGCTCTACTCCAAGCACGATGCCCATTGATAACCACCAGAACCAAAGAAAACAAGATAAACAAACCATTAGAGCATGCATTCGCTAAAGGTTCTTTCTTTTCCAGTTTTCTTATGTCATACTGTGAATACTTTATTTCAATATTAAAATCCATCAAGACAAAACCTCTAGTCCCCATCCCCCTCAAAGTAGGTGGAATTTATACTATAGATTTTCAGAGAATCATGCAACCCTAACAAATGCATCTACGAGACTCTTACCACCAAAAACTCAAGGTTTTATAATCTCTTTTCTCTCTCCCTCATTTCTTTTTGGGCCTAATGTCCAAAAACAGAAAAAAACAACTTACATCTACCCTGTGTAGCTGTGTTATAACATTTCCCCATTTGATAGCATAACTTTAGTCAAAGAAATGAAGGTAAATTACAGCTGGCCAATAGTAATAGCGAAGAATGTAGGTTCTATCTCACTCCCTAAGCCAGAATCAGGAAGAAAGCAGCAAGTAAGTCACCTTGCAAGACAGCAAAACTAACTCCGGACATCACAAAATGCAACAAAATGTATGAAATTCAGCATGAACTGCTGTGCCCTTCAAAATATAACTACATTTTAATCTTTTTGAGTTCAGAGACAAAAAAAAAAAGCTTTAGACAATAATTTCTGTAGATTATGCTTTTCAATTTCATCTTACGTCAGCTCAAAATCTCTAGTAGCCAAAATAGTAAACCAGAAAATCTTAACTTCTGTTATCAAAAGAATCAATTAATATATCCAAGTAATCTATTTCTGGTTTCCTGCCTTGTCCCCAACCCTCCCTCATGACCCAGGTGGCCAAGCCCCCGAAAAAATCCAGCTCCGGCAATTTCAATGTACACAAGCACCTTTTACACATCAATTTTTTATAGCACAGGATCTCCCATGTCTGATCAAGCTAACATATTAGCATTAGACTTTTTTTTTTCCTCTTTCCCTCTCCATTTCCTTTGATTTGAAAAGGGAGGGGGGATAAAGGGGGTGGAGGCAGTGCCACACAAATTTGACCATCAAAAAACTCCACTTAATAAAAAGAAGGAAACCTTTGTGAAGACGCAACTCGCCAGCGCTTTGCTTCTTAATGGGTGCTCCGCCACTTGCATTTTCTGCAAGTTCTCTCTGCTTTTCCTTTACTTTAAACAGTTTAATCATAGTCCTACAAGAAGGACATCAACTCTAGCATTAGGGCAAATTTTATCATAGTCTACCAAATTATCCTAGAAAACGATATCAACAACTTCCATCCACAAAGAACAGCAAGCATATAATAATAATAATAATAATAATACTAAAGCCTATCTTGTTCTTTCTAAACTTCAGAAAACTAGAGAAGGCCAAGGAAGAATACCATCCGCCCTATTCCAATAAAAAATTGCCTTAAGCTCAACAACTTACGATTAAGATGATAAAAATACTTTGTTCATTCAAATAGCAGCTCTTCCAATTTTTTTTGGTGTAGCAATAAATATTTACAAGCCTAATAGTAGAACCAGCTGCTTTATCCAGACTACTTCACCCTTCTCTACCAAGAATCACTCCCAACTAATTTTCTTCATCTCCATGAATAGCTTGAACTTGAAAGTAGTAAACATGATCAGATTTTTTGGGTAATAAATCTCAGGCAAAGGAACATAACAGTTTTTTTTTTTTTGCAAACATAATCTAAGCTCAGCAATATTGTCAGCAGTTTGAACTCATCATTTAGAACTTCTTTTTTTCCTTACAACGTTGGGCATCAACATATTCGAATAATAAATGATCACCAGATCCTGTTCAGGACGAAAATATTCAGGTCTTATAAAAATAAAATAAAATAAAAACAATCAAACGTGTAGCTAAATTATAGTGTGGCTATTCAAAAAGAATTAAAGAAGCAAGCAAGAACCCTAAAAAAAATCGCAAAAGGGGAGGGGGGATCGTGAAATCTAGGCGCAAATCTGAGAAAAAGGAAGAAGGAGAGAGAGAAAATCGAATAGTGTAAAGAATTAAAAGGGGGAAAGAAGAAGACGAAGAAGGAAGAGGAATCAGATGTGTATGAGGGGAACCTGGTTGAGAAAAAAGCGCAGAGAAACGAGACCACGAGATGATTGATAGAGTTTCGGGGCTTTAGCAGCTCAGCTCTACACAAACCCAACTAGTAACCTTTTTAACTCTTTTTTCCTCCATCGCCCTCGCCCCGAAAAGGCTTCAATATCATTATTTGGATACACTTTGCTGACCTTTTATTTTATTTTATTTTTTTGGACTGGGGGAACGAATATGTTGCTTTTTTTACACGCCGAAAACAATTTTATTTTCTTTGTATTTTATTTATTTATTTGATTTTTTTTTCCTTTTTCTTTATGAAGGGGAAGCATATGGATTATTACTAAAAGGATGTAGGGCATCTTTGGAAACTATTATTGTTTAGAGAATAATTGCTTTTTATAAAAAAAAAATTTAAAGAACTTTTAATTATAAATTATTTTGAATAAATTAATTCAAAGTTTCAAACACATATGTATATATTTTGGAAAATATTATTTTTAGTAAAATAATCGTTTATTTTACAAAAATAAAATTAATTTTTAAATAAATTATTTTAAATAAAAAATAAATTAATACAAACGTACATGTAATATCAATGTAAAAATAATTATAGCTTAAGTTATTAGAATTGGGTTATGACAAAGGATATAATAACTTAAACGTAGTCATAAGTATAAATCTCCATATAATTATTTTGAAAAAAAATCATAGTTAGAAAATTTAGACCAACTTCAATCAGATAAAAAAATTAGTGGTTCAAACTTTTGGCAGGTCATGTTAAAAGTAATTATTATAGTTTAGTTAAATGTGATTAAAATCTATTAGGAAGACTTCTTAATGCTGGAGAAGTTAATTTAGAGATTAAAATGGGTCAATTCAATTAAATAGATTTGGCCTGTTTTTTAAGTAAAAATACTTGAACTCCTTTTTTAAAAGGTCTAGTTTGACCAAATAATTTATTTAAAAGTATATTTTGTTTGAAGAATTTAATTTTGATATATTATTAGTATAAAAATTTTATATTATCAATTAATTATATATTATTATATGTGTAACTTTTAAAATAATTATTATGAGTTAAATATTTTTAATAATATAATAATACATAATTAAATAATAGTATAATTTTTTTTTACACTAACAATATATCAAAATTAAATTCTTGTTTTAAAGCTTATAAATAAACTAACAAACCACCTTTAAATAAATTAAAGAAATTAAACATTTAGATCAGCCAACGAGTCAATGCTTTCAATAATATATGATACAAATCTATTAGGCTTCTATAATAATAATAATAATAATAATAATAATAATAATAATAATAATAATAATAATTTTTGTCAAATAATATATATATATAATATTTTTTATTTGATTGATTTTTTTGGCCAAATCAATGATTGATGGTATAATTTAGGATTCTGTTAAAAGTTTTATAACTACAAAAATAAGATACTGAAGAATTTTATTTTTTTTGACAAAAGCCAAATCAGCTTGATTCCATTGCAATAACATGATGAATACATTGAGGCATTACAGAGAAAACATGATTATCAGAAAAATTAATAGAATTCCTGGCTAAGAGATGAGCCACCTCATTAGCTTGTCTTCTAATAAACTTTATAGAGTAGGTAGGTTGACTAAAGAGCAACTGTCTAATTTGGTTAATAATCACCCCACATTCTGATATATCTTCCCTTTCAGATTGAATTTGGTTTGCTATATATTGGCAATCAGTCTCAATAATAGCATGAACACACCCAAGGTCAATGAACCATAACAGCGAGTGTAGAATAGCATAAGCCTCCCCTTTTGGAACTGTCAAAATAGCTTGTATATAACCAGATGTGGCCATCACAAACTGTCCAGAACTATCTCTTATGCATGAACCATAACCGGTAGTCCCTTGCTCCTTGAAAAATGTTGTGTCAGTATTGCATTTCACCAGACCCACTGGGGGTTTCTCCCAAACCTTATGCTCCTGCTGAACTGCATCTTGGTCACAAGTAAAGTTCCCAAGTTTGCTTGCTTTCCAATCATCCAGAGTTGTTCTGGCTCTTTGTATCACACTCATATCATTATCCTCATGAGACCTCCATACCTCATTATTCCTTCTCTGCCATATACTCCATAAAAGCATAACCATTAGAACCACTTTATCCTCCTGTAAACTGCTACATAAAATAAGAATTAACTCCTCGAATGATTCCACATCATGGATTCGAGATTCAATCGAATTCCAAAGTCCACAGTGCTGCCATATAGGAATACTCTTTCTACACGTGATAAAACAATGCCAGCAATTTTCAATAGCATCACTACAGAAAGTGCAACTAGCAGGACAATGGATACCCTTAGCTTGCAATCGTGTATAGGTTGGAAGACAATCCCGACAAGCTTTCCACAAAAAAACTCTCACCTTAGGTGGAACTTTGAGATTCCAAATAAGACTCCAATCACCTGCCTCCTTAAAATTTGTAGTATCCGCCACTTGCTCCATGATTAACTTATATCCTGATTTAACAGAATATAGACCATTGGTATTGGAATTCCAAATCAATCTGTTCTCCTGACATCCGCTAGGAATATACATCTTTACCACGCAATCAGCAATATCTTGTGGCAGCAAAGTATAAATAAAATTTTTGTCCCATTCCCTGTTATCCTGAACCATCAAATCACAAACTTCTAGCAAAGATACACTAGGATGAGGAACTTGTTCAATTGTTCTGATCTCAGCACCCTTCACCCAGGGTTGCTGCCAAATATTGATTCCATTCCCATCTCCAATTCTCCATCTAAGGCCAAGTTTTAGCACCTCCCGGGAACTCCAAATGCTATGCCAAATAAAGTTAGGATTATGACCAATATTGGAATCCATAAAGTCCCCTGTAGGGAAATATTTAGCTTTGAAGACTCTAGACACCATAGCATTGGGGTTAGAAATAAACTTCCACCCTTGTTTCCTAAGCATAGCTAAGTTAAAGCCATGAAGATTCCTGAAATTCATACCTCCATCCTCTTTGCTAACCGAAAGTCTCTCCCAAGACATCCATTTTATTCCTTTACCATTTGCACCACACCAATAGGAATTCAGCATCCTTTGAATTTCTTCACAAGTCGACTTTGGAAGTAAATAGGCACTCATGACATATGTAGGAATAGCTTGAAGGACAGATTTAATCATGACCTCGCACCCTGCTTTGGATAAGAATTTTCCACTAATAGAATTGATCTTTCTCCAAATTCTATCCTTTATAAAATTAAACATAGCCTTTTTACTGCGACCAACCATAGAAGGCATTCCTAGATACTTTCCTGTGCCGAACGTATTCTGCACTCCCAGTTTGGATGATAGACTAGCTCGCTTTGAATCAACTGTATTAGTACTAAACAGAATTTCAGATTTATTCAAGTTGATGGCTTGACCGGAAGCTAGCTCATAAACCTTCAAAATATTTTGGAGAGCCCCAACCTCATTTTCTGTAGCCCTGCAGAAAATAAAGCAATCATCCGCGAACAAAAGGTGAGATATTTTAGGAGCACCATGGAAAATAGAGATCCCATGCAAAATGCCATCATTCTCCGCTTTGTGAATTAAAGCACTCAACCCTTCTGAACACAAAAGAAAGAGATATGGGGAAAGAGGATCCCCCTGACGAAGACCTCTACCCGGTAAAATAGGACCTACCATATCTTCATTAACTCTCACAGAAAAGTTTACAGTCTCAACACATAGCATGATCCAATTAACCCAAGTATCACTGAACCCCATTTTTAACATAATAGCTCTTAAATAACCCCAATCCACCCGGTCATAAGCTTTACTGATGTCAACTTTGAGAGCTAAATCACCAACCCTCCCACTCCTTTTACACCTCATGTAATGGGTTATTTCGGATGCCATAAGAACATTATCTAAGATAGATCTCCCAGCAACAAAAGCTGACTATTCTTCTGAAATAATTTTAGGTAGAATTCTCTTTAATCTATTTGCCAAAGCCTTTGACAAAATTTTATAAATAACATTACAAAGAGAAATAGGCCTAAAATCTTTCATTCCCAAAGGTTGATCACCCTTGGGAATAAGAACAAGAGTAGTATCATTTACATGAGCTGGAAAAATACCATCATTTATCCAAGAGCAACAAGTTGTAGTGACATCATCACCACAAAGATGCCAGAACCTTCTATAGAATACAGCATTCAACCCATCCGGTCCTAGGGATTTGTCTGGATGCATCTAATATAGAGCTGTCCTGAAATCTTCCTCACAAAAAGGAGCGGTCAACAGAGCATTATCAATATTTGTAACTATTGGATTAATCACCTCCAATACCATCTCGAAATTACTATCAGAGGCATTGAAAAGGTCATTAAAATAATTCCTAGCCACACCACAAATACTGTCTTGCTCTTCTATGGAGTTACCATTTGCATCCTGTAGCTGAGTGATACTGTTTATTTTCCTTCGAACATTAGCCATCCCATGAAAAAAATTTGTATTTTTATCACCATCTCGGAGCCAATGCATTTTGGCTCTTTGCTTCCAATATGTTTCCTCCTGAACAAGCAACACAGTCAAACGGTCTCTTAAATCTTTGAATTTAGCAATAGAATACGCATCCGCTTGCTTCCTAAGCACCTCCAATTCTCTTTTCAGACCAATGATTTGATGGTGGAATTTATTTTTGATATCCCGACCCCAGTGATTCAACTCCTCGGAGCAATGATTTAATTTTGACATTAAATCAACATTAGGATCAAACTCCCAACCACCCTTCACCACATCACTAAGCCCCTCTTCACTTAACCACGCATTCTCAAAACGGAACCGCTTCTTATAGAACACTTTTTTATTCAAGAAAAGATTCAAATGGAGAGGACTATGGTCAGATATTGGCGCAATCAAATTTTTAAGTCTTGCGTGCTAGAATAAATTAAGCCAAGATGGAGAAACGAAAGCTCTATCCAAGCGTTCTTCCACCGCATTCTCTGTTCCAATGCTTCTAGACCAAGTGAAAGGATAACCTTCTAGAGGCATATCAACAAGATTGCAATCAGTCACAGCGTCTCTAAACCCATTGATCAACCATTGTGGATGATCCACCTTCCCATGTTTATCTTCCGTAGATAAAATGTCATTGAAATCACCTATAATGCACCACGGTAAGTTAGACATCGAATGAAGACGTCAAATTAGCTCCCAAGAATCCTTTTGTTTATGCCTTTCAGGGAAACCATAGAACCCTGTAATTCTCCACCACCCCAAGCTCGCTTCCTGAACCTCCACATCAATGTAATTTTTAGAAAAAGATGTTATGTGACAGTTAAAATATTTCTTCCACAGAACAGCCACCCCTCCACTAAGTCCCTCTCTATCCACCGAGAACGAGTGATCAAAGTTTATTTTCCGACACACCTCCTCTACTTTAATTTTGTGAGTCAAAGTTTCAAACAAAAACACAATATCCGCTCTATTAGAACGAATCAGGTCTTTTAGAACAGGAACTGCACGTAGGTTACCCAGGCCTCGGCAGTTCCAACTGATGATACTCATTGTTCCTGGTAGGCGAACCAGGGCCTACCAATAAAAAATGATCAGAGTTTGATTCCTTTCCATCTTGAACCACCATCTCCTTCTTTCCCATCAGAACCTCGCGCCTTTTTTTTCAGCATGGTCATCCACGTCCTCAGCATGTGACGCGTCCTTAACTGCTGCATTGTGAACACCCAATTTTGACCGGGCTAAAAAAACAAAAAAAAAAAAAAAAAAAAAAACAAAGACAAAAAAAAAAAAAAAAAAAAAAAGAAAGAAGAAGAAAAGAAAAGTAACAAAAAAAAAAAAACAAAATAAAATAAAAATATAAAATAGTCACATGAGGGGGTGGAGGGCTCAATATATAAAAAAAAAAAAGGGAGGAGTGATTGACGCAAAAGAAAAAAAGAAAAGAAAGGGTCAACAGAAAAAATAAAAAAGAGGGAATTTTGATACAAAAAGGAGGATTTTAGGGAGATTTGTTGGGAGAAGATGAAAATTTGAAGGAAAATGCCAACCTCCCATACGGTGAGCAATCATCACATCCATCATCAACAACAACTCTTTCCTCCAAAATGTGAAGGATCCCTCCATAAATGCCTCTGCCATCATTTTCTTCCGGCATCCTTGATAACCCAATTCCTTCCAAATCCTTCTCCAACCAAATAAACCCAGCAACCACCCTCCCTTCATAAAAACCTCCACGTGAAGCTCCATCAAAAAGAGGGCAGCACCCTTATCCTCCCAACCCCTCCATTATCTTCTTCTCCTTCATCTTCCACGTGAGCTTACTCACCACCTTCATCTCCATAATCTTCTTCCATTCCCAACACCCTTCAAACCCCTCATTCTCACTTCCCAACCGTAACCATCTTCTCTAAACCAAAACTTTTCTCCAATCACTCCTTCTCACATCCCATCTTCAGCAAAGGAAAGAAGATTGATGATGTTGGGTTGATCCCTGGTGGTAGCTGGGAAAAGAGAAAAAAGCAAGAAGACTGGGGAGGCTGTTAGGAACGAAAGGGATTTTTGATTCTTTTTGAGTTGAGTGTGTTATTGGTAGCACAGAAGAGGTAAGCCCTTTCTTATCACTATCCTTGCATTGTTGTGAGTAAAAATGTAATGTTCAAATGCATGCTTGGATATTGGCTGGTTAGTTATGTTGTCCATCTTCTTTTCTTTTTCTTTTTAACCATGAGTACCATACGCACACTGGAACTCCACCCCTTCTGCATCATATTTTTTTTAAACCACCAAAGAATGCAAAAACCTCCAGAAAATCGTAACCACCACCTTCAATAACACCATCATATCCTCACCTCCCAACCGACCGTCGAAATGCCACAAACCACATCACCTATCTCAGATCCTTCCCTTCAACCAACCGACCGTCGGACTCCTGAATCCCTCTATACCCGACCGTCGAACTAACAACCACTCCTGAATCCTCATACCCGACCGTCGAACTAACAACCACTAATGAATCCTCATGCCGACGAGTCGAACCAACAACCACTCACGAATCCTCTATACCCGACCAGTCGAACTAACAACCATCATACCCCCACCGACCGTCGAACCTATCCAAACCTTCATCATCCTCTCTCACTATTATTGTGAACCCACCAAACTCCTTCACCATCCTTTTCACTAACAGAGACGAACCTCAAATCGGATCACTACCCTCTCACCTCCAATACACCCACCATCTTCAAAGCCTCCATAATCCCCATCACCCAAGCAATTTCCATAACCTCTCCAAACACTATCAAACCCACTGCAGAACCGACCGTCGGACCGTAACCCTTCAAACCAAATCCTCTCCTCACTCGACCGTCGAACCATACCATTGCGACCTTCACCAGCCAAACTTCCACAAACCACCATATCCTCCAATCGACCGTCGAACCCCAAAACAGAATCATCCCACCATATTCTCCAATCGACCGTCGAACCCCAAAACAGAACCACCCCGTCTCCTCAAACCGACCGTCGAACCTCGGCTAGGTCGCCCCTCACCGACCGTCGAAATGCCACAAACCACATCACCTATCTCCCAAACCTCCAAACCTTCCTCCTCACGACCGTCGAACCCTAAGTCCTTCCCAACCGACCGTTGAACCTCACGGAAACCTCACGGACCGTCGAACCCCTCATGCCTCTACACCGACCGTCGAATTCCCCCCTAAATCATAAACCAAACTTCATCGATTCTTCCACCGACCGTCGAGTCCCCGTATATCGACCTTCACCATCCCCTAAACTATGAACCCAACCACCATAAGCTCTCCATCATCACGCTGTAACCACCACCTTCAATATCCACATGAAATCACCTCTCAAACCCAACCTATACCCGACCGTCGAACCCCAACCGTGACCCAAATTCCATCACGCCCTTTTCACCGATTGTCGATTCTTCCTCCTCTCGACCGTCGAACTCCCTCACTAACATCTCATCCTTACTCCCAACCGACTGTCGAATTTCAAAGTAGAATCACTCAATCTCCCCAAACGTCCTCTGTATGTGCTCTGTTATTGGTGCTCAAGTTTTTCAATTTTTTTATTTGAATTGTTGACTGCCTTTTGGGATTTAAGTTTGAATCTCGTGAATTCTGCTGCCCATTTCATATGAAGGCAGTAATGATACACTTTTTTGGCAAAAAATAAAATAATAAAAAAAATAAAAAATCTTTTAATCCATGCAATGACCAATGATGATGATTGAATAGTGAATGCTATCTTCATTATCTTTTGGATCATAAGGGTTTATTGAGTAGCCTAGTGCTAACTTGAATCTGTGCAAAAAAAAAAATGGATTCACTTTCAAATAAAACCTTTTTTAAATAAAATCAACCAACCCACACTTATTTTATAAAGAACTACGTAACTTTGAGTTCCCCATTGCACCAGGGGGATACGTAGGAGTAGAATTTCATTTGTCAAGCCAAATTTAAATTTTCACAATTTTGTGGTTTCGCTTTTTAGTTACAATGTTTGCAAAAAGGGGTAAAATAAATATTTTCAAGGATTGTTAATAATTTGCACAATTAATCTAAAAATGCGTCTTAGGACGAGTGCGTTAGGGTGCGATGGGATTAAGTTTCCACCCTTCCCTAAGCATAACCGACTCGAATCAATCTGGTTCTAAAGACCATTTTTAAAGAAAGGTTTTCCAATTTTTCCAAATTCAAATAAAATTGGTGGCGACTCCATTTTCCATTGTCATATTTTAAAATCATTCGAGTTGCTTTATTTCCCGCCGTGATTCCGGTCGCAACATGATGGCGACTCCAATTGAGGAAATTTGGAGAGTCAAGCCTGTTGTTGTTAGTTGTGCAAATTATTAATAATTTTTATTTATTTATTTTACCCTTTTTATCCTTGTTTTTATTTTTTTTTGTGTGTAAATGGAGTTTATTTTATTTTGTTCCATGTAAGTATCTGATGACATTATCTTATGTATATTGTTACTTGTAAATATCGCGGCGGGAAAATAGCAACTCGAATGATTTTAAAATATGACAATGGAAAAATGGAGTCGCCACCAATTTTATTTGAATTTGGAAAAATTGGAAAACCTTTCTTTGAAAATGGTCTTTAGAACCAGATTGGATTCGGGAGTCGGTTATGCTTAGGGAAGGGTGGAAACTTAATCCCACTGCACCCCTAACGCACCCGTCCTAAGACGGTACCTTAGATTAATTGTGCAAATGATTAACAATCCTTGAAAATATTTATTTTACCCCTTTTTTGCAAACATTGTAACTAAAAAGTGAAACCACAAAATTATGAAAATTTAAATTTGGCTTGACAAAAATGAAATTCTGCTCCTACGTATCCCCTGGTGCAATGGGGAACTCAAAGTTACGTAGTTCTCTATAAAATAAGTGTGGGTTGGTTGATTTTAATTAAAATGATTTCAAAAATTTGAATTAACAAGCCGTCGCGACTCAGTTATCCAAATTAAGGATTAAATAGGTGAAGCTCGCGTCACGCTAGAGACGTCACCCATTGATTATCGAGTTTGTTACGAAATTTTTATTTAAGATTATCAATTAGTGATTTAACTTAAAAAACATGATAATAATAATAATAATAATAATAATAATAATAATAATAATAATAATAATAATAATAATAATAAATAAATAATAATAATAATAATAATGATGTAAATCATCAAGTTGTGCCATGCAACTCGGATGTTTACAAAATATAAGGGTTAGCAAGCTGTCGCAACTCAGGTAACCCATTTTTATTCCTTTTTAAAAACTTTTAATTATTTCTTTATTTATCATTTTTAACTCCCAAAATCTAGCCCAACAAGCGATAATAAATGAAATAAAAAAAAAAGAACAAGGAAACGTAAAAAAGAAAACCAAGAAACAGATAACCCAAAACTGGGAGATATAACAAGATAAGGACCTCGTTTACGATCAAATTAGTAGGGGAGGGTGGCTGACTTCTTCGGTTCGACGGTCGAATTGCTTTCGAAGTCCGACGGTCGGGAGCTACTTTACGAGATCCGACGGTCGAGCACAAGGTCGCTCAATAAACACTCTGGTAATGCAAGAGGTGACTCGTAGGAGAGGATCTGGATTGGCAACCCGACGGTCGGTTGGTTGAAGGATTTGGTATATGATCAGACGGTCGGTTGGGAAGGATTTGGAGTTCGACGGTCGGTTGGAAAGGATCTTGGGTCGGTCGGTGAGGGGAAAGATTTAGGGTTCGACGATCGAGTTGGAGGTTGGTGGATGGTGATGGAGTTTGGATGGGTTGTCAGTGAGGGGGTAGTAGCTGGTGTGGTTCGACGGTCGAGTGAAGGGATGGATTCGACGGTCGAGTGAGGGGATGGAGTTTGGTTGATGGTGATGGAGGTTTGGATGGCTCGTCGGTGAGAGGAGTGGAACTCGCGGTTCGAAGGTCGGGTGGAGAATGTAGGTGGTCTTGCTTTTGGGGTCCGACGGTCGGATGTGATGGAGTTTGTGCTTGAGTTCGACGGTCGGAAAGGGGAAGGATGTGGCTCTTTG
This sequence comes from Ormosia semicastrata, assembly GCA_029884595.1. Lineage (NCBI taxonomy): Eukaryota > Viridiplantae > Streptophyta > Magnoliopsida > Fabales > Fabaceae > Ormosia > Ormosia semicastrata. Next base: position 12,803,446 of record JAQQTO010000037.1, read on the forward strand.
GATTTCGGACGGTCGATGTATGTGATGGTGTTTGAAATGTGGTTTGGAGATTTGAGAGGTAGGTGGTCTGGTTTGAAGTTCGTCGGTCAGGTATAGGGGGATTCAGGAGTCCGACGGTCGGTTGGTTGAAGGGAAGGATCTGACCTCTGGGGTTTCGACGGTCGAAGAGGGTGTCAGTGAGAGGATGGTAACTGGCGTTGGTGAGGTTCAACGGTCGGTTTAGGGGGATTGGATGGTTCGACAGTCGGATATGATGGATTTGGGATTCGACGGTCGGTTGGGAGGTGATAATGAGGGTGTTATTGAAGTTGGTGGTTACGGTTTTCTGGAGGTTTTTGAATTCTTTGGTGGTTTAAAAAAATGTGATGCGGAAGGGGTGAAGTTCCAGTGTGCGTATGGTACTCATGGTTAAAAAGAAAAAGAAAAGAAGATGGACAACATAACTAACCAGCCAGTATCCAAGCATGCATTTGAACATTACATTTTTACTCACAACAGTGCAAGGATAGTGATGAGAAAGGGCTTACCTCTTCTGTGCTACCAATAACACACTCAACTCAAAAAGAATCAAAAATCCCTTTCGTTCCCAGCAGCCTCCCCAGTCTTCTTGCTTTTTTCTCTTTTCCCAGCTACCACCAGGGATCAACCCAACATCATCAATCTTCTTTCCTTTGCTGAAGATGGGATGATTTGGGGAAGATAAAAGAAGGTGGTCGTGAGTGGTGGTGAGAGTTGGCAGGGGTGATTGTGGTTTAGAGGTGATGAAGGAGGTGGCAAATGTGCTTTACGTGAACGGTAGTTTGGAGGCTATGGTGGGAAGAGGATATGGCTCACTGAGTTGACTCAGTGGTGTTGGATGGGAGGGTGGCAGAAGATGGAGATGGGATGTGAGAAGGAGTGATTGGAGAAAGGTTTTGGTTTAGAGAAGATGGTTACGGTTGGGAGGTGAGAATGAGGGGTTTGAAGGGTGTTGGGAATGGAAGAAGATTATGGAGATGAAGGTGGTGAGTAAGCTCACGTGGAAGATGAAGGAGAAGAAGATAATGGAGGGGTTGGGAGGATAAGGGTGCTGCCCTCTTTTTGATGGAGCTTCACGTGGAGGTTTTTATGAAGGGAGGGTGGTTCTTTGGTTTTATTTGGTTGGAGAAGATGGTTTGGAAGGAATTGGGTTATCAAGGATGGGAAGAAAATGATGGCGGAGGCATTTATGGAGGGATCCTTCACATTTTGGAGGAAAGAGTTGTTGTTGATGATGGATGTGATGATTGCTCACCGTATGGGAGGTTGGCATTTTCCTTCAAATTTTCATCTTCTCCCAACAAATCTCCCTAAAATCCTCCTTTTTGTATCAAAATTCCCTCTTTTTTTTATTTTTTCTGTTGACCCTTTCTTCTTTTTTTTTTCTTTTCGTCAATCACTCCTCCTTTTTTTTTTTTTATATATTGAGCCTTCCACCCCCCTCATGTGACTATTTTATATTTTTATTTTATTTTGTTTTTTTTTTTTTTTTTTTTTTTGTTACTTTTCTTTTCTTCTTCTTTCTTTTTTTTTTTTTTTTTTTTTGTCTTTGTTTTTTTTTTTTTTTTTTTTTGTTTTTTTTAGCCCGGTCAAAATTGGGTGTTCTGATTGCCCTCTTTACTTGTTTCTTATTAGATAATAAGAAAATTGTGGTCTTCTTATTATCGTCGTAAGGAGCAGTAAAGACATGAACTCCAATTTTGTCCAAGAAAGCACAAGATGTAAAACAAATGCGAGAAATAACATGCAAAGCGTCAAAACGCTCAAGAATTAAAATTCATGGAGCGATGCGCTCAAAAGAATTAAGAAAAAGAAATGACAAAAGTTAAAGTGCATAGAGCCGATGCGCTCAACAGAAAATAAAATGCATTGAATGTATAGAGCCGATGCGCTCAGAAATTTAAAATGCATGGAATGCATGGAGCCGATGCGCTCAAAAGAAATTGACAGGAATTTAAAATGCATGGAATGCATGGAGCGGGTGCACTCAACAGAAAGTAAAAAGCATGTAATGCATGGAGCCGATGCGCTCAGGAATTAAAAGACAGGAATTAAAAGACAGGAGCCGATGCGCTCGAAATTAAAAGACAAGAATTAAAAGACAGGAGCCGATGCGCTCAGGAATTAAAAGACAGGAGCCGATGCGCTCAAAAGGTAAAAAGACAGGAATTAAAAGACGAGAGCCGATGCGCTCGAAATTAAAAGATAGGAATTAAAAAGCAGGAGCCGATGCGCTCAAAAAGTAAATGATGGAGCCGATGCGCTCAAAAAGTAAATAAATGTGAATTTAACAGACAGAGCCGATCGCTCAAAAAAGTAAATGATTGAGCCGATGCGCTCAAAAAGTAAATAACAGAATTAAAAGACAAGAGCCGATGCGCTCAAAAAGTAAAATGACGGAGAGAGCCGATGCGCTCAAAAGTAAAAGACGAAATTAAAAAAGACAGGCGATGCGCTCAAAAGTAAAAAAGCAGAAATTGAAATGCATGGAGCCGATGCGCTCTCAATGAAGGTAAAAAAAAGACAAAGGCAATCGAGTCCAGGAAACTTAAAGGACAATGGGCAATCGAGTCCGAAATTTAAAAGACAATGGGCAATCGAGTCCCGAAATTTAAATGACAATGGGCAAGCAAGTCCCAAAATTTAAATGACAATGGGCAATCATGCGTCCGAAATTTTAAAAGACAATGGGCAAGCGAGTCCCGAAATTTAAATGACAATGGGCAACTGCGTCCGAATTTTAAAAGACAATGGGCAACTGCGTCCCGGAATTTTAAAAGACAATGGGCAACTGAGTCCCGAAATTTAAATGACAATGGGCCACTGAGTCCCGGAATTTAAAAGACAATGGGCAATTGAGTCCCAGAATTTAAATGACAATGGAATAAGCATCTTGATCAAAAAATTTTTTTTTTTTTTATTTTTCTCATTTTCTTTTCTTTGTTTTTCCTTTGCTTTTCTCTCCTTTTCTTTTTTTTTTCTTTTTCTTTTTTTTTTTTTTTTTTTCTTTTTTTTTTTTTTTTTTTTTTTCTCCTTTTTTTTTTTTTTTTTTTGCTTTCTCTTTTTTTTTTTTCTTATTTTCTAAATTTTATTTAAAAACATTTGAACCAAGGACGACTTTGGAAAGCTTTGACCACTCAAACTTTATTCACATGCTTTTCTTCCTTAGACCCTTCGGTTCTTTCCTTCTTCTTCTCCTTTTTCCTTCTTTTTTCTTTGCTTTTCACTTTCAACTCTCCTTTCAAGAAATGGGATGAACCATTGCTTGTGATTCCTTGAGAGAAAATTTTGCCCCAGTGTTTAACCTTGTCTCTCATTTAGTTGATTCCCGCAACCGCTTGATAACTCGATCCTTGTCTGCGTTGCTACTTCCTTCAAACATTTTGCTTCTCCTTAATCTTTCAAAAATTTTGCCCCAGTATGGCCAACTAAATGCAAACAAAAGCCCCTGTGTAGGCGATCACACGCAATTCAAAATTGCCCCGGTTTGGGTGCACCCTTCAAGGTGTTTTAGGCCAACTTCCTCTCGAGATTTTGCCCATTCATTTGCCCTAACTTTTTTTAGACCGACCTTTCGGGTTTCGGACTAACGGGCTCTTTTTTCATTTTATTTTTTATATTTTTTTTGCTTTTTTTTTTCTAACTTTTGTTTAGGCCGCCCTTTCGGGTTTTCACCTAACGAGCTTTTTCTTTTCTTTTCTTTTCTTTTTTTTTGTTTTTTTTTGTTTTTTTTTGCTCGGGTACCTCCTCTTCCATCAATTGGGATTTCCAAGATCTCTTCGATCTGAATTGGTCAATAAGAAATTACCATTAGATGGTCAAATCATGGTGTTGTACTTATGTTCACTTTACCTGAAACATTACGTCACAGACACTCATGTATTCAAAAAGTACAACAGGAAAGAAGCGAACAACTTCCAGATTGTTCTTAGAAGTTTGACTACAGAAAGGATATTATTTACAACGGTTAAAGACACAAGAAGTAAAATAGCAAGAAAGTCAAAAGATTTTTTTTTTTACCCCAGTGTGGACGTGATTGGTCAAGACTCAACAACTGGACATCATTAATAAGGTAATTGTGTGGATAATTAATATGTTAAAATCATAATTATCAAATACCCCCCCACACTTACTCTTTTGCACGTCCTCGGGCAAAACAGAAAAAAAAACCAAAACTAGGGAACAAAGAAAAACAAAACAAACTCAAAAGGTAAAAACTCTAAAAGACTCAATTTTAAATGACATTCAAGAACGAAGAGCAATTAATAATTCAAGTAATTAAAACATTCATGAGGTAACACATCTTCACATCTCAAATCAACAAGCAAGGATACTTCAATTGAAAAACATGAGTAAAGAATGATAGATCCTCACAGAATTTACTCTCAATCTCTCAAGTGTTTAAAAGGTAGGTATGTCACTCAATTCGACCCATGAAAATTGCACTACCATATGCTTGCTTATTTTCTACTTCTCCACTACTCAGAACACATGTATACACAAATCATGAGGACTTTATTCAAGGTTATAATGGGGTCAAGGTAAAGGTGGAAGTAATATGGATATGTCAAGTTAAATACCAAAGAGAATAGAAGAGCATTATGATACAGTTAGAGTGGAGAAGATGTTTGAGAACATTGATCTAACTTTCCCAAGATTTTCTTAGTTTTTTCTCATACGGGACAATGACCAATATCTAACTAATGTTTTGTTAAAGATCAATTGGTAGATTGAATTCCTTTAGGCTTGAACATTCTCCTTCTATTCCTGTTATTTCCAATCATCCACCCTCATTCTAGGTATGAATATATCACATGGTGCATTCTTTTGATTGTAGCAATAATCAGCTCTTTTTTTTTTTTTATAGAAACATATTTTCTTTTTTTTTTTTTTTTTTTTTATATAACCAATCTGCACATGCACCCCACACTTGTTCAAGAACTCATCAAATAACAAAGTCAATGCTCTCTTATTCCCTAAGGTTGGGTTAGAACATGGTTTTTCATTTAATGCACGTAATGAGTTAGAAACAAAGAATGGTCAAATAAGCTCAAAGGGGTTAAGTAAAGGAAAATATACAAGGTTGGCAAGAATCGAGAAAATTTTCAAGAAGTCAAAAGAGTGCTTGATATCATATTGAAAACAAGGTTGGCTATTTGGTTAAAGCGGCTAAGAAAGAGGGCCTCAATCATGTTCATGCATGCAAGTGAAACGTAGCCTCAAAAAGAATCAAAGCAAGTTCTAGAGTGATCATTATCATGAGTGAAAATCACACAAGAAAGAAGAGAATGGCATAAATGTTGAATCCATCCATTAGGCTCAAGATCTCACAAGATATAGTTCTATCATTCTCGGTCCACCAATTCAACATCCATAACCAAACATATGATTTTTAAGAAAGAAGACAATTTACTCAATCATGCAAATTTTCCTGAATTTCAATTGCTACTTCCACACAAACTAGTTATCTACCCCAACTAAAATGCGTCTCAAGAGTAAAATTTACTCCCTACTCGCCATCCTTAAGCTGGTTTAGAAAATTACCCACAAACATATAAACATATTAATACATACACACACCTTTTTTGTTTTTTTTTTTTTTTTTTTTTTTTTTTTTTTTTATTTAGGCACACAACGATCCTTCCCCAACCAGATCATAACATTGTCCTCAATGTGAAAGAGATATAGAAAAGAGCAAAACAACACGATAAGAAGTGAATCAACGCCCAGGTAGAAAAAGCACACAATAAGATCAGTCTTTGCATCGACCACGATAAGAAGTGAATCAACGCCAAGCTGAAATGAAGCACACTGATCAGTCTTTGCATCGACCACGAAAAGAAATCAAATAATAGAACTTTAGTACTTCCACAATTTAATACTAATTAATTACTACCCTAACTACTCCTTACTCGCCACCAATTAAGATGCGTCTCAAGAGAAAAATTACTCCTTACTCGCCATCCCTATTTACTTTTGTTGTTAATTGATGACAAACACAACAAACATATTAACAAACACACTTTTTGAATTTTTTGGTTTTTTGTTTTTTGTTTTGTTTTTTTTTTTTTTTTTTTTTTTTGTTTTTTTGTTTTTTGTTTTTTACACAACCATCCTTCCCCCAACCAGATCATAACATTGTCCTTAATGTTAAAATATAGATGAGTAAAGGATAGAATAAATTACCTGTTGGAGAAAGCGGACACAAATTTAAACGAAACAAAGTACAATAAAATCAAACCGATTAAAGAGAAAGTGTCGAGATCTGGCTTGCTTTTCTTGTTACTTCCTTTTGCTTCCTATTGACCAATCTATCGAGCTAATACCTTATCGGTACATACTCAAAAGCTTCCAATTTATCAATGAGCTCATCAATAGTGGAGGAGAGATAAGAAGTTGTCTTCTTAGAAGGAGTGATAAATTTACGTTCCATGACTTTGTCAAGAAAAAATAACAAAAGATCAAAGAAATTATTAACATTCAACAAACCAATGGGTTTATGGTGGATGTTCGGATTCGACAAGAGACAATTTGAAAAATTTCTTCCAAAGTACCAAAACCACCTGGTAAGACAAGAAATGCATCAGAATTGTCAACCATTATTTTCATGCGTCCATGCATGGATGTTACCTGAATTTCTTCTCCAACTGTCTTGCCAGTGATGTTATTTTCGGCTAAAGGTTTAGGAATAACACCTAAAACCTGACTGCCTCCTATAAAAGCAGAAAGTGAAACAGCCCCCATTAACCCACGACAACCTCCCCCATATACAAGATGAATATTCCTCGCAGCAAGTGATCGACCAAGAGTGCTAGCTGCGTTTACAAACTCTAATCCCTTCCCATAACTCGACCCACAAAAAACACAGACATTTTTTAGGTTACGAATAGAAGGCCCCATTCTATACCCTTCTTCTCTTTGAGTGTTTCTGAGTTGAAGATGAAGGAGAAAATGGAGTGTTTAAATAAGAAAAAGAATGGAAAGGGAAATAATTGCACCTAGAAGGGTAGGTCGGCTGTTGTCAGAAAAGGTTGAATTTAAGAAACATAAAATCTTTTTTTGTTTTTTTTAACTTTTTTTTTTCAAGAAAATCATCGGGGTAAAGAAGTCTAGAAACCCCCGAAGGATCCCATCCAAAAGATCGTCTGTCTAAAATCAAAATTCAACAAAATCATACAAAGATAAAATAATAACAAATGATTACATACCTTTTTATGTACGGGTTTCATGGCAGATCTTTATATCATACGCGTCATGAGCGCAAGATAATACCAAGACGGCTCACCAATCTGGGCATTCTTCTCCCTCCCGCTTGTGGGATATTTTGGATTGAGCTACGACGCCACTAATTAAAGTGCGTAAATCGACAGACTACCACCAACGACCACGGCCGGTGAGAGGTCGCGAAGAGCCCATGGCATTAAATCACGGGATTCGGCTCGGAGGCATTGTCACGCGAGAATGCAAACACGGACGCTTCTTTTCGTCCTTCAGCAAGCGAGCCTTTGGTTAAAACACAGGAATGCTTGCGCGGCTCTCTGCAGAGCATGGCACACGAACCTTATTTACCGACCGGCGTGCGAAGGTCCACCCGAGTCAATGACGGGTCGCCACTCCAGCGGGGGCTCTAATCTAATTAAAGACCAAGTACAACCGAAGTTTCGCCCTTTTTTTTTTTTTTTTTTTTTTAGTTTTTTTTTTTTTTTTTTTTTTTTTTTTTCTTTTTTTTTTTTCTTTTTTTTTTTTTTTTTTTTTTTTTCTTTTTTAAAATGTACAAGATAATATATACATGTTGTTGTGATTGTGGCTCACATCTTCCTCTGCAGTTTCACGTCCGTAAACGGCTTAAACGCCTTCTATGAGTCGAGGATAAGCTTCCCATCCAATTTTCTTATAAATTGGCAAACGAAGTCTTTTTGAGTCGATTCCCAAGGCGTAACGCTCTTGCTCGTCCTTGAAGAGATTCCACAAACTAAGAAGTTCACGCTGCACAACTCCACAAGAATGCGTCTCAAGAGTCAATAAGATATTATCTAATAACTCCTTACTCAGTCCATTCTTAATGAAGAATATTTTATCTTCTCTATTTACAGAAACCATCCCCAAAGAGTGACATCGCGTGTTGCAATTCTATCGTGCACACTTGTAACAAACTTTCATTCTTTTTGCTCTTCTCCTTTTTGAAAATGAACTTTTACCAAGACCAGACATGTATGGGACAAATGAATCTGAAGATTCACTAGCTAAATGAACCTTTGCTTCGATTATCCAACGTATATCTTCTGGGATGCCCTTATACATTAACAATCTCAGTCTTTCACACCTAGCTTCATAGACTTTTGTTAGAGCATTTAGAGGGAGAGAAGGAAAATATTTTCTTAGATTTGAGAGAATGACATCCATTTTGAAAGGAGAAGAAATCAGTTATTATGGAAAACTGAAAAACAAACCGACTTGAAAGTCACGGAGTACCGTTATCCGCCATTTAACTGGCAACACAGAGAACTCAACAACTTGATGTTCCAGAAATGGTTGAGTCTTGGTCCATTAACTTTAAGCGCATTACCATTCCTAAGATCCTCAATATCTACGGTCCCACGTGTTTGACAATAAAAGAACCGCGCCTCCTAGATCTCAATTTTCTAAGGAGTAGGTGCGGATGAGAATCTTAAAGCAAAACTTTATTGACCAATTTCCGCAACTTTTGCAAAAGGTGTAACAGACCTTGAATAAAGAAGGCCAATAAAATCCATCGCAAGATTTTCGCGATTGTTGTCCGAAAAAAATGACCTCCACATGCTTAGATAAAATTTAATGGCACTACCTACCTCATTGTGGGTACACAAATTTGTCTTTTTTTCTTCTTTTTTTTTTTATTCATAATGCGGATGGAGAAGGTTCATCACCTCCATTTCGCATTCTCTGGAAGTTCTTGAAAGCTGTTTGAGGCGGTGTCTTCTTTCCTTAGTCGCGCAATAGTCGCCGAACACGGTAACATCATACAAGGAATGTCATGCATAAGATGAGATGAATGAAATGAAAACATTTTCTTTTCAAATGCATGGAATGAAATGCATGATTTATATTTTTTATATATATTTTTTAGAATGCTAAAGATGCCATGCATGAAATTTTTTTTATGAAAATGCCTGATTTATTTTTTATTATTTTTTTAAATGCTAAGGATGGCATGAAAATGCATGATTTTTTTTTTTTTAAGAATGCTTGGAGTGTCATGAAAATGCATGATTTTTTTTGAATGCTAGGAATGCATGATTTTCTTTAAGCAATGTCATGAAAATGCAAGTTTTTTTTTTTAAGGTTATAAAAATGCAAGATGATTTTTTTTTTAAGAATGTAAGAAAATGTATTTTTTTAAGTTTTTTTTTCAAGAATGGATGGCATGAGGAAAGAAGAAGTACGCTCCCTTTGTGTCCTAATGAGGTTGCCTTAAACTTGGGAATTCCATCCTAAGGATCTAAGAGTCTTTCTGGTTCGTGAGAACTTCCATAGGGTGACTTTTCTATTTTAAAGGTCTCTAGAGCCAAGTCCTATTTCAGAATGTTGACCACGAAATAGTGGGTAAACCAACTAGGTGTGGGACATTCATGAAAAAGGCGCACTCTAGATGAGGTTTTCGCGATAACCAAACAGGAAGTACATCTAAAATGGCTACCACTACGCAACCTCTACTTAACTTAGGCTTCACTCAGACCCGGGTATAGGGCCCCACTCGAATGTGTGTGCTTTACGTGTAGGTGCAGTGGGTGCTGGGAGCGTACAAACCTTCACAAAAATTTAAAAATAAAAATACCCAAAACCTGCAAAAGCATATATACAATAATGTGACAAAGAATCATCTATCCAAGGGTTTCAAAATTATGCACAACATATTTACAAGTAACAATATACATAAGATAATGTCATCGAGATACTTACATGGAACAAAATAAAATAAACTCCATTTACACACAAAAAGAAATCAAAAACAAGGATAAAAAGGGTAAAATAAATAAATAAAAATTATTAACAATTTGCACAACTAACAACAACAGGCTTGACTCTCCAAATTTTCCCAGTGGAGTCGCCATCTGTCGCGACCAGAATCGCGGTGGGGAAATAACAACTCGAATGATTTTAAAATATGACAATGGAAAAATGGAGTCGCCACCAATTTTATTTGAATTTGAAAAAATTGGAAAACCTTTCTTTGAAAATGGTCTTTAGAACCAGATTGGATTCGGGAGTCGGTTATGCTTAGGGAAGGGTGGAAACTTAATCCCACTGCACCCCTAACGCACCCGTCCTAAGACGGTACCTTAGATTAATTGTGCAAATTATTAACAATCCTTGAAAATATTTATTTTACCCCTTTTTTGCAAACATTGTAACTAAAAAGTGAAACCACAAAATTGTGAAAATTTAAATTTGGCTTGACAGAAATGAAATTCTGCTCCTACGTATCCCCTGGTGCAATGGGGAACTCAAAGTTACGTAGTTCTCTATAAAATAAGTGTGGGTTGGTTGATTTTAATTAAAATGATTTCAAAAATTTGAATTAACAAGCCGTCGCGACTCAGTTATCCAAATTAAGGATTAAATAGGTGAAGCTCGCGTCACGCTAGAGACGTCACCCATTGATTATCGAGTTTGTTACGAAATTTTTATTTAAGATTATCAATTAGCGATTTAACTTAAAAAAAAACATGATAATAATAATAATAATAATAATAATAATAATAATAATAATAATAATAAATAATAATAATAATAATAATAATAATAATGTAAATCATCAAGTTGCCGCAACTCGATGTTTACAAAATATAAGGAGTTAGCAAGCTGTCGCAACTCAGGTAACCCATTTTTATTCCTTTTTAAAAACTTTTAATTATTTTTTTATTTATCATTTTTTAACTCCCAAAATCTAGCCCAACAAACTGATAATAGATGAAATAAAAAAAAAAAACAAGGAAACGTAAAAAAGAAAACCAAGGAGCAGATAACCCAAAACTGGGAGATATAACAAGTAAAGACCTCGTTTACGATCAAATTAGCGGGGGAGGGTGGTGGCTTCTTCGGTTCGACAAATCGAATTGCTTTCTCAAGTCCGACGGTCGGGAGCTACTTTTCGAGATCCGACGGTCGAGCACAAGGTCGCTCAATAAACACTGCTGGTAATGCAAGAGGTGACTCGTAGGAGAGGATCTGGTATTGGCGTACCGACGATCGGTTGGTTGAAGGATTTGGTATACGATCCGAGCGGTCGGTTGGGAAGGATTTGGAGTTCGACGGTCGGTTGGAAAGGATCTTGGGTCGGTTGGTGAGGGAAAGATTTAGGGTTCGACGATCGAGTTGGAGGTTGGTGGATGGTGATGGAGTTTGGATGGGTTGTCGGTGAGGGGTAGTAGGCGGGTGTGGTTCGACGGTCGAGTGAAGGGATGGATTCGACGGTCGAGTGAGGGGATGGAGTTTGGTTGATGGTGATGGAGGTTTGGATGGCTCGTCGGTGAGAGGAGTGGAACTCGCGGTTCGAAGGTCGATTGGAGAATGTAGGTGGTCTTGCTTTTGGGGTCCGACGGTCGGATGTGATGGAGTTTGTGCTTGAGTTCGACAGTCGGAAAGGGGAAGGATGTGGCTCTTTGGATTTCGACGGTCGATGTATGTGATGGTGTTTGAAATGTGGTTTGGAGATTTGAGAGGTAGGTGGTCTGGTTTGAAGTTCGTCGGTCAGGTATAGGGGGATTTAGGAGTCCGACGGTCGGTTGGTTGAAGGGAAGGATCTGACCTCTGGGGTTTCGACGGTCGAAGAGGGTGTCGGTGAGAGGATGGTAACTGGCGTTGGTGAGGTTCAACGGTCGGTTTAGGGGGATTGGATGGTTCGACAGTCGGATATGATGGATTTGGGATTCGACGGTCGGTTGGGAGGTGATAATGAGGGTGTTATTGAAGTTGGTGGTTACGGTTTTCTGGAGGTTTTTGAATTCTTTGGTGGTTTAAAAAAATGTGATGCAGAAGGGGTGGAGTTCCAGTGTGCGTATGGTACTCATGGTTAAAAAGAAAAAGAAAAGAAGATGGACAACATAACTAACCAGCCAGTATCCAAGCATGCATTTGAACATTACATTTTTACTCACAACAGTGCAAGGATAGTGATGAGAAAGGGCTTACCTCTTCTGTGCTACCAATAACACACTCAACTCAAAAAGAATCAAAAACCCCTTTCGTTCCCAGCAGCCTCCCCAGTCTTCTTGCTTTTTTCTCTTTTCCCAGCTACCACCAGGGATCAACCCAACATCATCAATCTTCTTTCCTTTGCTGAAGATGGGATGATTTGGGGAAGATAAAAGAAGGTGGTCGTGAGTGGTGGTGAGAGTTGGCAGGGGTGATTGTGGTTTAGAGGTGATGAAGGAGGTGGCAAATGTGCTTTACGTGAACGGTAGTTTGGAGGCTATGGTGGGAAGAGGATATGGCTCACTGAGTTGACTCAGTGGTGTTGGATGGGAGGGTGGCAGAAGATGGAGATGGGATGTGAGAAGGAGTGATTGGAGAAAGGTTTTGGTTTAGAGAAGATGGTTACGGTTGGGAGGTGAGAATGAGGGGTTTGAAGGGTGTTGGGAATGGAAGAAGATTATGGAGATGAAGGTGGTGAGTAAGCTCACGTGGAAGATGAAGGAGAAGAAGATAATGGAGGGGTTGGGAGGATAAGGGTGCTGCCCTCTTTTTGATGGAGCTTCACGTGGAGGTTTTTATGAAGGGAGGGTGGTTGCTGGTTTTATTTGGTTGGAGAAGATGGTTTGGAAGGAATTGGGTTATCAAGGATGCCGGAAGAAAATGATGGCAGAGGCATTTATGGAGGGATCCTTCACATTTTGGAGGAAAGAGTTGTTGTTGATGATGGATGTGATGATTGTTCACCGTATGGGAGGTTGGCATTTTCCTTCAAATTTTCATCTTCTCCCAACAAATCTCCCTAAAATCCTCCTTTTTGTATCAAAATTCCCTCTTTTTTATTTTTTTCGTTGACCCTTTCTTTCTCTTTTTTTTTTTTTTGCGTCAATCACTCCTCCCCTTTTTTTTTTTTATATATTGAGCCCTCCACCCCCTCATGTGACTATTTTATATTTTTATTTTATTTTCTTTTTTTTTTTTTGGTTTTTTTTTGTTACTTTTCTTTTCTTCTTCTTTCTTTTTCTTTTTACTTTTTTTTTTTTGTCTTTGTTTTTTTTTTATTTTTTTTGTTTTTGTTTTTTAGCCCGGTCAAAATTGGGTGTTCACATGCATGCACATCATTAATTGCTGCATGGTCCTCATTATTCCCCATTGAAACCACTACCTCCTTATTATTAGGCAATGAATTCTTTGTAACTCCCGTGTCATCAATCACCATCAATTCTAACCCATTATTATCCTTTGCAATAACTGCTCCAACTATACCCGTCGTGGATGCATTAACTCTGGAACTATGAGCATGAATGCCCCCTGAACCGGCTCCTGAATTTTCGAGATTGGTTTGTAACGACCAATCAACATGTCCATCCCTCAGCCACTGTGAACCACCGCCTCCACCATCTCTTCTATTTTCCACCTTTAGTTCCGGCCCCCACCCTCTATACCCATCATCATTATCCAGCAAAAAGAGGTGCTCACAAAAATGTTCCGTATGCCCCATAATACCACAAAGGAAGCAAAAAATCCCCAACCTTTCATACTTGAACTCAACCGCTCTCCACTCACCCCCCGGTTTCTTCACCTTCTTTTCTTTCTTCAAAGGTAGTCTCACATCAACACATACTTTGATTCTCATATAGGACCTCCAAACTCCATAATTGTTGTTATCGTCGTACTCAACAAAAGTTCCTATAAAGTTCCCCAAGTGTTTGCCAATAACTGGTGTAATGAATCTAGCAGGAAGATCATGAATTTGCACCCAAAAACTTACATGAAATAAAGGAATCTGACTTATAATATCCCCTGGTTTCACAGGTTCCAGAATAAGCATGTGATTATCAAAGCTCCAAGGTCCTCCATTAATCACCCTCATTTTGTCCAATTTATGGTAAAATTGGAACACAAACACACCCGGCATAATCTCCCGGATAGTTACTCCCCTTCCTGGCCTCCAAATGTTAGCCATCCTCTCCTTCATGATAGCAACTCTAATAGCTTTATCAGTGAGAAAGCATCCCACTAGACAGAGCTCGAGGTTAGTCGTGCTTCTTTGATCTTGCTCCACATCGAAAACTAGCCCATCATCCTCCTCTTCCACCAACGATAGCCTTTCAATATGTTCCTCCATGACCACTTAAGAAAAAAGCGAACGAAAAAATAGAAACGAGACTCTCACCAAAGGAGAGAAAACGAGACTCTCACCAAAGCAGAGAATTACTGACGTACCTATTAAAGTATTAATTTCTAGATACTAAAGAATTATATTAAAGTATATGTTAGATTTAATGTTTATGATCAATTTTATTTTTTTTTAAATATTTTTCATATTTAAAAGTTTAAACTTATATTATAATCTTTTTAAATAATCAAACTTTTAGATTGAATGATCACTGCAATATTTTTAAACTAGCGAAATTACCCGTGCAATGCACGGGAAAACTGTCATGCTATTAAATCAGTATGACTAAGACAAGACTAAATAGTAATTCATCTAAACTATCTAACCATACCACTTAAACTTCTGTCATTGATTATCGTGTTATATATTTAGAAACAACCAAAAGAACCCTATGAAAAGGATGAAAAACATGAGGAATATGAGTCTAGAATTAGGACTGATAATGGTTGTAATCAAAGAGTAAACAATTACTTTAATTGAGTAAGTTGCATTATAAAACTGATGATATATTGAAGGACGATAACATATATTGTACAAAGATTTTCATAATACAAAGTGACTTAATCTTCATAAAAACTATAATACAAATTATTTACGGTAACATACATAATAGGAATGAAAAATATCAGACATGGGTTTATCTTTTCCCAATTGTAGCTTATTAGCATTAGTGTGTGTGTGTGCAAATAATCCAATAATGGAATAATTATGATAGAGATGGGTAATAAGTGTGTACTGTTATTGAGTGAAAAATCAATTATGCTTATGAGATTTAATAATAGATCTAGAGGCTGGTGTAGAAATGGTAGTTGAACTTTTCCCTTCATACAACAAATTGAAAAATCTGGATTGGGTGATCTATGAGATTTCTCAGAACGTTCTTCGTACCATACCATAGATTTGAAAGTGGGACTAACAGATCTCTTTAATATCAAAAGGATGGACAATGAAACTGTGGATGACTATGTTGCTAGATTCAGACAAATGAGAAGTAGGTGTTTCACACCTATCCCTGAAGCGGAAATAGTTAAGATAATATTTGGGGATTGGATTATTATGTCAGGAAAAAGTTTGTCAATCAGCACCTTGTTGATTTAGCTCAGTTAGGACAGAAAGTCGGGAAAATTGAGCAATTAAAGACTGAAAAGTTGCGAAGGCAAAGGAATTTTTTAAAAGAGAGAAAATCAACTCTGTCGGATTAGAAGAATTTGACGACTAAGTTATAAGTCTTGACGAATTTGAAGTAAACATTGCTGAGTTGAAAAATGGTCCTCCTTATGTTTGTCAGGCTCTATAGCCTAGAAGAAATAAGGAGAAAATGAATTATGTTAATAGAAAAATATATTTGTTTGATGTTACAAAAGTTGACCAAATTTTTTATGTTTGTCGGATAGTCGTAGGCTTTTAAAGCCTGATGGAATTAAAGACCATTTAAATTTATTCAAGTGTTTTGTGAAAATGCTGATGCACTTGTCGAGATTAAATCTGGTTTAAGGATTAAATCTACAAAAGGCAAATATTGAAAGCCATATAAACCCATAATGTGTAAAGTAAAGATTGGCAGGGAATAAATAAGAAAAATTTCTTTGTTCCTTCAAGATACTTGGCAATTACAAGTTATATTGTCGAGATAATCTTAAGTCAACAGAAAACACAAATGTTTGTCGGGTAGGCTAAACCGACAGATACTATATATATTTCAAGGTTGCATCTTCCTTAGAGCTTCACAAGAAGTTTATAGTGATTCTCTGTCAGCTAGAGTGGGTAGTCAGGCTCCAGAGATTGTATTTTGGTACTAAGGGCCTTGACTTTACTCCCTAGTTCACATAAATCACTTTGAATCTTTTGTTGAAAAATGAGTTATCTGTTATAAAATTTTGTCCATTTCCAGGAGCTGTCGAAAGCCAAAACTTTGGGGGGCATCTGTTAGGTGATAAATCTTAATTGTGGATTCGACAGAAAAAATGCATTGTGTATAAATGTGAGGTCACCTTTCAACAAAACATGACCTGACAGAGAATGATGAAAGATGTCAGCCATAATGGGACTTGTGATGAAAATGGCCAAGTTACAATTTGAAAGAATCAATGCTGACAGAAGAACTTTATTTGACAAGAATGGCTAAAAGCCAAGGTCTGTCAAATGAAGATCAGGTTTGTCGAATAAAAATCACTTCTGTCGAATGAAGATCAATGCTGTCGAATAAAGAACAGTGTTGTTAACTACATTGCTAATCTTATTCTTATTTTACTTTCTACATTATGCACACGTCCCCATATAATGGGACAAAGGCAGGATAAATTGAGCAATTAAAGACTGAAAATTTGCAAAGGCAAAGGAATTTCTTAAAAGAGAGAAAATCGACTCTGTCGGATTAGAAGAATTCGATGAATAAGTTACAAGTCCTGACGAATTTGAAGTAAACCTTGCTGAGTTGAAAAACAGTCCTGATATTCTTACCGCATATAGTGTCACACCCAATTCCACACCATATTTTTGGACGTCTTCGTGTATCTCCATTTCTCTCTCCCTACCTTTTTCATTTCCCTCTCCCTGCCTTCTCATTTCTCTCTCATTCTCCCTTGACAAAACCAACTTCTAACCATTTAGCACTTTCGTCGGTTCAACATGAGAGAAATTTCTCCAATGTCAATATCCATCGAATTAGAATTTCTGACCATTTAGCACAATGTCAATATCCGTCGAATTAGAATTTCTAACCATTTAGTACTTTCGTCGGTTCAACACGAGAGAAACTTCTCCAATGTCAATATCCGTCGAATTAGAATTTCTGACCATTTAGTACTTTCATCGATTAAACACTTGGAAGATTTTTCCAATGTCAACATCCATCCGTCGAATTAGAATTTCTGCTGATCTTCTAGTATCTTCGACAGCTGTATACATCATTTGACAGAACTGATCTTCTAGCATATTCGACAGCTTTATGCATCATTCGACAGAATTGATCTTCATTCGACATAATTGATCTTCATTCGACAGAATCTTTATTCGACAAAACTTGACTTGGAAGGAGGAGAAATGAGAGGGAGAGAGGGAAGACGGGAAAAATGCATGAGAAAGACAGATTTCTTATTTTTTTTAAAATAAAAGCTGACATGGCAAGTGGGTGTTAAAATAGGTGTAGTTACTGTTAGCGGTAAAATCATCATTTTCCTTTCATTTCTCTCTCATTCTCCCTTGACAAAATCAATTTCTAACCATTTAGCACTTTCGTCGGTTCAACACGAGAGAAATTTCTCCAATGTCAATATCTGTCGAATTAGAATTTCTGACCATTTAGTACTTTCGTCGGTTCAACATTTGGAAGATTTTTCCAATGTCAACATCCATCCGTCGAAATGGAATTTCTGCTGATCTTCTAGTATCTTTGACAGCTTTATACATCATTCGACAGAATTGATCTTCTAGCATATTCGATAACTTTATGCATCATTCGACAGAACTGATCTTCATTCAACATAATTGATCTTCATTCGACAGAATCTTCATTCGACAGAACTTGACTTGGAAGGAGGAGAAATGAGAGGGAAAGATGGAGAGAAATGAGAGGGAGAGGGGGAAGACGGGAAAAATGCATGAGAAAGACAGATTTCTTTTTTTTTTTTTAAATAAAAGCTGACATGGCAAGTGGGTGTTAAAATAGGTGTAGTTACTGTTAGCGGTATGATGATAATTTTCCTAGAAAAATACATTTGTTTGATATTACAAAAGCCGACCAAATTTTTGATGTTTGTCGGATAGTCGTAGGCTTTTAAAGCCTGATGGAATTAAAGACCATTTAAATTTATTCAAGTGTTTTGTGGAAATGCTGATGCACTTGTCGAGATTAAATATGGTTTAAGGATTAAATCTGCAAATGGCAAATATTGAAAGCCATATAAACTGACAATGTGTGAAGTAAAGATTGGCAGGGAATAAATAAGGAAAATTTCTTTGTTCCGTCAAGATACTTGACAATTACAAGTTATATTGTCGAGATAATCTTAAGTCAACAGAAAGCACAAATATTTGTCGGGTAGGCTAAATCGACAGATACTACATATATTTCAAGATTGCATCTTCCTTAGAGCTTCACAAGAAGTTTATAGTGATTCTCTGTCAGCTAGAGTGGACTGGTAGTCAGGCTCCAGAGATTGTATTTTGATACTAAGGGCCTTGACTTTACTTCCTAGTTCACAGAAATCACTTTGAATCTTTTGTTGAAAATTGAGTTATCTGTTATAAAATTTTGTCCATCTACAGAAGCTGTTGAAAGCCAAAACTTTGGGGGGCATCTGTTAGGTGATAAATCTTAATTGTGGATTCGACAGAAAAAATGCCTCATGTGTATAAATGTGAGGTTACCTTTCGACAAAACATGACATGACAGAGAATGATGAAAGATGTCAGCCATAATGAGACTTGTGATGAAAATGGCCACGTTACAATTTGACAGAATCAATGCTGACAGGAGAACATTATTTGACGAGAATGACTAAAAGCCAAGTTCTGTCGAATGAAGATCACTTCTATTGAATGAAGATCAGTGCTGTCGAATAAAGAACAGTGTTATTAACTACATTGCTAATCTTATTCTTATTCTTATTTTACTTTCTACATTATGCACACGTCCCCATATAATGGGGCAAAGGCAAGATAAATATATTATAAGCTAAATCAATTAACTTAAAAAAGAGGGATTACACCCTATATTGTAATTCATCATAGTTTAAATACAAAACATATTCTGGGATCATAGGATACATTGAACACCTATGTGTCTAATGATGCCAGAATAGGATTCGGTGGAACATATCAACTTTAAATACCTACATCCCAAAAAAACAAAAGAGTATAAATCCCTACTGCCTAAGAAGTCAACATTTCCCTAATACATAGTGAAGTTGCATAACATTTGATAGTAAAACTCCCAAAAAGATTGCAAAAGCAACATCCTAAATACACACCAAAAAGACAACCTTGACCGACGGCCACAACTTAAATTTGTTCAATCTTGACACGCTTCAACAGAGCGGCCCGGGTGTTACTACTACTACGAATCGAATACCGCCCAAGTAGCCTTTTTGGCTGATGTTACCTCAACACTTGATGACTCACCAACAGACCCTCCACATGTTCCAACTTCATCGAAATTTGGCATGAAGCTCTGCATGGAAATATATAGAAATGAACGTAACGACAAAGTAAAAGCATAAATTCAGTCGGTAACAACTGACAATTAAAGAATACCATATTGAAAGTGAACATAACTTAAGGAATAAAGATACCTTCCCCAGCACAACTGTACCATCAAATCCATCATGCTTCAAGTTGGTAGACACCACCCTCCACTAATATCGATTTAAATTTATAGATGAGCGTCTTCTTGACAGTTGCTTGCATCTTACATCCCTGTATCACCACCAAAATTTTTTTTAAAAAATATGATAACAACAAATTGAGCTCACAAAAATGAAATTGTAACTCTTACAAACTCATCCATTAAAACCATCTCCATTGCAGCAGGGACAGAAGGGATGGTATAACTAGGCAGAAGCCATATACGAACAATACGGGCCTTAACCCTCCAAGCCTCACGGTCAGGGTTAATTTTCTCCAAAGCATCAATTTGGGGAGCCATAGAAACAACAGGAATACAAAGAAAAACACAATATGTAAGAGGTATCAGATAACAAAGGAAGTAGTGCATGAATCAACATAAACCAATATCTATTTATAGATGAGGAAACCTTCATATATTGAAGATTAAAAAATTGAAAATGTCAGCAACAAATTTCAAATTTGAAATAAATTAGCGGGAAACATAAACCTATCATCTATAACATGTCATCTGAAACTACCCATACCACAAAGTACAATCACAAAGTTGGTTATACCCATCAAATAGTACAAATCGGCATGGACCTCCAACCACCCCAAGTAAAGAACTCATACAACAACCCCATCACTACAGCCTCTGACAAATAACAATAACATTAGGTGAAGTTACCATACCCTGTAAATGGCAGATGGAATGGTGAGTGCAGAAATCTTCATTTGAGAGAAAATATTGGAGTGATCTGCTGTTGTGCTGCGAAATATATGGAATTTTGAGCATTTGATTATGACTTCTCTCATTTTGTGGGGGAGGGGCGCTACGGACTGGGAAAACAGGGGAATAGGTAGGACTCCTGCCGTAGAAGATTTAAAAAAGAAGAAGAAAAAGTTGCTCACTTGATTTGGACATCGACGAACAGTAACCCGAACAAATAAAAAACAGGAGAGTGGGGTATAAACCCCTATAATTTGGCCACGTCGGTGCAACAGGAAATCTACAGTGGACTCAAAATAGCTTCCATGTTATTATAAATAGATAATACATTGGTTTTTGAGATGCAATTTTTTTTGGGGGTGGGAGAAGGGGGTTTGAAAATAAGAATGGGAACATGGCTTGTGGTAGTTTTGGGCCATGCCCTGTGGGCGCAGTTTCGTTCCTATGGGCTACGACTACGAGAAGGGCTTATGTGACTCGGTACAAGGGACATTTTGTTATCGGGCTTCAGTATAAGTCTAGGTTAGCTGAATCAATTTAGTATGTGTTTGAGATAGTTGTAAAACTTTAATTATTTTATTAATTAGTTATTATATAATTTTTTTGTTATAATCGATTATAATTAAATCAATTTTATGTTTAGATATTTTAGTTAAAAAGTGATTTTAAGATAATTTGTTTTGTTTTGATAGTATAAAAAATTATTTTTATGCATTAAATTATTAAAATATATATTGAATGATTAAAAAAGTTATTTGATTGAGAACAAAATGGTATTTACATATCAAAATGTAAAGAATAATCTATAAGTTTGAATTATAAGCTTCAATCTTCAACATTATAAAAAATAATTTTTATAATGCATTTAATTTTGTGTAATAGTTGAAGTTGATTTTACCAAATATGTTATAACATTATTGAAATAGTTAATTTTGTTAAACATGTTATAATACTATTAAAATAGTATTTTTTAAAAAAATTGTTCCAACAATAAAATAAGTTGAAACAAACATGTTGTTAGAACATGTTTGGTTCAACTTCTAGACTTTTTTGTGTGTGTTTTAAGCTGTTGCTACTTTAAGCAACATGTTTGGGTTTGATATGGGAAAAAATCAACAATTTTTTTCTTGAGAAAAAAGTTGTTGGAGGTGAAGCAAAATTTTGAACATTTTGTAAAAAAGTTGTTGGGATTATTCCCTACTTTGAAATGTAAATATAATTTTATTTTTAATTAAATAATTTTTTTAATTATTTTATACCTATTTTGATAATTTAATACATAAAAATAATTTTTTTCATATCATCTAAATAAAACAGATTAACTTAAAATTATTTTTTAACTAACATATTCAAACATAAAATTTCTTTTTATAATTGATTATAACAAAAAAAATTATATAATAATTGATTATTAAAATAATCTAATTTTTACAATTATCCTAAATATGCATTACTTAATATGAGAATTATGAACTATGTAACATCTTATTTTTTATAAAATATTTTTATGAAAAATAAATTTTAATTTCTTTAACTTGAATATTATATTTAATTTTATTCTATAATAACTGTTACTAATAAGAAGAGATTAAAATTTTTTTAATAGATATATTTATAAATAAATATTTATAAAAAAATATTTATGAGAAGATATTTATGAAATATTATTATTTTAATATTAATATCTATTAACTAATGATTACTTGAATAAATATTTTATTAAAAAAATAATGTTTGCGAGTGCAAAGTTACACTGTAACGTGCACCAATGAGAGTAAAAAGTAGTGCTGAAATATAAGGGCCTTAAACGTGAACTATCAAAGACAAGGAGAAAGAGTGCTGATATTGTGAAATTGAGAGAAAGAAAAAGAAAGAGAGAGAAAAGGAAGAAAGAGTGTTAATTTCTTATTGAAAATTTTTAATTTTTATTTTATTTATGATGTTTTTAGACTAATACAAGATATATTATAGTCATCATTATTCAAATCAATTAAGCATATATTTTTATTCTAAAGAAAGATTATATAATTATTATACATATGTGTATATCTATTTTTTAGCAAACATTATAATTAGTGTGTGATGTTAATTTAAAAAATTATAAATATGTATTACAACTTTGAATTATCATATATCTATACCTATTTCGTTTGATATTTTTTATTTTGATTTTTATTTATATCTTTTTATGAAGTAAATTAATTGATATTATTATTATAGTTATGTTTAAAGCTATTATTTTAGTAGGGGTAACAAACTATGTGCAGATGAAAGTAAATTTCTACCGTTCAAAGGGAGAACGAAGCAACTATAGTAGTATAGTGATGGAAATGCAAGTGAAGGATGAAAATATGAAGCATGTTTGTATTGAACTTTTATTATCAAATTCTTCTAATATTCCTTTTTTAATTGATAATATATTTAATCCACTTTTTTTGTGAGATATTGTTGATATTAAATAAGATTTTAAGAGTTAGAGCAAATGAAGAAAAAATCATTCAAAAGTGAATATTATAAATTGAAAAAAGTACTCATTTTTTTTCTTACCAAAGATAGTTGGTTTAATATGTAGGAAAAATAATAATTGTTAATGTTCAATAAATATATGTTATCTGTTGTTGGTTGGAAATTTGAGAAACAAATAAAAAGTACTCAGAGGAATCTCTTTAAGCATGTGATCATGTTTCTAGATATTAATTTTTCACGGCGGAATACTATGAGAAACCAAAGTAATAGTATTTGTTTTATTGGGAAGTGATATAAAATAGATTTATTTGGCGCTTTTGTTTTTATCATAGATTTATTAGGCATTTAATTAGAGATGTTAAAGAATACATTTTTATTAATCATCTTGACTTTTGTAAATTTTTAATAAAAAATGAAATAATTAATTTAAGAAATTAATAGGGATCTAAGAGTCAAAGAAAAATAAAAAATTGTTAGGAACTTAATTTACTTAAGAAGTAAAATAGTATGCAGATATCTTATTAGTTATCTTAATTTTTATATTCTTAATGCAATTAACTATATCATTCTAAAAAATATTACAATTGACTATATCTTTACAAATTAATGAGACGTTGAAAAATTGGGACATAAAACCCTTACTTTGGTCGCACTATGGAAAAGCCAACCCTGACATATGAAATCATTTCAAATTATCATTGTTTATTATTCCAATAGCATGTGAATTTTAAAAAGATTTGTTTTCATAAAACCCAAATCACTTAAACATAATGATATAAATATTTTGAATAAAGTTATAACATCATAATATAGTTACAATAACTTAAAGACATATAAGCATATCAAATTTTATTGATACTTATTTGACTACAAACAAAATTGTCACAACTGGAATTGCGATGGGATGATAAAAAAAAGATAAAATTAATGGAGTCACCACTAATATTTATTTAAATTAAAAAATATTAAAAAAATCCTTTAATTAGGAAAATTGGTCTTTGTTAAAATAGTTAGAGTTTGTTAGAATTAGTTTTAATGATTAGTTAGTTTATTTGGATTAGTTGGCTATATAAGCTAAGTTTACCTATTGTATTTTTCAACTTATTCATTCTATCAATATACAAATTTTCTCCATTTTCTCTCATCTCCCTCTTCTCCCTCTTCTCTGCAACCATGAAATTCAACATGGTATCAGAGAGATATCACCCACCATGAACTCCTTTCTTCTACTGCAATAGCTAATAAATTTCCTTTTTCATTTTCTTTTTGTTTTCTCTTATCTCTGCTCTACTTTCTTCTCCTAAAACATTTTTCCTCATTTTCTTGAAAACCTTTCTCTAATTCTCGCCAGAAGTTGATCAGAGACCGGTATGGCCGTCGTCAGAGTTGGAACCCCACCACTCCGACGAGCACAGCCAGTCTCCTTCGTCCTCCACGCGTTGCTGCACCGCCATCGAGAACCGGTGTAGCTAGCTCGAACCAGCTCTGCACCACGAGACTTTCAGATCTTGCTTTAGAAGTGGTTGCCTCTGGTGGCACTCATTGTGCTTTACGAGATCTGGTGATGGCTCTTTGAATTTGTTCTACTCCGTTTCCAAGCAGTGGTGAAGGCCAGAACTCTGGTGAGATCTTGGTGTTTCAGATCTTAGCTTCATGACTCGTAGATCTATGGTGGATCTACTGGTTTTTCCGTTCATTTCACTGTTGGTTCATCAAAGAACTTGTTTCTCGTCTGTTCTTCGCCAAATTCAAGAGCGGTGTTGGTTCTTGGTAGGATCCTTTTGTTCTGGTTTCTCACCTGCAACCGGCGACCTGTTCTGTTTCGGTGAGGTGTGGCAGTGGTGACTCGTCGCCATCGCGTTTCCGTTCGTGTTGGCTTCATTGAATTTCTGATCTGCATTCTCTGGTTCTGATTACACAGCTAAGTATCACTGCGAATTTGATGTGTTTGCTCAGAGATTTCTTGATGTATAGATTCTGATTCTGCACTTTTGGTTAAGTTTATTGAGAAGATAGTTGAATTTTCTTCATGTTGAGACCTGTTTGGTACTTTGGTTACTCATCAGGAATTTTTAGTAGCTTCAACTGTGCATGCTCCGCCTGTATCTGCGTTTTTAGTGGATTTTCTCATGGGAGGAGTGACTGCTGCTGTATCTAAGACGGCTGCTGCTCCAATTGAACGAGTTAAATTGCTCATTCAAAATCAGGATGAAATGATCAAAGCTGGTCGATTATCTGGTTTCACGTGGTTCTTTGATTTGATCAAGATATTTTTCCAATGTTTTTTTAAGTTTCTCTGTACACCAGCTGTTTGGTGATTTGCTTCTTTGATATATATTTGTTTTTTTGTTGTAAGCTTCTGTCCATGATGGTTAAGTGTTGATGTGAACTTCTGTCATGGATGGTTAAGCCTTGATATTTGTTTTTTGTTGTAAGCTTCTGTCCATGATGGTTAAGTGTTGATGTGAGCTTCTGTCATGGGTGGTTAAGCATTGATGGCTGTTCTTGCTTCTGTTAAGTGGTTAAGCCTTGAGTTGTGGCTTCTGCTTAATGGTTAAGCTTTTGCCCTTTGTTGGCTTTGATGATTTTAGCTTCTGTCTTGTATGGTGGTTAAGCATTTGGAGCTTCTGCCTTGTATGGTGGTTAAGCATTTAGAGCTTTGGATATGCATTTGTATTGCTCATCCCAAGCTGGAAGTGTAATGTACACCTTCCAGCTTGCGGGGGGCTGTTAAAATAGTTAGAGTTTGTTAGAATTAGTTTTAATGATTAGTTAGTTTATTTGGATTAGTTGGCTATATAAGCTAAGTTTACCTATTGTATTTTTCAACTTATTCATTCTATCAATATACAAATTTTCTCCATTTTCTCTCATCTCCCTCTTCTCCCTCTCTCTTCTCTGCAACCATGAAATTCAACAGTCTTTTAGAAAATGACTTTGAATTCGAGAGTCGATTATAGGTAGGGAAGATATTAGCATCCTACACTGTCCGTTCTAAGAACGGTACCTTATGTTAGTTGTACAAAATTTAATAATCTCACATATATTTATTTTTACCCCTTAAAAAGACTTTAACTATTTTTTTATTTTATTTTATTATACATTTTTTTAAGAAAGAAAAGAAACAACCAAATTGTGAAATTTTATTTTTTGGCTTGACAGAAATAAATTTCTGCTCCTACGTATCCCCTAGTGCAATGGGGAACTCAAAGTCACGTAGTTCTTTAAAAAATAATTGTGAGTTAGTTGATTTTAATTTAAAATAAATTTTTACTTTAAAAATTTGAATTAACAAGTCATCGTTACTTAGTTAATCATGTCAAGGTTTGAATAGGTAAAACTCGGCGTCACACTAGAGACGTCACCCATTGATTATCAAGTTTGTTATTGTCGCAACCGGAATCGCGGCGGGACGACCGAAAAAAGATTCGCTTTTAGAAAAATCAATGGAGTCGCCACCAATGTTTATTTGAATTGGGAAAACATTAGAAAAATCCTTTATTTAGGACAACTAGTCTTTTAAATAAATGAGTTTGGATTCGGGAGTCGATTACAGGTAGGGAAGGTGTTAGCACCCTACACTGCCCGTTCCAGGAACGATACCTTATGTTAGTTGTGTAAAATTTAATAATCTCAAATATATTTATTTTTACCCCTTTTTATAAAAAAAGACTTTGTAACTAAATTTTTTATTTTTCATTTTTTTTGTTTATTTTTTTTTAAAAGAGGAAAGAGAAAAGAAATTATGAAAATTTAGTTTTTGGCTTGACAGAAATGAATTTCTGTTCATACGTATCCCCTGGTGCAATGGGAAACTCAAAGTCACGTAGTTCTTTAAAAAATAATTATGGGTTGATTGATTTTAATTAAAAGACTTTTGAAAAGAGAGAAAATGGATTTTATTTGAAAACAAATTTATTCTTGCACAGGATTCAAGTTAACACCAGATTACTCAATAAACCCTTATGATTTAAATGACATTGAAGATAGCACCCACTGTTCAATCATTATCATTAATCAGTGCATTGATTACAAGATTTATTTTTTAATCATTAAAAAAAACATAAGAACAAATGAGTAAACACAATTTTTTATGAGTCAAGTAAATACGAAAAAAAAATTAATATAAGTGTCATAAACCAAACAACTCGAAATAATTTTTATTTTTGTTTTTAACAAATTCCAGATTTTTCTCCATTTTTTATTTTTATTATATTTTTTTATTCAAGGACAACTACTACACCTAGTCTTTATTTAGTCTTCTTAATTTTACCTATTACATTTTTTATTTTTTTATTTTTATTTTTTTATATATATACTATTCTATCAATTAAACTAAAAAAAGGTTTAAACAAAGAAAATAAGAAACAACGAAATAGATGTGAGCTAAAACAAAAACAGGGCCTCAACTGAACCTGGTACGCAACTAGGTCTGCAGGGATGGAGGCTGGGTCTAGTGGCTGCTGAACACAGTGACTCGTGACTGGTGGATACGTGAACGTATGGTCACGCAGGTGATGGTGGTCTCACGCATGGTAAGGATCTGGTGTGTGGTGATGAACCGAGGCTGCTGCAAAATGATGGCGCATCGTCTTGGTGATTTTGGAGTGCAAGCAGTGCCGCTGCTAAGTGGGTGGTTGCTGGGTGGCTTGAACACCATTTTTTTTTATGGTGGTTGGGTGATGAGTGGAGTTATGTGGTTACGGGATGGGAGGAGCACGGCTGCTAGCAGAGGATGAAGACGGTGGGTTGAGCGAGGTGGTGAAGGTAAGGTGTGAGGGTGGTATGGAAGGTGAGTCAACTCGGTGGTTAAAGATGAAGGTGGGTTGCACGAAGGATGTTATGGAAGGTTGGTGATAACGGTTATGGGGTTGGGTTGGCTATGAGTGGTGATGGCAACGTGAGGAGAGTCATGGTTTGGACATGCATGGGTGAATGGGATGGTTTGGGAGGAAGATGCTTTGAGGTTAGGTGATTATTTGGGTGAGTTTTTGAAGAGTGGATGGAGGTTGACGGTGGTAATGAGAGGTGGGTTAGTGAAGATGGTGGTTATGGGAGGTGAGTTAGTGAAGATAGTGGTTGCAAGGGATTGGTTTGGTGGTTGGGTTGAGGTTGAAGATAGTAGCACTGTGGAAGATGGGGAGAGAGGATATGGATGGAGTGGATCTTGAGGTTGAAGATGAAAGTGGTGGAAGTTTGGCTACGTGAATGATGAAGGGGTGATTATAGTGAGCTTGAACGTGATGGGTTGAGGGAGAAGATGGTGAAGTAGTGAGAGTGAGTGGTCATGGCTTGGTGAAGGACGTGAAACATGGGTTCGCTGGGGATATGGAGAGTTAGGTGGATGGGTGGAGGTCTGGACGTGATGGTGGTTGGATATGTGAATGATGAAGGTTTATGGAGGAAGGTGGTGGGGTTCACGGTTGGAAGAGGTTTGCGAGAGGATGATGGTTTGTGGAAGGAGGTGTGGTGAAGATGAGTTGGAAGTTGATGGTGGTGATGGGAGGTTGATGATGTGGTAGTGCAACGTGGTTTTAAGGGAAGAAGGCAGCTTGGACGTGAATGGGGTTGGAAGATGAAGTTGAAGATGGGTTGATGGTGGAGGGTGGTGAAGTGTGGAGGGAAAAGATTGAACATGAAGTATGATGCTATGGGTGAAGGTTGGACGTGAAATGGGTTCTTTGGTGATGAAGGATGAAGGTTGAATGTGAGAAAAAAAAAACAATGGAAGATGGTCTACCTCCTCCCGTATATTGGTAGGATGGTATTAAAAAAAAGTGAGATTATACGTGAGTGAGTGGAGTGTGTGGGTGCATCGGTGGGTGAGTGAATGAGTATATGATTGAGTAGTTGTGTGGGAGTGGGTACATGATTGGGTAGTTGTGTGGGAGTGGGTACATGATTGGGTAGTTGTGTGGGAGTGGGTACGTGATTGGGAGTTGTGTGGGAATTATTGTAGTGGAGTGTGTGTTGTGTAGTGCAAGTAGTGCATGGGCAGTGAGAATAAAAATGCAAACCCATCACTCTCTGTTTCACTATTATTTATTTATTTTATATTTTTTTTATTTTTACCATAAAAATAAAGTGTAAAACAAGGCAATTAGGCATCAACTAACACAAGATTATTAGTCTTTGATCAAACATTAAAAGAAATTTTATGGACAAAATTGGGTATCAACAGTTATGATTAAAAGAAATTTCTTTTTATTTAAAAAAAAGTTTTGAATTTTTATGGATTAGTGATTTATTTTATTTTGAAAAAAAATTGAATCATCAAGCTATCACAACTTAGATGATTCTAAAAGGTGTAGGATTAACAAGCTGTCTCAACTCAGTTAATCCCGATTTATTCTTGAATTAGTTTTAAAATAAAAAAACTATACAAAAATAAATAAATAAATAAACCAATCAAACTAACAAATGAATAAGCTAAAAATGAACAACACTTATATAAAAATAATAATAATAATACAAAAATAAAATGAAATAAGCAAGCTTACCTCCAAGGCGGTAAAAAATGTTATGCTCAAAGAAGTTGTTGCACAGAGCCCCACGCGTTCTATTTAAATCAAACCTTGAAAAGCAACCCACTTGCAAGAAAATTTTTTACTAAAGTCTCGGGCTCCTATACTTAGTATTAAGCCCAAGTAAAAAATTTACTAAAGTTCTCGGGTTCTTATACTTAATATTAAGCCCAAGTGTCAAAATTTTTTGGATGTCCAAAACAAAAGAGAACCACCCCTATATATAGGAGGAGGAGGGGGAGAAGGAGCATGGCTTCTTTAATGTGGGACTTAGACAGTTTAATTTTTTTCAACCTTTTTTTTTATTTTTCATTTTATTTTTTTTAGATTTTCATTCATTTTTTCAAGGTTTAGAAATAAATTTTATGGACAAAATTGGGTGTTCATACCTTGATTAAGTAATAAAAATAAAAAATTTATGGACAAAATTGGGTATCAACAGCTGCCCCCATTTACTTTACATTTAAATTAAATGAAACGCAAAGGAATTGGTTCAATTTTGTCCATGGAAATTTGATTTTTTTTCTTTTTTGCAAAAATAAAAATAGGAAAGGTAAAAAGCTTGCGAAGTTGGGTATCCGCTAAAGCTTGAAAACAGAAAGGTAAAAAGCTTATGGAGTCGGGTATCCATCGAAACTTGACAGAAAATTTAAAGCAGAAAAGACAAAAAGCTTGCGGAGTCAGATATCCGTCGAAGCTTGACAGAAAACTTAAAACACAAGAGACACAAAGCTTGCAGAATCAGGTATCCACTGAAGCTTGATAGAAAACTTAAAACAGAAAAGGCACAAAGCTTGCGGAGTTGGGTGTCTGCTGAAGCTTGACAGAAAACTTAAAACAGAAAGGCACAAAGTTTGTGGAGTCGGGTATCCGCTGAAACTTGACAGAAAACTTAAAATAGAAAAGACACAAAGCTTGCGGAGTCGAGTATCAACTGAAACTTGACAGAAAACTTAAAATAGAAAAGGCACAAAGCTTGCAGAGTCGGGTATCCACTGAAACTTGACAGAAAACTTAAAACAAAAAAGACACAAAGCTTACGGAGTCGGGTATCCGCTAAAGCTGGACAGAAAGGTAAAGAGCTTGCGGGGTAGGGGTAGGGTGCCCGTCGAAGCTGGACAAGAAAGGTAAAGAGCTTGCTGGGTAGGGTACTCGTCGAAGTCAGACAGAAATGTAAAGAACTTACGAGGTTAGGGATGGGAATAGGCCAGCCGGCCTGTCAGAGGCCTGTGGCCTGGCCTGTTTTAGGCCTGACCTATTTAAAAAATAAACAAGACTCAGGCCTTTTTAATAGCCTGTTTCATTTAGTAGGTCAGGTTTGGCCTTTCAATAAAGCCTGTTAGGCCTATTAAATCGGCCTGTTTATATTATTTATAAATATATTTAACAAAAATTTGAAATTATGCTTAACTGGAATCAAACTCACTACCTAATATAAACACTCCACTCCACTTACCACTAAGCTATGGTAAGTTATTATACTTACAATTACATATTTTATAGATTTATATTTAAATTATATTATTTTTGTTTACTCATCCTGCAGATTAACTTTACCACGTTTCACGTTCTATTCCTTTCCTAATTCCTAATCAGTTCAGACTTTAGAGACCTAGTTCCACTTTACCCATCCTCTGGCTCTCACTCTCTCAGTCAGCTCGGCACTCCCTCTTCTCCACGCACCACGCACGCTGGCTCAGTCGCTCACCATCACCGAATGCTCAGTCCCTCATCTCCTCTCCTCCTCCACGCATGGCTGCACGCCCTTCGTGACCGGTCCCTCTCCTACGCTAATTTCTACCAGGTAAGAAGGGTTTCGAGGTTAGATATGAGGGTTCATAGCATTCCAATAAAAAATTTTGTGATTTTGTGAATGAGATCTACATACATTTAGTTAGATCCATTATAGGCACAAGCCAGGTAAATTAGGTAACACAATTTTTCTTTGATTTTATTCTTGATAGCAGATTGAGAAATAGTCATCTTATTATTGAGAAATGGCCTTCATATTTAGATTTTCTGTATAAAATTGATGAGTCCACTAATTGTATCATGACTTTTATATATGTTCTCAGAATGAATTCCATCAAAACTCTCATTTTTGTTTGAGTAAATTACAGATGAAACCCCCCCACTTGTATTACGGGAAGTAATACAAGTGCATCCCTCTTATTTTTTATATTTCATGGACAACCTTTATCATTATTTATATTTCATAATAATTCTGATTTTTTTTATTTGGATATGTGGATCTTAAAGTACACTATGTTCTGGATGCGTTTACTTGAAAGTGGCAAGGCAAAGTAAAAAATCATTGTCAGTGTCTCAGTGGAAGTTCTGGTATTTATTAGCAATGTACTGATCATATCATTAAAGTTAAGATCAATATCAAAATCCTTACTAGGAGATCAGTTGAGTTTCTGGATTACATCATATATCTTATAGATAATATTGTCTAATTGTTGGGCCTATCTACATACTTATATGTTGACATGACTAAGTTGGCTAGGTTTCTATTCACATGTTAGGTTTCTAGGTTCTAGCACATTATTAATATAAAATCTCTTTGATATAAATTAGTTGCACGTATGCAGCTTCCATTTATAATTTTCCCTTCACAGATCCTCTGCCTTTATTTTCAGGGTGTTAGCCACACCATTGAATTAACAGACCCCACCTTACTATTGACTATTGAGCATAGAGAGCATTGCCTGTTATGTAATTTTAATGAGATTTTACAGAATATCATATCGTATAATAGTCTGTTTACTAATAATATTTGTGAGGTGGAAATTGCCTGTATGGCTGCTTCAACTATTGTTTCTAGAACTAGAAAGGACAAGTAACATGATAAGCTTTTCTTTAGTACCGTAATAAAATATTGCCTTATTGCAATTCTAAACCCTCTATCTTAACAAAGCAAATGATTTGACCCTTCTAATTTTAAAATGAACTATTATAATTCTTTTATTTTTATTGACTTATTTTATTTTCATCATAATCCAGAACATGTGTCGACAAGAGTTATTTATTATATAAATAGTTGGAATAAGGAAGTCATGTAATTTCTATATAATTTCACTTATATAATTTCACTTAACCTCATTAGAGGTGAATCATTTTTCTTTAAGTCCGATATTGGAATGGCTATGTTATTTGTATCATGATGAGATGCACCTAAGTCCAATGAGTAATTTTTGTTTAGGATACTAATAGGAAAAACTGATTTGGAGTGTATATTTCATGCTTAGCAAAAACTGATTATATGCTGCCACATTAGTTTTGGAGTGTATATTTCATTAAAAAATATTTCGTGATTTAATACTTTCTTGACTTGTTTTATAATAAAAAATTATTATACTATAATGCTTGGGGGAGCTTTAAAGGACTGTACTATAATGCTTGTGAGTAAGATAGCTAACTTTATTTCCACTCCCTTTGATATTTCCTATGTTGCATTCTGCTAAGTGAAACTTTGTTGGTAATGTGTGATTATAGTGTGGGCAACAACATAGAAATTTAAGGACCTTGGAAACTATCTTTATCTATAGAATCCAATATCTTTCTTTTAATACCATGTGAATTTTTTCCTTCTCCTTTTGTTTGTGCGTGTGGGTTGTCTACATATTTAAGATATTACTTCTATCATGTATGAAACATGTTGTACTTATGTTACAGATATAGTTAATGTCTTCTTCACTTGAGGAAACAATGTCATCTGCTTCTCGTCCCCCTAATGAATTCAATGAACAAGCGCCAACAGATTCAAGTCACCTTGGAGATAATAGAGTTAATAGTGATCAAAATAAAAATCAACATGATAATGGTTGTGCCATTATTATTAAGAAGAAGAGGCAGAAGAGATCGGCTATTTGGAATGATTTTGATGAAACAGAAGTATCTCAAGGAATGACAAAAGCTGTTTGCAAGTACTGTAAAGGGCATTTTGCTTGCACAGGGAAGGGAGCTAGCACTAGCCATATGAAGAGACATGCAGATTCTTGCATGCAAAGGAGGTTGCATATGGCTTCACAAAAGAAGCAACCCACCATTCCATTTCAAGCTTCCAGCTTAGGTATTAATCCATTTATAGCACCTGGTGTTAGGTATTCAAATGAAAAGATGAGAGAGATAATTGTTACTGCAATCATGGTACATGAGTACCCTTTTAGCATTGTTGAGGATGAAGTTTTGATGTGGGCCTTCCAATATGCTAATCCTGAATTTCATAAAGTTTCTCGCAAAATAACTAGGAGTGATTGTTTAGCAATATATGAGGTAGAGAAGAAAAAATTGAAGGCTTTGTTAAAAGGTGTAAGCAAGATTAGTTTGACTACAGATATGTGGAAATCAAGTCACCAAGTAACTGAATACATGGTGATCACTGGTCATTTCATTGATGCGGGGTGGAATCTTCAAAAGAGGGTTTTGAGTTTTGTGAAAGTGCCTGCTCCTAGACGTAGAATTGATGTGGCAGATGCTATTTTCAAGTGTCTAAAAGCTTGGGAGATTGAAAACAAAGTATTTTCTGTATTAGTTGATAATGCTTCTTACAATGACTCATGCCTCAAGATTCTTAAGGACAACTTATCACTCATTAGTAAATTAGTCCTTGGTGGTAATTTGTTTCATGTTAGATGCTGTGCACACATTCTAAATTTGTTGGTGCAGGATGGCCTTGGTAGAATTAAGGATATCATTCATAATGTTTGTGAGAGTGTCAAGTATATTAATTATAACGATTCAAGGTTGAAGGCATTTTGTGATATTGTTGAGCAGAAACACTTGAAAGAAAGAAAGCTCATTATTGATTGTTCAACAAGATGGAATTCTACCTATAAAATGTTGTCTACTACTTTGAAGTTCAAGATTGTCTTTTCAGCTTATAAGGAAAGAGAGCCATATTATGACTATGAACCATCTCAAGAGGATTGGGGAAAGGTTGAGAAGGTTTGTCAACTTTTAGAAATGTTCAATCTAGCTACTCATGCCATCTCAGGCAGTGAGTATCCAACTGCAAATTTGTATCTTCCTGAAGTCTGGAGGGTGAAACGAGTAATTGATAAAGCCGCAGAAGATGATGATTACTTCATGAGAGAAATGGCAGCCCCAATGAAAGTAAAATTTGACAAATATTGGGGGGAATGCAATATGCTAATGGCTATTGCAAGTGTTTTGGATCTTAGGTGCAAATTCCATGTTGTTAATTATTGCTTTCCGTTGATATATGAACCAGATTATGTGGCTAAAGAGAATGTGGATAGGGTGATGAATGCATTGAAAATATTATATGATGAGTATATTGACTTCAGTAAGGAAGAGGCATCTGCTAGTACTAGTGGTGAAGTTGATAATGGTGGCAACAACTCTTCTACCAATGTGCTTGGTTCTTTAATTGTCACTAGATTTGACCAAATCATGAGTATTGTTTGTGAAAAGCAAGCAATTCCCCCAATAAAACCTGAATTAGAAGCTTATCTTGAGGAGGGTCTTTATATTCCTGATGGTATTTCTAACTCATTCAGTGCCTTGGAATGGTGGAAAAATAATAGCTTAAAATATAAGATTTTATCGAAGATGGCTGCTGACATTCTAGCTATTCCAGTCTCAATAGTAGCATCAGAGTCCATATTTAGTGTTAGAGGAAGAGTTATTGATGAATTTCGTTCTAGATTGAATGAAGAATCTATTGAAGCACTCATTTGTGGTGGCGATTGGCTTCGCAACAAGTATAATTTGAAGAAACAACAAAATGTACAAACTTTAGATATTAAAATAATATTTTTTCTTGTAGTTGATAAATTGTGCTATGATCTAATAATATAATTAATTTGTTTTTTCAAGGTGTTTGAACAAGAAGAAGAGATCACCTTGAAAATTTGACACTTTGTTGGTTGGTTGGCTGGTTGCACGTTGACACTTTGTTGATTGGTTGTACTTTGCTATTTAGATTTAATTATTGTGTTGTGTTATTGAATTTGATCATGTGATAATTGGATAATTTGAATTTGTCATTATTGAGATGTATTATTGATCTTGAGACTATGATGTTGATGATACTATAATGTTGATGATGAGTGATGACCAATTGGTTATGAATGTGGTGTGAGAACAAGCTTGAAAGAGGTGTTTTATGTGCTTGAAAGAGTCCTATTTTTTATATGCTCAAGTGACTTGAAAAAGGTCTTTGAATATGATGAATTTTGTGTGTTATGGTTGTGTATGATTTAATTGTGTAATTATATTTTATTTAGTCTAATCAGTGATTAGTAATGGTATTTTGAAACAGGAGTTATACTTGAATGTTAATTTTTTTTTTCAATGGCCTTTGAAGGCCTGTTTGAAGGCTTAGGCCTATTTCAGACCTATATGAAGGCCTTGGCCTGCTGGCCTATTTAGAGGCCTTAATATAAATCAGGTTTTCTAAACAGGCTTCAGGCCAAGCCAGACTTCTTAAACAGGCCAGGCCAGGCAAAAAAAAAAAGCCTTTGATAAGTAACAGGCCAGGCTCAGGCCAGGTATTTGTAACACAGGTCTGGCTTGTTTAGTGTGAAGCCTGGCCTGGCCTGACCTGTTTTCATACCTATGCGAGGTAGGGTGCCCGTCGAAGCTAGACAGAAAGGTAAAGAGCTTGCGAGGTAGGGTGCCCGTCGAAGCTGGATAGAAAGATAAAGAGCTTACGGGGTAGGGTGCCCGTCAAAGCTAGACAGAAAGGTAAAGAGCAATGGGCACAAGGCCCTGACTTGCTGTGAAAGCGATGGGTGCGAGGACCCAAAAAATAGGTGTAAGACCCTGACTTGCCTTGGAAGCGATGGGTACAAGGACCCAGAAACTAAAAGGCAATGGGTGCGGGGACTTGGAAACTAAAAGCAATGATTTTGTAAATGCATGTGATGCCAGAGATGGTGCATGATGCAATGGATACAATGAATGTGATACTAGAGGACAATGCATTTGATGCCAGAGGCGATGTATGTGATGCCAGAAGTGAGGCTTGAGGACAATGCATGATACAATGGATTCATGATGATGCAATGGATGTGATGCTTGACGACAATTCATGTGATGCCAGAGATGATTCATGAATGATGCAATGGATATGATGCCTGGGGATAATGCATGTGATGCAATGGATGCCCTACTGTAGAGATTCTCAAGAATAAATTGAGTAAGCACATATTTTTTTTTTGCACATCAGGGCTTTAATTGAGTCGCTATTGGTTCCACAAACCTTAAGAACTTTTCCCCACAACAGGATCGAGATTGAACAGTAACAGAATTCGTTGATTAGCATTATGATTTGTCTGGTCATTCATTCTTCTCTAACTAATACTCTTAAAGAGCCTTGAGCTAGAAAGCTTTATGCATTGAGCCTTGAGCCAGAAAACTTATGCAGTGAGCCTTGAGTCAGAAAACTTTGCACAGTTAGCCATGAGCCAAAGAAGCGAATGTACTTGAGAAAAACATCTTTTAGCAAAGTTTTGAACTAAACTCTTCTTTGACTAACTAAACCCATATTCAAATGGGATCATTGCCAATATTGTCTTGTTCAAATTTCTCTTCATTAGATATGGCTTGTGTAGAAGCTTGTGACTTTCTTTTTCCAGAGGTTCCTATTTCTACCGGACACACTTCAATCTGAATTATCAATTGAGGATGTCATTTCCTTCATCGATTGAAACTCTAGAGCTCATTTGGCTTGAGTTGTTCAACAAGAGATTATCATTAGATGGTTAAATTGTACTATTGTACTCATGTTCACCCAACCTGAAGCATCATGTACTAGATATGCATGAATTCAAAAGTACAACATGAAAGATATTTACTAATTGAGAAACCTTTTTTGATTGATTTTAGGAGTATGACTACACAAATGACATTTACAAAGGAAAAAGACACAAGAAGAGGAATAGTACGAAAGCCAATAATTTTTTTTTTGCTTTTTTCTTCCTTTTTTTGTCCCAGTTTGGATGTGATTATCTTTACTTGACAACTGGACATCATGACCATTGCTTTATTAGGTATCCACAAATATCTACCCTCATGTAATGTATGATATCAAATGAATTTGACTCAGAGTATGTCATTTGAGAACAAAGATGCCCCAGTGTAGGCCATTTGACAACAAAAATTGTCCCAGTGGGGAACTTGAGAATAAAATTTTTGCCCCAGTATAAGGCCAAATAAAACAAAGCAAACTGCCCCAGTTTAGAGCCGAATTGAAAAGGGTAGAGAATTGCCCCAATGTAGAGCCAAGTTGAACTAAAAGATTTGCCCCAGTGTAAGGTCGAATTGAACAGTGTAAAAATTTGCCCCAATGCAAAACCAGATTGAACCAAAAGAAAACATGCCCCAGTGTAGGCACAACTTGAACAGGGTAACAACTTGCCCTAATGTAAGTCTCTTTTTTTTTCTTATCTTTTTTTTATACCGCCCTTGCGGGTTTTCAGCTTAACGGTTTTTTTTGTTTTTTTATTTTTTATTTTTGTTTTAAGGAGCAAGGATTGCAAATTCAGTAGGGTATGAACCTTTTGTCTCAAAATTAAAGTCAATGAAAATGAAAACAACCCTTCATTGATCAAAATAAACTTTTTAAGACTTGTAATATGGCCAAGGTTAGGGGTTATGAAAAGAAAGGTATAAGGTTCAAACAAGTGTTTAAAGGTTAAGTGGGACCAAGGATCCTTATTCAAACTTAAACTTTGTCAATTGCTTTTGCACTTTCAAGCACACTTTTCTCTTATTATTCTTTTTTCATCGTTGTTCAAACTTAAACTTTGTCAATTTTTTTTGTTTTTATTTTTTGCCCCTTTCACCTTTTCTTTCTTTTCTTTTTTTTCATTATGCTTCAAAATAGTCATCATGGCAATCAACATTTTTTTGTGTTATCCTCTAGTGTAGAGGTGATCCTTGTCCAGGGTTTATTGAAGAAAACTTTCAAGCTCAAAATAGGACAACGAGGGATAATGAAAAAATGAATTATTGTGAGAGATAGAGAAAGATGGTCAATCTTCATTTCAAATTTTGATTGCTCATTTTCAAAAATTTTAATTTAGAGACAAAAGGATAATACACACTAAGTGATTATTTATTTGCTCCCTTTATTTCTCTTTTTTCTTTTCTTTTTATATTTTTTTAGACAAAGAACACCTGCACACATGGGCCTCATGACCACAAATTTTTTTCAAAATGAGAGCCCTATGGGATCCGAACCAAAAGAACACAAGTAGAATGACAAGAAAGATCTGACAAGAACATGAGTGCCAAAAATATAGGAAAAGGAAACAAGGTATGCTAAGATCCATACAAATCCATCACAATAATGCTTCAAGAAAGTTCACATAAGTTCAAAACCTAAATGGTTTTAATGATTGAACAAGCATGGGGTCAGTACCATTAAACCATCATTTCATGGTAACAACTTGGTAAACAAATCAAAATACTAGTCGCTCAGAAATTTTCCAGTGGTGGAGGACTCCAAGGTACAGTTCATTCTTGACGGATATAAAAATGAATCACCACTTGATTGAACTTTCTAAGATTGCTCTTGATCGACCATTGTAAGCATTCACTCCTATTATAGATGGGTATGTGTAGAAACCTTCTGACAACGCTTAGTGAATTACTGTTTAGGTAACCGTTGTCATCCATGAGTTTTCTTGAAACCTCATTTAACTCATTCAACCTGAAGTCCACCCTTAGTTGGTTCAACATTTGTCCATACTTGCCTGTCCATCATTCATTTCATGCAATCTTCCCTTTTTCATTTCGTTTTCAATCCTTTCACCAATTATCATGATATCTGAAAAATTTGATAACACACTTCCAATCATATGACCATAGAATGACGCGTGTAGTGTATCAGTGAACATAGTAACCATCTCTTTTTCTGAAAAAGGGGGTTCCACTTGTGCAACCATTTCCCTTCACCTCTGAGCATATTCCTTGAAGGTCTCAGCATTCTTCTTAGACATGCTTTGTTGTTGCATTCTATCTGGTGCCATGTCAATGTTGAACTTATACTACTTTACAAAGGCATCAACTAAATCCTTGAAACTTCTTATACGGGCATGCTCAAGATGTGTGTACCAATTCAAAGCTGCCCTAGTTAAACTGTCTTGGAAGAAATGGATTAACAATTTGTCATCGTGAGCTTGTGAAGCCATCTTGCGAATGTATATTATTAAGTGATTCTTTGGGCAAGTAGTCCCCTTATATTTATCAAAATCTGGGACCTTAAACTTTGGGGGAATGACAACATCCGAGACAAGGCAAAGTTCTGAAGCATTCAGAAGACAATAGCCACTTGCTCCCTCTACGGCTCGAAGTTTTTCTTCAAGAATTTCAAACTTCTCTTTGGACTAAGGATTTTTAGCATAAGAGTTCGTTGGGTATTGTGGCATGAAAGTAGGAACAAAATATTGCACAGGTGGGGTTCCACTAGCACCAAGGTAATGGGCATGTGGTTGGGCTGTGCTTAATGAATTTGAAGTGGGCATGTTGCTGTCAGAGGGATTGGAGGCCTGAGGTGGTATAAAGCCGAAAGGGAGACCGTATGGTGGGATTAAAAAAAAGGAATGGGTGCTGCGTTGGCAGGGCTTCACTGACACTTGGATGAGTGACTTAGGTTTGGGAAGTGTTTAGTGGGTTTGAAGTTGGTGTTATTGCTAGGGTGG
This sequence comes from Ormosia semicastrata, assembly GCA_029884595.1. Classification (NCBI taxonomy): domain Eukaryota; kingdom Viridiplantae; phylum Streptophyta; class Magnoliopsida; order Fabales; family Fabaceae; genus Ormosia; species Ormosia semicastrata. The sequence continues at coordinate 12,843,535 of JAQQTO010000037.1, forward strand.
TATTATCAAGGGGGTTGGTGGCTAGCGGTGGTACGTATCCGGGAGGGAGGCCATATGGTGGAAATGATGGTACCTGGGTTTCTTGAGAGCTGGTGACTGAGGGTTGAGTGGTGTTGTTTGGATAAATGGTAAGTGGCATCACAACCCCTTGAGGGTTGAAACCTTGGTACTGCAGAGGGATTGAAGTGAAACTAGGCGGGTGCAGAGGCGTGGGCGGATGTTCTTCGTTTGCCACTAAGGGATTCTCATCTGTGTTCCTTCTATTTTCCATGGACTGTAGCATCTCCATCATCTTGGACATTTGCTTTCTGAGCTGATTCACTTCATCCTTCGGCTCTTGAGTTTGTTCTTTTTCATCCATGATCCTAGCTTGGGAACGAGTCCTATAAGGGTGTCACGGAAGTTGTTTTCCTGCTATAGTGTCTACTTTTCTGCTCGAGGAAACATGATATGAATATGCAAATATTAGCATTGACTGAACAAAATTGACAACATGCATGTATACGAAGTATTAACTACTTATGCAAATGAATTTTTTATTTTTAAAAAAAATGCTATGAATGCCATGAAAATACAAGATGGTATATTTTTTATGGGGATGTCATGCAAATGTAAGATAATGTATCTTTTTTTTAATGCTAGGAATGCTATGAAAATGCAAGAGAATGTATTTTTTTTATGTTAGGAATGTTGTAAAAATGCAAGATGATGTTTTTTTTTTTAATTAAGAATATCATGAAAATGTAAGATGATGTATCTTTTTACTTTTTTTTACTATTTTTTTTAAATGCAAGAATGAATGACATGAGAGATAGATGAATGAAGAAGAAGTTTTTTTTTTTTAAAAAAAAAGAAAGAATGCTAGGAATGCAAGATGATGTATTTTTACTTTTTTTTTTGATTATTTTTTTTATACAAGAATGAATGACATGAGGAATAGACAGATAAAGAAGATTTTTTTTTTATTCTTATTTTTTTACAATTCTTTAAGCAGGGCTGGTTGCTGCCAAATTATAATTCTAATCTAGTGGTCTTGATTCCTAAGTCCCTGGATGCTATCACAATTGGTCAATATAGACCCATAGCTCTTGCTAATTATAAATTCAAGATCATTACAAAGGTGTTAGCGGATAGGCTGGCTAAAATTGCTCCTAAGATTGTCTCTGAACAGCAAAGAGGATTCATTCAGAATAGGCAAATTTCAGATTGCATAGGTGTTGCTTCTGAAGCTATTAACCTTCTTGATAAAAGATCTTTTGGAGGTAATATAGCTATTAAAATTGATATTAAGAAAGCTTTTGATACTATGGACTGGAATTTCTTGTTAAAAGTTCTAGACAAGTTTGGTTTTGACCCTTTATTTTGTAATTGGGTTAAAGTCATTCTTAACTCAGCTAAGCTTTCTATTTCAGTTAATGGAAAGGCAATTGGTTTTTTCTCTTGTAAAAGAGGAGTTAGGTAGGGTGATCCTCTCTCTCCTCTTCTTTTCTGCATTGCTGAAGATGTTCTCAGTAGAGGCATATCTAATCTTGTCAATCTTGGTATGCTATTGCCTATGGCTAGTCCTAGAGGTTACAAAGTTCCAAGTCATGTTCTTTATGCGGATGATATCTTAATCTTCTGTAAAGGGACTATGAAGAACCTTCATAATCTTATGCTTCTTTTTTAAACTTACAGTGATGCTTCTGGCCAAATTATTAACTGTGAGAAGTCAAAATTCTACTATGGTGCTATCCCTAGTAGTAGAATTTCTGTTATTTCTAATGTTCTGGGTTTTATTGCTGGAAGATTACCTTTTGTTTATCTTGGTATTCCTTTATTCAAAGGGAAACCTCGAAAGGTTCACTTACTTCCTATTGCAGACAGGATCAAAATGAAACTTGCTTCTTGGAAAGGTAGAATGTTATCAATTATGGGAAGAGTACAATTAGTTAAATCTGTAGTTCTGAGCAGGCTTATATATTCTTTCCAAATTTACGCTTGGCCTATTTCTCTTATTAAGATGATTGATAGATGGTTAAGAAATTTCATCTAGGCCGGTGATATCCATGTGAGGAAAATCTGCACAGTTCCTTGGCATTTGGTTTGCTCTCCTTGTCAGGAAGGAGGCTTAGGTATAAGGTCTATTAGATCAATTAATAATGCCTCTATGCTCAAACTGTGTTGGGAATTTATTAAATCTGAAAATCATTAGGCAGTCCTTCTTTGAGCAAGAGCAGTAAGGAATAGGAATGTTATTCAACATCACCTTTGTTCCTCAATTTGGCCAGGTTTGAAATCTCATTTCAATACTGTTATTTCCAATTCTAGGTGGTAGATAGGAGATGGTAGATCTATAAATTTCTGGTGTGACACTTGGTTTTCTCAGCCTTTAGTGGATCTGCTAGACATTCCTAATAATTACCATTCTCTTTTAAAAGCTTCTGTTTGGAATTTTATAAAAGATGGTTCTTAGTGTATTCCTCAAGAGATGTTGCAGAAATATCCACTACTCTCTATTGAATTGCAAGAGGTTAGCATTCCTCAATTTCATGCGGTGGATAACTTAAATTGGAATCCTTCAATTTCTGGTTACCTATCTCTAAAAGAGGCTTATCAGTTTCTGCATAAAGGAAATCAGGTTGTTCATTGGGGTAATTTGATTTGGAATAATGTGATCCCTCCTTCTAAATCATTTATTCTTTGGAGATTACTTAATAGGAAGATCCCTACTGATGATCAATTGTGGTTAAGGGGCTGCAACGTGGTTTCTATGTGCTGCTTATGTGACTCTAGCTATGAAACTGCAGAGCACCTATTTTTCCAATGCCACTTTGCATCTCAAATCTGGTTATGGCTTAGCAACTATCTCAATATGCCTATTGATACAAGTTCTGTCCTCTCTATTTTATCTTTGTGTAATAGAAGCTGGGGATCTCAAACAAAAAATGTCATTTTAGCTTGCATCGTGTATTCCATCTGGACTATCTGGTATATTAGAAATTGCTTATGGTTTGAAGGTAGAAAAATCTCACTGCATTATGCTATTAACATGATTCAAACAAATGTCTCTTACATAGGCAATCTATCAAAGGGTTCCATCTCTTCAGACATTTTGGAATCATTCTGAATAAATTTAATGTTCAAGGAAATCGTTCAGCAGCTTCTACGATTATTGTGGTCAACTGGAACCCTCCAAATGCTTATTGGATCAAAGTTAACATTGATGGGGCTGCAAAGGGTTCTCCAGGTACGGCTGCTTGTGGAGGTATCTTCCGTGGTTCAAATTCTGTAACTTTGGGTTGTTTCGCATTTAGCATTGGTGTCTCATATGCTATATATGCTGAGTTTCTTGGTGCTATTATTGCAATTGAAATTGCTTACAATAAAGGATGGCATAGGCTTTGGTTAGAATGTGACTCCAAGCTTGTTATTGATGCCTTTAAATCTTTGAAGATTGTGCCTTGGAAACTAAGAAATAAATGGCTCAATTGTTTAGTTTTAACAAGGAAAATGTCCTTCTTTCATTCGCATATATACAGAGAAGGAAATGTTTGTGCTGATAAGTTGGCAAATCATGCCACTTCCGTTCAGGGTTTTTTGTGGTGGGATTTAATTCCTTTCTTTATTAAGGGAGATTTTTTTCGGGATAAGGTAGGACTCCCTTGTTATAGATTCTCTTGATGTTCTTTTTGCCATGGGCTTGGTTAATGCCCCCCCCCATGTTTTTGTATTCTTTCTTTTAATTTTAATTTTTATTTTGGTGTCTTTGCAAATGATTGACATTCAAGTGCCAACCTTGTTGGGATTTCTTGCATTGCGTTGATGCCTTTGCATGCCTTTTTCGCTTAAAAAAAAGAATATTTTTTTTTGCTAGGAATGAAAATGCAAGATGATGTTTTTTTTTCCTTTTTTTGCTGATTTTTTTTTAAATGTAAGAATGAATGAGGAATAGATAGGTAAAGAAGAAGTACGCTCCCTTCATGTCCTACGGGATTCCTTTAAATTTGAGAAATTTTATCCTAAGAATTTATGAGTCTTACTGATTCGTGAGAACTTCCATTGGGTGGCTGATCTGTCGATTATTTCCATATTTTAATTGCCTTATGATTGATTTAATTGGACTCCATATGTGCTTAATTGTTGATATTTAGCTAAGTTTCTGCTTTAGAGCTTAATTGGATGTTTATTGTGAAACTATGCTTAAATGTGGTTATAAACACTCATAAATGAATTATGCTTTTCAGGATATCTTTGAGTGTTTGAGTCCATTAGCATTGAACCGAGCTTGATGACCATTTAAGGAGAGAGATGAATGCTTAAAGAGATCAATATCACCTCTTGAAGCAATGAAAGAAAAGTATTTGTAAAGAATCCGGGCTGAAAATGAAGGTGTCAAATTACAGGGCCCATGTCGAATTACAGGGCCTGGGTCGTGTCAAATTACAGGGCCCATGTCACCTGACAGGGGGTGGGCCGTGTCAAATGACACGGCCCGTGTCAAATGACATGGCCCGTGTCAAATTACAGGGCCTAGGCCGTGTCCTTCTCTGACTTGTGAAATACATGGAATTGGGCTGACAGAAAAGTACAAGGCCTGGGCCGTGTCATATGACACGGCCCGTGTCGTCGCACCAGAAAGTTAAATTCGTATTTTAATGCTAAATTAGGTATCCAAACTTATAAATAGGGTTACTTAGAGTCCCTAAAGGAGGTCTGGACAGAGAGAACCGTCAAGGAACTGAGGGAAACACGAAGACCAAGAAAAAAGAAGATTCGATTAAAGATTAGAGTCTCGGGTTCGAGCAATTGGAGATCAATCAACCTTGATCCTTGGAAACTAGTTTGATCTTTAATTTTCTTTTCTTCTTTCATCCTGAACTATGTTTCTCTTTTGTTCTTCTTCTGTTTTTGAATTTGCCATGTGTGGCTAAACTTCTTGATTGGTTAAGAGAAGATGAAACTTTAGTTTTGATTATGTGAATCTTGCCTATTTCTTTATATCAATACAATTATGTTTTTATTCATATGTTTCTGATCTTAAATCAATATAAAGGTTTTTATATTCTTGCTAAATTTCGAGAGTGGTAAAACTAGGATTGCTATGCGCGGTTGCGGTGGTATGACTAGTGAGACATATGATCTAAACAATTTAATCCCGGTGTGTGATTAGATCTTAGTGTGATTGGTTTTCTAATTCTTAATGCAATCATTAGGTAGGTGTAAGAGCGGTTGCTTTACAAATAACTAATGGTTAGGGTTTGATTTGAGCGGTTGCTGAATTAAGCGAAACTTAAGGAAGACATGGGATTTATCTCACAATTACATAAGAACATAATTGATCATATTGGTATAAAGGATATGTAAGTTAGCATAATCATATAAATCTAGTGGTGGATTCCATCTCTTAACCAATATCTTTAACTTGATAATTCAATTTGTGTTCACTGCTTTAGTTTAAGTTTAATTTCTTTTATTAGTTTTAATTAACAAAATCCCCTTTTAATTTTACTATTTATTTTTCATCAGAGTTTAATTTAGGAATTAGATTAATAGTGTTAATTGAATTGGTTCTCTATGGATCGACCCTTGCTTACTACAACTGGTTGCAAGGTTTTTATATTTTTGGTGGAACTTGGCAACTATTTTTAATATTAATTTTTAATCGTATTCCACACCACACCAAATTTTGGAGCCGTTGTTCGGAACCAATTTTCCAATTGTGCTATTAATTTGTTTCCTATTTTTACTCGCTTTTTTTTTTTATTTTAATTTTTGATTCTTTCTTTTCGAGTGTTTGTAGGTGTTGATGTCCATTGATCATGGAAGCTTGTGAGATTTGCTTATCATCTGGACATCCCATCGATTTGTGTCTCACTTTCCTAGTAGACACAAATGAGGAGGTAGAGGCGTATGGGGATATTCGACGAACCGTCCGACAACTACAACCCCTACTCCAATACATATTATCTAGGGTGGTGGGATCCTCCTAACTTGAGTCGGGGCAAAGAACAAGTTCAACCTCCTAGGCAACCCGAACCTTCACCTGGAGGAGCTAATAAGACAAATGGCCACTAATAACATTCGGTTTCAACAAGAAACACAAGGCCATGTGTAATGACCTGCAAAACTCTTTGGATCAGTTAGCCACAGATCTCAATAAGTTCCAGAGTCAAATTTCTGAAGGACTTCCCTCACAATCAGAAGAGAATGTGAAGGAAGATGCTAGTGCTGTCACACTACGAAGTGGGAAGACGCTAGATGAACTCACCTCTCCTTCACAAACCATTGAAAAGAAAGAAACAGAGCCTAAAGAGGTAAGTGAGGAGGGGGAAAACTCTAAGGCCCCCAAAGTAAGTATTCTTGAACTCCTTCCTAAGGTGGTGGAGAGACAGTATGATGAGTTGTATGATGAATTTTCTAATTTTATTGGTTTTAATAATTATATTCATTGTCACTCATGTACTGATATTATATGTGCTAATCGTGCTGAGATTTCTGCAGACTTGAAAGTTGATGATTTTATTTACAAAGCAGAATCTAAGACCCAAAGGGAGGTGAAATTGTAGGCCACTGAAGAGTTTTCAAAGATGGAAGAAGAGAATCAGATGATGGACACTACTGAAGTGGATTTTGTTTTTGGGCCATGGTCCAATAGAAACAATGCATATGAAGTTGATGAAGTGCACATATTACTCTTCAGTAGTGAAGCCAAGGAAAATAAGGAAGGCCAATGGGATCCCGGTGGAAGCCCTCATGTCTCAAGCTTAACTTGGTCATTATACTTCAGCCAATGGGACCCCGGTGGAAACTCTCATGTCATTTCAAGCTTAAATTGGTTATTATGCTTACGCCAATGGGATCCTGGTGGAAATCTCTTCATCTTCCTCCGTTACTTCAATTAATAAGGATGTTTCTTTCCTCTCTTTTATTTTACTTGTCCTAGATTTATTAATGATTGTTTATTGTTGAGGTTTACATTGAGGACAATGTAGAATTTAAGTGTGGGGGAAGAATTGACATTTTGTTTTCTGTTTTATTTCTATTTTTATTTTAATTTCTATTTTCTATTTTTGAAAAAAAAATTGTGTTTTTATTTGATTTCCAATGATGTTTTGAGATTTGTGAAGTCTATGAGTTTGAAGCAATTGAAATTCAAGGTTATGATTTATAAATTTCTTCTTTCATCTTGAATTTGACATGCTTAGTTTTGGATGTTTGATTGATGAATTGAGTTTGATAGATGCATACCTGGTGAGATTTTGAGCCTTTTGATGGATGGATTTAACATTTATACCATTCTTTTCTTTCTTGTGTGATTTTCACTCATGTCATATTGATCACTCTAGAACTTGCTTTGATTCTTTTTGAAGCTACATTTTCACTTGCATACATGAACAGGATTGAAGCATTCTTTTGTGATTACCTACTTTGGCCAAATAGCCAACCTTGCATTATTTCCCTTTGATTAACCCCTTGAGCCTATTTGCCTATTCTTTGTCTTATCTCATTTTATGCCTTATATGAAAAACCATGATTTTACCTTACCTTAGGGAATGGGAAAGCATTGGTTCATTTTCATTTGGAGGAGCTCTTTTGCTTGCAAGTGTTTAATAGGACAAGTGTGGGGGTTATGCAAGTTTATGTGTAATATGCAAGGTCTTGGTGAAAAAACAAAAATATGCAAAGAAAAAGAAAAAAAAAATCAAGAAAGGTTGTAAAAGAAAAGAAAGAAAAAAGAAAGGAATATGTAAAGAGAATGTGCATTATATAGATTTGAGGGGATAAAAATTTCATGTTTATCAATTGAGTTCCTCCCCAATGTTCTTTTATTCTCTTGGGTGCTTATCTTACCATATCCATATTATTTCCTTCCCTTACCTTGGCCCCATTACAACCTTAAATAAAGTCCTCTTGATTTGTGTGTGCATATGTTTGAGTAGTGGAGAAGTAGAAGATAAGCAAGCTTATGGTAGTGCATTTTTCATGGGTTGAATTGAGTGAAATACTTACCTGGTAAACACTTGAGAGATTGAGAGTGTATCTTGTGAGGATTTATCATTCTTAATTCATGTTTTTCAATTTGAAGATACTTTGCATGTTGGTTTGAGATGTGAAGAATTGTTATCTCTTGAATATTGTGATCCCTTGAATCTTTTCTTACTCTTTTTGCCTCTCTTGAATATCATTGGAAATTGAGTTCTTTAAATTGTTAGGTTTTGAATTTGTTTTGTTTTCCTTGTTCCTTGGTTTGGTCTTATGTTTTGCCCAGGAGTGCAAAAGGCTAAGTGTGGGGGTATTTGATCTGTCGATTATTTCCATATTTTAATTGCCTTATGATTGATTTAATTGGACTCCATATGTGCTTAATTGTTGATATTTAGCTAAGTTTCTGCTTTAGAGCTTAATTGGATGTTTATTGTGAAACTATGCTTAAATGTGGTTATAAACACTTATAAATGAATTATGCTTTTCAGGATATCTTTGAGTGTTTGAGTCCATTAGCATTGAACCGAGCTTGATGACCATTTAAGGAGAGAGATGAATGCTTAAGGAGATCAATATCACCTCTTGAAGCAATGAAAGAAAAGCATTTGTAAAGAATCCGGGCTGAAAATGAAGGTGTCAAATTACAGGGCCCATGTCGAATTACAGGGCCTGGGCCGTGTCAAATTATAGGCCCATGTCACCGACGGGGGTGGGCCGTGTCAAACGACACGGCCCGTGTCAAATTACAGGGCCTAGGCCGTGTCCTTCTCTGACTTGTGAAATACATGGAATTTGGTTGACAGAAAAGTACAGGGCCTGGGCCGTGTCATATGACACGGCCCGTGTCGTCGCACCAGAAAGTTAAATTCGTATTTTAATGCTAAATTAGGTATCCAAACCTATAAATAGGGTTACTTAGAGTCCCTAAAGGAGGTCTGGACAGAGAGAGCCGTCAAGGAACTGAGGGAAACACGAAGACCAAGAAAAAAGAAGATTCGATTAAAGATTAGAGTCTCGGGTTCGAGCAATTGGAGATCAATCAACCTTGATCCTTGGAAACTAGTTTGATCTTTAGTTTTCTTTTCTTCTTTCATCCTGAACTATGTTTCTCTTCTGTTCTTCTTCTGTTTTTGAATTTGTCATGTGTGGCTAAACTTCTTGATTGGTTAAGGGAAGATGAAACTCTAGTTTTGATTATGTGAATCTTGCCTATTTCTTTATATCAATACAATTATGTTTTTATTCATATGTTTCTGATCTTAAATCAATATAAAGGTTTTTATGTTCTTGCTAAATTTCGAGAGTGGTAAAACTAGGATTGCTATGCGTGGTTGTGGTGGTATGACTAGTGAGACATATGATCTAAGCAATTTAATCCCGGTGTGTGATTAGATCTTAGTGTGATTGGTTTTCTAATTCTTAATGCAATCACTAGGTAGGTGTAAGAGCGGTTGCTTTACAAATAACTAATGGTTAGGGTTTGATTTGAGCGATTCTTTGAATTAAGCGAAACTTAAGGAAGACATGAGATTTATCTCACAATTACATAAGAACATAATTGATCATATTGGTATAAAGGATATGTAAGTTAGCATAATCATATAAATCTAGTGGTGGATTCCATCTCTTAACCAATATCTTTAACTTGATAATTCAATTTGTGTTCACTGCTTTAGTTTAAGTTTAATTTCTTTTATTAGTTTTAATTAACAAAACCCCCTTTTAATTTTACTATTTATTTTTCATCAGAGTTTAATTTAAGAATTAGATTAATAGTGTTAATTGAATTGGTTCTCTGTGGATCGACCCTTGCTTACTACAACTGGTTGCAAGGTTTTTATATTTTTGGTGGAACTTGGCAATTATTTTTAATATTAATTTTTAATCGTATTCCACACCACACCAGTGGCTCTATTACTCTAAAGGCCTCTAGAGTTAAGTCTCATTTCAGAATGTTGACCACAAATAGTGGGTAAACTACTAGGTGTGGGACATTCGTGAAAAGGGCACACTCTAGATGAGGTTTTTGCGATAACCAAATAGGATGTACATCCAAAATGGCTACCACTACGCAACCTCTACCTAACTTATGCTTCACTCAGACCCAGGTATAGGGCCCCACTCAAATGTGTGTGATAAACGTGTAGGTGTCGTGTGTGGAGGAGCATACAAACCTGTACAAAAACTTAAAAAACAAAAATACCCTCAATCTGTAAAAACATATATACAATAGCCAGCCAACAATCATCTACCTTAGGGTTTCAATAATCGAGCACAAATAGTAAACAACAAAATATATACAAGGAAGTCATAGACACAAAATAATGCTATCAGATATTTACATAAAAGTACTAAAAAAATTATTTACAAACAAATAAGAAACAAAAATAAGGACAAAAGGAGGAAAATAAATAAATAGAAATTATTAATAATTTGTACAACTAACAACAACAGGCCTGATTCTCTAAGTATTCCCAATGGAGTCGTCATCTGTCGCGATCGAAATCACGACGGGACGACCAAAAAAAGATAAAATTAATGGAATCGCCACTAATGTTTATTTAAATTGAGAAAACATTAGAAAAACCCTTTACTTAGGAAAACTGGTCTTTTAGAAAATGATTTGGATTCGGGAGTCAATTACAGGTAGGGAAGGTATTAGCACCCTACACTACCCGTTCTAAGAACAATACCTTATGTTAGTTGTGCAAAATTTAATAATCTCACATATATTTATTTTTACCCCTTAAAAATACTTTAACTATTTTTTATTTTATTTTATTTATACATTTTTTAAGAAAGAAAAGAAACAACCAAATTGTGAAAATTTAATTTTTTGCTCGACAGAAATAGATTTTTGCTCTTACGTATCCCCTGGTGCAATAGGAAACTCAAAGTCACGTAATTCTTTAAAAAATAATTGTGAGTTGGTTGATTTTAATTTAAAATAATTTTGTATTTTGAAAATTTGAATTAACAAGTCATCGCGACTCAGTTAATCATGTTAAGGTTTGAATAGGTGAAGTTCGGCGTTACACTAGAGACGTCATCCATTGATTATCAAGTTTGTTATGATTAAAAGAAATTTCTTTTTATTTAAAAAAAAGGTTTTGAATATTTATGGATTAGTGATTTATTTTATTTTGAAAAAAATTGAATCATCAAACTATCACAACTTAGATGATTCTAAAAAGTGTAGGATTAACAAGTTATCTCAACTCAGCTAATCCCGATTTATTCTTGAATTAATTTTAAAATAAAAACTATACAAAAATAAATAAATAAATAAACCAATCAAACTAACAAATGAATAAGCTAAAAATGAACAACACTTATATAAAAATAATAATAATAATACAAAAAATAAAATGAAATAAGCAAGCTTACCTCCAAGGCGTAAAAAATGTTATGCTCAAAGAAGTTATTGCACAGAGCCCCACGCGTTCTCTTCAAATCAAACCTTGAAAAGTAACCCACTTGTAAGAAAAAATTTTACTAAAGTCTCGGACTCTTATACTTAGTATTAAGCCTAAGTAAAAAATTTACTAAAGTTCTCGGGCTCTTATACTTAGTATTAAGCCCAAGTGTCAAAATTTTTTGGATGATCAAAACAAAAGAGAACCACCCCTATATATAGGAGGAGGGGAGGGAGAAGGAGCATGACTTCTCCAATGTGAGACTTAGACACTTTAGTTTTTTTTTCAACCTTTTTTTTCATTTTTCATTTTATTTTTTTTAGATTTTCATTCATTTTTTCAAGGTTTAGAAATAAATTTTATGGACAAAATTGGGTGTTCATACCTTGATTAAGTAACAAAAATAAAAAATTTATGGACAAAATTAAATATCAACCAAAACTTATGCAGACTATTATGCAATGTGAATAGATGTAATATTATGACTGCAAATCCATGTATTTATCTCTTCAAGTCATTTCTGAATAATAAATCTATTTCACTTTAGAAGTGAATAGGTTTTCTATGCTGGAGGTGCAAAAAACGTTTGATCAGACTCTAAAATATATATATATATATATATATATATATGTCAAGTGAATACAAAGGCACTTAAGTGCCACTAATAAGAAATAATACAAGTATACTTTATACATATAATAATGATTAAATATTATAAATGTATTCTAATGTTTTTACTTGATATTCAATAAAATATTAGCGAACTTAAACTCCGATTGGAAATACTTTATTTCATGAAGTATTTCTTCAAAGAATCTCTGATTTGCAAGAAATCTCTCTTTTGGAAATCCAATTTTATTTGCACTATAAACTATAGATTCATTTAATCAAAAGGCCAATGACACTTACAATTTTAGTAAAATCAATAAATCTATTAAGAAGAAGTAAATATATACAATATTAACCCAAAACTAACTCATTATTTGTAGCTTTACTCCTGATCCATAAACTATCGATGACAATACATCTTTCATTGTAGAGACCGACATATAACATATTTTCGTAGAAAGAGAGTATCTCATCCCTTATCTCAGTAAATCTGAAGGTCTTACTATTATGTAAGGTCAAAGCATGAGACTGGCATGAGAAAACTAAAATTAGAAATTTCAGAGACTGGCATGAGAAAACTAAAATTAGAAATTTCAGATCTATCATAACATGTAATAGATATAAGAAACTTAAAATCAAACTCTTAAGGACTTTCTCAAAAGTAATAGATATGAAAGATCTCGATAGTTTTATTAGATAAAACACTATAGAAACATGAAAGAAAACGAAGAGGGTTGCCACATTGGAACGATAACCCCTATTAAACAAACACCTAAAGGAGGAGACCAAAGCATCACAAATGAGAGAGAAAACACCACACCAGGAAGAGAGAATTAAAATAAATGAAAATCCTTTCTTTTTAAATATCAATTCTTATAGGAATATTCTCAGGCTTTACTAGAATAACAACATTTATTCATAGATACACATCTTAAATTTTTAGCCCTAAATATTTTTTATTGGGTATCAACTAACCATTTATATAGCCCAAAATATTTCTGCCCGAGCAGCAGGAAATCGTTTATGTAGCCCCATGTATTTTTGTTCAGGCATCAGACACACATTTCTATACCCATAGGTATTTTCGCCTGGATATTAGGTACACATAAGCCTCATAATCATATAACAGTCTCATTATTCAATCTTTATCATACCATAGTATATTAAGGTTTCTTCTTATTGGCTTTTATATTCCAAAATATATGTTCAATATTTTCAATTCACATAATTCATCATAAAAGTGAATAATCAAAATTTAAAATTAAATAAAGATAATTGTAAATGCTCAAAACATACATTATAACCAATATTCAATTTAAGATACCAAAATTTATCGAGTCAGATAGAATAAGAATTTAGAAACTTTAATTCACAATTGACTCATGTTGCGTATAAACAATTCATAACATAAATCATGACAAAATTATTATTGTAAACTTTCAAGAAAATTTAATTAAAGTAGGGTAATACTAGGGCAATAACCCAATAGTATTTCAAGTACTCACAAAATATACAAGATAATATTATAGGAGACATTTAAAATGTTCCTAAAAACTTTTTGAATATCAATATTTTATTGACTTTATTTATTATAATAGGTAAAATCCTTTGACTCTTCTCTTTTCTCTCTTTTTCTACAAATGCTCCATTATTAATGTAACTTGTTAAACATATTGCAGGTAATACATCTTAGTTATAAATATAAAATTATTCTAAATCAATGATAAAAAAACTTAGAATATCTATGCTTAAAAACACTTTAGGAGCATTTTAAACTTTTCCCTATATTATAATGTAACAACACTTCGGTAATATTGTTATACCAAATGTCTTTGAATGATTTTTAGAAGTGCATCAAAACCGTGTCGCAAACCTCTATTTATAGGCCTGATACTTTGCTATCAAATATCAATCATCATGCAAATACATTTCAAATGCATTACATGATTCCCTCAAGGCCTCAACCGGCTTATCAACATATATAGGCACGAAGCAAAACGTGCAAATGAAATAAGCTTCCTTCATGTGGCATTTAACGCCCTTGCGTGTCATGTTGGACTTTTGTTCATTTCTCAATAAATAAGACTACTATCTCCTTTACTACTTCAAGTTTTTTACATATACAGCATGCTATGGTTTTTAAATACTACTATTATTATTACTACTTATTTATAACGTGCGTTGATATAAGAATGATTCTTCTCTCTCTTTTTTTTTTTTTTTCTCAAGGATGAATGTAGAAAATATTTAATGAAAGGGTCAAAAATCATGAATCATATTATTAAATATAAAAAAATTAAATTTAATAAATAAAGATATATTCACCCTTAAATTATTTAATAGGTTAAGATTAAAATATACTATTTTAAGTTAAGAGTAAATATGCTCTTATTTGCTCATTTTAAAATAGTGTTTTCCTTTCATTATATAAGAAGATTTATGAATAAAGTGAAAAAGTAAAAAATATATTTATATTATATATTAAATACATCACAATAGTAGTTATCTTTTACTTCATAATTCATAGGCAAAATAAAATTTTTATATATATATTTTTAAAAAGGGTAGAGAGTGAAGTTAAAAGTGAGAGGAGCTAGTATGATTATTATATAAAGATTAAAAATTAATAGAAAGATAAGTTAAAATTGTAATATCAATATATATAAAATAATCACGAATCACATATCAAATACATATCAAGTATAAATCCTTTTAACTTTATTATTTTTATCTTTGGTATAATTATAATGAGCTCCCTTGATGTTAATGTTTATAATATTAACACCCTTTTTGTTAGAGAAATTACTCATATAATTCCCTTACTTTGTATTTTCAATAAGACTTTGTATAATGTTTATACATAAAGTAATTGAAGTATATGTAATTTCGTAAACAAAGAAGGGAGTTGGAATGTAATAATTATATATAAAATTAAAGATGTGGATATAATTTTTAAATAATAATATCAATGTAATAAGTATTAACTTTATAAAAAATCAATATAATTATCCATTTATCTTTTAATAAATTAATTATATTATTAGTACTAAAAAAATATTGGTGAGAAAGGGGGCTAAGGCCCATGCTCGCTCCCTTACATTTGTCCCATACAACCACATCTACCTATCATTTATGAAGTTATCAAAATTTGTGAAAAATTATTCACTGAGCACGCGTTGTAATTATTCTGATGTAAAAATAAGTCACATACGACCTTTTTATATCAAGCATGTATTCCTTACATAAGATAAGAGATATACACGAATTGAAACCAAATTAATATAAGAGTCATTGCTATAGACGGATGGGGATCACATATCCTCATCTGTTCCTTTCATTGTTTCTTCACTTAAATTTTAATAACTGTTCTAAACTTAATTCATGTCTTTTTTTTATTTAATTTATTTTACACTTATCAAAATTTAAATGAAGAGACAAAAAAAAGACAAAAAATGAGAACAGGTGATCTCCATCCTACTATAAACACACTTATGTATATATATAGACTAAGTCTAGCACGATAATTTAACAAGCTTTTACACTATTACAGCCAACATAGTAGATGATGAGTGAAACTCAGTGGGTGGTTGAACTTGTTTGCATGCTTCAAACCGTGATAAATGATGAGTAAAAAAAATACAATTTGACGGACATGCATGCAAAACCATGATTTTGTGAAGTTTTCGTTCAAACTACGATAAATTCGAAGTAGAAATTGGTAGGTGGTGTAACAAATGCATGCCAGACTGACTATTCATGTCCTCTAACGTTGCTTCAATTTTTTATGAATTTGTTTTATGAGATTTACAAAATCATGCACTACTTTTCACATATTACATCTTGTATATTTACAAAGTAGAAGTCAAGACACTTAGGTTATGTTTGGTACACATGATAGTATAGTATAAAATAAGATGATATGATAGTATAAAGTATGATAGTATAATTAATAGGATAAGACATAATCTTATCTTTTGTTTAGTAACAAAAGAATAAATTAACTGATTGTATAACATTTTTTAAGACCAAAATATTCTTTAATATAAAAGTTAAAATAATTAGAAAACAATAATAAAAAAGCCTTATGGTAGGGGGGCGGTGGGGGTGGTGGCGGCGGCGGTGGGAGTGGTGGTGACGGCGATGGTAGTGGTGGCGGCGATGGTAGTGGTGGTGGTAGCGATAGCGGTAGTGTAGTGTCGGTGGTGGTGGCACAAGGGAGAGGAGTGATAAAAATGAAATTGAGAATAAAATTGGAATAGAAATCATATCATGTCTTATCATGTACTAGGGGAAGGGATAAAGTTATCAGCTTAGAATAAGATAAAATGACTTGACTTGATTTCATTATACTATCAGTTGAATGCACCAAACATTAAATAAGACCTGATAGTATTAGCTTATATTATCATGTCTTCTTTATACGATGCACCAAACGTAGCCTTATAGTTTTCCTTCTTGTTAAAAAAAATTGAGATATCATATTTGGTAAGAAAATAAAACAAAATATATTTATGGGACAAAAATAAAACTTAGAGACAATAATATATTTTTGCCCATAAAAATACAATCAAATATGCACTTTTTATGAAACATTTCTTTCATCTAACATATTTTTAACCAACTGTTCCAACTTAGACATTCTATTCTATCCATAAAAAATATAGCTCAATTGTTCTCTCAATTAATTTGTCAAGCGACCAGAACGAATGGCTTGGGATTAACCATTGAGAGAACTGACGGTAAAAAAGATAATTAAATAAATAAATACATTTTTAAAAAAAAAATTGACTATAGGTCAGTTTAAAATTTTAAAATTGAAGGTTTTCCAAAAAAAAAATTCAGTTCTCAACTACCGTTAATATGCATAAAAACATTTATCACATAATTTATTGAATGATATAATGTATTAATCATACTTTCCAATATTAAATTGTTTGGGTTTACTTACAATTGTTATAACCAACTAATTATCTTACCGTTGTATCTGGTTAGTAACCAACAGGTCATTCCAATGAGTGTTTATTCTAAAATTTAAACTTTGGTCTTTCTCTCTTAGATGCATATATAACTAGCTTATCACCAGATTCACCACGCTCAATTCTTATTGATCATTCTGTATACAATTTATTCTCAACAAAAAATGACACAGGTTCAACTCGATTTACTGGTGTGTTGACTGACTCCAATTAATATTGTTTCATGTGCTAGACCAAATTGGTTCAAGTTAAGTAGTTAACACAATTCTGCTGATCGGTCTTATCCGATTTCTAAAACTGTGACCCTAATGATTATAACGTATTCAAAAGTTTAAATTTTATCAAGCTAGTAGTTCAAAAGCTATTATTAGTAAGGGTGATAAGTTTAATTTCTCAAACTATAGGATGTTAAGTGTAAGAAACGCTAATTTCATAAGAGTACAGTGTAATTATCCTATAATATTTTTATTTACATATTAATGTTAGTTACTATAATGCTTATATTAATCATAATAGAGGAATATATTTGTTTTTTTGATTTTTTTATCTGGATATTTATTTTTTGATGTTAGTATCATTTAATTTTTAAAAGTAATTTGTTAAATTTTAAACCTGAATAACATATACAATAAATCAAGAAATGAAGAAAATTGTATGCAAGTTTAAAATGAAACGTAAAAGGCAAACGAAAATATATCTAAAGTGCATGCACCCTAGTCAAAAGTTTAATCAATGCTATATAAGGAATTTTCTATTTTGCTGTTTAATTTTTGAGAAATGTTTTATCATCCTACCTAATTCTCATACTAATCTTCCTAATTACTAAATGAAGAAAATATTGAATATTTTTTATGTTCTTAAGATATTAGATGCATTTATTTTTTTATTTAATACTTTATTCATTTAATATTAAAAAAATTATTAAAAAAACTTGTAAGAGGATATAGCATTATTCTTAATTTTTTATTTTTCAAAACTCATTATCAGTTGTTTATTTAATGATTTAAAGAAAAATATAAACATGATGAAATTATAATACATATTCTAATTCTCCGATTATAATTATATTCAAACACATTTCGACTTCTCACATATAATTATAATTCCCTCTCAAAGACTTTTTATTTTTAATTTTTTATTAATAAAAAATCAAAACATATAGTTCTAATCAACACGCTAATATATATAAAAGGTAATATTATACATAATATAAAAGTATAACTCTTTAACAAATTACTATATTTGTCTTTAAGTATGTAAATATTACATTATACATACTAATTATCTTCACTTTGAGTAGAGTAGAAAATTTTATATTTTATATTAAAATATATATTAAGTTAATGAACTGCATTTTTTGATAAAGGTTCTAGAATGTAAATAAATATGTTGAACATTAATTTTAAGGAGAATGCTGAACTCCACAAAAAATATTTTTACGATATCTTATACGAACCAACGTGGCATTCTGTTATTATAAAAAATATTTTTTAACCATATCATGCTATTATTTCACTCAAAGGTGATTTATCATTAGGATTTCGTAAGCACTTCTTCTACAATAATTTTATTATTATTATAAGAATATAAAAATTTAAAAATATTGTTACTAATTCTATGCATTTAATGATATTAGTAATGGTCTCTCAACATAATTTTTTTAAGAATTTTACTATATTTTCTTAATAATCCTTTTAATATTAAATAAATAAAGTATTTAATGAAAAAATAAATACATTTAAGAGTAATGTTATATCTTCCTACAAGTTTCTCTTACTAATTTTTCTAATATTAAATGAAGAAAGTATTAAATAAAAAAATAAACGATCTAATGTTTTGGAATATAAAAAATATTTAATATTTTTTTATTTAATAATTAGGAGAATTAATATAAGAATTGAGTAGGAGTATAAAGGAAAATGCTAAATCCCACGAAGTGGGATTCGTGAAACATTTACGAAGAGAGAAAGTATGATTTGCGTTTTGTAGATAATATATTTTTTAAATAAATAATAATTGCAATTACTCAACCTTTATCTGTATTTGTTCCTTCGTGTCCATTTTACGAAATTCAGTTTCGTAGTATATAGCATTGTTGGGAGTATAAAACATTTCTCTATATTTAATGTCTTAAAAACATAAAAAAATATTTAATACTTTCTTTATTTAGTAATTAGGAAGATTAATATGATAATTGTGTATGATGATTTAGAATTATTCTTTTACTAATATAATTAGGAGGAGTACTAGAAGCACACACTCTATCAAACTCATTTCAATTCATTCTTTTCTATTGTGTTACGTCACATACTAAAGCATAAATTCAAACTTAATTACATATTAATCGAGTTAATTATACGTTAATTGAATTAATTACATGTTAATTGAAATTGAGTGTATACTTTAATATGTGATGTAACTTAATAAAAAAGTGTGTTAAAAAAATGTGATCAAAATATATGTTGATAGCATTTCTCTATAACTAGTTATTTCTTCCCGTGAAGCATGGGTTATTTTAAATTCGATAGGCATTATAATTTTTTCTCTTAATGAATAAGTGTATATTACATGGTTGAATTTGGTTATTGTATTTTGAAAAAAACTTATAATCGAATTACGAAAAAATAGTTTAAATGAAAATTTTCTAATACAAAATCAATTAATCTAAACATACTTATAATATTATAAAGTATAATAAAAAAATTATTTAAAATTTAATAATTATATAATTCAATTGTTTTTCTTGTTTGTACACTATTGAGTTAAGTTTATATATATAATTTAATCCTTTCACTTCAGTTGCTTAAATAGAAAAAAATATATATATAGCTTATTTTTACATGTTATATGACTTTTTCATTAAATTAAAAACCTATATAATTTTACCATGTTTTAGTTTCAGTTATATAATTTTTTAAATTTTCTAACTTGATGTTAATTATAGTATAATAAATATTCTCTTAAGTTTTAAACATGGGAAATGTTAATTTACCCAAATTTAGTGTAAATATGTACGTTGTTAACCTACACACGCATCCCCTTATGCTAATCTACACATATCTAACATAAATGTGTAGATGTGTAAATTGCTAACATACACATCATGATATATAGGTTAAAAATTCCCTTTAAAGTTATATGCACATAAAATTGATAGTTAATACTTAATAATTTTTTTAATTACTTCTAACAATAATTTTACATTTCATTTGATAATTAATTAATAGTTTATTAACTGCCTCTTATGGCAATTTTACTTAATTTGATAATTAATTAATAGTGTTAATTTGACATTTAATTTAATAATGAATTAACATTGTTATTAATTGATTACCTCTTAAGGCAATCTTACTTTTATATATATATAATATTGTTATTAATTACTTTTTAGGGCAATTTTACTTAATCTGACATTTAATTTGATAATTAATTAACAGTGATAATTTGACATTTAATTTAATAATTAATTTAACATTGTTATAATTGCCTTTGACATTTAATTTGATAATTAATTAATAGTGTTAATTTGACATTCAATTTAATAAGTAATTAACATTGTTATTAATTGCCTCTTAAGGCAATTTTACTTATATATATATATATATATATATATATATATATATATATATAAATCAAATTTTTGCATAATTCATTAGTAATTATATTCAATGATTTTCCATATTAGTTGTTTCTTTTTATCTCTTCCGTATAAATGGAATTGCATTAAAACTCATAAGTCTATAATTTTTTTTTTGTCTCTGATAAGATATCTTCACAATCATTGCTATAAGATTAAACCTTGAGCAATGTCGAGATTAGGAGACCCTCACAACAATTATATCCTTTAATATTTGAACTTTAGTATTCTTCCTTTACCCTGTATTTAGATGTTTTTTGATTAATGGAACTGAACGAAATAGGTAGGAATGGACCGAAAAAGAAAGATGAAGAATTGAATATAGTTATCATTCTCTTTATTTGAAAATTTTATTAACGGAATAGAATGAAATTTCATTACCTATGTATTTCTCTCATTTCACCTTAATTTTGGGGGCAATAAAAATTGAACATTTGAGGGAAATAAAAAAAAATAATTCTCCATATATTTCGTTCCATTCCAATATATTTTAAAACTTCCAACAAAAAAAAATTATTTCTTTTTCCTTCATTCTATTTCCGTTTCCCTCATGATATTTATCATCTAAACATAATGTTAATTATAATTTATTTACTACTATACCCAACCCTTGTTGGTAAAATCATGAGCATAATGACTAAGTCAATCCATAAGTCTATTTATTAGGTGAATTTTTAAAAAGAACTTTATATATAAAACAAATATAACTTAATGCAATTGCTAATACAGTAAAGTTACTGTTTACCTAAAAAAATTACTATTAGAAGTGTAATTGTTGGTATATTTTTAAAACATTATTAGTCTCACATATTAAAGTTGATTTTATAGCGTTGAGTGTAAATATTTTTTTTTGAAAAATTAATAAGCTTCACTTTAAAAATAATTTTTTTTATTGAAGAAGTAAGTTTTGAATGTATTCTTTAGAATCAGTTTTATTAGTTATAATTATCCCACCAAAAAAATTTTATAAGTCATAATTGACTCCAAAAGAAATTCCAAACACATTATTTTTACTATTGCACAAACCAAAAAGTGTTGGAGACAAAAAATCTACCTCAAATGTAATTTTACATGATATTAATTACCAGACAAGATATGGTACTAAAAAAAAAAAAACAAGCTCTTGAACGTTTATACTATATTGATTGATATTGATTGAATGCCACTTCTACCTTGAAATTCCCATAGAATGTGTTTTGAATGTAAAAATAATAATAATAATTTAATTTATAAATTAAATTTAATTAAATTTTGTATTTAAAATATTAAAAAATAAGAAATAATTTGATTTTAAAAAATTTATAGATTTCATTCGCTTTTATTTTAAAAATTTCATTAAATTTAATAGATCTCTTATAAAGATTAAAATGTAAAATAATAAAATCAAATCAAATCAATTCTCATTTAATAAATTCAAAACACAAAACTTAATTTTTAAATTAATTTAAATTTATTTTTTTAAAGTTTCAAACGCATAAATTGATTTATAAATCAAATCAAATTAAATTATTTTCTATTTTTATTCATTCTAAACACAACCTATAGTATCTTATTTTTGTTTTCATTCTTTCTTATGTATTAACAAAAAGTTTATCTGAATTAAAGATTTACAAGGTCAGTGCTAAATTATGTTAATAAATAATGTCAAAATTTAGTCTGCTATTCAATATTTTCCTTTCACACAAAGTTTAATTATAATGATTGAAATAAGTGTTTTAATATTATCAAATAAAAATAAATTATTAACCAAATAGTTATATAATTTTTTTGGTACATAGATAGTTATATAATTTGTTGAATTGTATAAAATATATTACAACTAATATTTTTAATATCTAAATTAGAAAAAAAAATGTTACCTATCATTTCCTTATTAAATTTTATACCTTTTTAATACAAAAAATAAAGATTATCATACCTTTTGTCCCCTAAACCTCCAAACGAAACATTGGCATGAAGTGGGAACGTTATCTTGGTCCAAGGTATTCCTTATGGTGTACATAATAACCACACAAAGGATAATGACAAACACAATAAGAGAAGAGAACCCAATAGGCTAGTAGATTCCTTTTCCCTGGAAACTCATTCAAGTCACATTCTATCTTTGTCATCTACTCAATGGTGCTTGTTGGCCTTACCTGCTGTCCCTTAATTTTCCACTATTCATTTTTTTCTTAAAGAATTTTTTAAGATATTTATTAAGGAAGTAAAAAAATACATTTAATGATAAATAAAAAATATTTAATATCTTAAAAGCTAGATAAATAGTTAATGTTTTTAAAATAATTAAAAAAATAAATTACCAATATTAAATTTTTATTAACTACTAAAAATAATCTTTTTTTAAAAATCTCTCTTACTATTTCATTTTATAATCCATCAAATATATGAATATAAAAAGGAAAATAATTGTTTCAGATGATCTTTACACTTATCAACGATAAATTAATTATTGATTAATTAAGTATATAAACCGATTAATGAACTAATAATCTTTGATAACATGACAAAATAATAATATGTTATTGAGAAGTTGAAAATAAATTATTAATTTATTAATCAATCTATACATTTTTTAACTAACAATTAATTCATCATTAACCGGTATGAAAATAATAAAAAATTAACATTACCTTAAGAAAAATTAGCATGGTGATTGGTGAAGACAATGACCCTATGAATCAAGACAGTGGTGGCAGTATCGTCACATTAATTGCTCTTACCACTTATGGCATACCATAAGAAGCATTTGCAATTTTGCATTTGCTTTTGCACCTAAAAATGTCCCCAATATACCCTCATTCGCATAAGAGTCCAACAATTTAGCAGGTAGCAACTGCCTCCCTAATTTTCTTCTCTTTTTATCTTCATATTTGTTTTGAGAAAAAAAAAATTTCTCGTTCCCATTCTCGGTGGAAAGATGGAGACTTAAGAAGATCTTAATATTATTTTAAAAATTTAAAAAGAATTTAAAAAAATATATAAATTTTAAATAATTTTAAATAAATTAATAATATTAAATTATTATAAATAAATATATTTTAATATTTTTAATTTTAAATTAATAAAAAATAATATAAATAATAATTATTAAAGTAATAATATATATATAAATAATATAATTAATAATAATAATTTAAAAATTCATCCGAATGAAAATTCCTTGAAACAGGAGATATAATTTTTTGCCTCCGTCTTCGCATTTGTCTGGAATGAATTTTTATCTCTATCTTCGTTCTCATAAAAAAAAAAATTCTCTAAACTTGAATCCAAAAAGTATTATTCCCACGGATATTAAGGAAATTTTGCAACCATAGATAGCGAATTTGAATCATTTTATATTATTTTTTTATATGATTAAATAAAGGAGAAAAATAAATATAAATATTATAAAAATATTTTTATAAATTATAATAAAAAATAATATTTTTATATATTTTTGTTTTAACACTACTTTTCATATTCTTTTTTAAATAGTTAAATAAAAATAAAAAAAATTAAAAAGAGTATTAACTGATTATAATTAATTTCTATTAATAAATAATTTTATATTTATTTCTATTGTTCCTTTGATCACGTAAAAAAAAGACATGAAAAGATGTAAATCACTGATTAGCAGTCACAAACCTTTACCTCCCAAGTTCCAGGTCTATATAAGTAGGAGAATGACAGCACAAGCACGCACAACTCACGCATCGAAGAAGAAGAAGATGAGTTGTGTGAATCTTGGTACATGGGCTCGTCCCACTTGTGTGTTCCACCAAGCACCCAGATCCAGATTCCTAACTTTGAATCCCCTTCTTCTTAATGTACCCATCTCCTCCATTACCCCTAAATCAGGAACAAAACCATTTTCTTCTTCCTTCTCTTTCTCCGTCTCTGCAGTGCTTACAAAGGAACACACTGACACTGTCAGAGTCCAAGAAGCTGAACAAAAACCCACCTTTAATTTCAAGGCCTACATGCTTGAGAAGGCTGACATCATCAACAAAGCCTTGGATGCAGCTATTGCACTCAAGGAACCGGAGACGATCCACGAGGCCATGCGATACTCGCTCCTCGCCGGCGGCAAGAGGGTCCGTCCGGTGCTCTGCATCGCCGCCTGTGAGCTCGTCGGCGGCCGCCAAGAAATGGCCATCCCAGCTGCATGCGCCGTCGAGATGATCCACACCATGTCGCTGATTCACGACGATTTGCCCTGTATGGACAACGATGATCTCCGGCGAGGAAAACCCACCAACCACAAGGTTTTCGGCGAGGACGTTGCAGTCCTCGCCGGCGATGCCCTGCTGGCATTTGCGTTTGAGCACGTAGCTGTGTCCAGCAAGGGCGTGCCGCCGGCGAGGGTGGTTCGCGCCGTCGGTGAGTTAGCTAAGTCGATTGGGGCGGAAGGGCTCGTTGCGGGGCAAGTTGTGGATATACATTCAGAAGGGCTGTCTAACGTGAAATTGGAGAAGCTCGAGTTCATTCATCTTCACAAAACGGCAGCGTTGTTGGAAGCGGCTGTTGTGTTGGGAGCACTAGCGGGTGGTGGGTCAGACGAGGAAGTTGAAAGATTGAGGAAGTTTGCAAGGTACATTGGGCTGTTGTTTCAAGTTGTGGATGATATTCTTGACATTACCAAGTCGTCCGAGGAATTGGGGAAGACAGCAGGGAAGGACTTACTGGCTGATAAGGTTACATACCCCAAGCTTTTGGGGATAGAAAAGTCTAAGGATTTTGCATACAAATTGAATAAGGATGCACAGGAACAGCTCGCTAGGTTTGATCCGGACAAGGCGGCTCCGTTGGTTGCATTAGCCAATTACATTGCTTACAGGCAAAATTAGACCTTTTTGTGACAATTTCTGGATACACATTAACTCTCAATCTTGTAACTGGGGGCGTATCAAATCAAATTCCTTTTCCCCTATTTGCTTCAATCTTCAAATTTGTAGGGTGTATCCTCCTGTGAATCTGTAATAAAATAAATATCTTTCTTTCGCAGTAAGTTTGCCTGTACTCTGCTTTCTCAATCATTTGCTTTTAGAATTCTGCGCAACACATATTCTATCTGCCTTATTCAAGAATTTGTCATTCTTTTCTAGCCGTTAACTTTTGGGTTGCACTATATGTTTCTCTTTGGTAGTAAGGGTTTTCACTTTTCAGCGCATTAAATTGACAGAGTTATCATAAAATGAGTTGGAGCTAACTATTTTCTATTTTCTATTTTCTACCCTCGCTAGACCGTGCAAGTTTGAGTCTGAAAATTACATGCTAAGACGGATACGGTTTGTTGGGGATAATCAAACGACTTTATGTAAGCATAAGAAATGAATATACTCAATTCTATCGAGGTATATTCGAACCCGGTTATAATTTTCACCAGTGCAGGAAAAATTGGCATTATTATTGCAGGCTGCTGATGCAGTCAATTGAATCCAAACCGGGTTAATTAGCATTTTGACTGGAGATTCCTTCACTGACTATTTTTTCCGAAATTTGGCAGTTCAGAAACATCAAATGAAACCCTTCAATCCTGTTAACTCTTTATTTTTCTTGGATTCGTTCAAGCAAAGTGATCGCTTGCTATTTGTTAACCTAAAGACAAGTTTGTTCTTCATAATTAAATAATATTTTATTATGACATCTGCACCTGATACTCCAGGCGTGGATAGCATAACACTCTGTTACATGATTCGACTTAGAAAGGGTCATTTCGGCTGATGTAACTGTAAAGGAAGACAACAATATTTGGCTAAAAGGTTGATATCTTATTGGATGTAGCAAACAATCTCAACCCCTTAAAATAGCGATACGAGTTCAAATCTTATAAAAGTAATTATTGTGGAAATATCGAATAATTTCATTCTATCATAGTTGAATAGAGATTAAACATCTCATAGGTCAAATAGACTGTACATGTAGAAATATCTCATACTCTAAAAAAAAATAAAAAGTTAGTATCTTTCAATAAAGAAATCTTAGCCGAAGGAAGGTTATTTAGAACATATCCAGCACTCCCGCTCTCAAGCTGAGTAACCTTTGAAGTCATTTTTATTAGAGATGTTAGTCAGGCGTTCCTGGCTACCTAATTGCTAATTGAGGAATAGTTTAGGTGGAAATGACATTATTTTGCTGATATATGGGCAAGGAGTATTAATTCCAGATTAGTACACCAAACTTGATGTATGGCCCTACTCCTAGCTAAATATCTTAATTTTTTGAGTTTAATTTATATATTTATTAGATTATTTCACTTAATATCAATTGATTTTAAATTAAAATTTTATAGTTTAGTTTATATTATTTTAGAAGAAATAATTATTTTTTTTAAAATTTCACAGAATTTTTTATTATAAGTTATTTTGAATACAAAATAAATTAATCTAACTATATATTTAAAATAAAAAATATTTTTTATGTTGTCTCCGTGTGCACTTCTATCATGTTTTTGTTTATATGCGCCTATATGACAAAAGTTTTGGCCCAACTGTATCAGTATCAGTTAGCTGAATCAATTTAGCCAGAGAATTATGAACTATGTGAGGATGAATGTAAATTTCAACGTTCAAATGCAAGTGTAGGAAAAAACAACGTGTTTGAGTCATTTTCGACGAAATCTTATAATTGACCGTTTGTTTTCTTGTTGTCATGTTTCTTACAATATTTTGAAACTGGGGGCTCATATATTTTGCAATGTAGACGCTCAACTTAAACTCTAGAGAAATTCAATTTGAAGTTTAGTGGCTAGATACTCTCTTGCGTGAGGATATAAGAATTTCACTAAATTCTGTCTACTATCTTGAATGTTCAGTTAAGATTAATGACACGTTATACACACCCAAAAAAAAAATGACACGTTATTGGTACCCTATACTTGACTAGGATGTTACCTTAATGTTCCAGTACAATGTTATTTACTATTTAGTTCGTACCTATTTATCTAAACTGCTTAGGACTGAACTGACGAGTGATTTTTAAATAGGTATAATTTATTATAAGTATTTAAATTATTATTTGATATATATAATATAATAAAATTTATTATAAAATTATATTAATTTTTAATAATATTTATATATATATATTAAATAATAATTTAAATACTTAAAAAATAATATAAAAAATCATGTTTATTTAAAAATTTCTTCTAAATTGATAATGACAAAGTGCTATAACTCAATGACGTGGAGGATTTCGTTTGGATAAAATTGAAAAAGTCATGGTATGTAACCAGCCCAGTTAAGATGATTGATTGGGCCCACCTGTACGGAGACTGCTGAGGTTCGAGGCTAATAAGTGCCGCTTCCCCCCAATTTCAATTTTTGCTGCCCCATTAATGCTTAACGCAAATTTCTTTTGTAATGGCTGAATTTCATGGCATCCCGTGATTGTTATACATGCACTGTAGAAAATTAGCATGGTGGTGCTCCATCTTGCTTTCTTTTATTTTTTGTTTTCCTTGGTGAACCTTAGTCTTCCCTTCTGAATTCACACAGTACGTAACCTGGGGTCCATCTTGTTTATGTCATAGCCTGATTCATTGAACTTTCTCCTCGAGATCATTTTATGACATCTCTGAGTAACATTATTGTTTAAGATTTTTAATATTTTAGGTATAATTTATATATTTTTTAAATTATTTTTTAAATATTAATTTATTATAAATTAAAATTTTATATGATATCAAAATTAAAATTATATTTTTATCACTTATTTTATTAAACTTCTCCCAAACTGTAAAAAAAAAATTAAAAGTTTCACATTATTTATCTCAATATTTTAAATATAATTTATATGTATATTAAGTTACTTCCCATAATATTAATTGATTTTAAATTTAAACATCGCAAGTGTAAAACCCTTGAGAAATATCATTATGCTGGATTCACGTTTTCATCAAACAGATGAGAGAAAAGCATATGGTAAATTAGACCTATGCATTTCATAATCAATTAATGTCGATGCAAAAACAGAATGTATAAACCAGGGGCAGGAAACAAACTTGTGTAACAAATGACCGGGCGGCTCAATAATCACAAGGCAAAAGCTAAATATAAAAATGAGGCATTTTTGTTAAGTTAATGATTTTTAATTCAATTTTTTTGGGGTTTTTTAGATGTAAAATTCTTAATTTAACTATTATAATCAAATTCTTCTAATATTTTTTAATTGATAATATATTTAATTCATTTAATATTTTTTGAATGAGATATTGGTGATCTTTGTGAACACTCAAATTTGACTGGACTCAAAAAAAAAATATAATTTTATATTTAATTAATTAAAGGTCTATTTTCTTGATTTTTTTATTTTTTTAAACTCACTTTAGCAAAAAAAAAACACTGATCTCGTTTTAAAAAAAAAGATAATCTTTGTTACGTTTGGCAGCCGATTGCTTTTTTTTGGTTGCTGTCTCAACCAGTAATTAAAATGCAACTAAAACCATGTCAACATCCTCCTGCTGCAAGCCTGCAAACTCAAGGCTCAATGCAACACAAAAATAGTAAGTTGGCAGATATTTGAAGCTTGGGGAAGGTCTCAATCGCTGAGAAGATACATAAAAATGAAAACACTTACATCTGCAATGAACCACCCTAAGCTACATTTTTCGATCACTCATTTGTTTGGAGGATTCTTCGAGGATTTACAAGATTGAACAAGAAAATGGGTTTTTTGAATTGGGATCACAGAGAAGATAAAAGAAAAGAGACTCCCTGCTGCCATTCGGACGATTGGACTCTCACCTGCAACCCACTCTCACCCACAGACTCTGATTTCTTCCCTCACCACTCCATCACCTTCATGGACTTCACCCTTAGCTGAGCAGCCTCAAGACTTGACCCTTCACAACCACCCAACACGCCACCACCATCAACCACCCATTAAGAACCCAACCATCAAAAACAATCCCTTAACCATCACACAAAAAGAACTCCCATAATCACCCAACCCGATCCTCCTAACCGTAACCACCACGTACCTGAACCGTGCCCCCCCACTAAAATGACCATCATCATCCCCCGCAACCATTCATCACCTCCCTCTTCACCATCCAAGTTCCACCACCACAGTGAGTCAACTCACCAATCTTCACCCTCCCTCACCTTCACCAACACCCTCACCACCATAACCAAAACCTTTCCAACCACCTTGTGCCGCCACCTCCCCTCGGCCACACAACCAACCACATCCTCCATTCTCATCTTTAACCCACTCTCTATCACCATTCCAACCATTCGGCCAACCCAAAACGCGAGCCCGAGCCGCCACAACCCAGTCTCACCGGCGCACCACCCCTCAAACCACCAGATCTGACTCGTCAGATCCGAGCGGCACCAATCGCTGCTCCAGCTGCTCCACGCGTCGCACTAGAGCCGCGCACCGCGCCACCCACATCGTATGTGGAGGACCACCGCGCGATCTGCATCACGACCCACGGTGTGAACCGGTGCCACCGCTGCGAGCTGCGCCACCTGTGAACTGCGCCGCCGCTCTCCACACATAGATCCAAACTGTCGCACGCGTAACAGCCCCGATCCTCCGCTTCTCTGCGACTCCGCCTACCGGACCGGCGACCTCCACTCCAACCGCGGACCGGCGCACCTCGTCACTGTCGGCCTTGTTCCCAAACCGAGACCACTGCTGTTGCTGGTGAGGGGGGTGATTCTCCCCCTTTTTTGCCTCTAGCCCCATTTGCTGCAACCAGGAGTTTGTTTTTCTTTTCTTATGTTTCTTTTTTTTTCTTTTTTTTTATGTATGGTCTTTTGTTAATTTTTGGTTAAAAAAACAAAAAAAAAATAAATAAAAAGACATTGATGGCCCTGGCAGTTCTCAAAAAGTTAAAAAAATTTATTATCTTGGGTCTGGGCTAAGGAGGTTAGTTTAAGTTGTGATTGCTCTTACATAATGGTAGATTAAAGTTTTAGTTTTAGTTTTAGTTTTTTTTAGTGTTTGTTAAGCATAAAAAAGGGTAATAAAAAAACAACAACAACAAAATAACAAAATAAGAAAATAAATAAAATAAAATTTTGCAATCAATGCAATGATCAATGATGATGATTGAATAGCGAATGCTATCTTCAATGTCGTTTGGATCATAAGAGTTTATTGAGTAGCCTGGTGTTACCTTGAATCCTGCACAAGAATGATTTTGTTTTCAAACAAAAAAAATCTTTTTTCAAAAATCTTTTAATTAAAATCAATCAATCCACAATCATTTAATAGAGAACTACGTGACTTTGAGTTCCTCATTGCACCTGAGGATACGTAGGAGCAGAATTTTATTTCTGTCAAGCCAAAATTAAATTTTCATAATTTTGTGGTTTCCTTTTTATAAATAGTTACGATGTTTTCAAAAGGATGTAAAATAAATATTTTCAAAGATTGTTAAGAATTTGTATAATTAACTTAAGGTACCATTTTAGAATGAGTGTGTTAGGGGTGCTGTGGGATTAAGTTTCCGTCATTCTCTATCCATAACCGACTCTCGAATCCAATATGGTTTCAAAGATCATTTTCAAAGAAAGGTTTTTCAATTTTTCCTAATTTAAATAAAATTGGTGGCGATTCCATTTTCATATTTTAAAATCATTTGAGTTGCCATTATTTGTCGCGATCCCGGTCGCGACAATCTTACATAAAATTTTACGAGTAGGAAAGAAGAATTGAAAAGTAAATATTATAAATTAAGAAAACAAATTAGTTTTAAATATGGGGAGAAAAATAGCTTTTGGTGTTTAATAAATATATATTATCTTTAGTTGATTAGAAATGTAAGAAACGATTGAGAATTAATAGCATCATTTATTGAAAATTTATATAAAGTAGACATATGTTAGGCACTTTTTTTTTTTTGTACAAAAATTTGTTAAGTACTTAATTAGGACAAATAGAGAATATATTATTTTATCAATTATCTTGAATTTCATATATTTTTTAATGAAAAATAAAATAATTAGTTAAGAAATTAATAAGGATGTGAGAAGTAAAAGAAAATAAAATTTTATTAGAAACTAATTTATTTAATAAGTGATATAGTATATAGCTTTTTTTATTTGGTATGTAGGCATTTTGTTACTTATCTTAATTTTTATAATGAAAAAATGTGAGAAGTGAAAGAAAATAAAAATCTTGTTAGAAACTAATTTATTTAATAAGTGATACAGTATATCTATAGATTTTTTTTTATTTGGAATGTAGGTATTTTATTTCTTATATCTTTTTTGTTATTGTAGTTACTTGCTGCTGAGATTACTTTGTGTGTGTTTGATTAATCTAATTTTTTGTTATAGTTAAAGACAAATCATTTATACTGAGATTAAGAGATTTATAATGATAATTTGTGTGAAATGACTTCAATAAATTTACATAGTTATGATTTGAATATATAACGGTACACATACTCATACATCATAAATTATTTATCATTAAGTCAATCTCTTAGAATTATTTTATTACTTATCTTAATTTTTATATTTTAATATAATTAATTATATCATTATAAAAATATGAGACATTAAAAAATTGGGACCTAAACGGCTAAAGCTTTGCTTTGTTCGCGTTATACTGGCCTGACAAAGGAAATGATTTAAAATGATCATTTTCTATTATTCCACTTGCATTCAATCCTCCACGGAGTTGCGAATAGAAGAAAACAGAAAATATTATACAAGTTAAATAATAATAATAATAATGACAAAATGTAAATAACTTCCTCCAACTTTAGGTATTTTACAGAAAATCCTCATATGCTTTTCAACTTAGCAACACGAAGCCGTATAGTAATTAAACTGTGTATTATTATAACCTTCATGTTAACCATCCCTTGTGAACACTATCGGTAATGACATCACGTGACTGCACATGTTCCTTTAATTGTAAAAATAATTGAAGGTCATAAAGCCGACATAAATGGACTTTTATCACGGTATTCGAAGGAATCACATATCTCCACTAATATTAGGAAAATAATTGACAGGGTAAATGGAATAGAAGGACCCTTTACCCTAGTAATTCAGAGACCGTAGCACACAAGCACTTGCGAAGAAAGTCACCACTCACCATTCTCTTTTCCCCGAAGCAAAGACGATGCAATATATGCCTATGGAAAGTACATGTATGGAGCACACATCTGCAAGAACAAAACAATTTTGATCATATACTAATTAACAGAATTGTTTATTTGAAGATATGAGTATTGTATTGAATTATTGATAATTTAATATCTTTGATGAATTTTCGTACACACAAAATTATGTTTTTTTTTTGTCAAAAATAAAAATTTCTTCATATTTCTCAAAAAGAGTACAAGAGAAACTCAATACAACTACTAATAACCCAACAAAGAGGGAGAAAGCCCAACCCAACAGCACCACTCAAAAGGGTAGGCAATACATCATAGAACAAAGAAACCATATTACAAAGCATTCAAGTGTTCGGTAAAGTGAGATAGTGCTTTATGAATAATGTCTTCCAATGATCACTCTTTCCTTTCAAATATCTTTGAGTTCCTTGCTTTCCGGATCCTCCACAAGATGAAATTACTTTACTCTGCACCTCTTTCTTCTGATTGTTGTTATGCAAAGACAAGGTCAAACTGCTCACCAGCCCCAAATAGAAGAGGTGTCTAACATAAAGGCTTTAAGCATGAGATAAGACTTCCACCAAACCTTTTATGACATGGGGCATTTTACAAAGAAACGGATCAAGTTTTCTTCATGATTACAGGATTATGAGTTAATGTCAATGGAATTGTTTTACCTGATTAAGTTTCCACTTACGAAAATTACAGGATTTGAGTTGACAGATCCTTTGTTGGGTGGTGATTTATAACAACAATTCTTGATGATGAGACTAGTGATTTACCTAACCTTAAAATGAGAAGAATATTCTCCTATCCTAAACTTACTAACATGAAAAGAAAAAAGAAAAAAAGAAAAATGATATTTGTTACGAAATGAATGATTTATGAATGGGGACATGGTGAGGTGTGGTATTGTGACGTGGTTACATAATAACCAGCTAACATGTTGCAGTGAATTTACACTGAAAGAATTGTGTGATATATTGTGTGGTAGTGTGAGATAGTGCTTTTTGAATAATGTCTTCCAATGACCACTCTTTCCCTTCAAATATCTTTTGAGTTCCTTGCTTTCCGAATCCTCCACAAGATGAAAATTACTTTAGGGTGTGTTTGGAATAGCTACAAAAATTTGATTATGCTTAGTAATCGATTATTGTATAAAAGTTTTTTGTTATAATCGATTATAATTGATTCATTTTTATGTTTGGATGCATTAGCTGTAAAGCGATTTTAAGTTAATCTAAGTCGTTTGAATGATATAAAAAAATCGTTTTTATGTATTAAATTATTAAAATAGATATAGAATGATTAAAAAAATTATTTGACTGAGGACAAAATGGTATTTACATATCAAAATGTAAGGAATAATCTATAAGTTAAAATCATAAGTTTCAATTTTCAGCATTATAAAAATCAACTTTAAAAAACTTTTATTTTACATTGAATTTTGTGTAAAAGCTGAAACTAATTTTACCAAACATAATTAAATACTATTCAAATAATTTTTTTCCCAAAAAAAAATTGTTGAGAATCTCTACCAAACAT
Source organism: Ormosia semicastrata (assembly GCA_029884595.1). Classification (NCBI taxonomy): domain Eukaryota; kingdom Viridiplantae; phylum Streptophyta; class Magnoliopsida; order Fabales; family Fabaceae; genus Ormosia; species Ormosia semicastrata. The sequence goes on from JAQQTO010000037.1 coordinate 12,877,753, forward strand.
GCACTTACTCTGAACCTCTTTCTTCTGATTGTTGTTGTGCAAAGACAAGGTCAAACTGCTCACCAGCCCCAAATAGAAAAGGTGTCTAACATAAAGGCTTTAAGCATGAGATAAGACTTCCACCAAACCTTTTCTGACATGGGGCATTTTACAAAGAAATGGATCAAGTTTTCTTCATGATTTCCACATCATGATTACAGGATTAAGAGTTAATGTCAATGGAATTGTTTTACCTGATTAAATTTCCACTTATGATAATTACAGGATTTGAGTTGAGAGATCCTTTGTTGGGTGGTGATTTATAACAACAATTCTTGATGATGAGACTAGTGACTTACCTAACCTTAAAATGAGAAGAATATTCTCCTATCCTAAACTTTCTAACATGAAAAGAAAAAAAAGAAAAAGAAAAATGATATTTGTTACGAAATGAATGATTTATGAATGGTTACATGATGAGGTGTGGTATTGTGACCGTGGTTACATTATAACCAACTAACATGTTGCAGTGAATTTACACTGAAAGAATTGTGTGATATATATATTATTCATATGGACTTTTGTAACTTTGCTTTCGACCACATAACATTATTAAAAATAAAATCACTAATGCTAAATATTACGAATTTAGATTCAGACTTCACACGAAAGGATAAAAGTAATGTAACTACCATGTGTTTTATCAATTTGATTTTTTTTAACCATATCTTGTTTTTTTTTCACTCAAAGGTGATTGGTTAAAAGGAGTTCGTAAACATTTTCATGAAAATGGTGTCGTTATAAATAGTATTTAAAAAAAATTGATATTCGACGCATGTGTTGAGTAGTATGAGTATGTTGACTAAAGACACATTTGACACGACATATAAAGTTTGATAAGATAAATTTATACAATATATTATAATTTTATCAGTTGTTTGATGTAATCACAATATTGTATAAATTTATCCAGCATATTCTTCTTATACATTAAAATAACGTTATAATTTAATCAGGACTAACTTAATAAGGTCTTGGGGGTGGAATTATACCTGATTGAGTTTTGATGGATAAGTTCATCTTGCAGCATGAACTAGACGTGACGGTAATGACAGCGACGCGAACCAAAGGCAGTGACGACATCGCAAACCAGTGGCAGCATTGCGAACTAGTGGCAGTAATGCAAACCAGTGTCGACCACTCGAACTAGAGACAACGACACAAAGTAATAAAGGTGATGCAAACCCGTGGCGGTGACGCAAATCGTCGACGACTAGGCGAACCAGTGGCCGGCGACGAACACACTTGCACCATCAACTCTTTGAATTAGATCTTCAGATCTTTTCTTTGTTCCTATTGTGTTTGATTTTTTATTCTAAACCATGTAAAGTCAATTTAAAGCCAGATCTTGAAGAGTTTTAGATTTGGAATATTACTTCATTCCTTGTGTTGACTTTTTGTTTGAACCCAAAATCTAAATCAAATCTTCACTCCTATTGTGTTGAAATTTTTTGTTTATTTTTTTTAATTTCAAAGTTTTTGATTCTAGTATTGAATTTTTTTGGTAATTTTTTTTAAAATTTCAAAGTTTTAGATTTTGGTGTTGAAGTTTTTAGCCATTTTAAAAAAAAAAAAAATTCAAAGTTTTAGACTTTGATGTAACAAAAAAAATAGTTTAGATACGAAATATTGCTCTTTGGGTCGAGACGATGGTATCTTATATAATGTCGCGTCAAACACTAGACAGTATTAAAATTTTATTAAGCTTTATAATATCAGGCCTAATATAATCAGACCTTATCTTATCTTGTATACTAAACGGGCCCTAAGTGGTCAATAGTGGTTATAGGGATGACCGGAGGAGGAAACATGTATGAAGTTTCTTGCTCGGTCCTTGTTCTTCTTACACTATTCGCTTGTGGCTCAGAAGCTAGAGAAAAACTCTCAAATACTCAAACTTACTTCAATTCATTAATGAAAATACAAAGAGAGATTGACCCTATTTATACTAATCCTATAGGCCAATTTGCAGTTGATAACAACTGTAAAACAACTGGAAATTAACTGGAATACAAGTTGTAAAAATGGAGATTTATCAATAATAGTGGCTAGGTGGTTTAAGGTCAAGAATAATGGCTTAATTTGTCAATAATAGTGGTTAGGTGAAGGATGATGCATTGTCCGTATCATCCTTCCCGAGTTGGACAGAACTCGCCCTCGAGTTATGTTCTGTTTCATCATCCAAGTATGGCGAAAGATCGGTGATATGTGAAATCTGTAAGTATATGATTTCATCGTCAAGTAATAAAAAGATCCAATCCACAGGGACTATGTTTATGAATACCAATTAATTAATTAATTCAATTAAATTAAACAAAAAGAATATAATTGTTGAGTGATAAGAATGTTGTAACCAAGCAATTAAATAAATAAATATTAAAGTGCAAAGTTAAGAATAAAAATAGCAAGTTGTTAAGAAAGATTTTCAAATTTAAGAAAGCTTCCAAAATTGGGGGTAACCACAATGATACAAGACAAATCCTAATTGACAATCCTTTTATTAAAATTGAAATCTAATTGAAGGTGAATTCCCCTAAATTAGTTAATATTCTTTCTAAAGAGATAAGAACCGTGTCCAATTAAACTAATTCCTACTCTCGTGGTAATTGAATTTAAATTGAACCTTTTACGCTTTGTGGTAATTCATTAAGTCCTCGAAAAACTAAATCTACTTTCATGATTTAAACCTTAAATTCAATTCTTATGGTTCTAACACCTAGGTTCACCTCTCTGTACGTCCCTAAATATCTATGAGATGCAAATATGTGGCCAGCAAATTCACGCGAATAAGCGCGATAATGATTGAATCAAAGAACATTCAAAATTAATAAAAAGGATAAACCAAGTCAATTAATCATCATCAATGTACCAAAGGGCATTGCCCAAACCTAGAAACGAAGGGAACTACTCAGACATGGAGAAGAAGAAATAAGAAAACATAATAAAGAACATCCAAACCCGTAGCGAAGGGAGAAGAGAGGAGGAAGATGAAGATCTAGAGCCTCTAAACTTGCCTCCTTCAAACAGAATTTGAATGCTAATATTGTATTCAGAACAACTATATATACCCTAGGGGTCTGTACTGGTCCAAGCCCATAAAAAGAAAGAAAAATGAATTTTGAAATTTGTGTAAGACTGTGATACACGGCTGTGGACCATTCCACGGCCAGGCCGTGAATCTTGCTGCCAAGGGGATTCTAAACTGCTCCTGCATTCCACGGCCAGGTCGTGGACTCTTCTGCCAAGTCACGTTTGCTTTTTTTGCATAGCTGCTCGATTCATGGTCATGAAAAATTCCATGGTCAGGCCGTGGATGCTTCTGAATGATCCTTTTGTCCCAACTTACTATCATTTAAGCTCCAACTTCAATCATACAAGCTTTCCACCCATTTCTAAGCCAATTTAGCACTAATCCTGCACAACAACACTACAAACACCGCAGTTATCTGAACTAAAGGAAAAAACAAATAAAAAAAGAAATTAAAATGCCTAAAAATGCATGCAAAATAAGAACAAAATATGATGTTATTTCACACACATCAAATCCCCTCAAGCTTAATATTTTGCTTGTCCCCAAGCAATAATTAAGGCCAAACCAAGAAGTGGGATCAAGAAATAATAATGAATGAGGAACCCGAGAAACAACCAACTAAGCAATAGGCAAAGGCAAACCATAAGTTAAAGAGGTAATCAAAATCAAGTCTAATTAGAGGCTAAAGTTCTCAGAAATCATGCTCTTCACTGAATTAGGTTCACTCTACTAACCACACTGTGAACACCCAATTTTGACCGAGCTAAAAGAAAAAAACAAAACAAAACAAAAAAAAAAGGGAAAAGAAAGGGACAAAGCATTTAATGTTTGGTGCCTGCATACGTAAAAGAAAATGATAAAATAACAATGCATTAAATGCATTAAGGTGCACAAGCAAAGAGTGAGGACTCAATGTGTAGAAAAGATAGGGAGTGGTTTACGTAAAGGGAGAAAAGAAGAAAATGTCAGCTGAAAAGATGGAAAAAGGGAGAAAAGAAGAAAGTGTAAAAAATAAAAAATAAAAAAAAGAGGGAAACTTGAATACGGGAAATGATACAAAAGGAGAGGAGCTCGCACTATGTACGGACAACTGGGTTCTAAACATCATCCTTCCATAAAACTCCATCTCCACATCCAATCTTCACCACCCAACCCCATCATTTTCTTCCACCATTCCCTCAAACCAAAAACTCACCATCATCTTTCACAACTAAAAAAAAAACAGAATCCGTTCCCCTCAACCACCATAACCGTTAACTCACCAAAACCTCCATCAAGCTCCATTTTTTTTTTATCCTACCATTATAACAAGCACACACTGACCAAAAAAAACTCATCTTCCTCCATTAGCCACAAACAAACAAGCTCTCTCTTCAACCACCCTTCATCTCCCATCACCATCTTCAAGCAACTCACCCTTTACCACCATTGCTCACACCAGATCGCACCCAAAAGCCTTTAGCACTACACTCGTTAACAGTTTGCATTTAAAAAAAAAAAAAAGTAGAAGTTTTCTTCGTTCTTTGTCACTTTGAGGAGCAAAGGAAATTAAGAGAAGAGAATGTAATGACTTGCTTGAGGAAGTTGAAGAGCAAAGAGGAAAAAAAAAAAGTTTTTTTGGTCTCTATTTTGTTCGTTGGTAAACACCTCTGCTACTTTTTTTTTTTTCTTGACATCTCTACACTATTTTACGCATCCCGTGACTCTGTTCCCTTCGGTTTTCACAATAAGACCAAGGCTTGGTCTTTCCTTCCTTTGGTATATCTAATTCTGTAAGTGTTTTTATTGTTTATTATTTGTTTTATTTTATTATTATTATTATTTTTTTCTTCCGATTGGATTTGATTATTAAAGTTCGGTCATCATTTGGCATTATTGCCTTGTTTTGGACCGAGACTCTTTTGATATATATATGTATATAAAAGGTAAAGGTTTGGATTTAAAAGTCAAGACACATTTACGGTTGTCTTCCACTCATTCTTTTTTAAGTAAAAAATAAAAAAGTAAATTTTTTTTGAGTTTAAAGAAAGTCATACCACTTTCACGTGGTATCTTTTTTCTTTTTCTTTTTTTCTTTTTAATATATAAAAATGAAAAGGTAAAGATAAGATAAAAAAAATGAAAATGTTTAAAAAAATGCAAAAATAAAAATAAAAAAATCAGAAAGTAAAAAAGGAATAAAAAATAAAAAAAATGTTTTGAGTTTAATTGGTTGTGTTACTTTGAATTATTACTTGTTTGATAGTGTTTACTTAATTTAATTGTGTATTTTGTGTGATTGATAGGAAGCAAAAAAAAAAAAATGAAGAAAAATAAAAAATATAAAAGTAAAAATGTTAAAAGATAAAAAAAAAAAAAAGTATGTTTTGTGATGTTGTGCTTTTATTTTATTTCATCATATTTACTTGGCTCATGAAAAATTATGTTTACTTGTTTGTCTTAAAATATAAAAAAAAAATGATAAAAAAAATCTTTTGATCCATGCAATGACTAATGATGTTGATTGAATAGCGGATGCTATCTTTAATGTCATTTGGATCATAAGGGTTTATTGAAAGTAGTCGGTGCTAACTTGAACCCCGTGCAAGAAATTTTTTAAAATCTCTTTTCAATTTTTTTTTAAAATCAATCAACCCACAATTATTTTCTAAAGAACTATGTAACTTTGAGTTCCCCATTGCACCAGGGGATACGTAGGAGCAGAATTTCATTTCTGTCAAGCCAAATTTAAATTTTCATAATTTTGTGGTTTCGTTTTTAGTTACAATGTTTGCAAAAAGGGGTAAAATAAATATTTTCAAGGACTGTTAATAATTTGCACAATTAACCTAAGGTACCGTCCTAAGACGGGTGTGTTAGGGGTGCAGTGGGATTAAGTTTCCACCCTTCCCTAAGCTTAACCGACTCCCGAATCCAATCTGGTTCCAAAGACCATTTTCAAAGAAAGGTTTTCCAATTTTTTTCAAATTAAAATAAAATTGGTGGCGACTCCATTTTTTCCATTTCCTTTTTCTAAAATCAAGTGAATTGCTATATCCCGCCGCGATCCCGGTCGCGACACACACTCAAAGTGTTTAAGGGTGAAGATAATGCGCTCAAGATTCCTCAAAGAAAAAGCACTTTCATAAGCTTGATAAGAAACCAAATTTTCACTAATAATTTGTATGCATGCAAGCATCAAAAGGTCTTTCAAGGGTTGTAATGGGACTATGGGAATGATGTTAGGTAAGGTAAAGAAAGGAATGTATGCACAAAGGGCTAACAAAATTTTCAATTAGCACAAGAAACCTACTAGAACATAAATGCAGTAAAGGCATTTTTCAATCGAGAGCATAACTCCATATTTCCAAGCATTTTCTTCCTTTCTTTTCCTTCCTTTCTTTTTCTTCTTTTTCAAGCTTTCATCTCATGATTTTATTTTATTTTCTTTTTCTTTTCCCCTTATATTTTTCTTTTTTTTTTATTTAACATAGGGGAGAGACTTCATTTTTTTTTTGAGAAAGAGAAGGCTAAAAAACATATGATTCTCAATATAACTTTTAAACCCAATTTGCTCTATTTAATATTCTAAATGATTATCGACAATGTATCATCATAGGCATCAAGAAAAATAATTATACAATAGGCTCAAGATGGGCAACTAGTGGATGAAAGTGTGACAATTATTTTAGAAGGCCAGAAAAATACCGAAGATGTCTTAATCACATTCAAGTATGTAAACAAAAATTTCGCCTCAAATGGTTTTAAATCAAGTTCTAGAGCACAAAATCAATGAGGAATTATCATTCAACACAAAGAATGGGAGCAAAAATCATATAGATCATAAATCTCATACAGGCTCAAAACTCACATTTAGAGGTTCAAAAATCAATGAAAAACACAAATTCAGAGAACATATGCTAATTATCAACTATCACGAAATTACCTCCATTATCAATTAAAACAATGCCTGTTGCCTACCACAAAAATCAACAAGTTGGGTTCCAAATCAATACCGTCTCAAAATCCTCAAAAGAGAGGGGCACAAAGTTCAACCAAAAAGCTGAGAGATATGATGGTGTGAAAATGTAATATGAAGATGCAATGTAATATGAGACATGAGAATGCATGAAACTAATGATCTACAAGATCAAAATAAAATAAAAAATAAAAATAAAAATACCCCCCTCAAGCTTAGAAATTTACATTGTCCCTAATGTAAAAACTATAACAAGAGAAGGGATAAGAAAATGACTCACTGCGGTGGTGGGAAATGGTTCTGGCTCAGATGCCAATTATGGATGGCCTAGACCATGCTCGCCATGCTCTGAACTGTGCCCTCTAAGGCCTGCAGGCGGTCATTAGTAGCCTGACCCTGCTGATGAACCTCCTCTATTAAAATATTATGCTGCTCTATCACGTGGCGCTGCTGCACCTGCTCAGTATGAAGTCCTTCCAGAGAGGTATATATTCGAGTGAGAGCATCCTCCGAAGGACCTGCAAAAGAGGAAGAAGAAGGGCGAGAGGTGCCTGCCCTTGGTGGAGGGTGAAGGGGGTGCTGAACATCAATCGACTCATCTGCTTCACTCCTAGGTGTGCGTCAATTTTCAGGGTTGCGCACAGTGATAGCAGAAGGGTTAGGAAGGGGTAGGGGGTGTTCTCTATTACGCAAGCAGAGGCAGTAGATACGGTCCCCCTTAAGGACCATCTTAATAGTCAAACAAGACTCTAGATCAATCCTAGAGTTATCCCTAACTGCTTCCAAACCAGCCAAGTCATACTCAAAGAAATGAGCTATTGCTGTGATAAGCCCGCCTACAGCAATGGTCCCCAATTGGGCTCTACCCACTTTAAGCAGATGCCTAGCAAGAAAAAACTATGTGTCTATATTTACATTATTAAGAATAGTCCAGATAAAAGCAAGCTCGTCAGAACAGACATTTCCATCACTATCCCCACGCCCAAATAAAGTATGAGATATTATATGGTGGAGATAGCGGAAGCAAGGATTGGGCATAAAGGTTGCCTTATTATTGGAGGAATCATACCCTCCGAGCCCATGAGAGATGTCAGCCCAAAAAGATATTGCAGAAAAATCAGGTGGCTATTTCCTATCCCCCTAGCAAGTAACCCAAAAATCTCATTAAATTGTGTCAGGTTTAGGCACTGGTCATTATTGAATAGTCGAAAAGTGATCCAGCCTTCAGTGCATCCCTCCCCCTGTATAATATTAGCCTCAATAGAGCTCAGGAACTCTAGTATAAGCTCAGTGTATGTGGGGCATTTTAAATTCAAAAAGTTAGTCCACCCTGCCCTTTCAAGCATCTAATCAAAATCAGCCCTCAAGCCTAAGGTATCTAAGACAGTGTCATCCATGTACCTAGTGCTAACAATTTTTTTATTCACAAGCACATTATACTTATCCCTCTGCTCATTATTTTTAAAGTTAAAGCCATGGGGATTACCTCTTGAAAGGCTAGTACCTTTTTCACGTGTCCGCGAGCTTGAAGCAGCTTCTGCCTTCTTACGTTTGGGTCCCAATATGCTTCTCCATACTACAATAACAGCAATTCAGCAAAGCCCCCTCCCTTTTAGAGTCAATTTTCAAAATTAGGGTTAGGGTTTTTCAAATTTAGGGATTTTTTTTTATTTTACCCCAAATTGAAGGAATTGGTGGTTGGGTAGTGTTTAAGGGGGTTAGATATGGTAGAAAAGTGGAAGAGAATGGTGGTTTATGGAGTGAAAGGGGGATTTTGAAAGTTTGGGTATAGTGGGTTATGGTGGTTATGGTGGAGAAGAAAGAAGGAAAATGACGAAGAATGGAGGTGAAAGAGGAGGTTTAAGAGTATGGATAAAGGTGGTTTATGTGTTTTTGTGAGGGAAATGAGGAGTAATGGAGGTTTGGGGTTATAGGCATCGAGAGAAGAAGAAGATGAAGTAAGAGGAAAGTGGGTGGAATGAAGAAGGGGAGTGGGCTGCATTTTTTTTTTAAATTTGTTGTGGAGCCAACCACGGCCAAGCCGTGGACGTTGCTGGCTAGGCGCGCGCTGGTTCTCTGATACATTCCACGGTCGTGGGCCATTCCACGACCAGGCCGTGGGCGCTGCTGCCTGATTTTTTTTCAAAGAGCCCCCTGTATTCCACGACCATGGTTAGATCCATGGCCAGGTCGTGGATCTCTCTGACTTTTGTATTCTCCTTCTGGTCTTCAATCCATGGCCACAGAATTTTCCATGAGCTGGGTGTGGAACTTTCTGACTTCACTCTCCTTCTAATTTGAGCTTCAAAAAGGGTCAAACCTAAACAATATCCATGAGATAAAGATCAAATCGACAATCCAACACACAAAATCAAAAGAAAAAGAAGAAACTTGGGTTGTCTCCCAAGAAGCGCTTGTTTAAAGTCATTAGCTCGACTCCTGTGCTTTCATCCTTCTTCAGTTGGGTCACGGAGGGCAATATTCTTCTTCTTTTCAAGTTGCTCCTCCGCTAGATAATGCTTCAATCTTTGACCATTAACCTTGAAAGTCCCTCGCTCTTCATTCCAAACCTCTACTGCACCATAAGGAAGCACTTTCTTCAGTAGAAATGGCCCAGACCATCTTGACTTAAGCTTTCTGGGAAAGAGTTTCAATCTAGCATTAAAAAGAAGTACTAATTCTCCTTCTTGAAACTCTCTACGAAGAATATGCTTGTCATGCCACCTTTTGGTTCTCTCTTTGTATGATTTGACAGTCTCAAAAGCATCCAATCTCAGCTCATTAAGCTCATGAAGTTGAAGTTTTCTTTTTTCTTCTGTTGCTTTTAAATCAAAATTTAGAAGCTTAAAAACCCAAAAAATTTTATGCTCAAGCTCAACGGGTAGATGGCAAGGCTTCACATAAATCAATCTAAATGATGTCATCCCAATAAGAGTCTTGTAAGCAGTGCGGTAAGCCCAAAGAGCATTATTAAGCTTCAATGACTAATACTTTCTTGATCTAGACATAGTTTTCTCCATAATACTCTTTATCTCTCTATTAGACACCTCCACTTGGCCACTAGTCTGAGGATGGTAAGGTGTAGCAACCTTATGAGTGACTCCATATTTCTTTAAAAGGTTCTCAAACTGTCTCTCAATGAAGTGTGAAGCTCCATCACTAATCACAGCCCTAGGAACTCCAAGCCTTGGAAAAATGATCTTCTTAAATAGCTTGATTACGGTCTTTGCATCACTTGTTGGGGGATGGAATGGCCTCCACCCACTTAGATACATAATCAACGGCTACAAGAATAAATTTGTTGTTGTAGGAGGATGGAAAAGGACCCATATAGTCAACTCCCTAAACATCAAAGATCTCTGCCTCAAGAATAGTGTTCATAGGCATCTCATACCGCTTGGAGATACTTCCAGCTTTTTGACATGAGTCACATGATAGCACAAAATTTTGATCATCTCTAAAAATATGAGGACAAAAGAAGTCAGACTGAAGAACTTTGGTTGCCGTTTTAGAGGCACTAGCATGTCCTCTATAAGATGCGGAATGACAGAAATTCAATATACTCGGAACCTCTTCCTCTGAGACACACCTCCTATAGATACCATCATCACACCTCCGGTATATGTATGGGTCATCTCACATGAAACACTTCAGATTTGAGAAAATTTGCTTCTTCTGCTGATAATTAAGCTCAAGAGGTAGAACCTTGCTAACCAAGTAGTTTGCATAGTAAGCATACCAAGGAGCATTATTCGCAGAAACTACAAATAATTGCTCATCAGGGAAAGAATCATCAATAGATAATTCACTCTCCTTATTCACCAGTTGCTCAAGCTTGGATAAATGATCTGCCACTTGGTTCTCTGTTCCTTTTCTATCCAGAATCTCCAAATCAAACTCTTGTAGAAGAAGGATCCAATGGATAAGTCTAGGCTTTGCTTCCTTCTTGCTTATGAGAAGCCTAAGTGCCGAGTGGTCAGTGTATACAGTCACCTTTAAACTCACTAGATAGGACCTGAACTTCTCAAAGGCAAAGACTACCGCTAGCAATTCTTTCTCTGTAGTGGCATAGTTTGCTTGAGCTCCATCAAGTGTCTTGCTAGCATAGTAAATTGCATGCACTTTCTTGTCTTTTCTTTGCCCCAACACAGCTCCTACAGCATAGTCACTGGTATCACACATGATCTTAAATGATAGATTTCAATCTGGTGTTTGCAAAATGGGAGCAGTGATCAAAGCTTCTTTCAACCTGCAAAAGGTATTCAAACAGTCACTATCAAAATTAAATGGAGAGATTAGACAAAGGTTTAGTAATTTTAGAAAAATCTCTAATAAATCTCCAGTAAAAATCGGCATGTCCCAAGAAACTTCACACTCCTTTCACATTCACCGGTGGAGGCAATTTCTCAATCACTTTAATTTTTGCCTTATCCACCTTAATTCCTTTTCCAGAAACTAAATGTCCAAGCACTATGCCCTCTTGTACCATAAAATGACACTTCTTTTAATTCAAGACAAGATTTACCTCTTCACATCTCTACAAAATCTTAGACAAATTGGACAAACAATCATCGAAGTTAGTACCATATACCAAAAAATCATCCATAAAAACTTCTATGATATTTTCAATAAATTCAGAGAATATTGAAGTGATGCATCTTTGGAAAGTAGTAGGAGCATTACATAGACCAAAAGACATTCTCCTATAGGCAAAGTGTTATAGGGGCAAGTAAATGTGGTCTTATCCTAATCACTAGGATGGATGGGGATTTAGTGGAATCCCGAATAGCCATCTAAGTAACGAAAGTATGTATGCCTAGCTAGCCTCTCAAGCATTTGATCAATGAAGGGTAGGGGGAAGTGATCTTTCCTAGTTGCATTATTCAACTTGCTATAATCAATGCATATCCTCTAACCTTGTGACTGTCCTAGTGGGAATTAATTCATTTTTCTCATTTTTAATTACAGTCATCCCCCATTTCTTAGGAACCACATGCACAGGACTAACTCATTCACTATTAGAAATTGGGTAAATTACCCCAGCGTCAAGCAACTTAAGAATTTCTTTTTTAATAACCTCTTTCACATCAGGATTCAACCTACGTTGATGCTCAATAGAGGGTTTATGGTCAGGTTCTATCAAAATTCTATGCATGCAAAAGGAAAGATTTATGCCTTTAATATCATTGAGAGTGTATCCTATGACATTTCTATGCATTCTAAGAGCTCTAAGCAATTTCTCAATCTCTAACTCATTCAAGCTAGCACTGACAATGACAGGATAAGAAGAGTTGGGACCAAGAAACTTATACCTGAGAGTGGAAGGAAGGGTTTTAAGTTCTACCTTAGGAGCCTTTTCCTCTTCCCAATCTTCAGACTTTGGCTTTGGCTCAAGCTTTTTCACTTTAGCTTTGTAAAGTAGAATTTTCGAGGTTGCCTCCAACAAACGGGCATACTCGGCTACCTCACCTCCAGAATCTAATGAGCTGCCACTAACCAAGCATCTATCTAATGGATCTTCAAAGTGAATCTTGATGGATTCTTCTTTCACCACCTGGTGCAATAAATCAATCCTGTAACAAGAGTCCTCAAAAGAAGGTTATTTAATAGATTTAGAAAGATCAAACTCAACCTTATCATCACTAATAGTTAAAGACAATTTATCATTTTTAACATCAATTATAGCACCAGCAGTAGCTAAGAAAGGCCTACCAAGAATAATGGGGATTTGGGAATCCTCCTCCATTTCAAGCACAACAAAATCAACAGGTATGAAAAAGTTACCTACTCTAATAAGAACATCCTCCAAGATGCCTACGGGGTATTTGATAGACCGATCCGCCAATTGAAGGGAGATAGTTGTGGATTTTAGTTCACCCTCCTCTAACTTTTTACATACAGAAAGGGGCATAAGACTAACACTAACCCCCAAATCACACAAAACTTTATCAAAACTAGTGTTACCAATCAAATAAGGAATAGAAAAGCTACCTGAATCTTTTAGCTTAGAAGACAATTTATTTTGAATTAAAGCACTACATTCCTCAGTTAAAGCTACTGTCTTATATTCCTCTAACTTTCTCTTATTAGATAAAATGTCCTTAAGAAATTTATCATAGGTAGACATTTGTTGCAACGTCTCAGTAAAGGATACATTAATGTACAATTTCTTAAAGACCTCTAGGAACTTCCCAAATTACCTATCTAGCTTGGCCTTAGCCAATCTTTGAGGGAAGGGCACTGGGGGTTGGTATGGTTTAGGGGGTACATACTTAGACACCTTCTCATTAGTTTTCTCCTCTTCTAAAGGTTGTGTCTTAGTCTTTTTTTTCTCATTTCCCTCATCTTTGTCACTCTCCCCCTTACCCTTGTGATCCTCTAATTTTTTACCACTTCTCAAACTCACAGCCTTACAGTGTTCATTACCTGGATTTATTTCAGGTTGACCAGGAAACTTACCCTGTTGCCTATGTAAAGTGTCTGCTTGTTGGGCAATCTGAGTTTCTAACATCTTATTATGAATGACCAAATTGTCAACCTTAGATGATAACTCTCTAATGGTCTCAGTCACAACTTGCCTATGTTTCCTAAACTCCTCATTTTGCTTAAATTGACTCTCAATAAAGTTCTCAAGAAGAGACTCAAGTCTAGATTTTTGTACCTGTTGGAATCTAGAAGAGGGTTTAGCATTACCTTGCCCAGCTTGGTGTTGACTATTCCGGTAGGAGAAGTTAGGATGTGACCTCCAACCTGGGTTGTAAGTTTGAGAATATGGATCATTTCTCCCATTTTGGTTGAAGTCATGAAAATTATGGCATGATTCCACTTGCTCCACCGATGCATCTTGTGAGGAGCTAATTCTAACTTGGCATTCGACACTCATGTGTCTCTGTGCTCCACAAATCTCACAAAAAATATTAGAAGCACCTATGGCATTAACGTTAGCTTTTTCAAGTTTATCAAAACGCTTATTCAAAGAATCAAATTTTGACATAATCAAATCAACGCCGTCTACCTCAAACTTTACCTCCCAAGAGTTTTCTCGGGTTATTACCTTTTTCATTTGCCCATTGGTGATGATTTGCAACAACACTCTCAATGATCTCACAAGCTTCTATTAGCCTTCTGTTCATCAAAACTCCACTAGCTGCGGAGTCAAGAGACACCTTCGAAGAATATTCTAGACCATTATAGAAGGTGTGGATGATCAACTATTTTTCTAACCCATGATGTGGGCAGACTTCCAGCAAAGCCTTATATCTGTTCCAAGCTTCCGACAATGACTCTTCATCTTTCTGAATGAAGCTTGTGATTTGGGTCTTAAGATGAGCAGTCTTAGAAGGTGAGAAGAATTTGTCCAAGAAAGCTTACTTTAATTGGTCCCAAGTAGTGATTGTTTCAGCAGGCACAGACTTCAACCAAGCTCTAGCTCTATCTCTCAGTGATAATGGAAATAGGCGGAGGCAAATAGCATCAACAGAGGCGCCTTTAATCTTGAGGGTCTCACAGAACTCCAAGAACATATCCACATAATCATTCGGGTCCTGTGATGGCAATCCTCCAAACTGGTTCTGCCTTATCATAGAGAATAAAACAGGTGGTATGGTGAAGTGTCCAGTTTCAATGACTGGCCGAGCAATTCCAGATCGCAAACCCCGAGCATTAAGGCTGCATACTCTTTTAGTGGTCTATTGTCCACAAGTTCAGCCATGATAAGTGTTGGTTCAAGTATTTCTCTTGTTCTTTGCCCTTGTTGTCTTCCCCTTTGTCGCGACCGGTGATCGCAGCGGGGAAATAGCAACTCGAATGATTTTAAAATATGACAATGGAAAAATGGAGTCGCCACCAATTTTATTTGAATTTGGAAAAATTGGAAAACCTTTCTTTGAAAATGGTCTTTAGAACCAGATTGGATTCGGGAGTCGGTTATGCTTAGGGAAGGGTGGAAACTTAATCCCACTGCACCCCTAACGCACCCGTCCTAAGACGGTACCTTGGATTAATTGTGCAAATTATTAACAATCCTTGAAAATATTTATTTTACCCCTTTTTTTTGCAAACATTGTAACTAAAAAGCGAAACCACAAAATTGTGAAAATTTAAATTTGGCTTGACAGAAATGAAATTCTGCTCCTACGTATCCCCTGGTGCAATGGGGAACTCAAAGTTACGTAGTTCTTTAAAAAATATTTGTGGGTTGGTTGATTTTAATTAAAATGATTTCAAAAATTTGAATTAACAAGCCGTCGCGGCTCAGTTATCCAAATTAAGGATTAAATAGGTGAAGCTCGCGTCACGCTAGAGACGTCACCCATTGATTATCGAGTTTGTTACGAAATTTTTATTTAAGATTATCAATTAGCGATTTAACTAAAAAAAATGTAAATCATCAAGCTGTCGCAACTCAGATGTTTACAAAATATAAGGGTTAGCAAGCTGTCGCAACTCAGGTAACCCATTTTTATTCCTTTTTTTTTTAAAAAAACTTTTTAATTATTTCTTTGTTTATCATTTTTAATTTCTTTACCCTTCTCCCTTCTTACCAAAATGCATCATTATGGACAAGCAAAGTCCACGTGATTCAACCTCACACACCCAAAAGACAATCACAATTCAATTTAAAGAGATAAAAGTTGGAGACTTTGACAACAATAACGACACGCACTGGGACGTTTGGGGAGGGTTTGGACCCCGAGATTCGACGGTCGGTGTGGAAGAATTTAGTTTCGAAATTCGACGGTCGGATGCGGGGAAAGATCTGGTGAGATCCGACGGTCGAATGCGGAGAGGGATCTGGAAATTCGACGGTCGAGTGCGGAGAGGGAGCTGGAAGTTCGACGGTCGAGTGCGGAGAGGGAGCTGGAAGTTCGACGGTCGAGTTCGGAGAAGGAGCTGGAAGTTCGACGGTCGAGTGCGGAGAGGGATATGATTTCGGTCGGTTTTGGTAGGGTTCTAATTTGAGGTTCGACGGGTCTGGTTTCTGGTTCCTGGTCCGACGGTCGGTTCTGGTGTCGGAGAGATGGTCGGTGAGATGATGGTAACTGGTGTTAGTGAGGTTCGACGGTCGGTTTAGGGGGATTGGATTTATTTGGGTTTGGAAGGTTGAAGGTCGATGAAGGGAGTGGAGCTTACGGTTCGACGGTCGAATTGGAGAATGTAGATGGTCTTGCTTTTGGGGTCCGACGGTCGAATGTGATGGAGTTTAGTTGATGGTATGAAGGTTTGGATGGCTTGTCGGTGAGAGGAGTGGAGCTCACGGTTCGACGGTCGAATTGGAGAATGTAGATGGTCTTGCTTTTGGGGTCCGACGGTCGAATGTGATGGAATTTAGTTGATTGAGTTCGACAGTCGGAGAGGGGAAGGATGTGGCTCTTTGGATTTCGACGGTCGATGTATGTGATGGTGTTTGAAATGTGGTTTGGAGATTTGAGAGGTAGGTGGTCTGGTTTGTGGGATGGTTTCGACGGTCGAGTTAGAGGTGAAGGTGGGCTTTGTGAAGTTGGTCGAGGGTCACAATGGTATGGTTCGACGGTCGAGTTGGAGGTGAAGATGGGCTAGTAACTAGGGTGGTTGTTAGTTCGACGGTCGGTTTGAGGATATCGGGTCCGACGGTCGGTTGGTTGAAGGGAAGGATTTGACCTCTGGGGTTTCGACGGTCGAAGAGGGTGTTGTTGAGAGGATGGTAACTGGCGTTGATGAGGTTCAAACGGTCGGTTTAGAAGGATTGGATGGTTCGACGGTCGGATATGATGGATTTGGTTCAAAGGATTATGGCCCGACAGTCGGTTGTGATGTGGTCTTATGGTGGCAGATCTGGGGTTCAACGGTCGGTTGAAAGGGCGATGAGCCACGTGCGATCCGACGGTCGGATGAGAGGATGGATTCGACGGTCGGCTGGGAGGTTGATGGCAGAAAATGCTTGGGTGATGGAAGGTGATGTGGGTGAAGGGTGGTGAGGTTTGGATATGGGGAAGGAATGATGGAGGTTCTGGTTACATGGTGGTTGTGGGTTTATTTGGTTGGCTTAAATATGGTGATGATTTAGTGGAATAGAAGTGAGCTCACAAAGTGGAGAGAGGACGAAGGTTTAGGTCGCCGGGAAGAGATGCTTTCTTTGTATGGACTCTTTGTTTGTGTGCTTGGGATTTGGGTTTCTGCTATGGGTGGCTACGGTGGAGAGGGAAGTTAATGAGAAGGGAGATGTGGTTATGGTTTTGAGGTTGAAGGGAGAGAGAGAACGTGGAGATGGAGTGGAAGATGAGGAGGATGGAGTAGGTGGTTCTTTGGGTTTATTTGGTTGGAGAAGGATGGTGGCAGAGGAGAGGAGGATTCACGTAAAAATGGTGCAAGGATGAAGGTTGAAGATGGTGATAATGAAAGTTGAGAGTGGCAGAAGATGGTTAGGGGTTGGCAGAAGTTTGGAAGGAATGGGTTCTCCAGCCTTTAGGAAGGAAAAATGGCAGAGGCATTTATGGAGGGATCCTTCACATTTTGGAGGGAAGAGTTGTGATGGATGTGATGATTGCTCACCGTATGGGAGGTTGGCATTTTCCTTCAAATTTTCATCTTCTCCCGACAAATCTCCCTAAAATCCTCCTTTTTGTATCAAAATTCCCCCTTTTTTATTTTTTCTGTTGACCCTTTCTTCTCTTTTTTTTCTTTTGCGTCAATCACTCCTTTCTTTTTCTTTTTCTTTTTTTATATTGAGCCCTCCACCCCCTGCGACTATTTTTTTTTTTAGTTTTTTTTTAGTTTTTTTTTATTTAGCCCGGTCAAAATTGGGTGTTCACAGTTACCCCTCTTTACTTGTTTCTTATTAGATAAAAGGAAAAATTGTAGTTTTTTCATTTTATCGTCCTAAGAAGCGAGTAAAGAAATGAACTCCAATTTTGTCCGGCAAAGCACAAGATGTAAAACAAATGCGAGAAATAACATGCAAAGCGTCAAAACGCTCAAGAATTAAAATTCATGGGATGCGCTCAAAAGAATTAATGAAAAAGAAATGACAAAAAGTTAAAGTGCATAGAGCCGATGCGCTCAATGAAATTAAAATGCATGGAATGCATGGAGCCGATGCGCTCAAAAGAAATTGACAGGAATTTAAAATGCATGGAATGCATGGAGCGGGTGCATTCAACAGAAAGTAAAAAAGCATGTAATGCATGGAGCCGATGCGCTCAAAAGGTGAAAGACAGGAATTAAAAGACAGGAGCCGATGCGCTCGAAATTAAAAGACAGGAATTAAAAGACAGGAGCCGATGCGCTCAAAAAGTAAATGACAGGAATTAAAAGACAAGAGTCGATGCGCTCGAAATTAAAAGACAGGAATTAAAAGACAGGAGCCGATGCGCTCAAAAAGTAAATGACAAAAATTAAAAGACAAGAGCCGATGCGCTCAAAAGTAAAAGACAGGAATTAAAAGACAAAAGCCGATGCGCTCAAAAAGTAAATGACAGGAGCCGATGCGCTCAAAAAGTAAAAGACAGGAATTTAATGACAGGAGCCGATGCGCTCAAAAAGTAAATGACGAGCCGATGCGCTCAAAAGTAAAAGACAAAGTGGCCGAGTCAGGAAACTTAAAGGACAATGGGCAATCGAGTCCAGGAATTACAATGGGCAATCGAGTCCTTAATTTAAATGACAATGGGCAATTGAGTCCCGAATTTAAATGACAATGGCAATCAAGCGTCCGAAATTTTTAAAAGACAATGGGCAATCGAGTCCCGAAATTTAAATGACAATGGGCAACTGCGTAAAAGACAATGGGCAAATGAGTCCTTAATTTAAATGACAATGGAATAAGCATCTTGATCAAAAAGATTTTTTTATTTTTCTCATTTTCTTTTCTTTGTTTTTCCTTTGTTTTTCTCTCTTTTTCTCTTTTTTCTTTTTCTTCTTTTTTTTTTTTTCTTTCTCCTTTTCTTTTCTTTTTTTTTCTTCTTTCTTTTATTTTTTTCTTATTTTCTAAATTTTATTTAAAAACATTTGAACCAAAGACGACTTTGGAAAGCTTTGACCACTCAAACTTTATTCACATGCTTTTCTTCCTTAGACCCTTCGGTTCTTTCTTTCCTTCTTCTTCTCCTTTCCTTCTTTTTTCTTTGTTTTTCACTTTCAACTCTCCTTTCAAGAAATGGGATGAACCATTGCTTGGTGATTCCTTGAGAGAAAATTTTGCCCAGTGTTTAACCTTGTCTCTCATTTAGTTGATTCCTGCAACTGCTTGATAACTCGATCCTTGTCTGCGTTGCTACTTCCTTCAACACAGCTTCTCCTTAATCCTTCAAAAATTTTGCCCCAGTATGGCCAACTAAATGCAAACAAAACTGTCCCTGTGTAGCTGATCACACGCAATTCAAAATTACCCCAGTTTGGGTGCACCCTTCAAGGTGTTTCAGGCCAACTTCCTCTGAGATTTTGTCCATTCATTTGTCCTAACTTTTGTTTAGACTGACCTTTCAGGTTTTCAGACTAACGGGCTCTTTTTTTCATTTTATTTGTTTTTTTTTTGCTTCTTTTTTTTCTTTTTTTTTTTTTTTTTTTAACTTTTTTTTTTTTGGCTCTGGTACTTCCTCTTCCATCAATTGGGATTTCCAAGATCTCTTCGATCTGAATTGGTCAATAAGCAATTACCATTAGATGGTCAAATCATGGTGTTGTACTCATGGTCACTTTACCTCGAAGCATTATGTCACAGACACTCATGAATTCAAAAAGTACAACAGAAAGAAACGAACAACTTCAGATTGTTCTTAGAAGTTTGACTACAGAAAGGATATTATTTACAACGGTTAAAGACACAAGAAATAAAATAGCAAGAAAATCAAAAGATTTTTTTTTTCGCTTGAGTCAAGATTCGACAATGGACATCATTAATTATCAAACACCCCCACACTTACTCTTTTGTACGTCCTCGGGCAAAACAGAAAAAAAAAACTGACTCAAAAGTTAAACATTCTAAAAGACTCAATTTCTAATAATATTTAAGAATGAAGATCAATTAAATTCAAGTAATTAAAACATTCATGAGGTAACACATCTTCACATCTCAAATCAACAAGCAAGGATACTTCAATTGAAAAACATGAGTAAAGAATGATAGATCCTCACAGAATTTACTCTCAATCTCTCAAGTGTTTAAAAGGTAGGTATTTCACTCAATTCGACCCATGAAAATTGCACTACCATATGCTTGCTTATTTTCTACTTCTCCACTACTCAGAACACATGTATACACAAATCATGAGGACTTTATTCAAGGTTATAATGGGGTCAAGGTAAAGGTGGAAGTAATATGGATATGTCAAGTTAAATACCAAAGAGAATAGAAGAGCATTATGATACGTTAGAGTGGAGAAGATGTTTGAGAACATTGATCTAACTTTCCCAAGATTTTCTTAGTTTTTTCTCATACAGGACAATGACCAATATCTAACTAATGTTTTGTTAAAGATCAATTGGTAGATTGAATTCCTTTAGGCTTGAACATTCTCCTTCTATTCCTGTTATTTTCAATCATCCACCCTCATTCTAGGTATGAATATATCACATGGTGCATTCTTTTGATTGTAGCAATAATCAGCTCTCTCTCTCTCTCTTTTTTTTATAGAAACATATTTTCTTTTTTTTTTTTAACCAATCTGCACATGCACCCCCACACTTGTTCCAGAACTCATTAAATAACAAAGTCAATGCTCTCTTATTCCCTAAGGTTGGGTTAGAACATGGTTTTTCATTTAATGCACGTAATGAGTTAGAAACAAAGAATGGTCAAATAAGCTCAAAGGGGTTAAGTAAAGGAAAATATACAAGGTTGGCAAGAATCAGAAAATTTTCAAGAAGTCAAAAGAGTGCTTGATATCATATTGAAAACAAGGTTGGCTATTTGGTTAAATTGGCTAAGAAAGAGGGCCTCAATCATGTTCATGCATGCAAGTGAAACGCAGCCTCAAAAAGAATCAAAGCAAGTTCTAGAGTGATCATTATCATGAGTGAAAATCACATAAGAAAGAAGAGAATGGCATAAATGTTGAATCCATCCATTAGGCTCAAGATCTCACAAGATATAGTTCTATCATTCTCAGTCCACCAATTCAACATCCATAACCAAACATATGATTTTTAAGAAAGAAGACAATTTACTCAATCATGCAAATTTTCCTGAATTTCAATTGCTACTTCCACACAAACTAGTTATCTACCCCAACTAAAATGCGTCTCAAGAGTAAAATTTACTCCTACTCGCCATCCTTAACTGGTTTAGAAAATTACTGACAAACATATAAACATATTAATACATACACACACTTTTTTTTTTTTTTTTTTTTTTTTTTTTTTTTTTTATATTTAGGCACACAACGATCCTTCCCCCCAACCAGATCATAACATTGTCCTCAATGTGAAAGAAAGATATAGAAAAGAGCAAAACAACCTGATAAGAAGTGAATCAACGCCCGAGTAGAAAAGAAGCACCGCGATCAGTCTTTGCATCGACCCTGATAAGAAGTGAATCAACGCCAAGCAGAAATGAAGCACACAGTCAGTGCCGCATCTGACCCTGAAAAGAAATCAAATAATAGAACTTTAGTACTTCCACAATTTAATACTAATTAATTACTACCCTAACTACTCCTTACTCTGCCACCAATTAAGATGCGTCTCAAGAGAAAAATTACTCCTTACTCTGCCATCCCTATTTACTTTTGTTGTTAATTGATGACAAACACAACAAACATATTAACAAACACACTTTTTGAATTTTTTGGTTTTTTTGTTTTTTTTTTTTTTTTTTTTTTTATATTTAGGCACACAACGATCCTTCCCCCCAACCAGATCATAACATTGTCCTCAATGTTAAAATATAGATGAGTAAAGGATAGAATAAATTACCTGTTGGAGAAAGCGGACACAAATTTAAACAGAAACAAAGTACAATAAAATCAAACCGATTAAAGAGAAAGTGTCAGATCTGGCTTGCTTTTCTTGTTACTTCCTTCGCTGCTTCCTATTGACCAATCTATCTGAGCCAATACCTTATCAGGTACATACTCAAAAGCTTCCAATTTATCAATGAGCTCATCAATAGTGGAGGCAGAGATAAGAAGTTGTCTTGCCAAAGGAGTGATAAATTTCTGTTCCACAGCTTTGTCAAGAAAAAATAACAAAAGGTCAAAGAAATTATTAACATTCAACAAACCAATGGGTTTATGGTGGATGTTCAGTTCAGCCCAAGAGACAATTTGAAAAATTTCTTCCAAAGTACCAAAACCACCTGGTAAGACAAGAAATGCATCAGAATTGTCAATCATTATTTTCATGCGTCCATGCATGGATGTTACCTGAATTTCTTCTCCAACTGTCTTGCCAGTGATGTTACTTTCAGCTAAAGGTTTAGGAATAACACCTAAAACCTGACTGCCTCCTATAAAAGTAGAAAGTGAAACAGCCCCCATTAACCCACGACAACCTCCCCCATATACAAGATGAATATTCCTTGCAGCAAGTGATCGACCAAGAGCGCTAGCTGCGTTTACAAACTCTAATCCCTTCCCATAACTCGACCCACAAAAAACACAGACATTTTTTAGGTTACGAATAGAAGGCCCTATTCTATACCCTTCTTCTCTTTGAGTGTTTCTGAGTTGAAGATGAAGGAGAAAATGGAGTGTTTAAATAAGAAAAAGAATGGAAAGGGAAATAATTGCACCTAGAAGGGTAGGTCGGCTGTTGTCAGAAAAGGTTGAACATAAAATCTTTTTTTTGTGTGTTTTTTTTAACTTTTTTTTTATTTTAAGAAAATCATCAGGGTAAAGAGGTCTAGAAACCCCCGAAGGATCCTATCCAAAAGATCGTCTGTCCAAAACCAAAATTCAACAAAATCATACAAAGATAAAATAATAACAAATGATTACATACCTTTATGTACAGGTTTCATGGCAGATCTTTATACTGCGCGTCATGAGTGCAGTAATACCAAGACGGCTCACCAATCTGGGCATTCTTCTCCCTCCCGCTTGTGGGATATTTTGGATTGAGCTACGACGCCACTAATTAAAGTGCGTAAATCGACAAACTACCACCAACGACCACGGCCCGGTGAGAGGTCATTTGAAGAGCCCATGGCATTAAATCACGGGATTCGGCTCGAGAGGCATTGTCACGCGAGAATGCAAACACGGACGCTTCTTTCGTCCATCGCCAGCGAGCCTTTGGTTAAAACACGGGAATGCTTGCGCGGCTCTCTGCGGAGCATGGCACACGAACCTTATTTACCGACCGGCGTGCGAAGGTCCACCCGAGTCAATGACGGGTCCGCCACTCCACCGGTAGGGCTCCTAATCTAATTAAAGACCAAGTACAACCGAAGTTTCGCCTTTTTTTTTTTGTTTTCAGCTTTTTTTTTTTTTTTTTTTTTTCTTTCTTCTTTTTTTTTCTTTCTTTTTTTTCTTTTTTTCTTTTTTAAAATGTACAAGATAATATATACATGTTGTTGTGATTGTGGCTCACATCTTCCTCTGGTTTCACGTCCGAACCGCTAAACGCCTTCTATGAGTCGAGGATAAGCTTCCCATCCAATTTTCTTATAAATTGGCAAACAGGGTCTTTTTGAGTCAGATTCCCAAGACTGTAACGCTCTTGCTCGTCCTTGAAGAGATTCCACAAACTATGAAGTTCACGCTGCACAACTCCACAAGAATGCGTCTCAAAAGTCAATAAGATATTATCTAATGACTCCTTACTCAGTCCATTCTTAATGAAGAATATTTTATCTTCTCTATTTACAGAAACCATCCCCAAAGAGTGACATCGCGTGTTGCAATTCCATCGTGCACACTTGTAACAAACTTTCATTCTTTTTGCTCTTCTCCTTTTTGAAAATGAACTTTTACCGAGACCAGGCATGTATGGGACAAATGAATCGAAGATTCACTGACTAAACGAACCTTGCTTCGATTATCCAGTATATCTTCTGGGATGCCCTTATACATTAACAATCTCAGTCTTTCACACCTAGCTTCATAGACTTTTGTTAGAGCATTTAGAGGGAGAGAAGGAAAATATTTTCTTAGATTTGAGAGAATGACATCCATTTTGAAAGGAGAAGAAATCAGTTATTATGGGAAACTGAAAAACAAACCGACTTGAGAGTCACGGAGTACCGTTATCCGTCATTTAACCGGTAACACAGAGAACTCAACAACTTGATGTTCCAGAAATGGTTGAGTCTTGGTCCATTAACTTTTAATATAACACCATTCCTAGGATTCTCAAGGTCTATGGCCCCACAAGATACACGTGTTTGACAACAAAAGAAACGCGCCTCCTAGATCTCAATTTTCTAAGGAGTAGGTGCGGATGAGAATCTTAAAGCAAAACTTTATTGACCAATTTCCGCAACTTTTGCAAAAGGTGTAACAGACCTTGAATAAAGAAGGCCAATAAAATCCATACTGCAAGATTTTCGCAGATTGTTGTATTGAAAAAAATGACCTCCACATGCTTCCGATAAAATTTAATGGCACTACCTACCTCATTGTCGCACACACCGTGTCTTTGTCTTTTTCTTTTCTTTTTTTTTTTTTATTCATAATGCGGATGGAGAAGGTTCATCACCTCCATTTTGCATTCTCTGGAAGTTCTTGAAAGCTGTTTGAGGCGGTGTCTTCTTTCCTTAGTCGTGCAATAGTTGCCGAACACGGTAACATCATACAAGGAATGTCATGCATAAGATGAAATGAATGAAATGAAAACATTTTCTTTTCAAATGCATGGAATGAAATGCATGATTTATTTTTATATATATTTTTAGAATGCTAAAGATGCCATGCATGAAATTTTTTTTATGAAAATGCTGATTTATTTTTATTATTATTTTTTTAAATGCTAAGGATGGCATGAAAATGCATGATTTTTTTTTTTATTTTTTTTTAAGAATGCTTGGAGTGTGTCATGAAAATGCATGATTTTTTTTTTGAATGCTAGGAATGCGTGATTTTCTTTATGCAATGTCATGAAAATGCAAGTTTTTTTTTTTTTTTAAGGTTATAAAAATGCAAGATGATTTTTTTTAAGAATGTAAGAAAATGTATTTTTTAAGTTTTTTTTTTTTTTTTTCAAGAATGGATGGTATGAGGAAAGAAGAAGTACGCTCCCTTTGTGTCCTAATGAGGTTGCCTTAAACTTGGGAATTCCATCCTAAGGATCTAAGAGTCTTTCTGGTTCGTGATAACTTCCATAGGGTGACTTTTCTATTTTAAAGGTCTCTAGAGCCAAGTCCTATTTCAGAATGTTGACCACGAAATAGTGGGTAAACCAACTAGGTGTGGGACATTCATGAAAAAGGCGCACTCTAGATGAGGTTTTCGCGATAACCAAACAGGAAGTACATCCAAAATGGCTACCACTACGCAACCTCTACTTAACTTAGGCTTCACTCAGACCCGGGTATAGGGCCCCACTCGAATGTGTGTGCTTTACGTGTAGGTGCAGTGGGTGCTGGGAGCGTACAAACCTTCACAAAAAATAAAAATACCCAAAACCTGCGAAAGCATATATACAATAGCCAGACAGCAATCATCTATCCAAGGGTTTCAACAATTATGCACAAATATATACAAGTAACAATATACATAAGATAATGCTATCGAGATATTTATATAAAACAAAAATAAATAAAATCCATTTACAAACAAAAAGAAAACAAAAACGAAGATAAAAGGGGTAAAATAAATAAATAAAAATTATTAACAATTTGCACAACTAACAACAACAGGCTTGACTCTCCAAATCTCCCCAGTGGAGTCGCCATCTGTCGCGACCGGTGATCGCGGCGGGGAAATAGCAACTCGAATGATTTTAAAATATGACAATGGAAAAATGGAGTCGCCACCAATTTTATTTGAATTTGGAAAAATTGGAAAACCTTTCTTTGAAAATGGTCTTTAGAACCAGATTGGATTCGGGAGTCGGTTATGCTTAGGGAAGGGTGGAAACTTAATCCCACTTGCACCCTAACGCACCGCCCTAATACGGTACCTTGGATTAATTGTGCAAATTATTAACAATCCTTGAAAATATTTATTTTACCCCTTTTTTTGCAAACATTGTAACTAAAAAGCGAAACCACAAAATTGTGAAAATTTAAATTTGGCTTGACAGAAATGAAATTCTGCTCCTACGTATCCCCTGGTGCAATGGGGAACTCAAAGTTACGTAGTTCTTTAAAAAATATTTGTGAGTTGGTTGATTTTAATTAAAATGATTTCAAAAATTTGAATTAACAAGCCGTCGCGGCTCAGTTATCCAAATTAAGGATTAAATAGGTGAAGCTCGCGTCACACTAGAGACGTCACCCATTGATTATCGAGTTTGTTACGAAATTTTTATTTAAGATTATCAATTAGCGATTTAACTTAAAAAATGTAAATCATCAAGTTGTCAGCAACTCAGATGTTTACAAAATATAAGGGTTAGCAAGCTGTCGCAACTCAGGTAACCCATTTTTATTCCTTTTTTTTTTTAAAAACTTTTTAATTATTTCTTTGTTTATCATTTTTAATTTCTTTGCCCTTCTCCCTTCTTACCAAAATGCATCATTATGGACAGCAGTCCACGTGATTCAACCTCACACACCCAAAAGACAATCACAATTCAATTTAAAGAGATAAAAGTTGGAGACTTTGACAACAATAACAGCACGCACCAGGGGACGTTTGGGGAGGGGTTTGGACCCTAAGATTCGACGGTCGGTGTGGAAGAATTTAGTTTCTGAAATATCTATCGCGATCGGAGATCGCGGCGGGGAAATAGCAACTCGATATGATTTTAAGATATGACAATGGAAAAATGGAGTTGCCACCAATTTTATTTGAATTTGGAAAAATTGGAAAACCTTTCTTTGAAAATGGTCTTTGGAACCAGATTGGATTCGGGAGTCGGTTATGCTTAGGGAAGGGTGGAAACTTAATCCCACTGCACCCCTAACGCACCCGTCCTAAGACGGTACCTTGGATTAATTGTGCAAATTATTAACAATCCTTGAAAATATTTATTTTACCCCTTTTTTTGCAAACATTGTAACTAAAAAGCGAAACCACAAAATTGTGAAAATTTAAATTTGGCTTGACAGAAATGAAATTCTGCTCCTACGTATCCCCTGGTGCAATGGGGAACTCAAAGTTACGTAGTTCTTTAAAAAATATTTGTGGGTTGGTTGATTTTAATTAAAATGATTTCAAAAATTTGAATTAACAAGCCGTCGCGGCTCAGTTATCCAAATTAAGGATTAAATAGGTGAAGCTCGCGTCACGCTAGAGACGTCACCCATTGATTATCGAGTTTGTTACGAAATTTTTATTTAAGATTATCAATTAGCGATTTAACTAAAAAAAATGTAAATCATCAAGCTGTCGCAACTCAGGTAACCCATTTTTATTCCTTTTTTTTAAAAAAAAACTTTTTAATTATTTCTTTGTTTATCATTTTTAATTTCTTTACCCTTCTCCCTTCTTACCAAAATGCATCATTATGGACAGCAGTCCACGTGATTCAACCTCACACACCCAAAAGACAATCATAATTCAATTTAAAGAGATAAAAGTTGGAGACTTTGACAACAATAACAAAGACGCACTGGGGACGTTTGGGGAGGGTTTGGACCCCGAGATTCGACGGTCGGTGTGGAAGAATTTAGTTTCGAAATTCGACGGTCGGATGCGGGGAAAGATCTGGTGAGATCCGACGGTCGAATGCGGAGAGGATCTGGAAATTCGACGGTCGAGTGCGGAGAGGAGCCTGGAAGTTCGACGGTCGAGTTCGGAGAAGGAGCTGGAAGTTCGACGGTCGAGTGCGGAGAGGATATGATTTCGGTCGGTTTTGGTAGGGTTCTAATTTGAGGTTCGACGGGTCCGGTTTCGGTTCCTGGTCCGACGGTCGGATTCGGTGTCGGAGAGATGGTCGGTGAGATGATGGTAAGCGGTGTTAGTGAGGTTCGACGGTCGGTTTAGGGGATTGGATTTATTTGGGTTTGGAAGGTTGAAGGTCGATGAAGGGAGTGGAGCTACGGTTCGACGGTCGAATTGGAGAATGTAGATGGTCTTGCTTTTGGGGTCCGACGGTCGAATGTGATGGAGTTTAGTTGATGGTATGAAGGTTTGGATGGCTTGTCGGTGAGAGGAGTGGAGCTCACGGTTCGACGGTCGAATTGGAGAATGTAGATGGTCTTGCTTTTGGGGTCCGACGGTCGAATGTGATGGAATTTAGTTGATTGAGTTCGACGGTCGGGAGGGAAGGATGTGGCTCTTTGGATTTTGACGGTCGATGTATGTGATGGTGTTTGAAATGTGGTTTGGAGATTTGAGAGGTAGGTGGTCCTGGTTTGTGGGATGGTTTCGACGGTCGAGTTAGAGGTGAAGGTGGGCTTTGTGAAGTTGGTCGAGGGTCACAATGGTATGGTTCGACGGTCGAGTTGGAGGTGAAGATGGGCTAGTAACTAGGGTGGTTGTTAGTTCGACGGTTGGTTTGAGGAGATGGGGTCCGACGGTCGGTTGGTTGAAGGCAAGGATCTGACCTCTGGGGTTTCGACGGTCGAAGAGGGTGTCGTTGAGAGGATGGTAACTGGCATTGATGAGGTTCAAACGGTCGGTTTAGGGGGATTGGATGGTTCGACGGTCGGTTGTGATGTGGTCTTATGGTGGCAGATCTGGGGTTCAACGGTCGGTTGAAAGGCCGATGAGCCAGGTGCGATCCGACGGTCGGATGAGAGGATGGATTCGACGGCCTACGGTGGGAGGTTGATGGCGTAAAATGCTTGGGTGATGGAAGGTGATGTGGGTGAAGGGTGGTGAGGTTTGGATATGGGGAAGGAATGATGGAGGTTCTGGTTACATGGTGGTTGTGGGTTTATTTGGTTGGCTTAAAGATGGTGATGATTTAGTGGAATAGAAGTGAGCTCACAGTGGAGAGAGGACGAAGGTTTAGGTCGCCAGGAAGAGATGCTTTGCTGTATGGACTCTTTGTTTGTGTGCTTGGGATTTGGGTTTCTGCTATGGGTGGCTACGGTGGAGAGGGGAAGTTAATGAGAAGGGAGATGTGGTTATGGTTTTTGAGGTTGAAGGGAGAGAGAGAACGTGGAGATGGAGTGGAAGATGAGGAGGATGGAGTAGGTGGTTCTTTGGGTTTATTTGGTTGGAGAAGGATGGTGGCGAGAGGAGAGGAGGATTCACGTAAAAATGGTGCAAGGATGAAGGTTGAAGATGGTGATAATGAAAGTTGAGAGTGGCGAGAAGATGGTTGGGGTTGGCGAAGTTTGGAAGGAATGGGTTCTCGGCCTTTAGGAAGGAAAAATGGCAGAGGCATTTATGGAGGATCCTTCACATTTTGGAGGGAAGAGTTGTGATGGATGTGATGATTGCTCACCGTATGGGAGGTTGGCATTTTCCTTCAAATTTTCATCTTCTCCCGACAAATCTCCCTAAAATCCTCCCTTTTGTATCAAAATTCCCCTTTTTATTTTTTTCAATTGACCTTTCTTCTCTTTTTTTTCTTTTGCGTCAATCACTCCTTTCTTCTTCTTTTTTTTTTTTTATATTGAGCCCTCCACCCCCTGCGACTATTTTTTTTTTTACTTTTTTTTTAGTTTTTTTTTATTTAGCCCGGTCAAAATTGGGTGTTCACACCCTTCTACAAAAAGTTCTTTCAATTTCAGGATCTACTTCAATAAGAGTCCCGGAACGTCTAGTACTTCGCATAAACAAGAGAAATTACTTGCAGAGAGTCAAAGAGAAAACAAGAAAGTAAGAATATGATTAAAAAAGGTTTAAAATGATTAAATTAAAAATTAAACTGATATTCAAGAAAAACACAGTCCCGGCAACAGCACCAAAAACTTGATATATGAAATTCACAAGTGTACGGTTTCATAGTCAAGTAATAAAAAAATCAAATCTACAGGGACTATGTCTATATATACTAATTAATTAATTAATTCAATTGAATTAAACAAATGAAATATAATGGTTGAGTGATAAGAATGTAGTAACCAATCAATTAAATAAATAAATATTTAAAGAGATAAGAACCGTGCCCAATTAAACTAATTTCTACTCTCGTGGTAATTGAATTTAAATTGAACCTTTTACGCTTTGTGGTAATTCATTAAGTCCTCGAAAGACTAAACCTACTCTCGTGATTTAAACATTAAGTTCAATTCTTATGATTCTAACACCTAGGTTCACATCTCAGTACGTCCCTAAATATCTACGATATGCAAATATGTGGCCAGCAAATTCACATGAATAAGCGCGATAAGGATTGAATCAAAGAACATTCAAATTTAATAAAAAGGGTAAACCAAGTTAGTTAATCATCATTAATGTACCAAAGGGCATTGCCCAAACCTAGAAACGAAGAGAACTACTCAGACATGGAGAAGAAGAAATAGAAAAACATAATAAAGAACATCCAAACCCATAGTGAAGGGAGAAGAGAGGAGGGAGATGAAGATCTAGAGCCTCCAAACGTGCCTCATTCAAATAGAATTCGAATGCTAATATTATATTCAGAGCAACTATATATACCCTAGGGGTCTAAACTGGTCCAAGCCCATAAAAAGAAAGAAAAATGAATTTTGAAAATTATGTCAGACCGCGATCCACGGCTGTGGACCATTCCACGACCAGGCCATGGATCTTACTGCCAAGGGGATTCTGAACTGCTCCTACATTCCACAGCCGTGGGCCATTCCACGGCCAGGCCATAGACTCTTCTGCCAAGTCACGTTTGCTTCTTTTGCACAGCTACTCGATTTTCCATGGCCAGGCCGTGTATGCTTCTAGAATGATCCTTTTGTCCCAATTTGCTATTCTTTAAGCTTCAACTTCAATCATGCAAGCTTTTCACTCATTTCTAAGTCAATTTAGCACCAATCCTGCACAACAACATCACAAACATCGCAATTATCCGAACTAAAGGAAAAACAAATAAAAAGGGAAACTAAAATGCTTAAAATACCTAAAAATGCATGCAAAACAAGAACAAAATATGGTGTTATTTCACAGACATCAATTGGCGACGTTGAAGGTTGCAGATGCCATAGGTTCCTGGTAGTTCTAACTTGTAAGCATTGTCGTCGATTTTCTGCACTATTCTGAATGGACCATCAGCTCTAGGGGATAACTTAGCATTTGGTTAATTTGGAAATTATTCTTTCCGTAAATGTATCCACACCAAATCTCCCACTTTAAAAATTTGTTGTCTTCGGTGCTTGTCACGCTAAGCTTTATATCTTGAATTCTATTTCTTAATCCTTTCTTGGACCTGTTCATGCAACTTTTTGATTTCTTTTGCTCTGTGTTCTACATCTGCACTATATTGTTGTCTATCCAATGAAGGGGTTAGCTCTAGCAGACTATGCGGTCGAGTGCCATATACCACTTCAAATGGGCAGTTCCCAGTAGCTTAATTAGTTAAATTATTGTAAGCAAATTCAACTTGTGCAAGGACAAGATCCCACTGTTTCAGGTTTTTACCGACAAAGCTTCAAAGTAGATTTCCTAAAAGCCTGTTAACTACTTTGGTTTGTCCATCTGTCTGAAGATGACTGGAACTACTGAATTGAAGCTTAGTACCCATCTTCTTCCACGAAATTCTCCAAAAATGGCTTAAGAATTTGACATCTCAATTAGAAGTGATGGTTTTTGGAATTCCATGAAGACGAACAATTTCCTTGAAATACAAGTCTACAACTTGAACAACATCATTGGTCTTTTGACATGGAATGAAATGGGTCATCTTCAAAAACCTGTCCACAACTACCATTATAGAATCCTTCTGTCACTGAGTTCGAGGTAGTCCAAGGATAAAGTCCATGCTAACATCTTTCCAAGGTGCTTCTGGAATGGGAAGTGGTATATACAACCTTGTGTTTTGGCTTTTGGTCTTTGCCAAGTGACAGATTCTGCATCTTTGAATATGTCTAATAACATTTCTTTCAAGCCTTGGCCAATAAAAATTCTCTTTCACTAAAGCCACAGTTTTATCTCGTCTAAAATGACTTGCTAATCCTCCATCGTAGGCTTCCCAAATAATGGCTTCTCATAGTGAGCACTGAGGAATGCATAAAGCCTTCCCTTTGAACAAAAATCCCTCATGCCTATAGTAGTCTTGGGAGGATTGCAATTCGGTGGCATTCCAAGACTTTTGAAAATCATGATCATCTTGGTATAGCTCCTTGATAGTCTCAAAGCCAACAACTTTTATCTGGAAAGTAGAAAGTAGCGTATGACACTTGCTGAGGGCATCAGCAACACATTTTGAACTCCCATCTTGTGCTTAAGTAAGAATGGATAAGGCTGTAGGAACTCACTCCAAGCTGCATGTCTGCGACTGATCTTCTGTTGAGAGTTCAAGTGCTTGAGGGCTTCATGATCAGAATAAAGAATAAATTCCTTATTCAACAAGTAATGACTCCAATGTTGTAGGGCACGAACAATGGCATAGAATTCCTTGTCATAAGTAGAGTACTTGAGTTTACCATTGTTGAGCTTTTCACTGAAGAAGGCTATAGGATGACCTTCTTGACTTAAAACAACACCAATGCCAGTGTTGGAAGCATCACAACTGACTTCGAACACTTGGTCAAAGTTTGGAAGGGCTAACACAAGAGCTTCAGTCAAACGTTTTTTTAGCTCCTCAAAACTTTTCTGTGCTTGCTCTGTCCATTAGAACTTGTCTCCCTTTATGCAATCTGTGAGTGGGGTAGCAACAGAGCTAAAAATTTTTATGAACCTTCTGTAAAATGAAGCAAATCCATGGAAACTCCTTACATCAAGGATAGTCTTTAGGATAGGCCAGCTGTTGATGGCTTCGACCTTGCTTGGGTCAACTCGAATACCTTCAGCAGTGATGATATAACCCAGAAAAGTAACTTCACTGGTTAAAAAAAAGCATTTCTTCATATTGGCATAGAGTTTTTGTTCACGAAGAGTCTGTAGCACTTGTGAAGGTGCTCTAAGTGTTCCTCTTTGCCTCTACTGTAGATCAAGATATCGTCAAAGTAGACGACTACAAATCTACCAATGAAGGGTCGTCGTACCTGATTCATCAGGCGCATGAATGTACTAGGGGCATTGGATAACCTAAAGGGCATTACAGTCCACTCATATAGGCCATCTCTGGTTTTAAAAGCAGTTTTTCATTCATCTCTTGACCTAAGCCTGATCTGATGGTATTCGCTATGAAGATCAATCTTGGAAAGGATGGTGGTACTATGCAGCTGATCTACCAAATCATCGAGCCGGGGTATCAAAAATTGATACTTGATGGTAATCTTGTTAACTGCTCAACTATCAACACACATTCTCCAACTTCCATCCTTTTTGGGTACTAAAATTGCAGGAACAGCACAAGGGCTAACGCTTTCTTGTATCAACCCTTTTTTCAATAGTTCCTCAACTTGACATTAGATTTTAGCATGCTTCTGTGGACTCATTCTGTAAGCTGGTCTGTTGGGAATGACAACTCCATAAATAAATTCAATGGCATGCTGGATGTCTCGCATTGGTGGCAGCCCATGTGGAATTTCTATTGGTACAACATCTGGGAATTTAGCGAGTAGTTGTTCAATTTCTACTAAAAGAACAGTTTCTTCGTTTGATTCGAATAGTAGAACAAAGCTCATGGTTTAGACTTCCTTTGCAGTCACCTTGAATTGTTCCTTTGTTACTAAAGATACCAATGGCCTGGATTCCTTCTTGCTTTCATTAAGTTCACTTGGTGGTAAAAGAGTTAACTTGACTTTTACTCTATCTTTGACAAAGGAGTAGGTGTTGGCATAACTGTCATATAAGGTGCGATGATCATATTGTCAGGGTCTCCCAAGGAGAAGATGACATGCATCTATGGGAATAACATCACACCATACCTTATCTTGATACTTTTGACTAATGGAAAAGGTCACAAGGCAGCGTTTAGTAACTCTCACTTCATTACCTTTGTTGAGCCACTGTAATTTGTAAGGATGTGGATGATTTTGTGTAGGCAGCTCTAATTTCTCCACCATGTAGTTTGACACCACATTCTCACAGCTTCCACTGTCAATGATAACATCATAAACCTTTCCTGTAGTGGTGCAACGGGTGTGGAAAATATTGTGCCTTAGCCAAGGCTCTTCCTTTGCTGACATTATGTGTAGGCTTTGCCTAATCACTAGTGATTCACCATGATCAGCAGCGGTCAGCTCTTCATTATGCACTGGCTCTACCTCATCTTCTTCTTTAGGTTCTTCTTGAGTTTCTTCTTCTTCAGATACTTCATACGCTTTTCCTTTAATGATGGTTATGGCTCTTCAGGTTGGACAATTTAAGGTTATATGTCCAAATCCTTGACATTTGAAACATTTGAGGGCTTTAGGTTTATTCTCTGTGGTGGTCTTAGAAGGAGGTTTGTTTGAAGCACTAGGTTGATCAGTTAGTGTTTTACAGGTATAAAAAGAATTTTCATTGGGGAAAAGAGTTCGGTAAGAAGACCTTTTGGGTAATTATTTCTCCACTCAAATGGCTAGACAGATGACATCATCTAAGGACCAGTATTGTTGGAGCTGAACTGGATGGACAATATCAGTGTTTAATCCTCCAAGGTAATGAGCTATTATTTGCTCCTCCCTTTTGTGGATGTCGCACTTCATCATCAACTTCTCAAATTCTCTAGTGTATTCTTCTACAGGCAAGTTCTTTTGTCGAAGATTTTGCAGTTGAATAAAATTATCATGATAATAATGAGAAGGCAAGAACTTAAGGGTTAGTTCGCGACGCATTTTCTCCCATTCACGTTCACGCTTCTTTTTAAGGTTCTACCACCATATGGAAGCGTGTTTCTTTAACTTCACAGTAATTATCTTTACCTTCTGTTCTTCTAGTATCTCTTTGTACTCGAATACTTGCTCAACAGTTTGAAGCCAATCAACGAATTCATCTAGTTGGAGCTTCCCTTCAAAATCTGGAATTTCTACCTTGATGTCGTTGTTTCTAAATGATTGTCTTTGTGGACAATGGTTTCTAAACGATGATGAATCACTACAGGATTCGTCATTGTCTGATCATATGTGTTGTGCTTCTAACAAGGCTTGTTGCGCATTTACAGTTTCTTGTAACTGTTGGATTTGTCTCCTCAATTCTTCTATTTCAATTTCATGCAAATGCTATCTTTTTGGAGGCATTTTGTGAGTTAAAAATTGTTAAAGTACCGTGCAACTAGAATAGTGACCGTAGTCTATAAACAGTGCACCAGATAAGTTCTCAGGAAAGAGAGGTGGGTCACCAATGGACAGAGTTAAATACAAAGTCTCTCCTAGTCAGAACTTTCCTAGACATGCACTTTCACACTACCACAATTTCTTTCCAGTAATAAGAATAATTCTTTTCTGATGTGGAAGATCAGATGATACTGCAACCACAGAGCATACTAAGAATTTTCTAATGAATCCGGCACCTTACAAAAGATTTTGAGGCAATTTTGTAAATGAGATGAAAATAGGAATATAGGAAAGATCAGGGGTCAAACTACTATTTTTAGAGATCAGGGGTCAAATTGAAATTTAAGAAAGTAAAGAGGCAAAATTGTAAATACTTATCTATAATTTTAAAAAATTAAGGGACTAAATTACAATTTCAAAAATGTTTTGGTGACTGGGCTATTGACGTGGCACAAGGGACACGTGACAGAAGCTGGGTGGCTGACGTGTTGCTGATTGGACAGGTTAGGGCTGACGTGGTAGGATGACGTGGTCGTCTTCTTCCTTCGTCAGGCGCGTGGCAGCGCGTGGGACTCCGGGAAAGGCACGTGACAGCGCGTGAGGCCTACGTTGGCCGTGAAAATTGATATGTGGGATTTTTGGACCTCCTGAACACAATGGCAGTGTTGATTTTTTCAAAAAATGACTCTAAATGGTGGTTTCGAAGGGGGCCAGTGGTTGTTGCACCAAATATCTATGGAAAATTCAAAACTCAAACTAATTTTGGACACTCTCTTCACTTAAACTCAACACTAAAGATATGAAAACCTGCTCTGATGTCAAAATAGCTCAGAAGTCAGAGAGAAACTCTCAAATACTTAAACTTACTTCAATTCTTTGATAAAAATACAAAGAGAGATTGATCCTATTTATACTAATCTTATAGGCCAATTTGCAACTAATAACAGCTATAAAATAACTGAAAATTAACTGGAATACAAGTTGTAAAAATAGAGATTTGTTAATAATAGTGGCTAGGTGGTTTAAGGTAAAAAATAATGGCTTAATTTGTAAATAATAATAGTTAGGTGAAAGATGATGCATTGTCCGTATCAGCTTGTCTTTTTTTTAAAGTAAAATTATATGTCTATTTGCTTGTCTTAAATTCTTAATCATTAAAAAAAAAATCTTCAAGTTTTATTTAAAAATAGGGATAAAATTAGGAAGAGCTATGGTTAATTAATTTGATATTTTCTTAAAATAAAAAATTAAGATTAATTTTTTAAATTATATAAACTCATTTTTATTTATTTTTGTTCTGGTTTTTATAGAAATACTAATTTGAACCATTTTCTCAACACTTTCACCGTGACATGAGTTTCACTTTAGAATTCTCAATCAAAATTTTATAATTAATAGCTGAATTAATTAAAATCTAATTGTTAAAGCTCAAGAGGCATGTTAAATTGAACCCTTCATGAACTCATTCTAAAGTGAGAAACTTGTATGCATAATATTTATAAATACTTCATTTAATAGTTGATAGATGTAAGGATTTTTTTTTAGACAATTACATTTATGCACCAAAAAAATTCCTTGATGCTTATCGCCTCCAATTTTTGTGTAATACAAAATGTTTACCAAATAATAAAATAAGAAACTATAGTAAAGTCCAACCGAATCATCGAGGCATCATTCTTGTTATGATGGATGTAAAAAATAACAAAATTCATGAATAAGACAATAAAGTATGGATTAAAAATTAGGATATAGATTTATTGATATTCTAAAATTTGAACGATAATTATTTTAAATGAGCCAACTAATATGATGAACCAAAAAAAATTTATATAATAAAATTTCGTATTTTATACCATTAAATATATATTTATTTAGTTATGTGAACCATGTTTTTCATTTTAATTACACCTTTAATGTTATATTTGAGATGACATACATTTAATTGTATAGAGTAAGAGAAATATTATTTCAAAAATAGTTAAGAATTTATCGTATATTTTTAATATGGCTTACACAACTTTATACATATTTAATATTGAATAATATTTTGTTAACAACAGTCTTAAAGACACCAGTTAAGGAGCATTTAATAAAAGAATACAGTAATAAATATTTTGAATCCTAGCTAGTACTTCAAGAATAAAGTAATAAATATCTTCATTTTGCATGATGTTCTTCCTGTTAATCAGGTTAGATTTCAGCGAGGCTTAGCTAGTCCTGCTTCCTACGCTAGGTGCTCTTGCCTAATGAAGGATGTTTTTCACTGTTTGAGGGGTTTTCCTCATGCTAGACAAGTTTGGTTAAGGATTGGTTTGTGTTCTGATAGTAATTTTTTCCAGTATGACTTTCATTCTTAGATTCGATCGCAGGCGTTAAGTAACTTTTCTACGCTTTTTCTTTGTTCTCTTTGGTAGATTTGGAGGTGGCGGAATAATGTGCTTTTAGATGAGGATTGTTGGTCTGCTGCGCATGTGGCTAGGAATATATATGCTATGCTGGCTGATGTTGAGAGGGCGATGAGTCATCAGGTTATGGGTCCAGTTAACTTGGTGGAGGTTGCTTGGTCCAAGCCCGATGAAGGCTTTGTAAAGTTGAATATAGATGGTAGTTGTTTGAGTAATCCTGTTAGAGCTGGTTTTGGTGGTCTTTTGCGTGATGATCTTGGTAATTTTTGAAAGGTGGCTTTTCTGGGTTTGTGAGAGAGGTTGACATCTTGTTAGTAGAGCGTTTGGCTATAAAGCATGGTTTGGTGTTGGCTTGGGATCATGGTTATAGACGTGTTAGGTGTGAGTCAGACTCTCTTGAGGCAATAAGACTTATCCAGTCTCAAGTTTCGTATGATTTGCACTTGTATGATGCTGTTATTAGTGATATTTAGGTGTTAGCTGCTCGGGATTGAGAGCTTCAGATTACTCACACTCTTAGGGAGGCAAACCATTGTGTAGATTTTCTTGCTAAAATGGGTGCTACTTCTCTGGATGCAATGATTTATTGGGATTCTCCTCCTCCAGGCATTTCTCATTTGCTCTTGGTCGATGCTCTTGGTGTTATTTATTTTAGACAGTAATTCTTCTTGTTTTTTTCATTCCCTTGTACCAAAAAAAAAATCAAAATCCTAAATTAAATTGCATTGATTTATCCCAAATATTTCACTTCGATTGTAATTTGTTTATTCACCATGTATGAGGATCCCCGCTAAGCATCCATGACTGAATGGTTAAAGCGCCCAACTCATTATTGGCGAATTCGTAAGTTCAGTTCCTACTGAATGCACGCTAATGAGACTCTTTCTCCAATAAGTCTATCAAATTTTTGTTCAAGAATGAAATCTTATTGGAATTGTTTGTTTATCTTTCGGAACCATATCACAACTCTGATTAAATAAGATGAATTGAAAATGTATTTTGTAAATACATAATTATCTTGAATATATTAATTATTTCTTTATGTCTTAAGTTCACTTGTTAATAAATAAAAAATAAAAAGTAAATTTTTTAATACATTAAATTTTTTATTTTTTATTTAATACTTATTTTTTTAATATTGCCTTAAGAATTCTTATTAACAAAATTCAAATATTTTTTATTTTTTATACTTTTTATTAAATATTTTTATATTTGTATTTATTAATCAATGTCGTAAAGACATTCATTAATAAACTCTTATGGAATAGGATAATGTTTGTTGTCCATTTAAAATATGATAAATATATGTTTATTATATATTTGTATGAAAAGGATATCAAATGAAATGATATTGTACGTGACTATAATATTCTTACAAAATATATAATAAATTTATGAAAGAATTAAAAAAATTAAACACATAAAAATTACACAAATAACGAACTTATATTAAATAATGCTTCTATAATACTTAATGGCTACTCAAAATTTTCTAAAAAGAGTCAACAATTACAACACGCTAAGTTGTACTTCAACAGTGAATTGACCTAAAAGAACAGTAGACCAAACTCACCAAACTCCGTTTGGCTGTTGTGAAAAAATAAAAAAATTAAAAAATCCCGCATTGGAAAAAAACCAAAACACACTCAACTCAACCCTTTGTAAAGACGAAGTAGGTTAGCCCTCAACCGTCATTGGCATTTCCGAACCACTAGTCATTTGCTTGCTCCTTCGCTTGCTTTGACTTGGTGCATGGTTCGGAAAATTGGAAGCCCTCACAGTTCTCAATCACATTCACAGCCTTAGCACAATCTTAACATCCAGATATGTTTTCTTCCTCTTCCCACTCAATGCTTCAAATAAAGTTGTAAGTTACTGTCAATTATCATTGTTTTCCTATAATTGGGAATCGATCTCCATCTTGGATTCCCACCATTTTTCACTCTTTAGCTTCACTACTGCTTCTGCTTTGCTTCAATTTGCGGCTGTTTTTTCTTGGGGAAGGAATTCAAGTGAGAGACACTAACTTAGTTCTGAAATTTCTGCTAAAACCCTGGTACTCAAAACTTATAGGCTGGCCATATATATACTTAAAAATTGCAACTTTGATTTGGGTGTTTTATAATTTATATTCATCTATACCTATTCTGTCTCCTCAAGTGAAGGATTGCCTTTTGGGTGCTGGATCTAGCCAAAGTCCAAAGCATTTTTCTTTCTTACTTCCCAAAGCCAGCCACGGATCCAATTGAGAAAATCGTGTTAAATTTTAGAACTTTTGCATTTGCTGAGGTTTGTGACTATTTGTGATTGATTGGAGGGAGAGGGAGGAAAGACTAAGTGGATCCTATTGCATTTGGCGTTGAAATTTAGAAGCTGGGTTTAATCTTTTTGTGCTTCTCAGCTCACTGTTAGGGATAAAATTGGCAATGATGGGAGGTCAGTCCAGCAAGATGGCTAGTACTGATGTCCCAACACCCATCAAAATGGGTACCCATTCTCTGTATGCTGCTGATTTGAGCTCTTATGAAGCTGCTTGTGTTGAAGATCCAAACTTGCAATCTTTCGATGCCACCATTCAGGAGCGCACCAGCAGAGTGATCAGCTCACTTGCTCATGGGGTTGAGGTTCGTTCCTTATCTCTTGACTCGCTGAGAGAAGTGACTGGCAATCTGCTTGAAATGAATCAGGAAGTTGCCAAAGTCATTCTAGAGTGCAAGCAAGATATATTGAACAAGAAGGACCAGGAGTTATTCTCCTTGGTGAATGATTTTTTTGAAAATAGTCTACAGACATTGGACTTCTGTAATGCTCTTGAGAAATGCTTGAAACGAGCAATTGAAAAACAGGTTATAGTCAAGTCAGCAATTACTTATTTTGAGGAAGAGGTGCAAAATGGAGTTGAAGGGTCGACTTATTTGAAGACATTGCAAGAGCTTAAGAATTTCAAGGAAGCTGGGGACCCCTTTACGGAACAGTTTTATTTGTTGTTTCAATCAGTTTATAAGCAACAAGCATCAATGCTGAAGAAACTGCAAATTAGAAAGCAAAAGCTTGATAAGAAACTGAAATCCCTCAAGACATTGAGGAGGGTGTCAAATGCCATTTTTGTAGCTGCTTTTGTTTCTGTGTTGATTTTCTCAGTGGTGGCAGCTGCCATTGCTGCACCACCTGTTGTAACAGCTTTGGCTGGTGCATTGGCTGTTCCAATAGGCTCAGTGGGAAAATGGTGTAACTCACTTTTTCAGGGATATGAGACAGCTCTAAAGGGCCAACGAGAAGTGATCAGTTCAATGCAGGTTGGTACTTACATTACATTGATGGACTTGGATACAATTCGGGTGCGTATCGACAATTTGGAAATAGCGATTGAATCCATGTTGCAGAATGCTGAGTTTGCTCTTAGAAATGAGGATGCTGTAAGGCTTGCAATTGATGAGATTAAGAAGAAAATAGAAACTTTTGCGGAGATCATTGAGAGTTTAAGTGAGCAAGCTGATAAATGTAGTCGGGAGATAAGGAAAGCAAGGACAGTGGTTCTACAAAAGATTATTAAATATCCCGGTTGACAGCCCTTTGGTATGTTTTATTGATTACTTTCTCTAGCTGGCATCTTCTTTTGCTCTTTTTATAAGGTACTGATTAAACACCCAGATTATAACTGTAATGAGGTGCTCGATGAAGAAATATATGAAGATAGAACATGTGTATGACATTTCTATACTTCCTATATTTAGATCTTTGGATTATACATAATTACAAGTATTTTGTTGCTTAATTGTTTTTTATTACTCTTTTGCTAGATGCAATTGAACATCATCTGTGGGTAATAATCATGGAATCATGACTCATGAGAAGCTCAGTCAAAGCTGGAACAAAGTCTGGGACAATTGATAGTGAAAATATATATGCAGTTATGCGCCCTAACTACTCTAAGTTGGGACTCCGCTTATTGGTAGTGATTTGTGAATTCTTTCTATTTCAGTGCAAGGATGTAAAATGTGTGGTTTCTTGCATGTAAGATAAATTTTTCCATACATGCATTGATAGGATCTTGACGATTGAGGTATCCACTGATGTCAATAGTTGCACAGTATTGGAACCTGATGCTGCTGTCTGTGCATAACTGATTTGAAGTTGTAATTTTTCCTTTCGCAGGGCTCCATGATTCTAGATTTATAGTTACTTGGCCAGAAACTAGTAAGTAAATTATTTCTTTTTTTGTTTTTTTCTGGCAGGCAACAAATATTCAAGGTAGAGTGTGTATTTTATGGAATAAATCTTACATGATCTATATCTACATTTACACATTATTCCACGAAGAAGCCCCTTCCCCTAAAAAACAACAGAACACTTTGCCAAAATATCTGGTGTATGCATGGATATTTACAACCTCACTATCTGATCCTCGCATATTTCCATTTTCTAATGAAAAGCAATTTTTTTTAAATCAAAATCAAAGTGCAACTGGCAGAGCAGGTTCTAATTCCATTCCTGCCTTCATAGACAAATTCTTAGGTGTTGTTAGAATAAAGATAAGTTTCTTGTTCTTTATCATTTAATGTATACCTCCTCATCTTTGTAGGTCATTACTTTCTTTCACTTTAATTATATTTTTAATACTATAGCTTATAACTGAAGTTATACGCATTGGATGGTACATGTTAAAAGATTTTTCTTGCCTCTCTTGCTCCAGGAACAGCTCAGAGTCTCTCTAGTTCATAAATAACCATTTTAGTTGTTTTTCGTTTGCTTTTCTTTTCTTCTACACTAAAAAAAGTTCACAAATTACTGTCTAGGGCATCATTTATACTTCGTTTTATCTCTTCAAAGTAGTATTTGGTTGGCTGATAGCACTTTAATTGATTCAGTTGTGTGTTTATACTTAATCATTTGATTTGAACATGTTACCCCTAATTTATTGTTTTTGCAATGCCCCCTTTAGAGTAAGATAATAGTATAGTATCCGTGCTTGAAATGATTTTTTGCTAGCGAAGATCTCAAACTAATTTTAGGGATGGCAATTCGGTCTGTTATTTTGCTTGCTTGAAAAAAGTTGACTTAAAAAAAAAATCCGTTAAGTGAAGGAATGGTGGTATAACTAACAAAATATACTACTCAATATGCGATCAATTATAATTAGATACTAAAAATAAATATTGTGAATGTTTTGGTGGATTATGTAGTTAGCGTGTAGATATTTGGTATTTGAAGCTAATACGAGATAAGGATGTACAACAATAGAATGTTCTATTG
The DNA here is from genome assembly GCA_029884595.1 of Ormosia semicastrata. Taxonomy (NCBI): domain Eukaryota; kingdom Viridiplantae; phylum Streptophyta; class Magnoliopsida; order Fabales; family Fabaceae; genus Ormosia; species Ormosia semicastrata. The sequence goes on from JAQQTO010000037.1 coordinate 12,920,688, forward strand.
TTATCTGGACCTGTTGCCATTCAAATTTAAACCACAAGTAACAATAGCTAATTAGGTGGTTCTGTTATGTAGTTTGTTTTGATAGGCTTTATCTTATCCTCATGATAAGACGTGTATATATATACCCGGTTGTAAACCTATGTGTGATAAGTAAATACATTCAATTTTTATTATGGCATCAGAGCGGGTTAATAATGATTCAGAGAAGAATGGTGCCTCTGGTGATGGAAATCTGGAGAAGAATAATACCTCCGGACAGTTGACCATCACGCCTTCTTCACCATATTACCTTGGGTCATCAGATAACCCAGGAACATCGCTGGTAGTAGTTGCACTCAAGGGAGAGAATTACTGCAACTGGGCTAGGTCCATGAAGACGGCTTTGCATGCGAAGACAAAGCTAAGTTTCATTGATGGAAGCATCAAGAAACCTGCAGTAGGATCACCAGAGTTTCACGTTTGGGAGAAAGTGGACTCCATGGTCACTGAATGGATAATCAACTCAACTGATTCGACTTTACACAGTAGCATATCTCATGCTACCGTAGCCAGAGACATTTGGTTTGATCTTGAGGAATGGTTTGCTCAAACAAACGCACCACGGATCCATCAACTGTGGTGCACTCTTTGCATGAAATAGCAGGAATCTCACACCAACATGACTGACTTTTACACTAGTTTCAAGAGTCTCATAGATGAACTGAGTGAGCTACAACCATTACCACAATGCAACTGTGGTGCATCAAAAGAGCTGGCTCAGAGAGAACAAGACCAATATGTTCACTTATTTCTTGGGAGTCTTGACAATGAACATTTTGGTCATATGAAGGCCACCATACTCAACACAGATCCCCTGCCTACACTTCAACGAACCTTCAACCACGCATTGCGGGAGGAAGCACGATTCATGGCAGAAAGGGAAAGAGAGCCAAAGCTAGAGTCAAGAGCTGCATTCCATGCAAGCAAAGGAAAGAATCATGATGGCCCGCGACCCAAATGTGAGCATTGCGGGAAGATAGGGCACGAGAAAGCAAGGTGTTATGAACTGGTTGGGTATCCAACACACTGGAACACCAGAAGATCAAATCGTCCTTCAACCAAAGGAAATGCAGAAAATGGGATGGCTTGATTAGCTTGGTCAAAAAATGAGCAAGGGAAGGTAACAACATCAGAAGGAAGCTCTAGAGGACAAGCATTGTTCGGGTCACAAGTTAAACATGTTGATTATATGGTTGGTAAAGAAAACTGGGTTCTGGATAGTGGAGCCTCCTACCACATGACTCCATTACAATGCCTCTTTGAGGAATTGCAGTCCCTAGAAAATCTACTGCATATCACTGTACCTACAGGGAACACAGTGGTGGTGGACAAAATGGGAACCATATCACTTAGCAGCAATATAAAGCTGCAAAACGTCCTCTATATACCAGAATTTAGTTGCAATCTTATTTCTATACATAAATTAGCTCGTGATTTAAAATGTACTGTGACTTATTCTGCCTATGCTTGGGTGACACAGGACCAATCCACGAGGAAAACGATTGGCTCGGGTGACTTGTGTGATGGGGTATACATTCTCAAGAAGGTTGCAACTCAAGGTTCATCCTTGGCAGCCAGTACTGTGAACGAGACTGTCTTGTGGCACACAAGGATGGGACATCCTTCAGAGCATAATCTATCTAGGCTATCTAGTTTTCTAACTTTACTTGTTGATAAGAATAAGCTAGAGTATTGTGATACATGTCATCGCTCTAAGCAATGTAGCTGTCCTTTTCCTTTGAGCATTAATAAAGCAAAAGCACCATTTGAATTGATACACTGTGAACTCTGGGGCAAATATCGTACCATGGCTCATAATGGGGCACATTATTTCCTCACGATAATAGATGATTACACACGAGCAGTCTATGTATATCTCTTGAAAGAAAAATTAGACGTTCCAAGTATCTTTATGAATTTTTGCACCATGATTCAAACCCAGTTTAATACCAAAGTTAAGGTCATACGAAGTGACTATGGTACCGAGTTCACAAACAACACAATCCAAACTTTTCTTCAAAAGGAGGGCATCCTACATAAGACGTCATGTGTCGGAACACCAGAGCAAAACAGCAGAGTAGAACACAAACACCGACACATCCTCAATGTGGCTCGAGCACTCAGATTCCAAGTAAACTTACCAATCACATTCTGGGGAAAGTGTGTGCTAGCAGCAGTGCATCTCATTAACAAGACCCCCACCGTAGCAAATAATGGTGTGACTCCACATGAAATGCTATTTGGGAAACCATCAAGCTATGAGCACTTGAGGATATTTGGTTGCCTCTGCTACGTGAAGAACAAGCCACATGACAAGTTTGATGCAAGAGCCAACAAATGCATGTTCATTGGATATCCTCAAGGACAAAAGGGGTGGAAGGTTTACAATCTAGAAACCAAAGAATTCTTGGTGTTCAGAGACGTGGTATTCTACGAAAATATCTTCCCTTTTGCTGGGCATGAAAAAACGTGTCTCATTCTGGAAATTCTCTTACTACCATGTTTGTGGATGCTGTAGCCAAGGAAGATAGCAGAGATGAGGAGCCTAAGTCATCTGGGTCGGATGATACACTTCAAGCCCACGTGGATCATTGGCAGGATTCTGGTTCCATAGAGTTTAATGAAGCCAATGGGGAAGAAGAAACTCACGAAGCTGCCAACATCGTAACCTTGGGCCCTCGAACATGACAGCCACCATCTTATTTGCGTGATTACTATTGTCATCTAGCTGGAAATAACCCCTCGCGCAGGTCCCATGAGTCATCGACCTCCTCTGGTAAGTCGTACCACATTCCAAACTTTATTCATTATGATCATTTTTCTCCTGCTCACCAAGCTTTCATGGCGGCCATCCACAAATGATGAGCCTAAAAACTACTCACAAGCAGCCCAGAATGTAGCATGGCGCGAAGCTATGGCTCAGGAACTTGCTGCATTAGAAGAAAATCAAACTTGGACTTTTGAACCACTACCCACAGGCAAGAAACTGGTAGGGTGCAAATGGGTTTATAGAATCAAATACAAGGCCAATGGAGAGATAGATAAATATAAAGCTCGACTCATGGCAAAGGGATACACGCAAGTGAAAGGGGAGGATTTCACTGAAACCTTTGCCCCGGTCGCCAAGATGACCATTGTTCGCTGTTTACTTGTTGTAGCAATATCCAAAGGTTGGAATCTGTATCAGATGGACGTAAGCAATGCATTTCTCCACGGAGATCTTCATGAAGAAGTGTACATGGAGGTGCCTCAGGGTTATACAACCCCAGGAAAGGGGTTGGTTTGCCGCCTACATAAATCTTTGTATGGTTTGCGCCAAGTATCACGAAACTGGTACACAAAACTCTCAGAAGCACTGGTTGGCTATGGATTCCACCAAGGTGATGCTGATCATAGCCTGTTTACTTACTCTGCATCCCACATTTTCATAGTTATCTTAATATACGTTGACGATTTGGTGATTGTTGGGAATAATGTTGTAGCATGTGACAAGTTCAAGTCCTATCTCCACACGTTTCCACATGAAGGACTTGGGGGCTTTAAATACTTCTTTGGATTGGAACTGGCTCAAAGTCCCAATGGGTTATTCCTTTGCCAGCGCAAATATGCACTGGATATCTTGCAAGAGTGTGGAATGATGGACTGTAAACCATGTAGTTTCCCCATGGAGCAACATCATCGCTTGTCCAATGCATCAGGCACACCTTATCCAAATCCACCACAATACCGAAGGCTGGTTGGTCGCCTAATATATCTCACTATTACTTGCCCAGAGTTATCATATTCGGTTCATGTTTTGAGCCAATTCATGCAAGCTCCCCAACAAGACCACTGGCACACTGCTATGAGAGTCTTAAGATATCAAGTCATCCTTAGGTCAAGGCATTTGGCTACCCAAAGACAATGATTTAACTTTGGTAGGTTATAGTGACTCTGATTGGGCAACATGTCCTATGACGCATAAATCCATCACTGGGTATCTCATGAAGCTTGGACCCATTCCTATCTCGTGGAAAACAAAGAAGCAACCCACCGTCTCCAAGTCCTCAACAGAGGTGGAATATAGGGTCATGTCTCATGCAACTAGCGAGATAATATGGCTACACAACTTACTTGCCTCCCTACAAGTGACACCTACGAATTCAACCACTCTTTTTTGTGACAACCAGTCAGCCATGCATTTGGCCTCTAATCTAGTTCTTCACGAGCGAACAAAACATATAGAAGTGGATTGTCACTTCATTTGTGAGCACCTTCAATTTGGGACCATCACCACTGCTTATATTCCAACCTTGCAGCAGCCCACTGATTTGTTTACAAAGTCACTTGGCACTAAGCAATTTCAGGAGTTATTGTCCAAGTTGGATGTCCGCAATGCATACTCCCAACATGAGGGGGTAATACGAGATAAGGATGTACAACAATAGAATGTTCTATTGTTATCTGGACCTGTTGCCATTCAAATTTAAACCACACGTAACAAATAACAATAGCTAATTAGGTGGTTCTGTTATATAGTTTGTTTTGATAGGCTTTATCTTATCCTCATGATAAGATATGTGTATATATATACCCGGTTGTAAACCAATGTGTGATAAGCGAATACATTCAATTTTTATTAGAAGCTAATCACTCAGGGTTGGTTCAAATATCACAGTCAAACAGGTAAAGCTGATAAACTGGACCGTTTTCCATACGTTAATCTATTTAGTCCTGCAAATGGAATGAGTTGGCCTAGTATATGTCTATATAATTAATGGGCTTTTGGTCCAACCCATCATGAATCGGGGCATATATGAATTAGGGCCTATAACCTATGGATAAGAAAATTATTTAATAAATATTTATTTCAAGGTTGAGGCTGTTAATACTCTTTTTTATCTATTTACACTCTCTCTTAACTACTTTTAATTTTTATTTTCTTAATTACCCTTGAGTGGTATCAAAGTCAACCTTATTTTTATGTATACTTTTTATATTATTGTTTATTTATATTTTGTATTGGTTCTAATTCCTTTTTTAACTAGTAAGTGAATCTATGTAATTGCACGGTTAAAAACTCAAACTAAATTTTTAAAAACATTTTTAAATAAAAAACCATTAAAAAAAGTTATTGATAATTAAAGGAATTAAAAACCTACCACAAATCCACAATATCTGTTATAAACAACAATGTATTTTGTACCAATGACAGGCATATAAGAAACATAAGTAATGAATTTAACTCATAATCTCACCAGGTATAAGTGTTTAAGCGAGGATCATTCCTAATAGTGTTACCTAAGTAGATTTACAATTATTTTAAAATAAAATACTGTTATATTTTGTAAGAAATTAAAATAAGACTATATTTTTATTAAAATAAGAAATTAAAATAAGACTATTAATAATTATCTAATATACTTTTTTAAAACAGTAACTTAGAGTTCTGTCTTTTTCACATTGACGTAAATTATATAGTTAAATCATGATTTATTAATATTTTTCTAGAATTATTTTAGTAATAGGTTAGATTTAAATTATATTAAAGTCATAAAAATGTCTCAAATCCAATAATTAAAGAGAAAACTAAAGTTTGAAAACTAAAATTAAAACAATTTAGTCAAGGATAGTTTAAGAAATTAACATTAACAAGTAATTATTAAGGAGTGTAGATAAACAAAAATGTGTACCAATAACCTCACCCTTATTTCAATTGTATTTTTTCGCTCTTTTATTTTTGTTGAGCAGCTCATTACCTATCAAAATGTTCAACTATATAGCAAACTTTCCAACCATCTAAATCCAAACATTAACTTCAACATAAACGCATTGCATATGTAGTATTTACCATTTTTTAAAGGAAAAAGTCTAATTTATTCCTCTAATTTTAGGTAATGTGTACTTTAGTTTTCAAACATTAACTTTAAAAACGTGTAGCATGATCTGTAAACTTTTTTTAACATGTACATTTTTTTCCTTTCATTTAATTTTTTGTGAAACTCTAACGGTTGAAATCGTATTTTTAAAAGTTTTAAGACTAAAGTGCATATGACATTATGTTGGAAGAGGTAAATTGAATTTTTCTCATCAAGAAATTTCGTACAAAAAGTGGTCACATTATTTCTATGTGACAATTTTCATTAGAATTTGATAAAAAAAAATCAAATGGAAAGACAAAAATACACAATTTAAAAAATTTAAGGATCACGTTGTATATTTTAAAAATTTAAGAATCAAAGTGCACATAACTCTGTAATTGGCTATTGAACACTAAAAACTTGTTTTGATTATAACAAACATAAAGATGATGGTAAGACCAAGTCTAAGAACTTTAAGAATAGCTTTAGAACTCATAATCTTTTTGTAAGAAGTCTTCTGGATATCTCATTAGTTTTGGAAGAAAAATTCTAACCTTGTTTTTTCAATAAATCCAAATAGCACACATGACTTTCAAGATTTTAAAATGGTTTTTGGAAATAGAGTTTAAATGATTAAAAGTTTGTTAGGAAATTTAGAAACAACTAGCAAGTTTTAAAAAGTGTTTAAAAATGTTTTTAAACAAGTTTATTCGAATAAAGCTCTCTCTATTCGAATAAACTAAGTCAAACGATCAATTGTCCTTCAAGGTTTATTCAAATAACCATAGAATTATTCAAATAACAGCTTTTAAACTAGTTGCATGTTTCTGTGTTCAAAAAGAATTATTTGAATAGCACTATGCTATTCGAATAAAGTCGTTCCAGAACGTATCTTTTAAAATGCTTTATTTGAATAACAATAATGTTATTTGAATAAATGTTTTTTTTTAGAAACTCTTTTAAAAGGGGTTATTCGAATAACCATGATGTTATTCGAATAACACGTTACAAAACCAGTTTGTTTGTAGAGTATTTAAATGTGTTATTCGAATAACACACATGTTATTTGAATAAACACAGTTCCAATTTTAGAAACAAACGGCTATTTTCACATTCAATATGTGATTTAATTATCCACAATGACTATTTTCTCAAAAACATTATAAATATATGATTTTGGGTCATTTTTTAAAAATATCCAACTATCTTAAATAATTCTTTCATGCTTTAATTCGTGATTCATATATTACAAATTTCTTGTACTCTTTTTTACCAAAATTTAAGATACCCTTAAAGAGTTTCATAGAGCTTTGGGTTGTATTATCCACTCTTCTAAAAGTTTCTTTTCTACTATATTTTGATTCATTGTAAAGAGGGTGAGGTATCTCTCAAAGAATTTGTAAGGGTGAGATATCCCTGACTGTTGAGGCTTAAGTATAAGAGTGAGGTATCCCAAGATGTGAATGGTGCTCTGATTTGTAAAGGTAGTAGACATATGTTCAAGCCTAAAATTATAGTGGAAAAATCTCGGGTATTTACTTGAGGACTGAACGTAGGCCACAAGTGGTTGATGGTTGAATTAAGATAAATACTGCGTTTGTTCTTCTCATCTCAAACTCTTTTATTTCTTGCACTTTATTTTTATATACGTGTTTGATTACTTTCTATCTTAGATTGTTTATTTTTTGAGTAAAGTTATCTATCTTTTATATTCATTCACTTCAATTAAGAAATAGTTTTCAACGAAAATTATTTTTCAAATGTTTACGAAAAGTTTTTTATATACTCAATTCACTTCTCTCTTGAGTACTGAAGCCACTTAGTAACAAACTTTAAGTTAGAGCATGTTTGGATACATCTTTTTTACTGTGCAAACAACTTTTTTGAAAAAAAAATATTCAACAGTGTTATAACATGTTTGGCAAAATTAATTTCAGCTTTGACGTGAAATTCAATGTATTATAAAAGTTTTTTTAAGTTAATTTTCATAATGCTGAAGATTGAAGCTTATGATTTTAACTTATAGATTATTCCTTATACTTTGAGATGTAAATGCCATTTTATCCTCAATCAAATAACTTTTTTAATCATTTTATACCTATTTTAGTAATTTAATACATACAAGTAATTTTTTTATACTATTCAAACGAAATAGATTAGTTTAAAATTACTTTTCACTAATGTATCCAAATATAAAAATGAATCGATTATAACAAAAAGTTTTTATATAATAATTGATTATTGAAATAATTAAATTTTTATAATTTTCTCAAATACACACTTAGATGAAGTAAATTGGATTTTTTCTTTTTGTTTAAGTTAAAATAAGCATGCTAAGAATAAAATAGGCATGTAAATTAAAGGATCAAAACTATTAAATACAAAGCATAAAACCAAATATAATCTGTCCAAATTGGTGCATTCCGGACCTGGATGGTAATGCTGGTTGAATTAGTAAGGTCCACGGTAAGCAAGGCTTTCAATCGAGGTGAGTAGTCTGAGTTGGATTGGAATTGGAGCCTTGGATTGATTGGAGGTCTTATCTGAAGAGAAAGCCTAAAAAAACGGTTTGTTGTGGACGTGTAAAAACGTGAAGGCAAGCAACGGCAAATTCATTCATCCTTTAGAACACGGAGTCAGCAAACTTGTCTGGCAAGTCGCAAGTAAAAATTTTCAATTATTTACAGTTAAAAAAATTTAGTAAAAGTTATTTTCTCAATAATTTAATTATTTTAAAATTGATTTTTTGCTGATGATTATAAAACATATTTGAATTATCTGTTTAGAAAATTATTCTAAGATTACGTAAAAAGACAATCCCGTGAGCAGCAAACCTAATCTCCGGAAGGCATATGTGGCGACCCGTTCGCGTGGACGCAACAGCGTGTGGGTTGCCACTCCCACTTTCTCGCTTTGTTCTTCTCTCCATCCACACCTTTACATGGTGTAAGGTACAACAACCAACATTTCCTATTTTAAAAGCTTCAAAAAATAACAATTTTAATTTTTGAAATTCAATTCATTTATTCGCTGATCAGATAACGATGCCTCCCCTTGTTCTCTAATCTCTAGCTAGGGTGAAGCCCGTCCAGGTACAACCTAGTTTAGTAGTGGATGAGAGGATCACCTCTCTTTTTTTTTTTTTATACTTAAATTTTGTTAAGTGAACAAAATTAAAATAATTATATTTTTTATAATAAATAATATATAATTTACTTATTATTTGATAAAATTTAAATGATAAATAAATAAAAAGACAAAAAAAAAAAAAGATGATCCTCATACGTTTAAGAGTACCCTCAATTAATTCGTATGATCATCTCACGGTTAGAATCCACCAACTCTTCAATCTTCATCCAACCACGTGTCCGGCCACCCTTCTTCTCTCACACTCACAGGATCCTCCTCCTCGTGAACACCCCCTCCTTCATTTTCAATTTATCATATCGTGCACGGTACCTTCAAATTCTCGCGTCTGTCCTCCTTTTTTATGGAGGCACCTATATATTAAGGCACCCTGACCCATCCTCTTCCTCAAGCAACATTCTTTTTTGTTTCTTTCTCTCTTGATCAACACCATATCGATGGCGTTCAAGAAAACCCTTGCCCAACGCCTTTTCAACATCACCCAAATCTCGTCGCAAACCCTCACCAATTGTCGGATTTCCTCTTCCTCCGTTCATGCTCGGATCTCTCCCAGTCCCAGCGAGCCTGACATTGCTCCTGATCCTGGAGACAATGGCCTTTTCCGCAGGTTCTTCCATGGATTCCAACCGGAGCACCGTTCGCCGCTGATCGCCGGAAAAAACCTCCTCTACAAGCTGAGGGTGATGGACATTGCCCGAAACCGGATCCGATTGGAGGGGCTGAGTCCGCTGGCGGAGAAGCCTCGTGTAATGGAGGAGGGAGTGACGATCGAGGATGCAAGGAAATTGCTGAAGGTAGCGCAGGTAGAGATGGTGAAATTGAAGCTGAGGGAGATCCGAAAGAGCTGCATATCCTTATCGGAGTTCATTCGGATCTGCTCCGAAAATTGTTCGGATCATGACCAAGCCATGAGGATTGCAAAGATGCTGGATGATTCTGCGGCTGTGATTATATTGGGAGATGTCGTTTTGCTCAGGCCTGAACAGGTTAATTCCCGTTTCTCTATTTTCTTTTTCATTTTACTCCAATTCAATCCTTACGATACTTGAATTTTGATTTATTTATTTTATTTGTTTTATTGGGTTGTGTTTTAATTTCTGGGTTGTTACAGAGGGGTCATGGTGGAGATCAAAGATAGGTCTTTTTTCATGATTATTATCACGTACTTCTCATTTACCCATTAATTTGGAGAATACCGAAAACTGATAATCTTTTTTATGATTATTTCTTTTTTGTGTTTTTTCCACAGGAAATTGAAACTTTGTTGTTTCGCAAGATCTAAATTGTGTAAAGGATTCCACGTTTGAGGTGGTAAATTAGGGGCTTTAAAGGACTGCAAAAAAGCCCACCAGCTTTCTTCCATCACAATCATTCTATTTAATCATTCCGGGGCTTCACTAATGGGAAATATTAGGATTAAAATGGTATACAATTATTACCACTAAGTGAAATTTAGGGTTCTAGATTCAGTCATTAAGGATTGAAAGTTGGGGTTCTAGTTTTGGTTCCTGTCACTAGCAATTCTCTCTTGGTAAGCTATTTTTAAATATCATTGTATGCCTTAGCCCTTAGGTAAAGGTTATGGCATGCTTGGCCTTTCAAATGGACTTAATGGTACCCTCTCCATACTTATAAATTAGAACACCACAAGAATCTGAATCTCCCCTAAATGTTAAAGATGGGGTTCTATAGTTCTTTTTTTAATATTTGATTTTAGGAGGGTAGATGAAGGGTTTATTTCGTGGTGCAAGTGGGTAGGTGATGGTTCATTGGTTCTTAGGTTTTAGTAGTGTTGTGGGTGATGGTTCATTGGTTCTTAGGTTTTAGTAATCTTGTTCTCCTCTGTTCCTTTTGGGTACAACTGCAAAAAGTTTTAATTTCACAATAAGTTTGTCATGTGTGATTCCTAGAGGAAAAACCAAATGTAGCTTAAGCCAAGCTTTACCCAAACTCTGTAAAATTTGTGATACAGGTAGCAAAAGCCATCCAAGGCCTACTCCCTGTCCCAGGAGCCAAGGTGCACGACTCAATAAGAAAAGAATTTGAAGAAATGGAGAAAAAGAAGTCAGCCATTGACATCAGAGCTGACACCTTGGTTCGCCGTGAGCTATGGGGCGGGTTGGGATTCCTGGTGGTGCAAACAGTGGCGTTCATGAGGCTCACGTTTTGGGAGCTTACCTGGGATGTGATGGAGCCCATATGCTTCTATTTGACCTCTATGTACTTCATGGCAGGCTACACGTTCTTCCTCAGGACCTCAAAAGAACCTTCCTTTGAAGGTTTCTACCAAGCCCGTTTCAGCTCCAAGCAGAAGCGCCTCATGAAGCTTCACAATTTTGACATTGAAAAGTATAATGAGCTCAGAGCTGCGTGCTCTCCCTCTTCGCCCCCCAAGTTTGATTCGTCCATTGCTCGCCCATTCGACAATTCTCCCTAACTTCATTGATATGGAAGGTAATTGGCCTTATATATATATATGGAAGGTCCTCAGCAATATTCTTATTCACTGACTGCAGAATATAGCAAATAGCTGCCCCCTAAGTGGCAAATTGGGATTTAAAATCCCTCCATTGTTTTTAGGTTATCAGTTATCACCGAAAGCCATAGGAAAGGATCTCTAAGAATGTATGTGCTTACGGTGTGTTAGAATTAGATGCGGCTTTATGTACAACGGATGCAGAGTGTTCTTTCCAATTTTGCTTTATTAAATAACTCAGAATTACATTACCTTTGAGAAACCATCGTTTCAGCTCTGATTCCCGAGTACACTAGGCATGTATTTTAAAGTTAACAGGAAAATAAATAACATGACTTGCTCAGTTGCTTTGATGAAAAACTAGAAACAAAATCAAATTTTGATGTCACCCTGAAGCCAATCTACCAAACAATCAAGCTACTAGTTTCTTTAAAAAATTGGTGTATTTTGTTAAGTTAATTTATTATTGGCACAATTAGAGTTGGCAAAATTGGTGTATTATTATTATTATTAATAACAAAAAGTCGTCTTAATTATTTGAACTCGTGATATTTAGTCAAATTTTTATTGATCATACACTTGACTCAAGTCATTATTCTAAATAATATGATTATCACAATAAAGAATGAATATTACACCGTGAAGAATGAATATTGTATTGATATTCCTTTTGTGCTAGTTTTTCAAAGAAATAAACAAAATTTATATAATAATATAGCTACACTTTTATTATTGATAATTTTATTATGAAGAATAGTTTTTAATATAAAAAATTACGAAAAATACAACTAAGTGAAAAATGATTTACAAAATAGACACCAGATAATAAATTTTCTTCTTAATACAATAATAACACAAGTTAGAAGTTAAAACCCTCCTACAAAATTAATTTTCATTAATGGGGTCATAGTAAAATGGATGAGGAAATGAGATTGTCGGAAATTCGTCATTTATAGAATTAAATCGATGTAAACCAAAAACAAAAAAAAGAATTAAATCAATAAAATCAATACATAAAAAAGGAAATTGATTTTAAAGTGACGAAAAATAATTTTTATTTTTTCAATTCAAAGTCTAACCACACAAGATATCAGCATTTATAGGTTCTAGAAAGTGAGCTTTAAATAATGGTGTATTTTGTTTTTTTAGGGTAGAATACGTTTTACTCGCAATATAGCTTTTTTTTTTTCTCAACCTACTCTCATAAAGTTTTTGTTATTACTTAACCTTCATGTAATTCGGTTTCAATTGAAAACATTACTTTTTCAATTGAATTAATCGAAATTTAACCTCAAGACATTTAAGATCAAACTTCAAGGAGTTAAGGTAAGAATTTTTTATAATGGTAATATTACGTGAAGTGTATGTGCCTTGTATTCTATTTGATTTAATTAAAAAAATGTTTTCTTTAAAACCAAACATCAAAAAAGTTAAGTGGTAAAATGAAAAATTTAGATGAATAAATTGAGAAAAAAGTTATACCTTAAAGAGGTAAAATATATTTGATCCTGGTAACCAAAATATATTCGATCCCATTTTTTTAGGAACATACTACAAACTTAATGAGGAATTGTACCTCCTATGTTTTAAAAAAAGAAGTTTATTGAGGACCGTGATGCCAATTGCCAAATACATTTTGATTAGTGATACTTTTATTCCCTTAATTTACATTTTTATATATAAATTGTTTTCCTTTTCTATATATAAATTCTTAAATAATAACTGGGGAAGGTAGTTCTGGTTCTGGACAGTGGTCACTGAAGTGGACAGCTCACAGCCCTGCTCTTCTTAAGAGCCGTCTCAAGCTTTTGCGGACGCCGTTAGTTACAGCCGCACCTCCAAGGTTGATGTTTGGTCCAACAATATTAGTAAAAAATATTGCTTTATAGAATATCATTTTCAGCCAACTTTTTTTTTGCAATAATTTTTAGACAATTTAGAATGTGTTTAGTTCAGTTTATTTTGTTGAATCAATAATTTTTTTCTTGCCTAACAATATTTTTGATTAGCAACATCATATTTAACTATAAAAATTAAAAGTTGTTGATTAAATTTTATGGCTATCAACAACTTTTTTTTCAAAAGCTAAACGTTGAGTATTTTTTGAAAAAATTATTGAAATTATTTTATACTTTGAAATATAAATATCATTTTATTCTCAATTAAATAAATTTTTTAATCAATCAAATAAATTTTTTAATAATTCTATATTATTTTAATAATTTAATATATAAAATCAATTCTTTTTTATATCATCTAAATGAAACAAATTAATTTAAAATTTCTTTTCAACTAATATATCTAAATATAAAATTAATTCTATTATAATCGATTATATCAAAAAAAATTATATAATAATCAATTATTGAAATGATTAAGTTTTCATAATTATTCCAAACACGCACTTAATGCAAGTCCAACTATCAGCTGCAACAAATTTTTTAATAATTCATTTAAATCATCATTGTACATAATGACAACTTATACGCTAAAAAAGAGTGATCACATTGTTGAAATTTTTAAGTGTGAGTTAGGTATGGGAGAAGAAGTCTCATATTAAAAAAAATGGGCAAAGTAAAAATTATATAAGTGAAAAAAATCTATAGACCTATTTTTATGTGTCAGTTAGGTATGGGAGAAAAAGTCTCATATTAAAAAAAATGAGCAAAGTGAAAATTATATAAGTGAAAAAGATCTATAAACCTAATACGTTAAGATTTTAGGTCAAGATGTGGTGACAAGTCTATTTATATGGTCTTTCACTTAGCCTATTGAATGCAAATCTCTATCGTATTTTGGGTTTTTCCGATCTTATAAGTGATATCAGAATCAATGATTAGATTAGGACAATTAGGACAAGTATTGAGGTGGATTGCGATGGTCGGTGGATCTATGTACCTGACTTTTTGTATCAAAAGTCGTCCTAATGATGTAGAGGTCAGACGACGGTTGTTGGTGGATCTATACGAGAGATTCTTTGTGTCGAAAGTCGTCCCGATGTAGAGGATGTGTTCCATTCTAGATGATAAACTGGAACTTCAAGTGTGAGTTATGTATGGGAAAAGAAATCATACAAACAAATTAATAAGTTAAAAGTTATATAAGTAAAAAGGATACATAAATTTAATATTTTAAAATTTTATCTCCAGATGTGGTGTGAAATCTATTTATATGATCCTTTATTTAGCCTTTTTTGATATTTTAGACTTTTCCAATATCACAGCAGTCCCGAAAAGCTTGCGTTCTCACGTAATATAATTTATAAGGACACAAGTCCATCCATGACCCATTCACACGTTTTTAGTTTTGTTGATTTAAAGGGGCTTAGACCCCTAGGAAAGGAAGAAATTACGTAGAAATACTTTAGGACAAGGATTAAGAATTCCCATTACATTGCGCAGCAATAAACCCCGTTATACATATTTGCTATGAAGTCAGAGCATTGAATTTTTTCTCTGTATTCGGAATTCGGATCGCTTCAGTCGGGTTAATTCCTTATATCCGCAAATTAGGATGATTAAAAGAATAAAAGCTAAAATCAAGGCAATTGACGGATATAGTCACCCCACACACGCACACCAATCTCACGTCCTTCCTTCACTAGTCACTTACCTTTCCCCTTCTTAAATCAAATAAATAAAAATAAAAATACTAGTAAATAAAAACTAATACAGTTATTATTAAGTTTCACATTGATTGAATATATGAGTAAAGAATCATTTATAATGACTTATATAATTTTCTTCTTTGGGTTAGCTTTTAGAATAGAGTTAGGGTTAGTTATTTAAATATAATATCAAAGCTTAATTTAGTTGGGCCACAGGCTACCAACAGATACTTGCTCATGACGTTTTACATTAGTTTTTTTTTTTTTTTTTGAATATATGAGTACCGAGAACAAAAATTATTTATAATGATTTAGACAATCATTTATATATACTCAAACGACGCGCATTTTTTAAGATTTAGATAAAAGAGTGATTTAGCCAAAAAAACCAAGTTATGGAATAGATAGAAGAGAATTTCTTTGGAAAGTGGCCTAGCCTAACACTAGACAATGACGTTTTACATTAGTTGAATATATGAGTAAAAATTTATTTATAATGATTTAGACAATCATTTATATATATATTTTAAGATGGAGTTAGACCAAGTTATTTTAATAATTATCATTATCATTGTCATTATCATTATCATGATATAAAAATAAAAAACTCAAAATAAATGTAAGTAAAATGTATAATTAATGTGTTGTATTTTTTATTTCGATGAATACAAAATATATTTATTCCTATATTTATTTAAGACATTTTGCATTGAAAGAAAATAAAATAGTGTAATAATAATAAAATGTCTTAAATAAATATAGGAATACATATATTTTGTATTCATCGAAATAACAAAAATACAACACATTAATTATAATATAAGCACGCCATTAGCCACATGTTTATAACCTATTGCCATGCTATTTACATTTAACAGAGGCACTATATCTGTAAAAGTATTCTATTATAATGAAAAATAAAAAAAGGTACAAGATACGCATATAATCACCTAAATAATAGTACAAAAATAGTTAAAATAATTTCTTATAAACTAGTTAAATCGTATATATTTTAAATGATATTTTTACAAAATAATATGTAAATAATGTATTAATCTTCAATATTTTTTAGTTAATTACTATAAGATATATTTGTATTATTATTTATTTATATAAAATAGAACAAAAGCTGCGAGTGTATGTATATAAGTAGAGTGTGTGTGCATGCGTAAAGCAAAAGAAAGTGAGGGAAAGAGTAGAGTCGACGTTGGGGTGTGTCGTATACAAGAGAAAAGTTTTATGTACTGCTTAGATTAAGTTTAAATAAAATAAATATTATATAATAAAATATAAATCAAACCTCAGCCGTTAGGATTTAGGAGTCTTGTCGAGACTGGTCTAACTAGGCATGAGTTTGACTCGACGTTGATTGAGTCATTTCTTTAAATTAAATCTAACTCGGTCATGATTTATTAATGATTGGGTTGGAATTGAATAAATTTGCTATTTAGATAAAATGTATTAATTTAAATGTTATATATAGTTAAGTCATAAGATTATTATTCTCATATTATGTAAAATGTATTATTATGTGTTTAGAAATTTTATAATTTATTATCAATTCTAAAAAAAAAAGATTTAAGGTATGATGTAATTAGGGGTGCTTATGGTCCGGCCTAGGTCGAAGCTAATTTAGCTGTGTTGGATTCTTGAAATTAAGTCTTATATAATTTTTGAGTCGACTTCGAGTCATACTTCGAATCGGCCCAATGCGATCTGATGTTATTTATTATATTAAAACTTATAATTTTATAAAATTAGTAACAAATTATAAGACTTCTTGATTTAAATTAATAATTATTTATTAATATAATTTGTTTCAAAATATATACTATAAAACATCTTATAGTTTTTGTTTCAAACTTTTAAAATTTTATGATTTAGCTAAACATAATATTTAAATTTGTAAATTTTATCTAAATGTCAATTTGGCCCGATTGCAATGCAGTCACTACTCGGGCCATGATCAAGTTGGATTTGGGTTTGGGTCTTCAAATTTGGTCCAATGAAAATATCAGGTCGAGTTTAAGTCAAGTTAAATTTGATCCATAAATATTCTTAAATGTAGTATTGAGTCAGGTTGGGCCAACAAGACTATTTCTAATATACACCCTCCTTTAGAGGGTATATGATACACCATGTGATCCAAGTCATTGATTTAATAATAAAAATAATCAATGGCTTGGATCAATTACAGGAAACCTGCTTAGCAAGTTTTCTTTTTTTTATATTTTTTTTTTTATATTTTTTTTTATACTTTTTTTTTTTTTTAAGTTTTATATTTTTTTTTTATAGTTTCCAATCATTTAAAATAATCTAGTTAAAATCGATCGTCTTTTATTTTTTAATAAACGCTATCATCGTCTGATTTAACTAATAAGACATCTTGTAAGATTTTTAGTATGTTGTCAGTTATTGATTAAAAAATAAAAAATTTTTTTAACTATTATTATTTTTAATAGTATTATTTTACAATTTGTAACTTAAAAAAATTGTATAAATCAATCTTTTCCGGCTTGGTGAACAGTAAATTTTCTGGTGTAAATAGTAAAATTTTTGGTATGAATAGTAAATGTTTTGGCATAAACATTATATTTTAAAGCGTAACAAGACATTTTTGGCGTGAACAATTTTTTAATAAACACTTTTACGATATGCAGTATGGTTTGAACAAAAAAAAAGGGAAAATCTTACAGGTAAAGGTCAAGGGTGTATTTTAACTAATAATATTTTACACATCCAAAAAGACATCAAGATTTTTAAGAGCTCAAACATAGACCAATTAACTTTTGATGCGGGTTATTGGAAAAAATAAAAATTGATACAATTTTAACTATTATTATTTTTAAAATCTATTTTATTTATAATATTTTAAAATATAAAATAAGAAGGCAATGCAAAGGATTTCTCGTCATATACGTGGGGTTGTTAATGAGGAGTTGGGAAAGACAATAAGAAAGAGTAAGATTTTTGAGTGTGAATAGTAAAATTTTCGGACATTTCCCCATCCACAACAAAGAATTTTTTGGCAATCAATTCATCATCTATGCATCTTGATTTTTTTATGTGATTTGTTATACTTCTTGAAGAATCGAAGAAAAATATAATTAACATTTTTCCTTTTAAAGTTCGTGAATAATACATTCACCTAAATTTGATACAATACACAATAATTTAATAAGATAAGTCAAGTCAGGAAAAAAAAAGTAAGATAAGTTGCATAGGTTTGAAAATAAATAAAAAAGTTGGATATTCCTGAGTGCACAAAAAAAAAACTCGATAACCCGATCACATATTACAGGGTAAAGGTCAAGAGTCTGTCGGGTCAAACTCGATAAATAACAATGTATCGGGCCAACAATAGCATAACTCAAACTCGATCCAAAAAGACATCAAGTCTATTTTTAAGAGCTCAAACATAGACCAATTAACTTTGGGTCTGTGCGGGTTATTGGACCAAAATAAGTCATGAACACCCTTATTTGGATTTTTTTTAAATAATCATTTTTTAAAAAAATCTATTTCAGTAAAATTCTAATTATAATATTTTAAAAAATTTTATGTTATTATAATTTTAATAAAATGTATAAAAGAAAATATCACAATATTTATTTAAGAAGGCAATGCAAAGGATTTCTCGTCATATACGTGGGGTTGTTAATGAGGAGTTGGGAAAGACAGTAAGAAAGAGTGTAGTGATTAATCATAATTTGGTTAGCTTAATTTTGTTTCTTTAAGTTGGTTTGGGTTTTGAAGAGCTAAACCATCTTAAAAACTTATGATTGACTTCTTTTACACAAAAAATGTATATGTAAAAATTATATTGATTTACACAATTTTGATAATCGATTACTTGTTATAATCGATTATAATTTGGTTAGTTATAATTGATTATAATCAATTCATTTTTATGTTTAGAAACCATCTTCTAAACTTGTCGATTATTGTTATAATCGATTATAATTTTATTTTATGCTAATTTTAAGCTAATAATTCATTTGGATGATATAAAAAAATTATTAAATGATATTAAAAAAAAAATTACTATTTTATGTATTAAATTACTAACTTATGATTATTAGCTAAAAAAATTTTATTTTATATTGAATTTTGTGTAAAAAATAGGTATATAATCACAAAATAACTTAATTCAAAAAAATTATTTGATTGAGGACAAAATAGTATTTAATATCAAAGTGTAAAAATAATTTATAAGTTTCAATCTTTAACTTATGATTATTAACTGAAAAAAATTTTTTTTATTTTTTTTATTGAATTTTGTGTAAAAGTTTTTTTAAAAAATAATCTTTTACCCAAACATA
Source organism: Ormosia semicastrata (assembly GCA_029884595.1). Taxonomy (NCBI): domain Eukaryota; kingdom Viridiplantae; phylum Streptophyta; class Magnoliopsida; order Fabales; family Fabaceae; genus Ormosia; species Ormosia semicastrata. The sequence goes on from JAQQTO010000037.1 coordinate 12,940,119, forward strand.
ATAATTATTTCACAAAATAACTTAATCCTCCAAAAATAACTGTTTAGAAAAAATTTAATCTTTCCCAAACATGCTCTAAGTAGCAATTGTATTGTCAAAGCCAGTTAACATAGCACTATATAATTCTGATTTGGTGGAAAAGTTTCACCAGTCTGACTTCCAAGTTCTAACCTCGCTTGATTTTAATGTTTCCTCCTCCAACCCGTACAAGTGTCCAACTCATCTATGGACTCGAATGTCAACCTTTTTTCATGTCTTGGGCTTGTAGAGACAGATAGATCATGGATTGCCCCTGAAAAGTCCAGCCTTTTTTAATTATATTATTAATCCCGATTTCAAGCATCATCTCAAGGCTGATTACCAATATTTTTTAATACCTAGGCCCAAAAGTTCAAAACATATAGTTTCACCCTGTAATAAAAATCCAGTGAAAGAAATTGTGTCCAAATTGATCATTTAACATGAACGATTGACCCTCAAATAGCTTGTAAAATGGGTCTTCACTATTGCATTGATCGCAAGTGGTAAGTGGATAACATTGTCAGCTACTGATCATTCAACCTACATCGTGTTTATACTCTAAAAAAAAAAGAAAAAAAAAGTCCTTTATACGTGGCGCATCCTTTACAAAATCGTGTCATTCATATTGGAAAATTCTAGGCGTGAGACACTAGTATCGTTGGCATATATTTTTATGTAAATTGCACTACATAAACTGACACAATTTATGTGAATTACTAAGGAAAAAGAAACAGGACAGTAGTGCAGTAGGATCAGGGTCCTCTCAGCCCTCAAAATTTTATTTTTTCTATTATAAAATATCAAGACAAATATGAGTTAGAAAGTTTCAGACATCAAATTATAATATGGACCACCTGAAGTTCCTTTTTGGACTGCAGGTGATCCGGTTCCAGTGCGGTAATACGGTATGTTTTAAAATTATTGTACTTTGACATAATAAATTTAAAAAAAAGACATCATTGGAATTAAAAATCGCTGGGTAATTAAATGCAGAAAACATGTTAAACGGTAGGACGTGAACTACGATACCTACCCAGGGAGGTAGGGAAACTTTTTCAAATGAGAGGAAGCCTCATCCGCTTGAGTCAGCTAGATGGCCATAGCCTATAGTGATACTGGCCAAGTTGCCATTTTTTTTTATGACTCATGGTAATTTTTGAAGTAAAAATTTCATACCAGCATGCAGCAACCACCATAAATCACCACCTCCTATCACTTTTTTTTTTGTGGGGGGGGGGGGGGTAGGACACCACGAATCTAATATGATCAGATTGCAATTTTAGTTAATAGTAGCGCGAAATGAGTTAATTAGGATTGAGAAGGTTTTGGTTTGTAATAGAGATCAATGATTATATAACTTACATTATTTATCATAATCAATACTCAAAAAAATTCTAACTTCCTATAAAAATTGCCTTTTATATACCTGCATCGCATGCTTTTAGTTTTCACAGAAGTGAAGATGGTACGCACCAGCAAAGTTTTGGACCCCAAATTGCATCAGAGATACACACACACACACACACCTTGCCTTACGCACCACTCACCTAACCAGCTTCAGCTTGTTGCTTTAATTGGACTTCAATTTGTGCGTATCTGCTTCCTTTCCTGCGCTTAAGACAGAGCAGGAATGAGCGCTGTTCTTCTCACCCTGATCACCAATACCCTTAAGCTTCCTCCTTTTGCCCAGATACATTCTTACATAAAAGTTGAGAAAGAAAAACAAAATAGCACCGTTGAGCACAGAGTTGAAGACCCAAGCGCCAATCCCGTTGCACCCACCTTTGAAGAAATGCAGCAACAGCACCCCAACATGGCACACCAAGTTGCAACCCAACAACACAATCTGGCAATTCAACACAAAGGGAAAACACGCGCTGCGCAACCCTATGGCGGTCCAGAACCTGTAACCGTACATGACGGAGTACGCCAAAGTGGTCAAGAGAATCGCGAGGACTTGGAACGATTGCGAGAACTCCAACCACAGGAAGGACATGAAGGTGGAGATGGAGTGGTTGAAGAGCTGAAAGAACGCCACCTTACGACGTCGTAGGATGATGAAAACGGTCCTCAACATGTGAACGAAACGCGACAAGTAGAAAACGTAGGACCAGAAGAAGACACGACCAGAGGGGCGAGTGCCAAGTGGGAAACATAGGAGCCATTGAAATGGGGTCTTGGAGCGGCGCCAAAACCAGCCCGTCTCTCGGATCTCGGCGGCGGCGGAGAGCAATATTCCGGTGAAGATGGTGACAGAGATGAGGGACATGGAGAGGCTATGAAGTGCGGGTAAGGGTCCGAGAGGGATGGGTCGGGCGCGGCGAAGGAGTAAAGACAATAATAAGTGGAGAAAAAGAGATGCGAGGATGTAAAGGACAATGGAGGTGAAGAGGAAGGACCAGGTGGAGCCCCAGCATTGGGTGTGGCTCCATCGGAACCCAACGATGGCAGGGTGCTCCGAGAGGTAGAAGTTGAGGGTTTGGATCACCGTCGGCGCCTTACCCATAACCATGGTGGTGACGCCGGACGGTGAGGTAGAAATCCCGGAGAATATGCTCCTCTTTGCGTTCCCACATTCATTTTTCTTTTTTTGGGGATTTATTATTTATTTTATTTTCAGTCGGCGATCGCTTAAGAGAGAGAGAGAGAGGGGGGGTGGGAAGAGAGGATAATACAGGACATTAAATTTGTGGGCAACATAGGGCTGGCAGAGTTCGTACGTGGCGAAATATGATTGTCCTGGCAATACGGACAGGTATTTTATAGGTTTCGCTAAAAAACGCATTCGTTAAGAAAATTAAAATAAGAATTATTTAATAAATTATAAATTAAAAATGTTTTATTTTTTAAAAAAATTTACCCTGATTTTGTAATAAGTGCGGTTAGATATTTGTTAAAATTTTTTTATTTTACTAAAAAAGTATATACTATATTTTAAATTTTGTTGTGAAATACAATTATATTATTTTTACACTTAATTCATATATCACTGTTTATATCTATCAGTTTTAGGAAAAAGTTCAAATCAATTTTTTTTTTCTCTTTCTTCTTTTATTTAAATGTTTTCATATAAAAAAAGTATGAGTTTGGAGATAGAAATAACAGAATTGTTGGGAATAATAGGATTTGCAGCTGCATACTGAACAAAAGTATTTGCGCCCGACCTCTTGAGCGTTGACTTGTTGCCCTTTTTTTATTTTTAGTTTATGACTAGAATACTCTCACAAGCTTTTTATTTTTATTTTGACATTATTGTGATTAATAGGTCTTTCAACAATTGCGTTTTTCCAGGTTTAAATTTTGTTTGGGAGCAGCACTCACCCTTGTTGCCTTTTCTATTACCATCAACGTCGTAATAATTTTTTTATAACATTATAATAATGTGTTATAAAGTAAATGTGGAGAAAAGTGTTATAGAACGACTTTTAACTTTATTATAATAATTAATTAAGAATTTTAACTTTAAAATTTATTAATTAAAAACTTAAATTTTGTTATAGTTAAAAATTAAAAATCTCATTTTTAATAAAAAATATTTTAATAATATTTATCAATTGTAAAAAATTAAGATATATATATATATATATATATATATCATGTATGTTGTTTATATTATAAATTATTTTCATTTATCAGATTAGATATTTTATCTTTTCAACATCTTTTATTAATAAATATATATTTTTAAAAAAGCTAAGATTCTTAATTACTATCAATAAAAGTTCAGTTCTTGAGTAGATTAATTATAAAAAGTTTAGGCCTTCAAATATTAGTTTACTCTAATCCTGTGCTATGCACCGTAGAAAAATTATGAATTACTATCGATCTGACTAAATTGACTAAACTGAATCAAGTTTCCGTTTGGTAGGTATGATTTTAATAAATTAAGAGAGTTAAAGTAAATTATGTATATGTTGTACACATAATATTATTATGTGAAAATTTATATATTTTATGTATTATTTTAACTTCTTGTTCCATAATTTTGTTTTATATTATTGAATTATTATACTCATTTTTAATTATTCGTTTAACTTATTAATTGTTTATATTATCAATAAAAGTATTTGAGATTAAATTATAATTATTAGTTAAATTTGAGACCGCTCATCCTCTGAAATGACTGAGACTCTCGCTTTCTCAGCATCACGCCATCAAACGCCACCGCCGAAACTGTCAGACAAAGGCGGCGGAGACAATGACACCAACAGCAAACCAGTTTCCTTTAGGGACAAACTAATGGGGAACAAGAAAACGGCACCACTGAAAGAGAGGACAGACTTGATCTCACAAGGATTAGTCAAGATTGATCATGTAGAAGGAAATAGACTCCTCCCCAAAGTCCACATCGACGAGAGCATGTTTGACGATCTTTGTGGCCCGTGGAAGGAGGCGCTCATTGTTAAGTTGCTGGGGAAGTCTATAGGATTCAGGACCATGCACAACAAATTTTCTCACGCATGGAAGTTAGTGGGGGGTTTCGATTTGATGGATGTCGACAACGGATTTTATATGGTCAAGTTCGATCTCACAGAAGACAGGGAGAGAGTGATAGGGGGGACCATGGATGATCTTTGATCATTACCTAGCAGTGTCTACTTGGAGCCCAGATTTTGTAGCCTCGACTGCCAAGATTGAGAAGACTATGGTGTGGGTTAGATTTCCAGGCATGAACCTTGTGTACTATGATGAAAACCTGCTCCTAGCCATGGCATCCGCAGTTGGCAAACCCATTAAGGTGGATCAGCGTACACTCTCTGTGGATAGGGGAAGGTTTGCTCGAGTCTGTGTAGAAATTGACTTGAACCAACCGGTCGTGGCTCAGATATGGGTGTGAGGTACATGGCATAAAATAGCGTATGAAGGATTACACATTATCTGTAGCAAATGTGGCTGTTACGGCCATGTTATGAGGAATTGTACCATCCCGGTGCCGACGCCGGTGTCTACTATGGTAGAAACAAACGGGAATGACGAGAGACGAAACGAAAATAACAACATTGCGAATAATCAGCAGAATCCCGCAGTAACAGCTAGCAATCAAGAGAGTGCAACAAAACCGAATCAAATTCATGGTGATTGGATTAAAGTTGCTAAGAAAAGGCAACCGAATAAAGGAGGGTCCGTTAAAAAGGAAAGTAATAAAGGAGGCGCACCTTATTTCATGGGAAATAGATTTGACTTTTTGTCTAAGGAAAATAATGGAAAAATCAAGAAGAATGTTACGGGATTATCTAATAAAAGCAATGATGACCAGCCTATCATTGGTGGATCTCAATTACCACAAAAAACATGGCATAAGAAAAGGCCCAGAATCATGAATGTTGGGCCGTAATTTATGATTGGCACCTTGCCATAGAAAACAACTCCATCTAAGCTTGCGTCGAAGTCTAATAATAATGGAAATAACGGGTTTGAGGTTGGTAAAGCAAAAGAAATCAACGGTGGCCCCCGTATTTATGATATAGGAGGTGGAGCCAAGTCAACGGTTAACATGGCTCATGTGTTAGGTAATAGATATCAATTTGTGCATGATGCGACCGACATAGAAAGCATCCCAGATTCCCAACTAAATATTCCTGCGGGATTAGGAGAACCGGGTGGGGTTAACACACTGGCAGAGGATGACGACCACACATGTGATAAGCCTGGGGGAAACCATGCTCACTGCTTGGAAGACCAACACCAAGCTACCGCTGTGCATGATGTTGATATGGTTATGGAAGCAACGTAGCCTTTAGTTGCTATATTTTATCCTTCTCAATTAGTGTTTGATGGATTTTGACAAACTTACAATTTTGAGTTGGAACATTAGAGGTGCCCTCAATGGTGTGGGTCGTCGACATGCACGTGAATTGGTCCGAAATCATCAACCTATGCTTATCTGTTTGATGGAGACCCATTGCCCTTTCTCTAGGGTCTCTACCTTCTGGGGTAGCTTGGGTTATGATGTGTGTGCTATCTCTGAGGCTGCAGGCCATGCTGGAGGCATTTGGGTGCTTAAGAGTAGAGGTTGTGTGTATGATATTTCAGTGGTAGACGTCTATTTCCAACCAGTCTCTATTTCTGTTAGACAGGATAACAAGATGTGGTTTTGCTCCGCTATTTATGCTAGTCCTCAGCTAGTTAACAGAGAACAATTATAGAGTTATCTCATTGCTCTTCGTGCAGAGATCACTAGCCCATGGTTATTGTTGGGTGATTTTAATGAGGTGCTGCTTCCGTCTGAAGTAAAAGGAGGTGTTTTTCCTGTTAACCAAGCAGAGAAATTTGCCTCAATGATGGAGGGATGTAGGCTTTTGGACCTGGGTGCCATCGGAAGTAGCTTCATTTGGCTCAAGAAAGAAAAGAGTATTCTAAAAGTGGCTAAGAGGCTGGATAGAGCCCTTGGTGATTGCGAGTGGCGTAACCTTTTTCCTGAAGCGTATGTTGAGAATTTGGTTCGTCGTTATTCTGATCATCGACCTATTCTGCTAAAAGGGACAGGTTTCATCCCGCCAAGGTATACTAGACTGTTTCGTTTCCAAGCAGCTTGGTTGACCCATAGAGACTTCCCTGAAGTGGTGTGTAAGGCATGGGAGAAAGGTGCTCATGATCTCACTACTAGCCTCCACCATGTGCGCCTAGATGCTACTGTTTTCAATGAAGAGATCTTTGGTAACATATTCAGGCGGAAACAACAAATTGAGAAACAACTGAAGAAGATTCAACGCAGGTTGGAGGTTGTGGACTCTGCAAGACTTATTATGAGCGAGGTGTCCCTTCAAAAGCAATATAACGATGTCCTCAAACAGGAAGAGATACTCTGGTACCAGAAGTCGAGAGAAAATTGGGTCAAGCTAGGAGATCGCAACACTAAATTTTTCTATACTCAAACCGTGGTGAGGCGGAAGCGTAACAAAATCCAAGGACTTTTCCTTGAGAATGGCCAATGGAGTACGGATGATGTAACCTTGCAAGCGGAGGCCACAACATGTTTTCAGCACCTTTTTGAGGTTGATCCATCCACTACTCCAGATACCTTTAACGTGCCTCTTGTCCCTTGTTTGAATGTTCTTTGCAGGGATACTCTAATGGCACCAGTTTTCAAGGAAGAAGTTAGACAAGCAGTCTTCAATATGAAGTCTTATAAGGCGCCAGGGCCCGATGGTTTCCAACCTATTTTCTTTAAGCACTTCTGGGGAATAGTTGGTGATGATTTATGGCACCTGGTGCAAACCGCTTTCTCTATCGATTGTATTGAAGAGTCGATAGCAGAGACCCTCCTAGTCCTCATCCCTAAAGAAAATAATCCCTAGAGACTGAAAAACTTTAGGCCCATTAGTCTGTGTAACGTTATCTTTAAAGTGGTGACAAAAGTGTTGGTGAACAGGTTAAGGGCCTTTCTTGATGATCTAATAAGCCCTCTTCAGAGCAGCTTCATTCCTATGAGGGGAACTAAAGATAATGCAATTTTAGCTCAGGAGGTTGTACACTACATGCACCAATCTTGGGCAAAAAAAGGTTCCATTGCTTTTAAGATAGACTTGGAAAAGGCATATGATAGGCTAAATTAGCAGTTTCTGGAATTGACACTTCAAGATTTTGGCTTTCCTCCTACCATAATATCCCTTATCATGAGTTGTGTGAAATCCAGTAACTTGGCTGTTTTGTGGAATGGTGCGAGAACTAATCATTTCAAGCCTACTAGGGGGCTCTGCCAGGGTGACCCCTTATCTCCCTATCTGTTCGTGTTGTGTATGGAGAAACTCTCTCTTAGTATTCAGCATAAGGTTAATACAGGTACTTGGAGGCCAATTCAGGTATCTAAAGGGGGCCCCTCCCTTTCTCACGTTCTTTTTGCTGATGATGTTCTCCTTTTTTGTGAAGCTAGCACCAACCAGGTTCAGATGGTCATGGATACTCTAGATGATTTTTGCAAAGCATCTGGATTGAAAATGAATACTTTGAAGTCTAAAGTAATGTGCTCTAAGATGGTGCAAGGGAATAGAAAGCGGGAGCTCAAGGAGATCTCTTCCATTAAATTTGTGGCCGATTTGGGTCATTATCTTGGCTTTCCCTTGATCCAGGGACAAGTTTCTAGAAAAGTGTATAATGATATTCTTGATAAAGTCCATAAAAAGCTAGCATCTTGGGAGGGAAACCTTTTGAATAAAGCTGGGCGGGCTTGTCTAGTTAAATCTGTCACTACGGCTATCCTAGTCTATACAATGCAACTTCATTACCTTCCTAATTATGTTTGCAATCGGTTGGATAAAATGGCTAGAAGTTTCCTTTGGGGAGGGGATGGTACGTCTCGGACTTGGAACCATGTTAATTGGAGTTCTATTACCACACCTAAGCGATTTGGTGGTCTCGGTGTCAGAGATGCAAGACTCACTAATCTTTCACTTCTTGGCAAGTTATTGTGGAACATGATTCATGACCATGCAAAATTGTGGGTCTAGGTCCTATCCCATAAATACTTGGGAGAAAAATCAGTGTGGATTTCCAAGAGGTCTCATGCCTCAATTACTTGGAAAGGAATTCAACGGGCCATTACCACTTTCTCAGAGGGTTACTGCTATAGACTTGGAGATGGTGAAACATCATTCTGGTATAAGGATTGGAAGCAACTAGGCCCTCTTTGCTACCTCGTTCCTTTTGTGCACATTAGTGATACAATGACTCGGCTGCGTGATGTGTGTCAAGCGGGCTCTTGGACCTTGCATGCGTTAGCAACCAGCTTGCCCCACGAGGTTAAAGCTTTGATTCTACAAAAGCCACCTCCCACAACTTTAGACACGAGACTCAGTGACACTTGGACCTGGCAACATGAAAAACGCGGAACCTATAGTTGCTCCAGCGGTTACCACTGGCTTCTCCAACGTAACAGAAATTGGGATAATAATAAGAATTTCAATTGGATTTGGCGACTTCAGGCTCCAGCAAAAATTCAACATTTCATTTGGCTTTGCTCTCACAATGCTCTTCCTACAAATGCCCGTCGGCATCATTGCAACATGGTGGCTTTCCCAAACTGCACACGTTGCTCTTTCCCCTCGGAAGACCTCTTACACTTGTGCGAGTGTCCGCACTCTAAGGAACTTTGGCTTAGACTGGGTATGGGTCATCACACTGACTTCTTCTCTCAGTCTGATGTTTCAGTTTGGATTCATGATATGGCTTGTGGTATTGCTGCTCCTCTTTTCGTTGCGGGTCTGTGGCATGCTTGGTGTTGGCGTAATAACATGATTTTTGAAGATAACCCTTGGCTGATTCATGAGGTGGTCAGGAAGAGTTATGCGTCTCATGATGAGTTCATCACGGACTACCCAAACAAGCTGATCGATTCCTCCTCATTGAGACTCATAGCAAAATGGATACCTCCCCCTGAAGGTGTCACTAAGCTTAATACAGATGGTAGTTTCTTGGAGGGTAGTGCTCGGTTGGGCGCTGGTGGTGTTCTCCGTGATCATACCGGTAATTGGTTAGCGGGGGTCTCTTATTCCGAACCTGGAGGAGATATGCTGGCAGCTGAATTACGTGATATTCAAATGGGCCTTACATTATGTCATGACCTTGGCTATAAGGATGTCATTTGTGAGAGTGATTGTTTGGAAGCTGTGGAACTTATTCGTGTAACTGACAGACATGCTTTCCACCAACACGCCTCAGTCCAGTTGAGCATCTCCAAAGCTTTACCTAGAGATGGCAATGTCACCTTGGTGCATGTCTTTCGTGAGCAAAACCGTTGTGCCGACCTCATGGCTAAAGAGGGTGCTTCTGCTCTACTACTTGGTTACAGCCTCCTCCTGGCATGGAGCCCTTGATCCTGCTTGATAAGCTGGGCACCTAGTTCTTTTTTTGTTTTTCTCCTTTTTGCTTGTTTCTTCTGTAACCTCACCAAAAAGAAAAGTTAAATTTGAAATATTAATAATATTTTATTTGAAACTAAATCATGATCTGTTGTTTTACTTGATTTAAGGTCTTACAATTTAATTTCACTTTTAAAAGTCATAAATCGTGTACCAGTATTATTTTTTTTAATCTGGAATCGTGAAACAGTATTTAGTTCAATATTGCCTCTCAAATAACATTATGATTGAATTTATTACACGCTACATTGGCAATATATAAGGGCCACAAATTGAAAAGAAAAATAAAACAAGTGTCACACAACGTGAAACACGTAATCAACGGAATTCAGGTGAATGTCGCATCATCGTGCAAAAAGTTATTTAAAATTGCTATCCAGTTATACTTAAAAAAAAAAAATCATCTTCGATGTTTAAGTGAGAGATTATTAAATTTTTAAATCTTAAAAAATGTATTTATTTTTAACATCCCAAATACGTCACTTTATAAGACGTTGTAACTGCATATAATTGTAGTTTTTGGCCTTTGTATTTTGTGTATATATCTACATCGTATTTATATATGAGTAAACTATTATAAAAGAGTCGTGTTTAAATAATGAATTTTAGTTTAATCTTACTTGTAAAAAGTTGTAAACTTCTCTCAAAATAATATTCTAAGTCAGTTTATATGTGCTTATTATGTAGCATGAGGAGGATTATTAGTTAATATGTATTATCTTACGTGAATAAAGTATAATATACGTCAACAATAAGAAGTATGCATAAAAGTATTTGTCTTAAAGAAAACCTTTAATTTTTATTTTATTTTTGGATTTGAAAAAGTGCAAATTTTTAAGAAATAGAATATTATGATATATTGAAAATCTCTTATGATAATCATTTGCATTTGAAACGTATTTTAATACTCGAAAGTTAGATAAGATGACTTTTGCATAAAAATTATATCCCCATAATTTTTATGAAATACAAGATGTTCATTAAATGATAAAAAGAATAAATTAATTTACATTTCTGTAACTCTAGATATTTTAAGAAATATATGTACAATCTTTTGGAATATATGTACATTCTCTTACCGATTAGACAAAGTAATTGAAGTGAAATTAGATAAAATAATTGAAATCTCATTCATATATATGGATGGGATAAACAAAAAAAAATTAAAATAAAAATTCATTGAGATTCTACAATTTGAACATACTTATTTTGGATGAGCCAAGCCAGGATGAACTTAAAACTGTTCAAATCTAATTTTAAAGTATTTAGATTTTAATCCAATTGTCTATGCAATTATTAGATGTGAAGTGTTGAGTAATGTATTACGCCAAAAATGTAGAATAACTTCTCGTTACCTTTAAGCCTAGTGATGGTCTTAAAATAAAATATAACTGTCAACTTTTGCTTGGATAATCGCTATTAAATATAGATATTACAACTTATAATTTGTTAGTTAGTTAACAAGTTGCAAGTGGGTATGATGGTTAGTTTACAGTTACAGACTTACTGCTAGTTAAGTTGGCATCAAGCACTACTAGTGCATTGTCTATAAATTAATACCTTCAGGGACGGATTTAAGGCAGCGACTGGCGAGCATGGCCCTGACCGCTACCTGTCAATTTTTTTTTAATAAATACATATAGTCTCTAATTTTTTACAAGATAAATATAGATGTATTACACTTTGACCATATAATTTTAATTTTAATTTTTATTCTTTTTAACTTCTATATAATACATTCACCAATTTCTCTAAATTTGAGTTTCACTTTTTTCCTTTTTAAAATCTATATACATAAAAATTTTATTTTACTTATGAGTCATGATATAGAAGATACTCATTATAGTAATACATTTAATGTCTAATATTTGTTTCATAATTCATTTTTTCGCTTTTTTTTTAAAGCTTCATATATAATGAAACTATTTAATAAAACTAAAAATTTCATTCTTTTTATGTCACTATGACATTAAGATGTAATTATTTTAATAAATATAAGAGGCAAATATAATATTGACAAAGTAACCTAAATTTATATCATTAGGTTAATTTAAAAAATTTAATTAATAAATATAATACACTTGTTAAGAATCTCATTAAAAGAGGAAAAAAAATTGTTGCTACATAAAAGAACAAAATAGCTGGAATTAGCATGTAAAATACAAATTTCACTACCTCAAATCTTTTATTAGTACATACTATAATATACATTTAATAATGAGATCTATACTTTTGACCCCTTCACTAAACTTTTTTTATTACCTTCATAAGTTAATTCAATGATCACCTTTCAATTTTCTCATAAAAATTCATTTTTAATATGGTATAAGGAGACTATAATCTTTGTTGCAACTCTACATCTTCTTATTCTTAGTTGATCATCATCATCTATATTCAGCCATAGAAGATTCTTCCAGCCTATACTCTTTTATCATTCGGATGGTCAAGGATTGGTTCTGGTGTCTCAAGCTTTGACCGGAGACAACTATAATTCTTGGAGTTGCTCGATGAAAATAGGATGAAAATGGGCTCTCAATAATAATGTCAAAAGGGGCAGAAAATTTGTCACTTTAAGCATCTATTCCAATTCAAATTATTCACATATGTTAATTAATGTTTTATATAGGCTTAAAAGAAGAAAATCGAAATGATCAAATACAATACATTGCTCCTGTCTAAATAATAATAATGTGTTACTACAACAGTTGTTATGGACATTTTTTATACTAAAAAAAATTGTGCATATAGCGTGTCCTGATGGCGACGAGATCAGGGTAAGTTGTTCATACAATGCCCTATAGACACATTTCTTCTCTGATCGCAATCAGAGTTTTCAGCCCACTAGTTAAAAAAATAGGTCCACGAGGACCACCACTGAGGTACTGGTGGCATTTATTTGGGAGGGCAAAGGAGTTTACAAACTTCGCCTGTTTAATTGTCCATAGACGTGGTGTGAACGCATGTCGGCAATTTGTGTCATCCTTGGACCTTGGTTAATGGGGCGTGCATGAACCATCACATTTCATTAAGATAATGACTATCCTGTCAAATTTCGTTTACAAGATGATAAAAAAATAAATAAATAGGAAGCACAGATTCAGATATGAGATATGCATATAATACAATACAAATACGATAATATAATAAAAAATATAAAAAAATTAAAAGATATATAAACAAAAATATTTAAAAATATCAAAATATTCAATACGATACGTATCACATATTAGCATGGAGATCATTTTAAAATATCAATACTATGTAGAAATGATACTTATTTTTGTATGTTCGATCCTTACAATTCTCTCCATCTTATTTTCCTTATCTTATTCCCCTCAACCCCACCCTCAAGTCTCTTTAACGTGGCCACTTAAGAGCCTCACTCAGTAGTCCTCTGTTAGGCCCATAAGGTGTGTCTTTACTCTCTCTTTAAAAAAAAAAAGATTGATTGAAGAAACATAAGATAATTTATTGGGGTAGGGGTGTGCATGGTCCGATCTAGTCTGACTCGAAGTTAATTTAGTCAGGTTAAGTTCTTAAAATTAGGCCTGGTGTAATTTTTAAATCAGGCTCAGGTCATGCTTTGAGTTGGTTCAACCCCGTCCGATGTTATCTAATATATTAAAACATAATTTTATAAAAATTAGTAACAAATTATAATTTTTTGTTGACTTAAATTAATACATTTTGTATTGATATAATTTGTTTTAAAATACATTTTGTAAAACATTCCTTAATTTTTGTTTCATACTTTTAAAATTTTATGACTTAATTATACATAATTTTTAAATTTATAAAGTTTATCTAAATATCAAGTTGGCTCAAATTCGACCTAATAACTAATCAAGTCATGATTGAATCAATTATGAATCCTAAAATTTAGTCATATAAAAATATCAAGTTAGATTTGGATCAAGTTAAACTCAATCCGACCCAATCCATAAACAACCCTAAACATCAATGAAGTGGCTAGTGCGAGTGGCAGGTATTTTCTTAATGGCCTCATCTAATGTTGATTGGTTATTTAATAATAATAATAATAATAATAATAATAATAATAATAATAATAATAATAAGAAAAATAGTATAAAGTCATTCTTAACTTTTATTCTTTTACAAATCACTACTATAAACTTAAAAATATTCTTAATTAATCTTTAATTAATAACCTAATAAATCCTTCGTTAACTATCCTGTTAAATTACTAATGGAGATATCATTTGATATCATCCTACATATCCAAATTCATTAAATCTCGATTGTTGATTTTTTATTTATTAAAATATTATTTTTTAATTATATTTTACTCTTAACCAATTAAATAAAAAAAACTAAATTATTTTAAAACAAAATACGAGTTGGATAAAAAAATACAATTTAAAAAAATAGTGGCACAAATGCTAAGTCAGAATAACCTCATTTTTTTTGTTTTAAAATAATTTAGTTTTTCTATTTAACTTATTAAGAGTAAAATATAATTAAAAAATGAGATTTCAATAAATAAAAAAATCAATAGTTCAAATTTAATAAGTTTGGATAAATAAGATGATGTCACGTGGTACCTCTATTAGTGATTTAACATATAGTTAATAGAAAGATGTATTAAGTAATTAGTTAAAATTTAGAGATTAATTAATTTTTTTTAAATTTATGGTGATAATTTATAAAAGAGTAAAAATTCAAGATGACTCTATACTTTTTTTTCATAAGGAAAATGTTTGTCTTACACTCGTTTTTAAGGGTGTAAGACTATTCATACCTTTTTAAACAGATATGATTGAGCAAAAAAGTGATAAAAAAGTATATATAATAAATAATATTAAATGAAGTATAAAAAGATGTGTATATATCTTGTTTGATGTAAGAATATCATTATTATTTTCATAATAATATCACTAATTTGTCAAGATGCGTAACTCAATGGCTAACTCTTACATGAGAATCGATAATTTGATGTGATTTTTCATGTAATAAAATTATATAAAAGAGAGATAAACATTAAAAAAATTATTAATGAATTCAATCAAAACTTGTAATTTTTCTTTTATATTCTTTATATTTATCTCTCCTTTTAACATAATTTTGTCATATAAAAATTGTGAGAAGATTCACTCTTCTTTTGCTTGTATTGCAAATAGCATGCAATTCCTGGTACAACAGGATATTGCAAGTTGGTAGTCTATGAGTGTGTTTGAGAGAGTTGAAAAAAATAGATTATGTTGATAATCGATTATATGTATAATTGATTATTGTAAAAATTAATTATAATCAGAATCTGTTTTTATTTGAGTATGTTTACTGAAAAGTGATTTTAAGATAATCTATGTCGTTTGGATAGTACGAAAAAAATTATTTTTACATAGTACAATAACAACAACAACAACCAAGCATTTTCCCACTAAGTAGGATCAGTTACATGAATCAAACGACGCCATTGTGCCCTACCATAAACTAAGTTTTCAGATATGTTATTCACATCTAAATCTTTTTTAATCGTTTCACCTATAGTCTTTCTTGGTCTTCCTCTACTTCTAGCTATTGGGCTATTATCTACCTAATCTACTCTTCTTACAGGGGCTTCTAAGGGTCTTCTCCTTACATGTTCAGACCACCTAAGGCGAGATTCTCCCATCTTTTCCACAATAGGTGCTACCCCTACTTTCTCTCTAATGCATTCATTCCTAATTCTATATTGTCTTGTATGACCACACATCCAACGCAATATCCTCATCTCCGTAACACTGATCTTATGCTCTTGTTGGCTTTTTACCACCCAACATTCAGTACCATACAACATCACGGGCCTTATAGTTGTGCGGTAAAATTTACCTTTAAGCTTGAAAGTCACTTTTCTATCACAAATAACTCCTGAAGCACTCCTCTATTTCATCCATCCAGCTTGAATCCTATGGTTTACATATCCCTCTAACTCTCCATCATTTTGTATGATAGATCCAAGGTACCTAAATTGTGTGACTTGTGGTATTGTATGATCTCCAACTTTCACGGCTAAGTTAGTATTAACACGCCTCTTACTGAACTTACATTCCATATACTCCATCTTACTCCTACTTAGACAAATGCCATGTTCTTCCAGAGTTCGTCTCCATAGTTCTAACTTCCCATTTGTTTCCTATCTCGACTCTCCAACTAAGACTATATCATCTGTAAAAAGCATGCATTGTGGCACCGGCTCTTGGATATGTGCCATAAGCACATCCAAGACCAAGGTAAAAAGATATGGACTCAAAGCTGACCCTTGGTGCAATCCTATAGATATAGGGAAATCTTCTGTGGCTCCACCCTGTGTTCTCACACTAGTTTTAGCCCCATCATACATATCTTGGATTGCTCGAATATAGGCGATACGAACTCCTTTCTTCTCCAAAGCCTTCCACAAGACCTCTCTCGGTACCCTATCGTAGGCTTTTTCTAGATAAATGAAAACCATGTGTAGGTCTTTTTGCTTCCTCCGATACCTCTCCATTAATCTTCGTAGAAGATAGATTGCTTCCATGGTTGACCTCTCAGGCATAAAACCAAATTGATTCTCTGAAATATGAGTCTCTTGTCTTAATCTCCGTTCAATTACTCTTTCCCATAACTTCATGGTATGACTCATGAGCTTAATTCCTCCGTAATTTGCAGCTTTTTGTATATCTCCTTATTCTTATAAATAGGGATTAAAGTGCTTCTCCTCCATTCATTTGGCATTTTCTTAGACTTCATTATCTCGTTAAATGACTTTGTGATCCAACTTATACCTTTCTCCTAAGGCACTTCCATACATCAATAGGTATATTATCCGGTCCGACCGCTTTTCCATTATCCATCATCTTCAAAGCTTCTTTTACCTCAAACTCCCTGATTCTACGATAAAAGGTTTTATTTTGGTCCTCCTCTCTAGTGTTTAGAATGTCCGAGTCTCCTAATGTCGCAAGTTCCTCATTAAATAACTTGTGAAAATAACCCTTCCATCGATCCTTAATGTCTTATTCCGTAACCACGACTTTACCCTCTTCATCCTTAATGCATTTCACTTGATCCAAGTCTCTTGTCTCCCTTTCCCTACTTTTAGCAAGCCTGTAGATATTCATTTCTCCGTATTTGGTGTCCAACGATTGATATAACCCGTTGAACGCTTTAGTTTTCGCCGCTCACCGCCTTCTTAGTATCTTTTTTTTAGCTGCCTTATATTTTTTCTAATTTTCATCATTTTTACATACGTGTCAAGCTTTATAACATTCCTTTTTAACTTTAACCTTATCTTGTATACTTGTGTCCTACCACCAAGATTCTTTATCCTTGAGTCCGAAGCATCTTGATTCACCGAGTGTCTCTTTTGCTACCTTTCTAATCCCTTCAGTCATCTCGTCTCACATATCATTAGCACTCCCTTGTACTTTACATATTTCTTCCTCCATAATCCTCATCTGAAAGAGCATTTATTTTTTATAATGTATAAAGTTATTTTATTTATAATATTTGGTAGAGAGCCATTGAGGTCATTATGAAAAATGCTTCTCTCATTAAAATATAGTTAAAAAAATCTATTTAAAAATAATTTTTTTTATGAAAACAGTTCATACTATGAGCTTGTGTTAAAATAATTTTTTTATAAAAATAAAAGCTTTTTTACAAATTAATCTAGATATTCAAACATAACTGATTTTTTATAAAACAAATTTTTTTAAAAAACAACTAAATAAGAAAGAATTAATCTTTCTCAAACAAGCTCTATACCTTTCAAAAGGAGTCCGTTTTACAATACTCCTCACAGTCAACGGAGTTTTCATACTCACTGCGATTGACCTATTACCACCGGTTGCCCCTAATTATTTTATATTGCTGTTTAGTCCTTAATTGTCCCAAACAACTCATCTCCCGGATGGTGTCCTCACCCTTGTTGCACCTTCAGTGGCACATCCCATTACGAAACCCTACTTTATTCAGTTGTTTCCGAATCCAACATAAGGATAGCTTTGTGTATGTGCTTTTCTGCTTGTATTAGCTGCTCAACTAGGGGGATTTGTAATTTGCTTGGCCATTTAAACAAATTTTTATTGCCCATAACTCCAATTCCTTATAATTTAAGTTGGCAAATTTCGGAAACTTATAATACTCCTCACAACAGGCATCTCCATCTCCATGCTACACATAAACACCATGCCCAATGATTAATCGGACTCCAAGGTTCAAGTTTGTTTTAAGCATAAAGGTGGGTGACGCATTTCATCAAATAGGTGGTGGGTGAAGGCATTGACCCAGATCCGATATCTCAAACCCCTTTTCGGATCATTTTTGTTCTTTCAACATGAATGGTAATAATATAATTATTGAATAGGAAATTGAATCAAACCCAGATCTGATAATATAATTATTGAAGAGGAAATTGAAACTCTAAGCTGCATTTATGATTAATTCCTCTCAAAACCATATGTGGATGTTGAAATTATAGTGCTCTAAATAGTGGGATTTAAAAGTGGAGTTTAGAGTGATTATCAATAAATATATACTTGTAAATAATAAAGATTAGAGTTAGTTATTAATATAAAACTTATTAAATAAAACTATATTATTAATAATTAAGAAAGTGACACATAACTAATATGAATAAATATTATATATTTATAATAAAAAATCTTAATCAATTTGTAAACCTGTAACACTAGATGATTTATTAGAATAATTTTTTATATTATTTATGAATCAAAATTAAATTTAACCTTATATATGTTGATTATCTAACGTAATAGTTACTAATTCTCCAATCTCCATATTTACACCCAACACACACATAATTATTTTTAAAATTATTTTATTACTCTATAATGACATTAGATAGATTTGATTGTTGGGAGCATATAATTGAAAAAGTGACTTATTATAAAAATGAGAATAAATCATAATCATTGAATCATTTGTATATGGTCAAGATTAAAATATAAATTTAAGTATTTTTCTAAGTAGTTAAGTGACTTTTAACTAGTTTTAAGTAACTTATAATCATTATAAAAAAAATATAACTTCTAATCTTGATAAGCACCTTATTGCTGTTGCTGTTATTTCATTATTGTTATTATTATTATTCAATGCTAATTACAGTTCTCCGGCCCGGCCCGGATCCAAAGAGCTATTAGAGGCCCAAAACTGCTAGGAAGTGAAAGATGGTTTGGATTGCAAAGTAGCGTCGATCCATTGTTTTGGACGTCAAGGAAACGGGCCAAATTGACATAGGCGTGATAGTGATGTCCATAGAAATAGAGCGATAGAAAGAAAAAAGAAAACACGTAAGCGAGTGGCCAAGAATATCAGAAAAACCTGGAAGCTTCCACAAGGTTTTCGCCTTCGGTGAGAGAGAACCAAATTTAGGGCTTTGCACTGGAATTTACCTTTCCAATCAAAACTTTTCTGTCTTCCATCTCCCCCACGAATTGTCTTTCCCGGTTTCCCTAAACCAAATCGTAAGTTTCTCTCTCACAATTCTATATCAAGTCATGTTCGCTTTATAATTTTCTTTGTTGATGTTCTTAGATGAGATCTCTATCTGTTTCTACTTTTAATTTATTTTTTGTTTTGTTTTTTCCCTGCCACTAATTACCACTTTTAATCGCTAGATTTATCCGTTGTTTACTTAATTGAATGATTGTGGATCTTCGTTTAATTCGCTGATTTTCTCTTTGACGTGATCTTGTCGATGACGATGCGATATTACCTATGGTTGTAGATTTTCGCATTAAATTGTACATCTGAAGAAGATCTGAGGGGTTAGACAAATGGCGAGTAGTGGTTTTGGGGAATCAACAAGAGCGTCTCCTCCGAGCCCATCTTGCTCGGGGAACAGTTCTAACAACGATGCTGGTGATTTTGAATGCAACATTTGCTTCGATTTAGCTCAAGACCCAGTGATCACTTTGTGTGGTCACCTATTCTGTTGGCCGTGCCTGTACAAGTGGCTCCATCATCACTCCCATTCGCAAGAGTGCCCCGTTTGCAAGGCCCTCGTGCAGGAAGAAAAACTGGTTCCCCTTTATGGGAGGGGCAAAACACAGACTGATCCCAGGACCAAATCATATCCTGGAATGGAGATTCCTCACCGTCCTTCCGGGCAGAGGCCCCAAACGGCTCCGCCCCCGCCTCCTCCCGAAGCCAATCCGTTTGGGAATTATGGGTTTGGATTGATGGGTGGATTCATTCCCATGGCAACGGCCAGGATTGGAAACTTCACGCTCTCCACTGCGTTTGGTGGTTTTATCCCATCTCTGCTCAACATTCAATTCCATGGATTTCAAGATGCCACCGTCTATGGGACGACGTCTGGTTACCCCTTTGGGTTTAACACGTTTCATGGAGGGCACATGCGAGGTTTTTCGCAGGTTGGTCAAGTGCAGCGGCAGGAGGACAATGTTTTGAAGAATCTGCTTTTGTTGATTGGTCTACTTGTCCTTCTTACAGTCATTTTTGTTTGGTAAAATCATTTTGCATTCAGCTTGTAATGCTTTTTTGTTTTTTCCCCTTCAAAGGTGTTATTGTGTGTGTAAATATGTTAGCTGACTTCAAGAGGGAGTTGTATGCTTCAGAATGCTTCCTGTTTGGCTCTATCATTTGCCTGTTTCTTTGCCATCTTGTAATAACTTTCTTCTCTGTTATCCCATATTTGATCTTACAAAAAATCGTTGATTCTTTTACGCATTTGGTAGAATGTTTGGTAGCGTCACTGTGCTGTTGCGAGTTCATTAACAGCATAGATTTTGGTATGACCAAATTTATCTCTCATTATTGGAGTGTTATCGTGATTGATCGCAGCAAATTAACAGTATTATTGCCTCCTTTCTTAGGGTGCAGTTTTAGAAAAATAAAGGCTCTAGGATGTCTAAAAGGTTCTAGATGCAGGTATATTTACATAATTTTGCTAGGTCTAATTTGGATTGCATTGGGGACATACAGAAATCATATGGTTAGTTTTATCCGTAGACAAATTCCATTGAAGATCAATATAAATAATTACATAGAAGCCTTAAAGCTGGAGTCAATTTTATCTCTTTTTTGCTCTTTTATTATAGATTTACAGCTGAAAGAGGGTCATAATCTGATTTGGATTTTGAGTTAAAGTCAACTAAATCCGCTTCATAGATTTTCTGTTTCTCTATTGATTTAGTTGTGAATGCTTTTGCTCTTAGAAGTCTGGAAAGATGTAAGGGTTATGATCAGAAATGTGAATGCTTAGAAATCCTTAAACACGTTTGTGATTGTCTAAAGAATTCAAATCCTTAAACACGTTTGTGAATGCTTAAAAATCCTTAAATACGTTTGCCATGAATCACCAGTATATGCGAGGTTCATGACGTTATATATCTACGCAGCTTATGGGTACTCTTTGACACGTTGTAGACATTGCAAATTCAGGGAGGGTCTCTCCGTTCAAATCCAATGTCTAAGAGGGCAGGTGAATATATTATTATTGTTATTTTTTTTTTTGGTGATATCCTAACATCTTTTTGATGTGAAACTAATTTCTTTATGAGTGATGTAGTTAGGATCTTTTCATAAGTGGGATTTTTAGGCCTCAAATATTTGTCCTCTTATGAGACCGCATACAACTGCGGTCAATTCAATGTGGGTGAATATATTATTATTATACTTTTTATACTGTCTTACTTGTGTTGGTGTCTGGTGCTTTCTCTTGGTAGGAAGGTCATTGGTGTACTGTTGTGTAGCCAGATGGCTTGTTAAAATTTTCAGTTACATTTCAATTAAAAAATGACTAAGGACAAATACTACTTATATTCTTATATTAAATAGTATATATATATATATTTTTATATTTTATTTAATACTATTTATTATATATATAATTTTTATTATTATTATTTTACTTAATCATATTTTTAAAAATAATGTAAATAGTATTACACTTTTTTTTTAAAGATGTTAGATAATCATTATTAAAGGACAAACTAGTTGCCACACATGTTCTGGACTTGGAAGCTTAGTACAGTAACTCATCCCGGAATCACTTCACTTCTTTTTTGCGGGGTGTTTTGGTCAAAGTCTTAGTGGATTAAATTGCTGATTTTTCCAGTAAGGTGGTTGTTATGAGAGGGAAGAATGCTTCAGAATTCAGATGGGATGCGAGCGTTGTTATCACCATTTGGGGTTGGTTGCTTAGGATTTGGAATTTTTCTGGCTTTACAGAAAAGCAAATAAAAATGTACATTAAGTTATGCATATTGCATTTTCGTCTTTACATTTTAGTTTCTTATGGATGCGATGAGCACGTCGGAGAATATGCATTGTATTTTTGTTTGTAGGGAATGGCAGAAAGTATGGTATTTTGGGGTCATTTGTTTATTCTTAGTATAAATAGTGGTGGAAATTACTTATATAGGTTTTACCTAAATATGCTTAGGTTTGTTTGCAAAACACCAATCTTAACCTGACATGTTATTTATTATAAATTTTCATTTAAGACTTAGTTTGACATTTTTGTGAAAATATAAAAATTTAGCTTAATCTTAAATTTTATTTAAAAGTATACATTACATGAAGACTTACAAATATGTCAAAAAACTTATATTTTTTAGTTTGCAAATAGTTATAATCTTTAATAAAATTATAATTATAAATATTATATTAATACATAATTAATAAATTATGTAAGCATTACAAACTTTTATTTATTTGAATGTCAATATTCAATATTTAAATATTATAATGGCATCAACTTTTCATTAATAACACCATTGTTTTTTTGTTCATATTAATTATTAATTCAATTTCGATTTTGTGATAGTGGTTAGATAAAACTCTTTTTATAATAACGATTATATGATTTGAACTCTAGTTTATTTTTATTGTGATCAATTACTATTGAGTTTTATTAATGGTATTATAATAAAATAGATGGATGAACTAAATTATTAAAAATCTAAACTTTACGAAATTAATAAAATTATTCTCTAAAAATTTAAATTAATAACAAGTGTACATTTTAAGGACTAAAGACAGTTTTAGTAAAAATATACACTGAAGTAGTGCAAGCCCAAGTAACATATATATTCCTACACTTTGATTGGAGGGCTAAGTTTACCACTACTATTAGCACCCTATCATCATCATTTCTGAATAAGATAATTACATGAATTTTTTATGCTTTATTTATTTTTCTGTTCAGAGGGATCTGAGGTGAGTTTATCAATCTGCAATGTAGGGTAGAGACTTTGAGAAAGACAAGTGGATTTTATAAATCTGTATAAACTTTTTTTTAAAGGAAGTCATTGACCTGACTCAAAGTTCAAATTATTTAATGAATATATATATGCGAAATCATGTGTGTGGTTTCTTTGAACTTGCTGATGGATTAGGACGAAAGAGGCAGAAACGAAACAAGAAAAAATCCAAGGTTCTGGTAGTAATCAACTTAACAAGGTTGAGTAGGAAGCAGGAAGTCAATAATTTTATTTTTAGGATTTTTTTAATAAGTGTTTTAAACATACTTATTAAAGAATTAAAAAAAATCTTTTAACATACTTAGGAAGCAGGAAGTCAATAATTTTATTTTTTTAAATTTTTAACAGATACTTTTAAGATATTTATTAAAAAAAATCTTTTTATTATTAGGAAGTTGAGTCACGATCCTTCCAATTGGAGGGTCTAATTTTTTTTTTACATGTATGTTATAAATAAAATAAAATATAATAAAATATATGTTATAAATAAAATATAATATAATAAAATATATGATATTTTTATACGTAAAAAACTACTACCTTCCAATTTGGAGAGGATCCGGCTCTAGGAAGTTAGTCCAATTGCAATTTATGCCTCGTAATACCAAACCAATCGTACTGGTCTTCCCGAGATCTCCATTGAGGCAAATTAAGTGTAAATACCAGGGAACTCCTTAAATTCTTCCTGTCCTCGGCCGTGTGAATTCATTGACGCAAAAAAAAAAAACAAGAATGGTATTTTTGTATGCACCTAAATATAACACATTAGATTTATATATAAAAATTAAAAAATTAAAAAAATATTATTTTTGTGATGAATATATTTAATGGGATTTATTTTTTGTCTCTATTTTTTTTTTCATATGTAAACCTAACGTGTTAAATTTATGTACATATAAAAAATTTCAAATAACAAAACAAAAGAAAATTAATAAGAGCTGGCGTATTTGTATTGGTTTCCCCCCTAAGCTTTGTCTAACTTCATTATAAAGTCAAATGAGACAGCAGAAGTAGAAGAATAGCAAACAGATCATCCCCGTAACTCTTCCCTGTTGGAGACAGTAAGACGCTATACCTCGCTCAAAGGAGGGCAAATAATGCGTTGTTGATAGGGACGTCAACGGCACGGGCAGAATATCTATTTATGATTTTTATAAATAAATATATTTATAGTAGTTAATAATTTAAAATAAAATTTTAAAATTTATAAAAATAATAAAAATAAAATAAATTTTAATATAGCATATTATAATTTTATTTAATAATTTAAGATTTTTATAAATTAAAAGAATATTATAAATAATAAATTTAATTTAATTATATTTTATAATAATTAATTTGTATAAATAATATATATATTTTTAATAAATTTTATTATTATAGACTCATTTAATAAAAAGTATTCATTGTAAAATAATAAAAAATATATATTTTTATCTCAATTTAAAATAAAAATTATAATATATAATATATATTAAGTAAAAAATATGTTTCATGATTTTATAAATATTTATAAAATAAGTATTATAATCTCTGTCACTATTTTTATTTATTAAATAAATACTTATTTT
The DNA here is from genome assembly GCA_029884595.1 of Ormosia semicastrata. NCBI lineage: Eukaryota > Viridiplantae > Streptophyta > Magnoliopsida > Fabales > Fabaceae > Ormosia > Ormosia semicastrata. The sequence continues at coordinate 12,964,797 of JAQQTO010000037.1, forward strand.
CTGTCTTATTATAAATAACTCCTGTAAATTTTCACAGCACAAGTAATTTTATCTTCTCTAAATGTTAAGGTGTATAAAAGTACTAAAATCTAAAGAAAATAATAATAATAAGCGTACGAAAGTGCTTCTGAAAAGGACAAAACTCAACTTATAAGGTACTGCCATGAATAATAACACGACACAGCCACACGATAATAAGTCCAATATTGCGGCTGAGCTTACTATGTAAATTGTATGCAACAATGATCACAGAAATATTAGAGAAAATAAAATACATGGAAATACAAGCCTGTTTCCAAAATCTTTGGCTGTCAAAGATGTTGCATTCTCTCGGATATGCATATTGTGCTCCAATTGCCAGACCCAAAATTCTCGCTTAAGGGCAAGCACAACTACTAGATAGTTTTTAATCTTTTTATATTTTGGCTTTGAAACGCCAACCATTAAAAAGTTGATACGGTGAGCTAGGCCCCTTTCAGCAGAGCTGAGTTTTCCGGCTGTCTTTGAAGGCCAGACCCACTCCACCAGCGCCCAGCCAGCCATTTGTGTCGGTGACATTTTAATTTTTCTAATGCAGACACGAGTAAGCACATGCGTGATTTATTTTATATATATATAACAATGTTCATTACATAATACATTCTGGTAACTAAAAATAGAAGAAACAAATAAAAGCCAACCTTTTAAAAAAAATAGGAAGAATGAGTGCCAAATTTACAAGAGCAACTTTTTCTGTTTGTATTAAAGGAAGCGACAGCTCGTTCATGATTGTGGCCAAGAGATTTAAAATAAAAAAGAAGGGCCACATAAGGTTGGCCTTCTTCGGTTCAAAATTTTCTCTAACAGAATAAGAGAATATTGATAAATGGTATGTTTGAATTAATTGTGAAAAAATATTATTTTAATATTTAATTAATTATGTAATTAATTTTTTTTATAATTGATTATGATAAAATTAATTTTATGTTTTGATATTGTTCAGGATCGAATTATGGATTAGTGGATTAGTTCAGAATAAATATGTTAACTAAAAGGTAATTTTAAAATAATTTATTTTATTTAAATTGCATAAAAAGAATTATTTTTATATATTAAATAAATCATGCAAACAATGATATTAGTATAGCCGCCCATATAACTACATAATATCAATGATCCATTAGGGTCCAGCACTTCAGCCCAAAAGCATAAGGTTAAAACCATAATTCACTTGGGTCCAGTACGCGGCTCAATGCACAATGTCAAATTCATAATCCACTTGGGTCTAATACGTCGGTCTAAGGCATAATGTTAATGCATGCTATCACAAAAGATTTCAGTTGTACAAATTCAAGAATCATTGCTATCAAGTCACGTGGATCATTTTCATAAATTTCTCTAGTATATAGAAACATTATGTCTTCTTTAGTCTTTAATTATCATGCTCTCAAGAATGAAGATAGAAATTAATCCAAATCACTAGCTGCTTCTAACTCAGTTCCTTAGATAACCTATCCTCATATCATTTATGAAAACCTAAAAAAAAGAAACCACAATGTCCTTACCTCACAATTCCTTTCCTTTTCATGTAAGTCTTTCAAATTTTCTCTAGTTATTTCTCAAGCTTGTTTTTTCCTCTCAAGACCGAAAATCATTCTTTTGTTAAATGATAAAATTTATTTTTTTCCATCCTTATCTTATAAATTCCTCGGTTATCTAGATCCACCACTAATAAGTCACTTTCCATTATCCCCATTATCTCCAAAATTGTTTCCGTTGGTACATTCAAAAGTCATTACTCCTCAAATCGTGACATTATAATTATCTTCAATCTTACTCATAAATCCCTAAACCCTAAACTGTCTTCTAAATCACCTAAACAATATTTTTTGACATTCTTTCTAAAACTTCCATTATTCAACTTCTAAATAAAATTCGTTCCCTCTTAATTACTCTTCCAACTCATTATCAAATATTTTAGGTCTCCAATTCACTCTTACTTCTAATTATCAAGTATCATGGCCAAAAATCAATTTCTTTTCAATAGTAAATTTTGTTTCTTCTTTCATTCAACTTGTAACCTTATAGATCATGTCTTTATCACCTAATCATCTAAGTCTTTGATAACTAAATATTTTTCTCATGGATATCTCTTCTTGGCCCAAGGTGGCCGTGAGCCTCAAGGGTCAAAGGAAACCAAATAAATCATTCTTTCTCAACACAATCGTAGCATGCCACTTACTTTAATCGTCACAATCAATTAAATTCATGCTCACTATCAAAATCACATAATATTCATTAAGTCATCAAAATCATCTTTGCATACAATAACATCACATAATCATACTAAATCAAACAAAAATAAATCAAAATCACACAATCGAGTGGATGAATCCTCACGTGGACTCTCCACTCCCAACACAATTATTCTTTCCTCACCATCATAGTATGGTCGATTAGTTTAATCTCTCTCTTACCTTAGGTGTAGCCTTCTAGCTCCTTGTAAGTCCTCTTGAAAAAGCTTCTCCTTCCAAGATCCTTAAAACAAAACAACACACAAACATTAATATTTAAGATTTTGAAAATAAGATGATTTTGAAAGAACCCACAACAACAAAATGTCTTAGTATGGGGTTTTAATTCAAGAGATGTGGATGGATAAAATTAAAGAAGATTAAGAGAATGGGTTGAGGGTGTGGCCGTGAGGCTTTCCAAGAGAAAAGAAGAGAGTTTTTTACTTTGTTTTCTTGATTCTTGGTAGAAAAATGGAAATGAACTAGGTGATAGCATAAAAATCAACTCTTTGATCCTTCAAAGTAGTCTTGGCCATGAGCTTTAGGAGAAAATGGTGGAATAAAATATTTGATAGATAGTCATTCACAAACAAACAATAAAAGCTTAGAAAATATGAAAACTTTACCTTAAAAACTTTCAAATCTTAGATTGTAGAATCACTTGAACAAGCCAAAATCTTCATCCAAATGGTCTTAGAAGGAAGTGTAGATTCAAGAATGTAGATGAATGAAATCAAAGAAAATGAGATAGGGGTTTTGGTGAGGGTGGCCGTGAGGTATAGAGGAAAAAGAGAGGAGAGAAAATAGAAATCAAGAATCTCACCCTAAGATCTTCAAGTTAGGGTTTGAAACAAAATGATGAAGATGAGAGAACTTGATGATGATCACAACATAGAAAATCATTTATAAAGTGTGTAGATCCTAGAAATGTGATTGAATGTAGAAAACAAAATGGAAGAGGAAGATGAATGGTGGTAGCCGTGAGGTGAAGGAGAGAAAATGGAAGATGAAAATGGGATGTGATTACTGTGAGGTTGAGAGAAAATGGAAGAGAGAAAATGATGAAAGAGAATAAGATAGAAGCTTTAGGGTAGAGAGATAAAGTGATAGAAAGTTTTGGGAAAAGAAAAGATGATGACTTTTCGTGAATATATGAAAGGTGATGGCTTGTGAAAAGATGACATATTGTCATCTTTTTTCCTCCCTAAAAATCGTGTACACCTAGGAGAAAGGAGCAACACTTCTTTTGCAAGTTTCTCCTAAAGCTTTTTTGATAAGTTTCGCACGTTTCCCCAAAAAAGTCAAATCATGTTATCATATAGTGGTGTGACGATGTCACTTAGATGATATCATAAAAGCGATTAGATAAAAATAATCTACTAAATTTTTACTACAGTTATTACTCAGTGGATAAAAGTTACAGTTAACAATACCGATATCTATTGTTCAATGGACAATAGAGCGCACCTAAATTTTATCCGTCAGATAAAATTTTAAAAAATGAAAACTTCATAAATTGTGTCCAACCTCGGGTTTAATAAGATCCTCAGTCACCGTTTTCACAGTCTAAGGTTTTTCGACCTTAAAAAAAATATTTCATTTTTCTGGTTCTGTTCGACGTGCACGTAAATCGAGTAATATATTAAAATAATTAAATAATTCAAATAATTTCAGAAAAATTCACAAAAATTACAAATATTATAAAATGAGTATTTATCGTGAACAAGAAATTTTTGGGGTGTTACACCGACCGTTAGGATTCGTTATATGTCCGGTCATTAAGGCGTGAAGCCGTTCACAACCGTTGGTCATAATGGTGCCGGCCGGTCAGTGACCGTTGGGGGGTCATATTAAACACATGTTTTGCGAGTCATTTCTCATTCGGACATAGACCGGTCAGATCCTATAAGCAAGACCTTGGTCGGGTTGACTTGGATTCTCTTAGGCCTGTTGTTTCGAAATGAGCCTACCTAACAGATAAGCTTGTATGGTCGGCCTGTATAGGTCTATAATAGGCCTATTATGTCTTAGGCCCGGGACAGTCCACAATCCCTCAACTTGGTCATCTGTAAAGATAGGCTGAGTTTAAGAGTGGCCAGATGAGAAATGGTTCAGGACCGTCCATAGCCTCTGAGCTTGGTCATCTGTGAAGATGAGTCTAGCTTATGTAGGAGGATCGAGCGTTAATGATGAAGTGTAATTCAGTTTTTTTGAACTTTGTAATGCAGTTCTAATCTTGATGATTTTGTAGTGTTTTAAACTCGGATTTGTATTTGATGGATAAATGCACCTTTGGTTCATTTTCGCCCTTGGTCTTCGGTTTGAAGTTGTATACTTTATATTTTGTTTGATTTGTCTCTTTGAAATATCTACTCACTTTGAATGACTTCATATGTCTTCAGTTTCTTTGAGCAGGTCTTCATGACCTCAGTTGAAATTACCGAGCTGGGTTGTCTTTATGACCTCAGCCGATTTTATCAGGTTGTATCGTCTTCATGACCTCGACCAGATTTACCAAGTTGGGTCGTCTTCATGACCTTGGCTGATTTTATCGGGCTGGACCGTCTTCATGACCTCGATCGAGTTTACCGGACTGGGCTGTCTTCATGATCTCGATCGATTTTATTGGGCTGGGTCGTCTTTATGACCTCGGTCGGATTTACCGGGCTAAATCGTCTTCATAACCTCAATCGATTTTATCGGACTAGGCCGTCTTCATGACCTCGGCCAAATTTATCGAAATGAGTCATCTTCATTACCTCAGTCAGATTTATCGGGCTGGGCTGTCTTCATGATGCCACCGATTTTATCGGGATGGGCTGTCTTCATGACTTCGACTGGATTTACTAGGCTGGGTCGTCTTCATGACCTCGACCAGATTTACCAGACTGAGCCTTAAAAACTTTATTCTAACTGAGACAATAATAGAAAATAACTTTATTAATAACATAATGGAATTAATATGTGCCTTGTTAAAACCTTTCAAGCAAAATCCAGTGGGGAAAATTCGATATCATAGCTCAACGATTTCGCTTTTGAGAAGAATTTGAGCTTTCACCTTCTGTGAACCCATCGGCTCTTCAACCTATGGCTCTCCTGATCATATGGTCTCTGGAATCAGAAGTCGTTGTGACTGTTTTGCCCTTTTTTCCCGAGCTTGGACTCCTCCTTCTGGATTAGTTTCCTTCCCTAGCTTCCCTGCTTCGGTTTTTACGTCGGTAGACCTGTTTTCCAAGATGACCCTATCGAATGAGTTGTTTGATTTTATCCTTCAAGGTAATGCGTTCCTCAATCGTAGGCCCATACCTCTTGTGGTAATCGCACATTTTGCTTTTATTAACATTAACATGCTCCCTCGGCTGTTCTGCACTCTTTGGATGCTAGATAATACCAGTGTTATAGACTGCCCGAAATACTTACTCTCGTCAAATAGTCAGCGATGTATACACATCGTACCAAGGTTGTGGATGGCATTAAGCTACCCGAGGAGCACGATCAAATCGGTCGAATTTTTCCTCCACTCTCTTTGATCTGTCCCTTTGATTTGCTCCTCGACCTCCATATGGTCTGTCTTGAAAACTCGATCATATAGAAATTTGAGGAATACAAATTTGAGGATTACTTATATTTCCTTTGGCTTTTGATCCCAAGTGATGCTGCTCCATTTGTCTTCTTGCGATTACAATATCCTCCATGTTTATGTGCCCCATAGACCTGGTTCTCAAACCATCCACATCTACATGTAGTTTTTTAGCCAAAGAATATGCAAAAGGTCCTGGTCGCAGTCCGGCCATGATAGTATGTAGAGACACAACAAGGTTGAGATCCCTGATTTGAACTGCTTCCTCACTAAATCTCCTCATGAACTCCTCGAGTGATTCATCAAGACCTTGCTTCAAGTTGATAAGGCTAGCCGAAGTCTTCTGGTGAGTCCTACTAGTAGAAAAATGGTTAAGAAATATAGCTGACCATTCTGCGAAATCATAAATTGAACCTGCTTCAAGACTCGAGAACCAAAGTAATGCCTTCAAGGTCATCGGGAAAGCTCGGCATTTGATCCGGTCGATTCCCCTGTTCAAGAGCATCATCGAATTATACATTGTAAGATGCTCCTAAGGGTCAGTCGTCTCATCATAAAGCTCCATGGTCAAGAGTCGAAAACCTTCCGGCACGAGAATCAACATTATGAAATCGGAGAAAGGATGGTCAGCAACTAGAGGAGGATAACTTGTCTGTCGGCGACCTTATATTTGGAGTGTTTTCTTCAAGCCTCCTTTCAGTCTCTCTTTCGGGCTCTGCACACTACTGGTCCTTGTTAGTTATCTAATCGATTCAGCTGTGAATATCTCTGATGGCTAGCATCAATATTTCAATGGAGTTGGGCTGAGGACTTTCTTGGTGGATTCCGTTGTCAACATTGCTTTCATTAGTGGCAATGATTCGTTGGAAAGATGACTTTGGTGAAGGTGAAGTTGGAAAGATAACTGTGGTGAAGGTGAAGTTGGTTAGTTATGGGGTAGGAAAGTTTTACCTGAGCCCCACAATGGCCATTAGATGTTCCGGATACTGACCGGAACCTAGATCGGTATAGTTCGGTAAGTAAGAAGGGGACTCACTGAAGACTTACGGGCGAGGTAACAACAAGGTCAATAACACTTAGGCAAGTCAACAGAATAATCGTAAAGTATGGTCGGTATGAGTGTTTGGGTAAAGATGGAATATGTCTGATCTAGGCTGCCAGGCCGATTTATATAGATGATCTGAGTACTGACTTATCGGATACTACCATTCAGGCTATTTAGGGGTCCGGGCATTAGGATTTGTTATATGCCTGATGATTAAGGCGTGAAGCCGTTCATAACCATTGGTCATGATGTTGTCGATTAGTCAGTGACCGTTGGAGGATCATATTAAGCACGTGTTTTGCAAGTCATTTTCCATTCGGGCATAAACCGATCGGATCCTATAAGTAGGACCTCAGTCGGGTTGATTCAGATTCTCTTGGACTTGTTGTTCCGAAATGGACCTATGTAATAAATGGACTTGTATGGTCGGCCTATATAGGTTTAAAATAGGCCTATTATGTCTTAAGTCTGGGACAGTCAAAGTACCTTAAGAACATTTGTTAAGAATTTAAAATAAATTTTTTTAATAAAAAATAAAATATTCAATGTATTTAAAATTAAAAACGTTATATCTTTTATATAAAATTTCTTATTTTAATTTTCTTAACAAATTTCCTTAGAGTAATCGTTAGAAGAACATAACAGTTATAAAGCAAATATAATTCTCAAAATCCGAAGCCAATCTAATAATTGGGAAAGGCTTTGTCAGGTGTAGCACATGTTGATATTGTGAGCAAAGTTGCATCCATGAAACATGAAAACCCCTGATAATAGAGCTGTGTTATCGGTTGTTGCTGTTAGAAGCAAACAAATTGATGAAACGACATGTGAGCCACACATGCTACTGAATGATACATTTGGCTGGGATTTGTATCGTCATGTAGAAATATTAAATGCAACTTTGTAGTTAGAGTTGTATCTGATCCAGAAATTTAATCCTAGAGTCATTAATCTAACTCACTGATAATCTCGACATTAATTGATATGAGAACAACTTAAGCTCATGGGCGGTTGGGATCATGTGATCTATACATGGACAGCTTTCTTTTATTCAATTACTAATGCTAGTATACGCATCATTTGCAGCCATTGTTTTTCCTATCTTTAATAATAGCCCATATTTGGTAGAGTAACGTTAGGATAGGAAGACATATCCATATATTTAAGCTCGTTAATAAAAAATTGTACTGTTGGTATAAGCCATCCTAAAAATGTCTTCTATCAACTCATAATTTCAGCAATCTTAACTCGATTTTAAATTAAGTATATATGTATCAATACTCCAAGTGTGAGGTTCTTCCTTTTAACGGCGGAACTACATATACATTACTTACATAAATGCTATAAAATCTTTAGAAGGAGTGTACATTTTATCTACTTAAAGAAGTTTGCTTAAACAATAAAATTTTATTTAAGATGCGGCCGCTTCCTTAATGTAAAGGTAGGTCCATCCATGCTTTTCTTTCATTCTATTACCTCTTTCTTTTAACATTTGATCACTTAACCAATAAGTCTATGCCCTCTATACCAACCGATCGTGTACACATCTAGTGAAGTTGACGAAGGTTTTTCTTTTATTATTTAGCTTTTTGTTCAAAGAAATATCAACATGTTTTCTTTTCTTTTTCTGAGATACATAAAACCATGCATGACAATAATTAATAATAATAAAAATTCCAGATATCTATGCTCCATGTTTCTTTTTTCTCTCAAAGAAATTTTTTTATTGAATCATATAAAAAATGAGTATACAAATAATTCTAGAGCGCTATTAAATGAGTAATTATTTGTAAGAAAACTCAACACATATACATTGGAGCAGCTGGTGCAAAGAAATACTACGATAATGATTCTATATCCTTGATTAAATAAATGTTTGGAGAAACTTTAAGATGATCTTGTCAAACAACTTGAGTGTGTTCAATCTGGTCTTTTGTTGAAACATAACATCTCCACTATAAATTAAACGACTTGATCAAGACCATGCTTATTGATTGTGCCACCTAGAAGATTTCATAGCTGCATATTATTTAAGAGAACAACTGGTACCAATTTCTGTAAATTTGCACCTTCAATTTTTTTTTTGTTGAAAACTTTTGATTGTTAAATTTAGGGTGCCCAAAGAATCGAACCAAAATGAATAAATTAAATCAAGCTAATAGTTTATATTTTAGGTTGGGCTGACCCTTTCTACATTGTGAATACTGAATGTTCTGAACTAGATTCAGAGGGTACTTGAGATAGGTACGTTGCGATGAGTTCTCCTTCGCGCAGCAGCTGAGCTTGTGACACAGGGGGGTTGGGTACCTGCAAAGGGACTCCAACGCTCAAGTCAGGCAGTGCACAATAAGGTTTTTGGGATGAGGTTTAGAGTTACCTTACTAAGATGACTTAGCCTTGTATTTATAGAGCGTAAGCAGAATCCTAATGGGATTCTTATCGAATACTGAATGCAGGTAATTTAAGATTAGTATCCTGAAGAGGATTGCCTTCCTGTTATTATCAGATATATCCCTGCAAATCTGGGATTAAGATATGGAAAGTATCTAACCAATAAGGATATCTATAAATCTTATAATATCGTAAGTTGATGATTGGCAGTTATGGATATTTAGGGATTCATCCACTGCGCGAATCTATCAGTCACGATGTCGAATACTGATACTGCTCGAAGGCCGTAATCCGTTGTCCGAAGTACGTCGTGAGTCTTCCTCTACGCCAGCTAGGAGAGTCCCAGGTAATGTGCATGCGGGTTGATCCCATGGAGCGGGATCCGGATCACGGCCCGAAAGCGTTGCCCCGACTTGGCTCTTGGATGAGACAGACCAGAGTCAAGTTTAGAAAGGATCAGCCATTCTGTGGTAATTCGATGGGTAGGTGTCAAACCTCGGGTTATTACCGATATCCTTGTCCTTATTCAGTTACGAACAAACATCGCTGCCCCCAAGCACGAGTACTAAGGATTCCTGGAGACATATTTGACGCAGATCCCAAACGTGATCCCTGATGTAGCAGTCTGCGATTTTCTGGGAAACTGATGCTTGGACTTTATTGGGAAGTAGTGATTCTTTAAAGAAAACGTCAGTTTCATACGGATTTTTTCAACTGCTCCCTATCTTTGTGACCAACCACAGATCAAAGCATTTATTTTGGCTGACTTCATGGGATCAGGTCACCTTTTACGGGACCAATCAGAATCCTTCATACATGCTATAAGTAGAGAACACTTCTTCGTGAGTTAGCATTCCCTTCTTCTTTTTCATTGTCGAACAGAGATGATTTCTCCCAAAGGAATGAGTGTAATTCTTCCTTCGTTCCCTTCTTTTGTGAAGAGAGCTTCACCATCTGCAGAAACTATATTTTTATTTTTTCCAAAGTTCGTGAAGAGATTTGATTTTCTCCGAGCGTTCATCCTTATTGGACAGGGGCCTTTCTATCTTGGCGTAAAACCTGGTTGCTATGCATTTAGGGAGGCGGAAGCCTTTCTATCCTGGCGTACACGGGGGTGTCTGACCCAACGTGTTGTTAGGATGGAATAATGCTTCCGTCTTCCATTGCATGGGGACCCGATGGAGCACACCTGTTCTCTCTTCTTCTTCTTGGCTGGCTGCTTGAAAGCACTTGGCCGGTCTTTTTTGGAGTAACGGCTGGAAATGCAACGATGCTAGGTCAAAGGAGTGCGGACCCCCTTGGAGCAACCTTGGGTGGTCTGCTTTCTTTGACTTGCTTTCAAGGAAGCAGCGTGTATCCCCTTCTGCCGTTATCCGTCGAGAAGGTGGGAGAAGAACGGGCGAACAGAGGATTTCTACTCCGGAGTGGCTTCACTCTGTTCCGGCGTAGAAAGGCCGCTGTAGCTGCTCCGTAACTTGAGGCAACTTGGAATGGTCGAGACCGACGGAGGATTCTTCAGCTAGAGAGGTCATACCCCTTCCAACCAAAGAAAAAAGGATCCCGGTCTTTAGTTGCATCGCGGAGAAGCAGTGCAAAGGGCTTTGGCGTTTTCCCTAGGGCTATGATCCCGGTTTACCAATGTTCTGCAAAGCCTATCCACTTTTTCAAAAGACCGTGAATTGGAGATGTGGATGGGGTATGATCCGGGCAGCCGGAGATGTTTTCCCTCGTTCCCGGGATTTCGTTATACATTCCATGTCTCAATATTTTCTTTTTCCTCTTTTTTAATTGTATGACGATGTATGGAATGAAGATGATTCAATAGACTTTGCCTTCTCTGTATTTGTCCTGTACTTCCATTATGCATATGCTTTTCCACCGAGGTAACTTTGCCGGGATGAGTCCAACGCTTATCCCGGTATAATCAAGTAAAGAGATTGCCGGGATAGGCCCAATGCCAACCCGGCATAATAGCCATAAACACACCTCGGAGTAGGAACGTTGTCCGTAGTGTCAATAGTTAATTGGACTTGGAATTTGTGGTAAAAACCCAGGTTCTCATCCAACGTTCGTACGACGCTTTGGATTACTGCGTAACCGTCCTTTCAACTGCTATTACAGCTGGTGGGCCACGTGTTACGATTTCATCGAAGGGACGTGCTTAGAGCCCAGCGAGCCATGATGAGCACTTTTTTGAACTTGCGCTGGAGGGGACAGAAATGTCCTTTAACCGTTCAACCCTTTATAAATAAAAGGTTTGTTTTCCTTGCTCTATCATTTTTGCCCTTCTTCACTGAAAACACCGTGCGTTGAAAGTCTTGGCTTCTTTTTGGGTGCTCTTCAATCGCAGCTCCTCCATTGTTTTGACTCAACTTCTCAACTTTCAAGTATCCTGCCTTTACACAGTAAGTTGCTTTCTTTCGGTCATTTTGTTATTTGCACTTTCAGTATGTCAATAGCTTTTCAGAAAGTAGGATAGCTTCGCATTCCTGGTTTTTCTTGCCTTCAAATAGGGCTTAGTGATTTAGGTAGATATGGTCGCCTCCCTAAAACACCAACTTCGCCGCGCCACGCGCAGTGGAGGGGTTCCCCCGAATGCATTGTTTCTGGTGGGACAGGAGGTCGGTAGGGGAGGTTAGGATTACCTTGCTCTCCCTGTGTCTGAATCTGTAAAGCTATTGATTCTGACAGTTTCTTACCGACTTCTTTGGATGTTCTCATGGTTTCCATGGCCAAAGGAAAGAAAGCTAGGGTCCCGGCCCCCATCTCACGACGTCCGTGATCCCAGAAGACGAGTGGTTCGAGTTCGGTGGGGTCCGGGGTTGGTATGCCCATGGGTAGTGGACGACGTATGGGATCGTCGGTCCCTAGTTTTCAGCGCGAAGCCGTGCTCGAGAATCTCTAATCGCCTTGGAGTTAACTGTGAACAAGGCTCGAGATGACGAGTTCGAGGTCGTCTGTCCGAACTGGAACGAGAGGGTGTGTTCCTGCCGAGAGGAGGGTTCACATTTCATGTTCCTGTACGAGCCACTTTTCTTCAAGTTAAGGCTAAGGATGCCGTTTTCTGACTTCCAGATGGACGTGTTCCGTACTCTCCAAGTGGCCCCTTCGCAGATCCACCCTAACGGTTGGGGCTACATCATATCGTTTGAGAGGTTTTGTCGGTTGATGAGCCTCAAGTGCTCGGCGAACACCTTTTTTTATTTTTATACGAGAATAAACACCCAGGGGACGGTGAGGCAAACTAGTTGGCTTGTCATCCAATCCCGGCTTGGTCGTAAATCCTTTGATGTTTTCGAAGAAAGCTTTATAGGGTTCAAGACTGCATTTTTCAAAGTAAAGGCCAAAGAGGGATGTTAGCCTTTCTTCCTCAAGCCGGATGGGGAGCCAGAATTTCCTCTTTACTGGACGCAGAGGTGCTGGGACGTGCCCATCAACTTGATTGAGAAAGAGGAGGAAGATCTCGACCCTGAGGAACTTAGGACCGCGAGATTCATAACCCGATATGCTGAGAAGCACGGGAACATCAGCATTAGAGATGTTCTTCGTATCCCTGGTGATGATCTTCTTTACACTTTGTTAGGTAGGAATTAGGGCGTTTATACCTCTAGTATCCTTAGGTGTTTGCATTGTCTTCATATATCAATGTTTCGTGATGATGTCTTGATGTATCTGCATTTTCGCTTCTTTTTCGAAGCAACATGACTTCAGGATCTTCCATGGTTACCCTGCGAACTTCAAGAAACCGGAGGAAGGGGAAGAAGACGGCGGCTTCATCCTCCACAGCTATTCCGGACTCATCCGACCGTGATGTTGTCATTGCAGAGCAAGATCAGCCGGGATCCCCTGCCCAGAATCTTAAAGGGAAGAAAAGGCAGGCTGTGGAAGAGCCTCCCGAGCACGATGGAGGGTCGTCGGAGGGCGGTGAAAGGGGAGGGGCGGACTTCTTGCCAGTCATCGCGGGGCACTCTGACCCCGGCCCCTTCATAGATGGGCGACTTTTGAGTGGCGAGGTGAGGCAGCATATTGCTGAGCAAGGTCTGGCCCGAACCTTAGCCGCGCTTCAGAGGCAAGCTCTCCGGGCAGCGGCCGAGATCCGTGTCATCGAAGTCACTATCGAGAATGCTGATCGCCAGGCGTCGGAAGAGTTGAGGGCCTTGAAGAAGGAAAAGGAGGACATCAACCAGAAGTTGACCGCGTCCTTAAAGGCCAATGAGGATATAGGACGAGAGCCATCGAGCTGGAGAAGAAAGTCCCTGAGTTGGAAAAGAAGGTCACTGAGTTGGAGAAAGCGTTGGCATATTCTGAGGCTGCCAGGAAGGCCGAAAAGCTTGAGGCCGACCGAAGCATTGGCACTTTGAGGGCCGAGGTAACACAACTCGAAAAGGAGGTGGAGGAACTGGACGTAGTAGCTGGAAATGTCGGGGAAGAGCAGTTCCAAAATACTGTGAAGCAAATCCAGTACTTCAACCCCGGGGTCGACCTTATCTTGGAGGGTGTTACCCCGGATAAAATGTTTCATAATGGCCAGCTTGTAGCTGTTGAAGAGTTAGCCGCGAAAGCTTCTGGTGGCAACCCGGAGGTTATCCAGATCCCGGAAGAGGCCGACGTCTAATATTTTGCTTGCTTTTTTCATTTTGCTGTTTTCTGCCCCCTGCGTGGGGTTTTGTTACTTGTACGAACAATTGCCCCGTGTTTGGGTTTTATAATTAATGATTCTGTTTAACCATTTATTTTTCATGGTCCGACTTGGGTCCAACGCCCATTTTCGTAGTCATTATAAGGGACTTAGAAAACTTATTATCATAGAAAACCATGGTCCGGGATCCTTCACTCATACCGTTGAGTGAATGGCATTCCACTTTGACTTGGGTAAAAATAACGCCTTAGTCTGTATTCTAACGCTTATAATAATCAAACGTCAAGAAATTTTAGACTTAGGCAAAGTAAAACCTTAATCCATATTCCAGTGCTTGCTATGGGAAGCGTTTGGAATTGCAGACATAGGTAAGTAACGCCTGGCTTAGGGCAGTTTACGCGAGAACCATTTTGCCTGAGGCATCATCATTTTTTAACCTTGCCCGGGGTAGGTACCCCAACAATCATATAGATTTTGGGACCCCTTCTAGGCTTGGGTATAAAGGAGCGTGTACATATGATCCGTACTGCCTCCTATCGACTTGTCAATTTAGAGCAACGCGTTGGATAAACCTGGTTTCCTGAATAACAATTTTATTGATGAAATTAGGAGGACAGGAGTCCGTACATAGCATACTTATTTAAAACGGGAATGGATCAAAGGTAATTCCACTTGGAGGCTAAGCTGCTATGGGCATTCACCTATAGTATTTTCTTAATTTGTCCGCATTCCAAGTAATTCTTACCGGGGTCCCGATAACGTTTCCAGGGTGTAGGCACCCTTACCCGTACTTGTGACGACACGATAGGGGCCTTCCCAGTTAGGGGCTAATTTCCCTTGGGAGGCATTTTTTCCTCCTATGTCGGCTCTCCTGAGCACTAGATCGCCGGGATGGAATTTTCTTGGGACCACTTTCTTGTTATACCTGGCAGCTGTCTTCTGCTTGAGGGCGGCATCCCGTATATGGGTCACGTTTCTTCTTTCTTCGAGCAAGTTCAGGTCCTCTCTGATTAGACCAGGGTTGCTGTCGGATGAGAACTGTTGGTAGCGCTAGTTGGGTTTCCCTATTTCTACCGGGATCATGGCTTCACAGCCATAGGTCAATTTGAAAAGGGATTCTCCCGTCGTGGAATGAGGAGTGGTCCGATATGCCTAGAGAACGTGGTCGAGTTGCTCAACCCAATTTCCTTTGGCTTCGTCGAGCCTCCTTTTTAAGCCTCGCACGATGATTTTGTTGGCGGCCTCGGCTTGCCCATTTGTTCTGGGGTTCTCGACTGAACTACAGTGGTGTTTTATTTTCAATCCGGCTAGTAGCTCTTCAAAAGCTTTGTCTTTGAACTGGGTACCGTTATCTGTGACTACCGATTTCGGTACGCCGAACCTGGTGATAATATGGCGCCAAGTAAACCTCTGAATTCGCGCCGACATGATGGTGATCAGGGGTTCGGCCTCGATCCACTTAGTGAAGTAGTCTACTGCTACCACCAAGTATTTAAACTGTCCTGGGGCCTGAGGGAATGACCCCAAAATGTCCATACCCCACCTATAAAAGGGCCAGGGAACCGACGTCATGGACAATTCTTCAGAAGGGGCTTGAAAGTGATCTGCATGACGCTGGCACTTGTCACAAATTTGAACATGTGCATGAGAGTCAGCCTCCATTGTGGGCCAATAGAATCCTGCCTTTAATACTTTTTGGGCTAGGGCTTTGGTTCCCAAGTGGTGACCGCAGCTTCCTTCATGAACTTCAGCTAGGGCATACTCTGTTTCTTTGGGGGTTAAACACTTTAGGAGAGGGGAGGAGAAACCATGTCGGTATAAGCGACCGTTGTAAACGGTGTATCTAACCGACGTCTTAACCAATCTGGAAGCCTCCTTCGGGTCCGACGGTAACTTCCCATGTTGTAGATAGTCCTGTATAGGAGTGATCCAGGATGGCTGATGGTCCTCCACTTGGGATATGCTGTGATCCGTAATGGAGGGTTGGGAGAGGGTTTCTTGGATTACAGACCGGTTGTTGCCGGGGCTCTTCGTGCTGGCCAGTTTAGACAAAAGGTCTGCTCTGGAGTTCTGTTCCCTTGGGATGTGCTCTATCTTGACCTCTTCGAAGCTTTTCAAAAGTTCCTGGACCTTGTTCAAGTATTTCTGCAGGAGGGGTTCTTTGGCTTGATATTCGCCTCGGATTTGGGAGGTTACTAGCTGGGAATCACTGCAAAGCGTGATCCGTGTTGCCTCCAGGTCCTTTGCCATTAGCAACCCGGCGATGCAGGCCTCATACTCGGCCTGGTTGTTTGAGGTTGGGAATTCAAACTTCAGGGAGTGCTCTAAGGTCAGACCCTCCGAATTCTCGACAATCACCCCGGCCCCGCTTCCTTTGGGGTTCGAAGATCCGTCGACAAAAATGGTCCAGAAGGCTTTCCTTGGGTTGCCATTGTCTGTTGTGAGCTCTGCTAAGAAGTCGGACAAGGCCTGGGCTTTTATTGCCAGTCGTGGTTCGTATGTGATTCCGAACTCTAAGAGTTCAATCGACCACGCAATCATTCGCCCGGCCAGGTCTGGTTTGTGTAGCACCTGTCGGATGGGTTGGTCGGTTCTTACCACCACTGGGTGGCATTGGAAGTATTGTCGAAGTCTTCTTGCGGTGATGATGAGCGTGAAGGCAACTTTCTCTACCTTTTGGTATCGAAGCTCAGGGCCCTGGAGGACCTTACTGACGAAGTAGACAGGCTTCTGTCCTTCGTTGGTTTCTCTAATCAAGACTGAACTCACGGCCTCATCGTGGACGGATAGGTACAAGTAGAGCGTCTCTCCAGTGTCTGGCCTTGTCAAGATAGGAGGGGAGGACAAAAGGTTTTTTAATGACGTGAAGACATCTTCACACTCCTGGGTCCATTCGAAGTTTTTTCCCTTCTTGAGCAATTTGAACAGGGGGAGGGACTTGTGCGCGGCTTTAGCTAAGAATCTTGTGAGGGCCGCTATGCGCCCCGTAAGCTGTTGTACTTCTTTGACGTTCCGAGGACTTCTCATGTTGAGGACAGCCTGGCATTTATCCGGATTGGCTTCAATTCCCCTATGAGTTAGCATGAACCCCAAAAATTTACTGGCCTGGACCCCGAAAGTGCACTTTTCCGGGTTTAACCTCATGTTGTACTTCCGGATTTGTGCAAATACTTCCTCGAGGTCCGCCGTGTGCGATCCACAGTGTGGGGTCTTTACTATCATGTCGTCTATGTAGACTTCTAGCATATTTCCCACTTGATTTTGAAAAACCTTGTTCATCATCCTCTGGTAGGTGGCTCCTGCATTCTTTAGGCCAAAAGACATGACCTTGTAGTAGTAGCTCGCCCTGTCGGTAATGAAAGCGGTTTTATCTTCATCCCCAGTGTACATGGGAATATGGTTGTACCCGAAATATGCGTCCATGAATGAGAGCCATCTGAACCCCGAGGAGCCATCTACTAATTTATCCACGTTGGGGAGTGGATATGGGTCCTTGGGACAGGCTTTATTCAGGTCAGTATAATCTACGCACATCCTCCACTTCCCATTGGACTTTTTTACTAGGACCACGTTGGAGAGCCATGTGGTATATGAAATTTCTCTGATGAAATTGCCATTCAGTAGCTCTTTAACTTGGTCATCTACGACTTGTTGCCTCTCGGGCCCGACCTTCCTCTTCTTTTGCGCGACCGGTCTGGTACCTTCTTTGATCGATAATCGGTGGCAAATGAAACTGGGGTCGAGTCCGGGCATGTCGGAGGAAGTCCAAGCGAAAAGGTCTTTGTTTTTCAACAAGAGTTTGGAGAGTTGCTGTTTTTCTTTTTCGTCCAGACGAGCTCTGATCTTGGTGACCTATTCGGGGTTGGCCACGAGTTGAAAAGACTCCAGTTCGCCTTCGGGCTGGGGTCGGGTATCCCGGATTTCTTCTCTAACGTCGAGCTCCGTCATTAAAATGTTAACCTGGTCGATAGCCGGGGCGGATGCTACGGGGCTCGACCGAGGCACTCTACAGATCTTCAAGCTCTCATTATAGCACTTCCTGGCTGCAATTTGGTCGCCTTTTACAGTGACGACGTCATTGTTCTTATTGGGGAACTTCATCATGAGGTGGGTGGTGGACACCACCGCTCCGAGGGCGTTAAGAGAAGGGCGGCCCAGGATGATGTTATAAGCCGAGGGGCAGTCCACGACCAGGAACTTCACCTTGACGGTCCTGAATAGTGTAGATGATCCGAGAGTCAGGTGGGTTTCGTAATATCCGACCGGGGTGATCTTCTCGCCGGTGAAACCCGTCAGTTCTCCAACATGGGGAGTCAAGTCGGATAGCGGGAGCTCCAACTTCTGATAGAGATCTAGGAACATAATGTCGGCTGAACTCCCTTGATCGACGAAAATTCGGCGAACTTCGGCATTGGAAATTACCCCGGATATCACGAGTGGGTCATCGTGATCCGGGATTATTCCGCCGTAGTCCTCGTCCGAGAAGGTAATGAGTGGCGTTTTTCTATCCTCTGCTTGTGTTCTCGGCTCTGAGTGGGCCACGCTGAAAACTGCCATTCTAAGGGCTTTCTTTCGAGCTCCGTTGGAGGATCCCCCTCCGGCAAAGCCACCGGCGATGGTATGGATCGTCCTGTTGGGCTCGGCGCGGTGGTCTTCGTTATCGACTGGAGTAGTGTTCCTGGTTCGACCCTGTCGGTCGCCGTTATCTCGTCGAGGAGGAGTCCGGGATCTTCTCCTCGGGCTTCTTGTTCTTCTCCTGCGTGTAGGGGATGGACTTCGACGCCTGCTGTCTCTGCGCCTATTATCCCCTTCGTTGTTCTGTACACGGAGGATATACTGCTGTAGGCGTCCGGCCTTGATTAGAAATTCAATGGCGTCGCGCAACTGATAGCAATCTTTTGTATCGTGGCCATAGGCTTTGTGCCATGTGCAATGTTTGGAATGATCCTTCTGCTTGTGCTTCTTGATAGGAGGCGGCCTCCGGATGTTCTGAAACTTCGTGTTCATTACCTCCCTCAAGATTGTTTCCCGGGGGGTGTTCAAAGGAGTGTAGTCAGCGTAGCTTTTCCGTGGTGGGCTACCATTTGGGGGCCGCGACCTTGAGGAATTTTGGTTGGGCTTTTGGTGAAAAGGTTCACCTTTGTCCCACCTTCTATGGTCTTCTGTTGCCTCCTCCAAGTAGACATACTTCTCGGATCGCTTCTGGAAGTCGGTCAGATTGTCCGGCTTCTTTTTTGCCAAGGACTTGAAAAAATCGGAGCCTATCCGGAGACCGCTCCTGGCGTAATGCAAGGCTATTCTGTCTTCAAAATTTTCTACGTTGGTGCAGGCGGCCATAAAACGCCTAACGTAGTCTCGGAGGGTCTCTTCCTTTCCCTGGCGGATCTTAGCCAAGGATTCGATGGACTTAGGCTGTTCCTTACTCGTGGTGTACTGCAGCAGAAAACGCTGCTTGAGGTCGGACCAATCCACAATGGTCCCCCGTGGTTGGCTGGTGAACCATTTGAGGGCCCCCTTTTTGAGGGAGAGGGAGAATGCTCGGCACAACAACTCCATGGAGCCGCCATAGAAACATAGGGACTGCTCGTAAGCATTTATGTGTTCCTGGGGGTCCGTGGTTCCGTCGTAAATTTCGAGATTTGGAGGAAACTTGAAATTTCTTGGAACACGGAACTCCATGAGTTGGTCGGAGAAAGGTTGTTCCATAGTTCCTCGATTCCGGTTATTGTCTCCAGTATCGGGAATTCCGTCATCATCGTGGGCCCTTCTTTCGTTATTTTCCACACCGGACTGTCTGTCACGGCGGCGCGCTTCGGTTGGTTGTCATGCATGGCGCGCTGCATGTCCTCCAGTCTCCTGAATTGATCGTTGAGTAAGTCCATATGTTGCTGCAACATATCTTGAAACTGGCGTTGGGAACCCCGAGTTTGATGTGTGCGTTCGAGTGGGACGCACGATCATCGAACTCGTTGTTGAGATTCCCAAACGTTGGTGCACTTTGGAATCCGTGCTCTTGAAGGCTCTGATCTCCTCTCTGAGCTGGGAATTCAAGTCTTTCCCTGACAGAAATCCTGCGTGATGGGTTGGGAGACTCCTCAGAAAAGGAGGTAGAGTGCCCATCACGTCGGCTTCCTGTTCCGGGTGCCTGATTTCTCACAGCGGAGGTTTGAGCCACGAGTGGAGGCAGTGGTGGTGGTGGACGTTGCATGTCGAGATTTTGCCTCTGATTGACAGAGGCTTGAGTGCCGTCTCTTCTGGAGTTTTGCCTCGTATTCACCATGATTGGGTGGGATTAGAAATTTATGGTTCCCCACAGTCGGCGCCAATGTTCTGAACTAGATTCAGAGGGTACCTGAGATAGGTACGTTGCGATGAGTTCTCCTTCGCGCAGCAGCTGAGCTTGTGACACAGGGGGGTTGGGTACCTGCAAAGGGACTCCAACGCTCAAGTCAGGCAGTGCACAATAAGGTTTTTGGGATGGGGTTTAGAGTTACCTTACTAAGATGACTTAACCTTGTATTTATAGAGCGTAAGCAGAATCCTAATGAGATTCTTATCGAATACTGCAGGTAATTTAGGATTAGTATCCTGAAGAGGATTGCCTTCCTGTTATTATCAGATATATCCCTGCAAATCTGGGATTAAGATATGAAAAGTATCTAACCAATAAGGGTATCTATAAATCCTATAATATCGTAAGTTGATTATTGGCAGTTACGGATATTTAGGGATTCATCCACTGCGCGAATCTATCACCACGATGTCGAATCGATATCGCTCGAGGGCCGTAATCCGTTGTCCGGAGTGCGTCGTGAGTCTTCTCTACGAAATTTAGAGAGTCCAGAATGTGTATCTTGAGTTGATCCCATGGAGCGGGATCCCGGATCACGGTCCAGAACACTGAATATAGAGCAACCAAATAAGAAACTTAGGAAAAGGTTTTGATGCATTGGTTAGAGGAAAACGTTAAATGTACAACTTAATTTTAGATAAATAAAAGTGAATACTTAGTGTGTTAATGAAGTATTAGCTTATATGTTAAATTTTGTAAAAACATTAATAAAATTTTATACAAATTTTAAAACAATTAATAGTTAAAAAGGGACACGAGTATTGACATTACAAAATGTTGTTTAGATTTGTATTAAAAAAATTTGTTTACATAGTATTAGTGTATTACTACCAAGTTATTATGCTTGCATTTTTTTTATTTTATTTTGTGTTCGATGGAGACTAGCTAACATTTGTGGTGTTATTTGAAGAGTAGTGTTAAACCGTGTCCCTCATCTTTAATGGAGACACAGGACTACCTGATACTTTAATTTTCTCGAAGATTTTCTTTGACCCTTTTCTAAATTAAAGAAATGTTGAAGAAAGATAACATAAATTGGGGGAAAATTATGAAAATTACGTCAAGTCATGGATTGGTGATGGGAGGAGAAGAATGAAAGGGTCAGTATAGGTCACGATTGAAAAAAGGACATGTCATTGTGCTGTCACTCCCCTACCATATCTCTAGCTTGGACGTCCCTTTCCCTTTGAAATTAACCAACACCAGAATACCTTTTTTCACGACCTTTTAAGAACCCTCCGTCACGGAACGTGGCTAGTATTGGCAGCTATTTTGCAACCGGCCAATTAAATAGAGAAGGTGGCCTGGCTAAGTTTGTATAATCAGCTATCGCGAATTTTGGGTAACTGAGTTACCTAGTGTCCCATGTTCCCAACCCTTGCAGTAAATGATTCCTTTGTGTCTCCCCATTCCCTAATCAAAGGGATTTTTTTCTTTAACTCAATTCCAACATCTATTTGAGTAATGCTAGAAGTCTTTGTGCTCTTGTACTGTTTCTTAGAAAAGATACTCCTATATGCATACAGTAGGTAACTCCGAGATCTTGGTTAATTTTATTAGGATCTATTTAGAATCACATAGGGGAAAAGAAAAAAAATACTATAGAAAAAAATAAAAGAAAAAAATTGAAAGAAAGAGTGAAGTAAAGGAGTTATCATTTTCTTTATTTGATATTATTATATAATATATAAAGAGAAGATAAATATTTTCATATTTTGACATTTATCATTCTAATATAAAATAATATATTTAAAAATTTATTATGTGATAAATACATGATCTTAATAAATGATATGTGACAGATCATGTTATAATTTTAAAAAAAGTGTACATATGTCTTTAAATTTAAATTAAATTTATTATTCACATACGAATATAAAAATTTATAATGACATATTAATTACCTTGACATATATACCTTTAAATATTAATTCATGTTTAAAATAATTCAAAAAAAAAATCACCTATATTTAATTGACTACTTTATTAATCGTTTTTATTGATGATTGGTTTTAAATTTTCAAAATTTTCAGTAGGTGTCGATATTATTTCTCATTATATATGAACTATCACTCTAAATTAATTAATTCTATTTTTAAATTATTTTTTTAATCATATATAATTATTCTATATTATTTACAAAACTTCAATATATACATCATACAAGAGTTGAAATTTTTCATGAAAATATAATAAAATTAATTAAATATAATTTATTATAAAAACTAAGGATTTATTAAGTGTTTTTTAAACACTATTAATAATAAGTTGATAAAATATTCAAATAAATAAAAACAAAATAATAATAATAATAATAATAATAATAATAATAATAATAATAATAATAATAATAATAATATAAAGAGAATGTATATGCCTTTATATTTGACATGTATCATTCGACATAGAATAACATGTTTAAAAATGTTATGTGGTAAATACATGATCCTAATAACTGTTATGTGACATTCTATGTTACAATTTAAAAAGAATGTGTATATATGTCGTCAAATATAAATTAAATTTATTAATCACACATATAAATATAAACATTTATAATCACATATTAGTTATCTTAACATATATACGTTTGTATATTAATTCATATTAAAAAAATTAAAAAAATTCACGTATCTTTAGTTGATCACGTTATTAATTATTTTTATTGATAATTGATCTTAAAATCTCAAAATTTTTGTAAGTATCTAATATTATCTCTGCTATATATATATATACTATCACCTTAAATTAATTAATTATATTTTTAAATTATTATATTTATTCATATATAGTTATTTTATATTATTTACAAAACTTCAATATATACATCACTCAAGAATGAAAATTTTGCATAAAATATAGTAAAATTAATTAAATGTAATTTATTATGAAGAAACTAAGAATTTATTAAGTGTTTTGTTAAACTAAGAAAATATAGTAAATTATTTTGCTATAATCTTAATAATAAATTGATAAAACACACAAATAAATAAACACATAAAAATTAATATTAAAATAAAAAATATAGAATAAAAATTAAAATTATCTGAAACTATACAAATTAATTATTTATTAGAAGGTTATATAAAATAAATATTTATTAAAAAAAGTTACATAGCCTTATTATCATAACACAAAAAAGAGTTGATTAATGAAAATAAAAAAAATGATTTTAAGTGATTTTTACTATAAATTTTACAAATTATATAATTAATTAAATTCATGTAAACCATTCTGAATGTCATATTTTTATGTTAAATATATATTTATTTATTTATTATAATAGTATAATGAAAAATAAGGGATTTTTCTTTTTTTGTTTGGCTTCATAAAAAAAGAAAGAATAAAAATAATTATAAATAAATATAAATATATATAAATATATGATAGGATCTACAAAATTCTTTGAAAAAATTAATGCTAAAGACCAATAAGAAAGAATATTTTATTTAAAAGAACAAATAAAAAAATAAAATCATTAAGATGACCATCTTATAGTTAAAATAACCCTTAATGAATTTCTCTAATTTTTTCACATTCTCTGATTTCTCAATCTCTTTCTTCTCTAATGACGCCCTTTATTTCTCTGAATTTTTTTATTTATTACTATGGTGTTTGGTTTTCTTTTTTTTTTTTAAGAACACAAACGTTTATAGTTGGAATTTGCGCTTCATGATCTACTCCATTTGTCTACTTTGGAAAATTTTATATAGAACTCTAAAAAATAGGTTCATGAATGAATTATAACTTTTAAGTTATTAATTTATTATTAAAATAAATCAATGACTAAGATTAAAATATAAATTTTAATTAATAATATTCAAATTCGTATAAAAATTAAATCAGATCACTTTTTTTTCATACAAATAATTATGTTTACAATAAACTTATAAATTTTAACGGATAATTTTTTCTTATATCCCAGATCTGCATATAAATATTATTAAATTAAAAAAAATAATTTCATCCATAGACCCAAATATGTTGAGTCCATGATAAAAGTCTTCGTCTACTTTTATGTATTTATTTAAGAATTTTAACTTATTTAACATTATTTGTTTATTTAAAAAATTAAAAAATATTTATTAGTCATTTTTTAACTTTATTTTTATCTTTTATTATTTCTATTAAATATAATAAATACATATTAATTAATTTTTATAATTTCTTAAAATTAATTATTTTAGTCAATGGAGTGAGAGAAGAAGAGAGAATATGAAATTAATGAAGAGAGAGAATATATTAATTAAATTTAATAAAAAAATTAATCATATTTAATCATTTTTTTATCATTTAATATATTTAATAATTTTCTTAAGTTGTGTTTAACAAACAAATAAAAGTGGATAAAGAAATAATTACTTTAGATGCAAACATACTGACATATCACATTGAAGCCTACCTTGGGTTTTATTTCTTACCTGGGTTCTCATATAGAGAGATTTTGAAGAAAAAGTCTGTGGCTTAAAAAATTTATAAAAAAAAAATGCTTATAATAATCCTCTCTCATTCCTTTTCATTCTTTTTCGTCCAAACAGGGAAGGATAATAAATTAGTGAAACTCATGAAAATATTATTCCTTCAATTTTTTTTTTTAGTTTAGTTAACAAGTTCTTAACTAAAGAAGTTAAAATAAAAAATTTTAAATAAAAAATAAAACATTTTCACTCTTTAATGTATTAAATATTTTATTTTAATTTTTTTAAGAGCATTTATTAGTAAAACTTTTTTTTTATTTCAAAATGTGATACTAAACAAGAGATGAGACTAATCATTAAGCACAATTATTTGTTTTCCACCCAAAATATTACACCAAACAAAGCCTTAATGACTTGGAGGAAATAGTGATGATGCTAATTGAATCAATTGATTTGGTCAGTGTGATTTTCTTGGTTTTATATATATAGCAATTAGCAAAGTCTTAAAGCGATTTTCCCAGCCAAAACTTGCCAAAATTGTTCTTTTAAGATGCAAGTTATTCACAAACGCCTGGCTGGAGCTTTCCGTAGACGTGGATGGCTCAACTAAAAAAAAATAAAGGAACGAAAGGGACGAAATGGCTAAAGGGGGGGGGGGAATAATCGTATTAATTACATAATATGATCATGGAAGTATTATTATCCTCAAAATACGTATAACGAAAATTTCATTTGTGTAATTATTGTTTCTGACTTGTTAGGAAAAAATAAACAAGGAAAAGAACCGGCATCTTCTTCCATTGTGGATATATTTACGCGATTTTTTTGACTTTCCTGTGCACGAAAAGAGAAATAAAGGGAAATAAATCAAAGTAATAAGGAAATGCTGATTTCCAAACTATATTCCATAATTTTTTGAAACGTAATATGGAAGTTTGCTTGGAATTCAACTAAGGTCGTTAACGCCTGACGCCTCTTAATTTGTGTGGTCGCCTGGTCGGTAGCTTCGCCTAGTAATATATATAATTATATATTATATATAAATTATTTTTTAGTACATATCCGAAAAGGGGAATTATGCCCGTAATATATCGGAATTGGTCTGCATCGTAAGAGGGAGAGAGGGTGTAAATTTGCTTTTATGGTTAAAATAATAATAATAATAATAATAAAGGTATTATTAAAAAATAATACTGTAGAGAATCACTCATATCTAAGCTTTCCTGAATACTAAGATCTCAATTAATTGTTGAATATTATGTTGATTATTAATATATTTGATAAAGTTAAAACATGTACTGTATATAATAAGATCCACTACCAAAATAAAATAAAAATATTTGACTGCTTGATAAAATGATGAGAAATACCGAAGTTCATTGACTTGGCAATTGGCATAGATGGAGGAGGCAGCTATTTTTGAACCAACTTGAACATGGGTTGGGTAGAGATCGTAGAAGTGACCAAACTACGCACACCACCATCCCATTCGCCGATCCCTCCCCCTGTCTCTTTCTAGTTTCCATGGTTTTACATCAGATCAAACCTTTCTCGTATTTAATTTCCACACATATCTTTACCCTTAACCAAAGAGATAGAGAATAGAGAGGCCATGCCATCCATGGCCATGTCCACTCCTCTTTTCTTTGTCTGTCTCCTCCTTCTCTTCTCCACTTATGCCACCTGCAACATCACCACTGCTCAACGCTTCAAAGAAGCTCCAAAATTCTACAACTCCCCCAACTGCTCCACCATTAGCCTCCAACCCACCGACACGTGCTCCCACGATGCAGTGCACGTGGCCATGACCCTCGACGTAACCTACCTTCGCGGCTCCATGGCCGCCATCCTCTCTGTTCTCCAACACTCCTCCTGTCCCGAAAACATCATCTTCTACTTCGTCACAGCCGCCTCCAAGTCCTCCGCCACCACCCTCCTCAACCACACCCTCTCTATCTCCTTCCCTTACCTCAAGTTCCAAATCTACCCCTTCGACGACTCCACCGTCGCCGGCCTCATCTCCACCTCCATCCGCTCCGCACTCGACTGCCCTCTCAACTACGCACGCAACTACATGGCCAACCTCCTCCCTCCATGCGTCCACAGAATCGTGTACCTCGACTCCGACCTCGTCCTCGTCGACGACATTGCCAAGCTCGCCGCAACCCCTCTCGGCGGCGAAGCCGTCCTCGCCGCCCCTGAATACTGCAATGCCAACTTCAGTGCCTATTTCACGCCCACATTCTGGTCAAACCCGTCGCTGTCTCTTACCTTCGCTGGCCGCAGGCCCTGCTACTTCAACACCGGCGTCATGGTTATCGACCTGCAACGTTGGCGGGCCGGGGATTACACTACCAAGATACAGGAGTGGATGGAACTCCAGAAGAGAATGCGGATCTACGAGCTCGGGTCATTGCCGCCGTTTCTTTTGGTTTTTGCCGGGAACATAGGCCCGGTGGATCATAGGTGGAACCAGCATGGGCTCGGCGGCGATAACTTCCATGGGCTTTGCCGGGATTTGCATCCGGGCCCGGTGAGCCTGCTACATTGGAGTGGGAAGGGGAAGCCGTGGGCCAGGCTCGATGCCAACCGCCCTTGTCCCTTGGATGCGTTATGGGCTCCCTATGATCTGCTCGAGACACCTTTTGCTCTCGAGGCCTAGCCCACGTCATAATTCACAATTTTTATTTTTTTCTTTATTTCCATAAAAAAACGCAATTATCTTTTTTTTTCTTTTTTTTTTTTTGCTTTTCATTGGCGGAAGAAGTAATTTTGATTTAGCACTGGTGTATATGGCTTGTCCTTTGGGAGTTGGCGCTGGAGTCACTCCTGGCTTGCTTAGTTGCTTTGATCTTACATTGTACAGCCAGGTACATATATCGTGGTACTTGCTTCCCTTTTGTTTTTTGGAGGTAGTGAATGACTGTTACAGCTTTCAACTACTAACAATGAATCGAATAGCCAACTTTTTTCTGTTATATCCTTAAATGATTTCTACGGTTTGTCAATAGCATTTTTTCCCCCTACTTCTGTTTATTTTTGTCATTTCTGTTCCTCTGTATATACTCATCAGGTCAGGTTGTTGTTTTTTATGACGTATATACGAAATAACATAATTCAGAAATTATATTGGATGCATCGTTATGTGTGAAATCGGAGTGAACAATTATGGCACTAGTCAATCAACTGATCAACTGGAATAGTGGTTGCCTGTAGGAGAACAGATGAGGAAAGAGGGGGTTGTGTGTGTCGGTGACCTTGGGTCTGAAAAGGGTCATACAGATAGATATCGTATTCGCATATTTTTCTTGTCCAAGTGAATCACTCGATTTCTCTATCTATTCCTCTATTGTCTGGCGAAAGCCAAACATAACTTTAGAGAGTCTTGACCACATTGATAATGATTGTTTTTGGTAATCCAAAATTTTGAAGTTGGAATCAACATATTTGCTTACCATATTTGAATTGCTGGAAACAAGTCATCACTGAGAGATACACTGACTACTTAATAAAACGCAGAGATTAAAGCATTAATAAATAAAAACTAAACACTATGCCCCCTTTAGTCAAAAAGAAAGAAAAAAAACAACTAAACTATACCGCCAACAAAAAAATGAAACGAACCAAACACTAGGCTTATCACTAATATCTTTTATTTGATTGTCTTCTAGCATTTTGGATCGATTTGATTTTGTTGTCCTTGTAATATTTGCCTTTTTTTTTGGGTACAGTATTTACTGCTTGTTATGCTTGTGCCGTTTACTCTCCGTTAACTCCATCCATTCATATAATCATGAGGATGCTTTACATCCTGCTATCGGTGAGAGGAAGAGACCATAACAACATTGGTACAGTGAGAATTAGCTTTCCCGTGTAAGATATTTTTCTATTTGACTCTGGGTGCAAAATATCAGTCATTCCGATTACATATGTGATATGCCAAACTTAAGAGATATGCGGGTATGAATATATTTTTAATTGCACTAAAAGTAATCATAAAAAAGGAATAAAAACGAGGCAATTAATTAGTCCTCTGAACTTATTTCTACCAAACCTTCATTCTCCATGATTATACAGTGAAAATTGTGGTTATCCATGCTACATTCAATTCTGGAATTAATGTCCAAGGCCCATTGCTAAATCGTACATCGTACATGGGTGAATAAATGTGAAAATATGGAAGCAAAGTCAAGCTTTGCTGCTAATATGATATAAATGAAAAACTAAAGTACTAGTTTGGATGCAGATATCTGACGGAATCAATGCCAGAATGTACGTAAACTTTAATTCGTCATTAAAAAGATCCCCAACACCCAACGTCCGCTCCTCATGTTTTTATTCCTCATGTTTTTATTTTACAGTTTACGTAACATGATGCAGCATGAAAAATAAGCTACCTAAGGCCAAGGTAATTTTTTTTTTTTAAAAAAAGAAGAGAAAGTTTACTGTGCAAGTGAAAGAAATGAACAACATAAATTAAGGTCGTAAGCTTCGGAGAACATACGAACGGTAGCTAGAAACATTAAATCTGCCAAGTTGGGCGTTGTGTGGTGCTGCCAGCTGTATGTATGTGTACATTCTCCCACCCCGACACGGAAGCAGTGCCACGGTGATGCTAGGAGATTCACTTATTAATGGTAACAAAGGTGGCGTACGGTATCAACGCTGTCAAAACTCAAAACTATAGCTGAAATTCACTCGCTGCAGCAATATGTACATTCATTGTACACGCAGGCACACAAAAATGTAAACTTGTAGAAAATTTACAGTCCAAGTTATCCTTTAGAACTCGATCTAAGAAAATTTTTCACTTGAGACATGACATGAAGCTATCAAATGATCCCTGTTTCATTGGATAATTTTAAATTACGTTGTTATTATTATTTGATTTGATGAAATGTACGTGTATCCGTGGGATGGTTTTAAAAGAGGACCATTTGATATATTATAAGCTTTCTTTAAGTCAATCACAATACGTGGTTTATGCCTTGTTTAATTTATAATATTGCTTTAAAGGGGAATTCCGAGGCACCCATGGAAATTAAAGTAGAATTTTTGGGTATTTTCTTTGTGCGAGGTCCTAGATGCATTGCCATAACTCATAAGTAGCATGCAAGTTTCTGCAACCGGACAATGTAAAATACTAGAATTTCAAACACTAGAAAGTTGAGACATTAAAAATTGCCATGGAGTGTAAAACAATTAGGCCTTCCTTAGTTTTAGTCAACTTATGCATCAAAATTTCTACTCAATTTAAACGGATGTAGAACGTAGGTTACGCGGATTACTATGGCTTTGTAAATTAAATATTAAAAGAATGGTATTATAATGGTTTATATTATATGGTCAAATTGTTTTTTTTTTACTAGACCTTATTAGAACTTAGAGAATGTCTCACTACTTGGGTGATGCCTAAGAGATTCTCACGAAGAGACCCAAGAAAAGGGGAAATAAAATGGGATATGAATGTTTTAGCAGTGAATATTAAACCTCTTACTTAAGTTGCTAGCAAATATTCTAACCATGCGAGTTAGACTCATGAGACTGTTGGTGTTGTTTTAATTAATGAATATTGGATAAAGGAATAAGATGCATGGCCCAACAAAGAGAGAGAAATAGATGGTGCAAGAAGCACGCAGAGGTGAAAGGGGTTTGAGGTTAAGTATGCAAAATACATGAGAGGGAACCGGGGAAGGAGAAGCGGAACATGATGGACAAGACACAGGAAAGGAAAGAGAAAGTGATGTACCCATGGAGATGAACAAACTCCCTAAAATCCCGGTTAGAACTTAATGCGGCATACAAAGTTAGGATAAATATTAATTGAATTTCACGGCAGCAAATGTAGATTACTTAAAAGATAAAACAACATTCTCTACAAAAAGAAGAAAAAAACAAAGTATAAAACATTAATTTTTTTTCCTGATGGCCATTTATTTTTAAACTTTATCTATTCATTTCATACTCCGATTTTTCTATTTCATTGTGATGATTTGTTGGGTGGGGGTTAATATTTCCTTATTTTTCGCCAAAAAGCAACAGCGACAGGTGTTACTATCTTTTTTGGTTGTGTTTGTTTCTTTTGCCGCTGGAATATTTGAGTTTTAAGCGACTTCAACCTGGAAGCTGAAGATCCAACCAAAGATGAAGATGATTAGATCATACACAAACATTAACAAACGGCAATGGAAATAATGGTCAGTTTCAAACTTTCAATTATGGAATCCAAATTCGAAACTCAGTTTATGTTGATATCTATGGCGATTGCCGTCATCATTTCAAATTGATGCCTACGGTTGCTTCTTTTGTGATTGCCTTGTTGCTAAATTTGGAGCTGCGTCTGATTGACCAAACGCTAGACTTGGGCAACACCTAATTAAAGCTTTACACGTGGGCCCATACACGATGTCCTTTGTGTAGCCCAATAAGCTTTACGGGCCTCTTTTTTTCTTACAAAATTATTAGCGGGCTTCTCCACATGATGAACAAGTGTTTTTGTACCCGGCCATAGCAATACATTGCATCTAGAAGCTAAGAAAGGCTACGAACCAAAAAAATAAACGTTGAGAAAGTCTATATATAAATATGAGGATAGTTAACTTTCACACCTTCACATTGAAGTTAGCATTCTTCACATTTTATTTTAGACAAAAAAATGCATTTGTTTATTTTAAAAGTAATTTAAATTTATTAGTTTTTTAATCATTTAAATTTTCACCTTTAAATTTGACTTTTGATTTTATTTTGATCAAATAGTTCAAATCAACTCATTAAATGAAAAATGAAAATAGTAGAAACCAACTTTAATGAAGAAAGAAAATATTTAAATTCAGTTTTAATGAAGAATGAGAATATGATTTTATTTTTAACTTTATTTTTAGTAAAATATTAACTCTATTTATTAATTTGTTATTATTAAGTTATATATTAAAATGTTTATATATATATATATATATTAATTATTCATTAAATTAAAAAAATAAAAAAGGCATAACATATCAAATAATTAAAAAATACTTTTAAGTGAAAAATAAAAAAATACGCGAGAAACTATTTATATAATATGCATATATATGTTATATCTTTTAGACAATACATGTTAGAAATTATTTGTGTATGTTTTAATCAAATAACCTTGAAAATTACCGGTCAGAAAAAAAAATAACTTTGAAAATTATGATCAAATATAAGCATATGCCCATTTTATGGGAGAATACATGTGATAATATTTTACATGTTAGATATTTAATTAATTACACTCACGTGATAATAGTTAATCTTTTAGACAATATCGTCTTTATCAAGCTAACAATACTAATGTTGTTTAGAAGCTTACTTCGTCCGCCCTTTTTCATGTTAGATATTTAATAAATTGCATTTAATACTAATGCATCATTTCTAACATATAAAAAAAAAGAACGTTAGAAATTGTTTGTATATATGCTTTAATCAAATGACTTTTAAATTATATTTATATATTATTTAAATAAATTATAAAATATTTTTATTTGATAAATATATGTACCAAAAAATTATTTCATAATTTTTTTATGAACATAATTTTTTTCTTAAAATAATTAATCAAGATTTTATCTTTTTCTATTTTAATTAATACGAATAGTCAAATTATCTCTCATCATTAAAATTTGTGTTAGTATTCACTTTCTTCATTAAATTTGTTAAGAGAAGTGCTAGAAATATACTCTCTATCACACTCCTTTCAACACACTCTCTTCTATTTGGTCACGTCACACACTAAAGTATAAATTCAAATTTGATTACCCGTTAATCGAGTTGATTACATACTAATCAAAATTGAGTGTGTGTTTTAGTGTGTGACGTGACTCAATAGAAGAGAGTCTGTCGAAAGAAGTGTGATGGAGAATGTATTCATAACATTTCTCATTTGTTAATCTTTAATTACCAAAATGCTCATAAAACTAAGTTATCTTATAAAAGAAAATTTTAATCTTTTTATCTAAAACAAAATGTAAAGGATGCTAACTTCTATACGATGGTGTGTATGTTAACAATCTTTTATATATATATATATAGTAGTACAATTAAAACAAGGCTAATAACGTGGAGAAAAAGTTATCTATTTTTTCCCCCAAATAATTTTGATAATTATATACTACTCTTGTGTATCATCATAATCTTTGCATAGAGGTTTAACTATGTGTGGGGAATCTAAAATGTTACGTGTTATAAGTGGTAAAAGAAAAATTGTGTAAGAATATATAAGAATAGCAGGTTGGTTTTGTGCAGAATCATTTTTAGATTATATGCAAGAAGGTTAGCTTACCTCCCTGATACAAAAAAGAAAAGCCAATTGCTGTCACCCCTGTTTTATAATTTTTCATTTTCATATATTTGATTAACATTAATTGACCATGCTAGTTTATGTTAAATAAATAGAAAAAATTAATGGGGTTTTCATATATTGTGCAAAAAATGATACGATAATTTTTTTTAACATGCAATTTGTTGTTATTATATATAGTTTTAGTAATTAGCGATAGCCGCAGGAAAATTTCTTGTTTTCCTTGGACAAGCACAAAAGGAAAAAGAGAAGGTAAAAGGAAAAAGAGAAGGTAGCAGCACCGACATAACTAGATAAAGACAGAACTGTCTGGATACATCGATCGATTACATCAAGCCATTGAAACCTCATCGTAGGTCCCGGCACCTCTTGGCAGAGTTCTATCGTTCTATGTACATACATGAGTGGAAGGTTTTTGATAGGGACAAAATGTGGAAGGTTTTCACCTTTTCATTTTGTGGAGCTTAGCAATCATACGGTGTTAAGAATCGTGTCGTGAGTGAACGGTTCATAATTCATAAACTAAATAACTTTGATGGCTGGTAGTCATATGGCACTGTTCAGCACGAATAGACGCTTTCCTAATTAGTCCATGGCAATTTCCAGCCAGACCCAAACACTAAAAGCTTAAATTAATGTCATAGTGGAATAGAAATCTAACATTGATTAAATTTTGGGAAGGTGCCATTCTTCAAATTAACATCTCCACAAATCAAGACGAAGCAGCTTTTCTCGCTTCTTTGTAGTCTCCATAATCACCGTCATCACTTGCTATTCTCCTCCGAAAGTATCTATAGTAGATGTACTGCATTATTATCTGTCATATATTGTTAAGGTTTAGCAACTTTCGCTATATAATCCGAGTTATAGCCCAACTAAAATAATAGTATAAATTAAAAATGAACTGCATATATAGGATACAAATAGGTCCAATGCCACGCAAACTGCGGCATCCAACAACCATGGCATATTAGCTTTGATGCTTTCCCATTCAGTAGTTCGTACAAGAATACTGCATCAACAACAGGGTTTAGATTAATTAATTTAATTTTTTTCAGAATAATAAGATGCAAATATATATAGAAGGGAGGGAGATTGTAACCTTCCCACGTAAGTGGCATTAGCAATGAGTGCAAAGACGAACATGAGAGGATTTAATCCCTAATATGATAAAAAGAGAAAGCATCTATAATCAGTGGAAATGCAAGTTAATCTGTACACTTGTGAATCATATTTGGAAGGCAAGAAATGATTAAGATTAAAGATTACCTCCACACTCGCTCTTTTAATCTGGTCAATGATTACGTAAACAAAAACTTTATCAGTAAATATAAAGCACATAAAAATAGAATCCAACTGAAAAAGAATATTCGAAACTAAAGAAAAATAGTTTCACACATACGTTCAACCATATTTGAGGCAGCCGGCCACCCATATAGATAGCAGCCATGAGCCATCCCAACCATTGACCCAAAGCACTGTGTATCTCGTGCTCCTGTGATAGAGTTCTATAGTAAGTAGCTAGCAACTAGCAAATGCAATTATGCAAAGCAACCAAGCACTGTAGAAATAATTATACGAGTTTGTGATTAAGTTACCGGTACCCCTGGCTGGTCATATACCTGCAAGAGTTTTCGTCCATTAAATCTTATGTATCCCTCTTTCAAAGCATTACCCTGCAGAGGCAAGTTAGCCGATGCTGCTAGAAAAGTTCCATAGCTTCCCTGAAACAGTGTACAATGTACCAAAAAGATAGTAGTACGTATCAGTGTATGGAGGTGAGGACACAAATGTAGAGGAGTAAATTTGTATTAGATGTGACATTTACTGTGTAAGAAAAAATGAGGGTTGTGAGAATAAAATTGATAACGACCACCGCATCATAATTAGTTTGGGCAGGGGATCAATATCATATACTATTTTTTTTTATACTGTATGTTTTATTTTTTCTTTTTTTTTAAAAAAAAAAAAAAAAGTGTGTATTGAGAAAAATATATATATATATTAAAAAATAATTAAAAATAATATAATAAAAATAGTGTATAAATATTATTATTGTAATTGGGTGCGGTTTAAACCATAATGATGTCAAGACAAATGAAATGGAATAAAATTTTGGTCTAGTGAAGGGGACAAGTACAGGGATTGGAATTCAAAACTTGATAATTGTTTAATACGGATTTATTTTACTTTGTATTTGCGTGCTCTTTGCAACTAACTATTTAATTCATGTGTTGTAAATTCTGTTTATGAGAAATAAAGTAAGTTTGGCGAATGAAATATGCTGTGCGCTTCTAGCTAGATGTCTCCAGATAAGGGGGTTTATAATTATTATTATTATTTGGTGTATTGGGGGTTTATAATTATTATAATTACATAGAAGATACAGAGATTTAATGGTTGAGTATTTGTATGACAAATACAAATTCTATAAATTTTTATTTTATTTTATTTGTTTGAAAGTGGTGGATACATAATGCAGGGGTACAGGTTCTTGGAAGTTGCATTAGTCAATGAAGTAAGCAAGTGAAAGACTCACAGCCGCAGAACGGGGGATGGGTCTAGGCTGTGTTGCTGACTTTGTAGAAGGCACTGGAGGTGTCTCATCCTCAGAAGACGAATCACCGTTCAATTCCATGGCTGAAGGACCACTTTTAGCAGCTCTCATGTAGGCACGAAATGGTGGAGTACCACTCCCAGCCAATGATCTAGCTGACCTGTTTAATTAACTCAAAAATACAAATTCACTTCAGATCATTTCTTAATCAAATCATTAACTAAGATTGCAAAAATAGTTCTACCAAGTACGAATTGATAGCCCAGCAGTTGGCATGGCAAGAAACAATATGGGTACATACGTATAGTAGTACTCGCGTCGAGCTGTTACTTTGGGTGTGCCATTTGGTATTGGAATCCCAGACTCGTGGCCTGCTTTCGGTCTCAACGGTTTTTTCTCTTCTTCATAAGCCTATTAACATAATAAAATAATAGTGCAATGAAAATCTACCCTTTCTTCAAAAGATAGTGGGGGGGGGGGGGGGGGGGGGTGTGAATTATTTTAATATTTTCTTTGTGGAAACTTGTAATTTTTTAACTGAAAAGAAAGTCTGTAAATTTCAGTTTTGATTAGCAGAACGGGGTATAAGAAATTGAAAATGTTAAAATGTACCTCTTCGTTGTTGATCTTCTGACGACGCTTGCACCATCTAATGATGTAGTCATAATAGAAGCTTTGCAGTACTAACACGATCGTACTGGTCGTGTAAAGCTGTTAATCACAATAAGGAGTTCCGTTAATATCAAGTTAAGGTTGCAATTTTCGTTGGTTACTTAAAAGGAATATAAGTAACTAATAGCAACAATTAAATAATAAAATAAATAAAATATAACTGCTAAGCATAGGTGATTAAGGGATTTAGATTCTATCATGTCAAATTTTTTTTCATGTGGTCAAGTGAAAAAGAAAAATAAATATAAATATTATAAAAAAATAAATTATAATTAAATCCTACTAATAATTAATAAATATTTTTGTATTTATTTTTTTCTTTCATTTGATCACATAAAAAAAAAGACATCAAATAATCTAAATCTGATGATTAAGACCAAACCTAGGTAGGGGACCTGGCATATAATCTTTAGTCGATTACAATTATTTTATAATGATTACATTTATATAAAATGTGAGTTTCAAATTCAGTGTATCCTTTCTTGCATAAATACATAAATTGTGTAGATTTAATTAATCAATAAATTACATATTATTATTTTTAATATAAAATAATTATATGTCACAATAATTTATATAATTATTCTAATTAATTAAGTTTATACAAATATATAAACTAATATTTAAAAATAATTAATACTTGACAGCCTACTTCCAAACCGATGATAATACCATCAAATTTGCAGGATAGAGTTGCACGTCAACCAAGCGTAACCAGTGACATTGTCTTCGGAATGAACATATGGACGCGTGTCCAATGGGTTATAGCCTTGAGTCCCATCGACCGAGCCTACCTTCATTTTTTGGTAATTTGGCCAACCCTATTTTCCCAATTAAATCGTCAAATATTTTTTTGTATTTTCTTATTTATTATTGTCAAAAAATTTGTTTATGTAATTGATCGCGGTTTCAAAAGTTTCAACGCTCAGAAGTTTTAATTTGTAACGCTAAACAGAATTAAATGTCGCATAATCATGGGTTTTAATATCCAAATTTTAATACCAGGACGCCCAAAGAAGAAACAAACAAGAGAAATAATAATACACATAGAGGAAATTACGGGAAAATTGATGTTTGCATTTAATTACCAGAGCTGTGTAGTATTGGGTGGGCAACTGCATTTCCAGCCATGCATAAAAAAAAAACAAAATAGCAAAGCGAGAAGAAAGTAAGTCCACAATCGCATATGTAAAATTATATATGTAAAGCATGAAAGAACAGAACAAAAGAAAATGGAGTGAACGATACAGAATATTTTGATAACAGAGAGAGGAAGGCCACCCAATTACGCTCTCTCAGGGAGTCAGGACCACCGTGCAGCCAAACAAATATTTTAGTGTATATGGTTCAAACTCACTTACCGTAGCTGGCTCCAGAAGGCAACCCACGAGGTTGAATATATCACTGTATGCATCCAATCCAAATATTAAATTTAACAAACCAACAATTTAACTAATTGGTATGGTGAACGTGGCCTAAAAGATTTCGCTAAAATAAATGAAGAAACGGTGCTTTTGTAAAGTGTGGTGTGGGAGAGCCAGTATATGCAGTGTCATTAAATTAATGAATTGAAGAAATTAATATTGGCAAAAGATGACGAACCCAACGACCCAAGTGAGGAGAAAGGCGAGGGAGACTCCATGGCTGGACTTGGTTTGAAAGTTGGTGATTATCTGAGGAATTTCTGCTACTCCCCAACATATTAGACTGATGAACCCGAAGCCGAACGAGATGTCATCTTTCAGGTTGCAGAGGCAGTCTTTGAAGTATTTCTCAACCCAAACCACACAGGGTTTCCTCTCCTTCACGCAGTAAGACGGCGCCATTCTCTCTCTCTCTCTCTCTCTCTCTGTTCGAGCGTAAGGTAAGCAAGTGTTTTGGTTGGAATATTGGAGAGGTTTAAGCTGGTTTTAAAGGAAGCGAGCCTTTTGAAATTACAAAAGAAGACACGAGAGTGAATTAATTAGTGAAAATTCTATTGGACTATATTGTCCTTTTCTGGGTTGAATTAGCGAAGAACAAGAATTGAGTGGCATATTCTGTCATCTCATGCGATACTCTCAGTCTGAAGTCTGAAGTGACCCCATGTGATATGAGTCTATGCATATTGCAAATTGCATAATTATTTATGTACAATGCATGTGCGCTCACTGCCTTTTACCATTTACCACCTTACGAAACTAATTGACGTTTTTAGACTTCCCAAGAGACCATGGTCATGCACTACGCAAACGAATATGGAGAGAAGATGATGTTCAAGACCATGTTGGCAGTGTACCAAACCTAATAAAATTCAATTGCATCAATTATTTTTTCTAATAAATTTTTAATGTCTTTGTCCTTTCTCTCTTTAAAATGTTATTTTTTTTATGGGATCAGAAAATATGAATATGGACAGGAGATGTCGAGAAAGTGTTGACATTGTAGTAATTTTTACCGTACTGTTTTGTTTATCATCTCAAAGGGGAAAGTACTGAACAGAAAATAATAGCAGTAATGAGTAGACCCTGAACAGAAAATAATATTCGCTGCATTCACAGGATATACTGCGAAGTCATGATTTCACAAAACCATGACCATCACCATATCTCGGAAATTTATCCAGCCGAGTCGAGTTTATATTGTGGGCATCATGGCATAATTATAATCTTAGAAATTTATCGAGTTGGACCTTTTATCATCTTAAAGTTTTTGGTACTTTTGTCTGAAATTTTTAAGAGTTTATATCATCTTGAGTTTTTAAAGTCTTTGCTTAGGATTTGTGTATTTGATGTTGTAATGTTAGAGTTTTTATTTAGTTATCTTGATCTTATTATGTAAGTAAGTTTAATAATAATATGCAATTTAAATAAATGTAATTAAATTTCATACCTTGATAAGGATAGTTGTGTTGAGGTACAATGAGATTATCAAATTATAGTTATTGAATGCAAATTATGGTAAAAGAAAAGAGTGCTAATTAATTATGTTTACATAATGGTGGACGCAACATTACTTAGAAGTCTTTGTTTTCTTTTGAGAAGGAAAAATATTCATGTTTAGTAAATGAGTTACATGACTAGTAAATAAATTTTTAATCAATTAATTAATGATAAAGGAAAATGAGTTAAATTAAATATGATTATAAATTTTAATTAAATAGCTAAGAAATTACATGTCAATTGCAAAGAAAAAATGTCAATTTATGACTAGTAATGAGTCTAATGACAATTAAAATGATGGTCATATGCAATAATTAAATGAGTCAAAATAGAATAGGATAGTCTAGGTTTCTTTCTCATTAAATCCATGGCTATTACCATCTTCAAATAATATAAAAAATAATAATTGATTAAATCCATGACTATTACATTGCATGATTTTAAACATTGAGCAAGCAAATAGGCTAATGGAGGACAAAAAATGATCATATTATGCATAAAGCCATAATTTATAATGATCAAATAGTCTAATCAAATCTCAACATTAATGTCAATAAGAAAATGGAAAAATTATTTTGTGACAATAAATTGTGAGAATATGATATTAATTAAGAAGATGTTACTTGTTATTAGCATTAGATGTAAATAAATGAGTAAATGGTCAAAAAGATTTTAAAAAATTATTGTGAATTTAAATGTTAAGAATTTGTTTTAACAAGGCGCATGTAAATACATTTTTTAAATACCACCAATCTGACTCTTTTGAGTTATCATATTTTATTATTTAAGTTTGGATAATGTTATACGAATAATATTTAAGTAAACAAAAATAATAATAATTGTATAGAGTCATGATATTTATATAGCAATAGTCTTTATATTTTTAAACAAGTTTCACTAATAATAATTAATATCTTGATATTTTTTATTTTATTCTATTATAATTTTTTTAGCAAATAAGTGTGACTAATTGAATTTTTCCTTTGTGTAAAAAAGTACAGAACACATAACACTTCAACTTTTTTTTTGCTTCAATTACAATAATTTATTAATTAATAATTAAATTATTTAATTATCTAATTTATCTTAAATAATATCAATGATTATTTATTAAAAATTATCAACTCACATTTTGCAACAAATTTCCTAATGTCCATTATTTCAATTGAATTATTTAACTTATCACTGACACTGTTACATATATTTTAACTATTTTTACTGACATCTTATCACACATAAAGAATGTTAATAAGTTTATTTATTTTGCAAAAAAAAAAAATACTTTTGGACATTAAATGCTCATATAAATAAATAAAATAAATAAATAAATAAAAGGAAACAAAATAACTATTCCACATGATAGCAACCAATAATCAAGGCCAAAATTGAGGAAAAAAGAAAAAAATTGAATCAATGAATATTATTATTAAAATATCAATTAATATTGAATCAATGTTCTACCAATAACATGCCAAGCAATCAATCAATAGCCAAATAATTTCATAATATCATGACAATAATGCATATCAATACCATTTGCTATCATACCATATATGTTCTCTGATTAGTAATAAAAGATAATAATATATAAAATAATGGCCATCAATGTGATAAAATTAAATAGAGAATAAGTCATTAACTTGAAAGTTTTGCATACAGTATACATCTTATCTTATGAATTAATATTTGAATGTGTAACCAATAGTTAACTATGAATTTTAAAATAGGTGAAAATTATAGAAATTAACAAAAATTAATGCAAAAATTAATATTGTGATAGAAAAACAAAATAGGCAAACATTGGCTAGGTTAGAGAACAAGTTGGCAACCTGCACCTAGGGGTGAAAATAGGTCAAGTTGCTCGTTAGGAGCCTATGGCCTGATCTGCCTGAGGTCTGGTTTGGTCTAACTTGTTTACTAAACAAGTTAGGCAAATGATTATTTAAAAGTCTGTTTAATTAAAAATATCAGACCTTAGGCCATCTAATATGTCTTTTAATTAAGGGTGTAAGTGAGTGGTTTGATTCGAATTTTGGAGAAAAATAAATCCGAACAAATAAAAATAAATCCAAACAAATCAAAATCAATTGGTTTGGTTTGGTTCGGTTTTCTTATTTTTTGATAACAAAATTCGAACCAAATCGAACCTAACATCTATGGATTGGTTTGGTTCGGATGATCAGGTTGACCATTATTTTTTTAATACAAAAATTAGCTATACAATTACATGCAATACAGAAAAGTGTACATAATGTATCCAAAATTTTAAATAATATTAAAATATAGATCTCAATTCAATAGTTGTTTAAATCATGGAGAATGGATCTAAATATTAAATTGTATATGAGCATCTGTTTGAATAAAGCAATAGGTTTTAGATACCCAAAATTTACTCATCCACAATCAGTTTCACAGGAAAAGTGATTCCATAATGCAAGAAAACATAGGTTGTCCCTAACAAAATAGCTATACTTGAGAAGGCACTGACCTTTATCAAGATCAACATCCTCAAAACAATGAGCTCTAGTGAAACAGGCTATCAAGAAACCACAAATTTGATATTACATGAACTCACAAGAAAAGAGAGAGAAAATATTGCAGGAAAAAAAAGGATTCCCATTTCTTCTTCTGTATGTGTGTTCTTCATTCTCCTCTAACTATTAAAACAGAAGGACCATATGAACTGTACATAAGTTACAGATAATATCATAATACTACTTAAAAATACCTTGATCAGCTGAGTTGCGGCTGTCATAATCTTGCTCCCAGTTGCAGAGCTTCCAGTAAAGGAAATCTGTTGAAAAGATAAATATCAGCCACAATGGCACAATACCTTTGCAAACTCAATGACATCATAGTAACAATACTTGCAAGATATAGAACAAGATCCATATAATTTTGATTATACTTATAACTAAAAACAATTGAACCTTGTCTACATCAGGATGGGATGCCAAAGTAGCACCAGCTTCATGACCTAATCCAGTAACAATATTTAATCCACCTGGAGGGAGGCCCACTTCTTTGCATATTTCAGCCAGCTCCAAACAGGTCCTAAAATTATAAAAATAATACAACATGAGAAACAAACATAACAAAGAATCAAGTTTGTAATAGTTGATGAGAATATACATAGATGCCAATTCATATGGCTTCAATATTGCAGTACAAGTGTACAAGCAGCAGCCAGAGCAAGAGCAACTTTCCATGCAGCCATTAAGAGAGGATAGTTCCTAATACATAAGATTGACCCTATCATTTCACTAGCCATTCAAGACATTCAATTAGCAATTGATTTCATTATTACAGTGACCAACTGAGGCTCTAAATGCATCAGTTTCCTATGCAAGTAAATTGTAAAGGATTAAGGATTTAGGCCACTATACCTTGGCCTCTATAATTTCCTTAAAAAGTGTGCGTGAGTGTGCATACAGATATAGAGCAAAACCACTAGCCATGTACATGACTTTTATCCAATATCAATCCTTGAAAAGACTACCATACGCTAGTGTGAAGTAAATAGCAATCAACAAGTCTCATAATAATTATTGCAATAGGAAAATCATGCAAATCATTATTGTTAAAAATAGAATTTTTTGTCAGGAAAAAAAGATTTTCGGATGACAATGGAGAATGAAAGGAACTCGATAGAAATCGAAAGAATCAATAAAAATAGGGATTGATAATCAAATGCAGAACATGCAATTCATAATAATAATAAAAATGGTTGTGACAAAAAAATTAGAAATTAAATCGTGGAGACCAAGTAGCAAGAACTTGCGACAATGGTGGAAGATCTAACTATTCCTGCAAATGCAAATCCAATCAACAAAAAAAAAAACTTAAGACACAAGAAGAATGCCAAAAACATTTGAAATTCAGTATACGCTAACGAATGAAAAGGTAGTAGTGTACTCACAAAAGCATTTTATCAAACACCTAGTAGATACTATAATAATCCCAACTCATGTTCTATTAGAGGATTGATGAACCGTCAATATATCATATTTTTACGGTTTAATTTCTTAGTTTTTCATATTTTTTTATTTATTTTTAATTAATTTTATTTGTTAATTTTGTTATATTTTTAGTTTTGTTTAATTGTATTTTTATTAAATGTTTTGTGTGTCTTTGTTAAGATAATTGTACAGGGAGAAGATTGAATGTGCAAAGGACCAAGAAAAAGAAGAATTTAGCAACAGAGTCCAGCGCTTGAGCGCTGGTGTTGGGGCGCCTGAGCGCTGAGAGCGTATGCAGCAGCGGTGATTTAGTGATTCAGCGCCTGAGCGCTAGGAAGGAGCGCCTGAGCACGCAACGTGTAGCAGCGCGCATATTGACTTAAGTGACTGAGCGCTTAAGCACTCAGAACTGGGTGCCTAGGTGCTGAGAGTGTAACAGCAGACGTGATTTTCATTAAATCAAAAAAGTTACGCCAAATTCAACACATTGAGCACATTACGCAGAAAATTCCTAATCCTGAGAGAGTTGTTTTGCGGTAGCAGACATTGGAGGGCGATTTCAAATGAAGATTCTTGAAGGTTTGAAGATCTTAACCTCCTTCAAAGAGGTTTTTGATTTCACTTTCTTTCTAGTTTCCCTTTTCTTTGGGTTTTCTTTCCATGGATCTGTATTCTGATATGAGTTTATTTTTATTGAACATGAGTAGCTAAACTCATAGCTAGGGCTATGGGGGATCTTATTTTCCTTATTATTTGGATTTGATTTCTAATTTAATTATGGTAATTTCTTTTTGGGTTTATCATATTGCTTGCATTCTTATCAGAATTTGATCACTTTTGGCATATGTTAATTCATTATTTGACCGGTGACCATCCATATTTAATGAGTAGATCTATATGGTAAGCCTAGGATTAGATTAGCGAATGACCAAATATCAATTTTTCCTACTAATAGAATTGACGGTATGTTAGTTCATCTCTTGAATTGAAACTTAATGCATTCTTGATTAATTCAACTAAATGACCAAATAGGTGAATTAAATTAGGAATAGAATATTGTTTCATCCACATGACCATTGAGATTCAATAGCAAATAAAAGAATATTGACAAAAGAATTACCTTGATCATAATTGAAAGAAAATCTGAATATTTGGATTCAGGTGAACTTTGCGCCCTAGTCTCTTTCTCATTGATTATCTTTTCTTTATTTAATTGTTCATTTTTTTTATTTATTTATTTTGATTTTAACTTGAATTTCTTCATATACTTTCGATTGTCTGAATAACAAAGAGTTTTGCGAATATAATAATTACAAATTATTCCTCGTGGGATCGATAACTGGGACTCAAGTCCTATATTACTTAG
The DNA here is from genome assembly GCA_029884595.1 of Ormosia semicastrata. Taxonomy (NCBI): domain Eukaryota; kingdom Viridiplantae; phylum Streptophyta; class Magnoliopsida; order Fabales; family Fabaceae; genus Ormosia; species Ormosia semicastrata. The sequence goes on from JAQQTO010000037.1 coordinate 13,009,293, forward strand.
CAATAGAGTGCACTTGCTCTTAGTGTATTTTACGCGCACCAAGAATTATTTGAAATGGAAGAGAATGGACCTGAAAATTTTTTGAGTTCACCATTGTCTTTTTCAAAAATGAACTTAAAAATTTCAAAACCAAAAACTAAAATACAGACTACACACATCAGTATTCAAATCAAAATGCACAATAACAACCACCAAATCTACATAAAAACACATCTCATAATCCAGATATTAGAAATCATAGGTGTTCTAATCTGAAAATACAAGAACTATAATGAACTTACAGAACAAAGGGACTCATAGAGCTCTGTCAAATCGATAAAGAAGGGATTCACTGAACAAATGGATGTCCATTTGTTCAGAGCTCGGCCAAATCAATAGAAAAGGGACTCACCGAACAAAAGGACTCGCAGAGCTCCGAATAAAGGGACTCACAGAGCTTCATAAAATAAAGAAATGAGAAAAATAAAGAAAGAACTACCATGGTTGTCTCATTTCCAAGCTTGAAATGAAGACCTTTTTTCCTCACTCTACTCAACAAGCTCAATACTAGTTAAAAGAACAAATCTGGCCAAAACCGCAGAAAGAGAGACAAAGAGAGAGCAGGGCAGGGATACCGGGATTAAAGCATCGAGCAAGGATGGTGAGCTATGGCGGTCCTGGCAGAGCAGATCTGGTGCTGCCTGAGCTGTGACGGAGCCTACGGTGAGCTGCGGTGAAGAGCCTACGGTGAGCGTGAGCTGCGATGAAGGTGACGACCCTACAACGCGAATGTTTGGCAGAGCTGCGGTTTTCATTTCTGGTGTCTGGTTTTCTGATTTCTCATTGTGCGTTGAAAATCTCATTTTAGGTTTGTGGTTTGCTAGTTTCTGATTTCTAGTGTAGCAATAACATATATATTTTATATATATATATATATATATATATATATATATATATATATTCATGTAATTGGTTCGGGTCGGGTCTCAGATTAGAAATTTAAAATCCGATATCCGAACCAATTAAAGCTTAATTGGTTCGAATTTTACTCGAACCAATCAATATATCCAAACTAAACTGAACCAATTTAATTGGTTCGATTCAGATTCATCGAATTGGTCGGATTATCCGAACCAATTTACACCCCTACTTTTAATCCTCAGCAGATGACTCGACTTATTTAATTATATATATATATATATATATATTATTATAATAATTAAAATTTATAATTATAATATTAATTTATTATAATATATTAATATATTTTTAATTAAATTTTAATAAAAGTCAAGAACTAAAACTTAAGTTAGTAAGCTAGAATAAAAATAACATATTTATTAATATATTTAATGTAATATATTTATTAGAATGAAAATAATAAGTTAACTTACTTACTTACTTTTATAGATACTCACTACTTTCTTACTTTGATCTTTGGTTGATGTGAGATTTGAAAGATTAGAGTAAAAAAGTGAGTAACTTGGTATATCTCCAAGTCCCACATCGACCAAAGATTAGAATAAAAAAGTGGTGAACATCTATAAAATTAGAAGGTGAGTGTTAAATTATAACAAAGACCTATTGGCTTTGAGTAGGTTCGTTGGCTTATTTCAAGGCTTAGGCTTATTAGCTTATGTAAAGGCATATTGACTTATTTAAAGGTAGGTCTGTTAGCCTATGTAAGACATGTTGACCTATTTAAAAGTAGGTCTGTTAGCCTATGTAAAGGCCTATTGACTTATTTAAAGGTAGGTTTGTTAGCCTATTTAAATGTCTCATTACAAAGTAAGCCTTTAAATAAACTTTCAGGTTAGGTCAGACTTTTAAAAAGACCAGGTCAGGCCTTAAAAATCGGCTTATTACGAGTTCACAGGTCAGATTCAGGTCTTATAATTGGGATATAGGCCAGACCTGTTTAAAGCAAAGTCTAACCTGACCTGACCTGACTTGTTTCTACCCCTACCTGTACCCAAGTCATTCAATCCCAAATAACAAATAACATAGTATTTAACGTTTTGGTTATCCCTACACAACAAAATGCTTTCAAGGACATTAATTATGCATTTTTTATAATATAAAATTTGAATAGCAACAAAACTCTGTGCGTGGTGTAATGTATGTAATTCTCAAAGCATCAATAATAAAACTATTTTCACAAGGAATAGTGCAAAGTTGATGTTGAGTTCTAAAATGTTCTTAAAACAACAATTGCAAGATAAGTACTAAGAATACAACTCCAGACTCTTAAGCGCCAAAGCCCTAGTTAAAAGTGCCAATGAATTGATCCCATAAGGCTAGAAGTGAATTCTGATTGGGATGCATTGCAAAATATAGAAATTTTAAAAATTATAGTCTAGATGCAGAGTTTAGTGATTATTGTTGTCACAAATAAAATGTCAAATGCTATGTTCTTAAATACATGTTCAACAATGTTGAGAAAAAGTCATTCTGGCTTAAGATCTTCAGTAGATAAGTGTTGCACAGTTTTATACAAGAAGGCACTTGAGTTTCAATTATTAATCATATGTCACCTAAGATTTATCTTAAAAAAGAACATAATACAAGTCGTTTTATGAGAAGGAAGAAAAGGCTTGTTACCTCGAGAAAGTCAAAGTTATAAATGAGATGCCATGTGCATACACAAAGGAATCGTGCAAAGTTGATGTTGAGTTCTAAAATGTTCTTAAAAACAACAATTGCAAGATAAGTACTAAGCATACAACTCTAGACTCTTAAGTGCCAAAGCCCTAGTTAAAAGTGTCAATGAATTGGTCCCATAAGGCTAGAAGTGAAATTGATGGGAATACATTGCAAAATATAGAAATTGTAAAAATTATAGTCTGGCTGCAAAGTTTAGTGATTATTGCTACCACAAATAAAATGTCAAATGTTATGTTCTTAAATAAATGTTCAACAATGTCGAGAAAAAGTCATTCTGACCTAAAATCTTCAGTAGATAAGTGTTGCACAGTTTTATACAAGAAGATCCACTTGAACTTCAATTATTAATCATATGTCACCTAAAATTTATCTTGAAAAAAGAACATAATAAAAGTCATTTTGTAAGAAGGAAGAAAAAGGTTGTTACCTCGAGAGAGTCAAAGATATAAAAGAAATGTCATGTGCATGCACAAAGTGCTCCACCAAATATATAGAGGTAACATAGCCCAAGAAAGCCCCTTTCAAGCTTCATATCCTGATTTCTCCCCGTATTGCCACACCAAAGCCATGGTTATAATCTTGAACATATAGGCGATTAAGTTGTTCTAACTAATTATCTTTTACAAAGACTTTATCATCATGAAAGACATGGTTGCTTCTACTTAGGATAGTTGCAATTGTGTACCCCCAATGTCATAAACCCTCTAAGAAGGTGCATGCATAAAGAACGCAGTAAAGGAAGAAAAATCGTATAGATTGATTTCCCCGATGATGAGTTACGGAAGTGAAGATTTTTTCAACTTCGTCTTGGTTACAGCGTGAGAGAATGAGAATTGTTTTACTGAATCTCATAGACTGTGGCCAGATGTTCCGTCCTCTACCGAGAGGGTGGTCGCCAGAAAGTGCCACCTTGGTCATTCAACAATTTGTTGGTTGGAGACATGGTGGAATACTTGCAAAGCTACTCTGACCCATGAGTCTCGGAGTCAAGATGATGATAAAAATATAGATAGAGAAAAGTGAACTTATTTAGCTTCTTCTGCCAGAGGTGCTTAAATAGAAGTCTTGGTGTCGATTGAGTTTACCAAATTTATTGAGCCTATGTAAACTAATTAATTAAGACAATCCCGATAATCTTATCCATTTTCAACAATACCATTTTTCTCACTATATAAAGTTAGTTAATAAAATATAAATTCGTAGTTAATGACGTATAGAAATTAGTTGATGAGTGTATAAAAAGTTGATTAATGAAGAACAAAAAAGTAGTTAGTGACGCATATAAATTAGTTAACGGAGTCAGACTGGAAGTGTTACATATTTGTACATATTCATTAACTAATAATTTATACTTCATTAATCAACTTTCATATAGTATTAAAATAAATGTGAATACTATTTGAGATAAAATGATCATTATTCTAATTAGGGTGAAGCCAATCGGACCTACTCTAATTTATCGGGTTTGGACGGTCCAATTTCCATTCGTATTAGACTTTTAATTTGCAATTAATTAACGGTAAGGCTTGTGCAATGTGAAGTAAAGAAGTATTCTATATAGAAATTTCCTTATTTGTTGCCTTTTAGCATTAATCATGGCGGCAAGATGCGTAATTTAATTACTCGCATTATCAGAGAATCTTTCCACAAACAAAAATGCTAGAAGCACTTTTAATTGTATTGTTCTTGATCTCGTAGTGCCTAGGGATTCCAATTCCCAATAAGAAGACAAATCATCGTTCAGTGGCAACAAAGTAACGAGAGAATATATTGAGAATTTTCAACACGTACAATTGAATCTCATATTCACCCAATGCAATAAAAACACAAAAATGATTAAAATAGTCAGAAAGAGATTCAAGCTCGTCAATGACAATTAGTTCATCTATTGTTTTTGTTGTTTGCCAATCTTGTGACTGAAGTAAACAATGTACGTTGTAGAGTTTGCCAATAAATGAGTAATGCCTCCATGAATCACTCCATTATATCGACCAAGTTCAATGAGTGAAAAGACAAAATCGAGAATAGTGCATAACAACATCATCAACATATAGCAATGGTGAACCTGGCCTCCAAAGCCGTCAGTGTTCATGCTCCAAAATAACGGCTCTCTGCCTGCATTGCTGGGCCATCTGTGCTTTGAGGAATTCTTTCCTCCTCTAGCAGGATGAAGAATTTTATTTATCCATAAACTATTACCACCATTCAATTCATAAGAACTCCACTAATTATTCAAGTCCCACCATAATTTTCATGGTATAAAATCTACATAGAAAAAGAATTTTTCTTCATGTAGCCAGGTGTATATAAGAATTTTTCCAGTGATTTTATGTGTTTGCAGGATTTTTGTCCATTTTTCGGGTTTTCGCTGCATCCAAACCTTCTATTTTGTACTACTCCCAACCTTCTGTTTGTATTGAGTCTAGCGACTTTATTTCATAATGTCGATCAAATTTGCTTTATTTTAAACTATAGCTGTGGTTTTTGTCTTTAATCCTTATTTATTAATTAAAGACAAAAGATGGGAATGTACCCAAAAAAGAAAAAAGAAAAAAATGGGGTACGTTCGTAAATATGGTATTTGGGGGGGTGATTGTTGATATGGACAAGTGGCTGACCCTTTTGGCAATTTTGACAGAGATCGGGCTTAGTGACATTTGGGATAAGTAACACAGCAAAATAAGGATAAAAGAAAGCAAGCGTGTATTTGTTCTGATCCGTAAAGCAAACACGAAACAGACAAGAAAACGACGACGATGCATTGCAACTTGTTGATTGAAATGCGCACAGGTGTGCAAATTGATCTCCTCGTGTCGGCTTCATCTTTATCCTTTCTCGTAAGCACACACACCACTCTTGAGCTCTAACGAATACGCCTTCAATTCTGATTCTAGTTTCCAAATAAGGTTGCAAAGGAAGAGTAGTGGACTAGTGGAATATATCACATATATGAATATCATTTTCTCGTACTTATATATTAAATTAATATTGTGATGTTCGCGTTTATAAAAAGAGGACACCGTCTCTCATCAGATTCATAGAAGATAACAACAAAAAAAGGGGTTTTGAAGGCATTTGTTAAAAAATTCAAAAATAAGAATTTTTAAATAAAAAATTAAAATATTTAATGCATTAAAAATTAATTCTTATTTAAAATTTTCTATTTTAAAATCCTTAATATCTTAATTTTGTCACATGTATGCGGATTAGTATCGTTAGGACAATGCCTTTGTCCCAGACTCCCAGCCAACCTGGTAACTGAAAGCAAGATAAGGGAGAAGTCGAGACGTCGTTGTACTAACAAGCACCCAAGCTGCTGGTCGCCGCATCTTCTTGCCTTTTTGCATTGTTTAAGAGAAAATATTTATATATTTTAAAAGTAATATTCTTAATTATTTAGATTCAAATTTAGTTTTACTATATAAATATTTTAAATTTAATCAAATAATTTATATGATTATATTATGTGTTATATTTTTAATGAACTAGTATAGTAGCCTTGGAGTATATATTTCCTCTCTATGAGCAATATCTTGTCGTGTCGTGAGCCAAATTCTACAACCGTATCGTATTTGTATTGTATGGCAGTGACATCTGTAGTAGGTGAATTCTACTTTAGTTGCCTAAACAGTGTTTTAATAATTTAATTTTTTATTTTTAGTTTTAATCATATGTTTATTATAATTTAATTAAGAAATAAAACTAATAATTCCGTTTTATGTCAAAACTTTGTAGAAATACGTGTTTATAATTTTCTTTTGGGTAGTTTGAACAAAATAGAACTCCGCAATCCACATCGATAGCAACTTGAATGTAAAATGAGAGAAAATTTAAGCATGATAGCGAGAGATAAATGTATCACCGAAGAGATTGTCCATAAATTTTAGCTAGGGCGTAGCTGTTAGCCTACGAAATGTCTGTAATAGCAATGTAATGTTTAAAGAAGGCAATTAATATAAAAAGAAAAATAAAATAATTATTAAGATATTTTCCTAATTAATTATGATAATATCCAATAAAAGATATGATAATGTATATGATATGAGGTACTCTAATCAAAGAAGAAGAAAATCAATAATAGCAATGTAATGCTTACAGAATTGATCAAGTTTTGATGCATGATGCATGGTTCATTTATATTTGATTTTGATAATTTTATCGCCACTTTTGTGAGAATATTATTTTTTCAAAAAAATGGGGTGCTTTTTTTTGTCTTAAAAAAAAATGGGGTACTGAACTTTAATAGAGACGCCCGGTAGTTCCGCTTCTTGTTCAGGCCCATTCTGACAAAAAAAAAACCTATGGGCCAAAAAGAATTGTAGTTCGCACTAAAAAGGGCATTTCTATTAAAGGAAGTTGGTTGGTCTTAGTGATCTATGACCAAAACACAAAAGCCTGGTTGGTCTTAAACTATTGTGTTCGTGTTATAGCCACAGCCACTTCGAGAGTTTTATATCAATTTTCCAAAAAGAATATAAAAAAAAGAATTTTCTATAAAAAAAATTGGCAAATGACATATCGATTGCCAAAAAATATATATTCGTTACCCCCTATAAACTCCAATGGTTAAAGTATTTATACATACTTTGTTGTTGCCGGTCTAATTATATGGCGCATAATATATATAATTGACTTGAGAAACATTAATAACACTATATTATTAAATATATTAAATATTATTATTTGATTTTCAAATATTAATGATACTATATTATTAAATATTAATTATTAATTTGCCTTTAAAAATAATACAAATATTATTAAATATCAAATATCAAATATCAAATATCAAACGTTTTTACAAAATTAGAATGCATATAATATTTTAAAGAACACAATTTAAGAAGTTCAGGTGTATTGTATTCTTCAAAGAACACAATTTTTTTTGGTAACTGATATCATCATACACTTTAAAGAACATAATTTTAAAAACACAATTTAAAATGCATAAGATTATACAAATATATATATTGATGGCCTAAGTGTATCTACAATTTTAATAGAGTTTTGTTTAAAATGTAAGAAAAATTATCAAAATATAGAATTAAGTTGAAAGATTATTAATAAAATTATTTAAGAAACTATATTAGTTTTTATGTAAAAAAAAACTCACATAACATGATAAAACTAATTAAAAATATAATTATATCTTTTGTTTTTTAATTTATTTACAAATTTTAAATGTAAATATTAAATTATATATATAAACCTAAATTGGAAGTGCACACAAAAATTGCAACAACAAAAAATTTTCTCATAATTACTAAAACTTTGAATAAATCTTTTTATGACACTATATAAAATTATAAGTACGTTTAGGGTTATATTAATTGAAAACAGCCCATATAAGTAAAATTGACTTGACAAGTATCAATGACGCTTTATTACTAAATATATTAAATATTATTATAAACTTTCCTACTATTAATGACACTATATTATAAAACATTATTATTAAATTACTTTTAAAAAATACTATAAAATTTTTTAAATAATAAATATCAAATGTTAAATTTTTTTACAAATTTAAAATGCATAATATCCTTTAAAGAACATAATTTAAGAAGTTTGGGTGCATTGTGTTCTTCAAAGAACACAATTTAAAATGTATAAAATTATACAAATAAATATGGATAGCCTAAGTGTATCTACAAAATTAAAAGAGCTTTGTTTACAACTTAGAAGAAAAGTTATCAAAATATAAGATTAAATATTATTAATAAAATCATAAAAAAAATTTATATAAGTTTTTCATGTAAAAAACAAAAATTCACATAACATGGCAAAAACTTAAATTATAAAATTATAATTTTGTTCTTTATTTTTTACTCTATTTACAAAACTTACATATAAATATTAAATTATGTTTATAAACTTAAATTGAAAGTGCACACAAATATTGTAACAAACAAAAAAATTGTCTCATAATTATTATTATTTTAAATAAATCTCTTTATTATACTTTATAAGATTATAATTATAAGTATGTTTAGATTAATTTAGTTTGCATTTAAAAAAATTTCTTGTTATACTTTTTTTTATAAATATTTTGATTATAATTTTTTTTAAAATCAAAATAAGTTGATTCAAACATGTAGCAGATAATTAGTCTATCAAATTTAAAACTCAAATATTATATGAATTAAAAATAGTACGGGGTAAAATAACTTGTTTATCATTATAATTCTGCAAAGTTCGTCATTAAATAGCTATGACACATGACTTGCCATGTCGTTTTATGTGATTTTAGACTCAACGCAAAATTCTCTATGCATGTATTGAGTTAGGCATTTCTATATCGTTAAAGACATTTAGAGGATATATTAAAAAGTCGTAATTATAAATTGAATTTTAATATTTATTTTAACTATCTGTTATCTAGTATAGATAATGTGAGGTTTTTGAACTCATATACTTAAAATTTCCTTCTTCGATCTTAAGATATTAAGTTTTTCAAATAATAATTAAAAAAGTTGCTTTTATTTTGATTTTTCATCCTCATTAATTTATTAAATTAATATAACAACTCAAATTATCACCCGAAAAAAAAAGTTCAAAAGATTCTTAGCGTTTACTTGCCAAGATTTGTCAAGATTTTATTATATAGATAATAAGCTTCTTGAAACTTATCATTCTAATGAAATTATTAAATTATCATTAACTTAATTAATTATTAATTATATATAGTTCATATTTTTTATTTTTTATTTTTATTATATTACATTATATTATACTTTATTAATTTATTAAAATTAAAATTAACATTAGTATTTAATATTTCTTATTACTACTTTGTCACAATTTTTTAAATTTTCAAATTAATTAATACATTAGGTTATACTTTATACTATAGACAAAGGGGATTCCCCCTTATTTGGTTGCAATTTTGAGTTTCTCATTTTGTCATTCTCATTTCATATAAATTATAGTATTAGTGTTTTACAATATAATGTAAAGTTATGAATCAAATCTTATAATAACATAATATAGAGTTATCTATTATAAAAGCACACAAACACTAACAAATAACAAATAAGAGTATACTATACATATAATATACATTCAAATATACATATAAACACATATTCAAAATGTAAATACAATACATATTATATAATTAACAAATATAGCATTCAAAATAAAAAACTAAAAAAAATACATACAGGTGAGAAGCTCAAGTCACGTCCTATGCACTATGTCTAGGTCGCATGGGCCATCAACCCCAGTGGCACACATGGTTAGAGCTTAGGTCCACATGGCCTTTAGGAGTAATAATATCGTTTCATGAATATCAAGAAATATAAGTGTCAGAGGAGTTGTAGTAGGGTGAATATTAGGGACTGGTATTTTTACTGGAGGCACTCAAAGGACGGAGCTCAATTGTGGAGGGGGAGAGAGGACAGAAAAGAGGGAGAGGAAAAGGGAGAGAGGACACGGAAGAGGGAGAAGAAGGAAGAGAGAAAATCAGGTCGCAGAAAATGGAAGAGAAAGGAGCCTCGCATAACTCTTTAAAAAATGTTTTCAACAGTTTATGATCTGTCAAAAAATATTTTTTGTGAGTATTTTTGAATTTCTAGCGACTAATCCTTGAAAATCTCAAAATATGTAACCGGTTCGTTACTCGAATAACCTCGTGTTTTTGTTGGGTGGATAATTCACTGACGCTCTTCCTCAAAAGTTGGAGGAATTTTTTGGCAGAATTAATTCATAAAAAATTCTTAAAAAACAAAATCGATATATTCACCGATGGATAATTTATCGAAAATGTAAAAAAATCTATGGTAATTTACTTTTTCGATAGATTAATCTACCAAAAATTTATTTTTATATATATTTAATTATTTTTTCTTGATATTTGATTTTCTAACAAATATTTCTATAAAAAATTACCAAGATTTCTGGTAGTAAAGATTGTCACTAATAGTTGAATTTCTTGTAGTGAATTAACAATAACTTATTAATGTTAGCCATATTAATTTATCTCTAAGGAGAGGACAAAATGGATCAAAACATTGTAATGAAAGGCAATGCCATCATAAACAAGTTTTCTAGATTTCTTAGTCTTTCTTTTAATTTAATATATATCCATTCTCGTTCCGAAAAGGCATCATTTTCAGCACACTGAAACCGGCAAAACAGTGGAAATTTAAAACGTTAGGAAAATTGTAAGTGGAAAGACTAGGTGATAAGTAATAAAATATGAGTTTACTCTCGTTTTAGTTTCTGAAATTATTAGTACAAATTATATTAATTGTTGACTTTAAAAAATTAATATATTATTTTTTAAAATTATAATTTATCAGTCAAATTAATCTTTATGTAAGGATTAATAAAGATTAATTTGATTAAAAAATAATTTATGTAAAAAAATAATATGATTGATTTTTACATGTTTAAAAACTATTATGTTAATTTCCTAAAATTATGAATTAATATGATCGATATTTATAATTTCAAATACTAAAATGAAAAATCACACAATAATATATATTAATACTGTATAGCTAGAAAACTTTCACGGAATTCAGTGAAATTTTTTCAAATATTAAAGGATGATTATTGAAAGTGTCAAAAGGACTATTCTTCCATTTACGAATCAATAATAATGTCAATTTATTTGGATAAAAAAATATACTCTTTCCACCCATTTTCATCAATCTTTTTAGAAAAGTTATTTTGTCCTATTTTATTTGTCTATTTAAAAATTAATGAGTAATTTTAAAAAAAAAAAATTTACCATTAACATTAATAAGTGAGACAGAAAATTAATAAAATAAATAATATTTTTAGTATTTTAATAAAAGATAATTCAGTCAAATAAAATTAATTTTACTTATAAACAAAGATATTTAATAACTTTTTTATTCTTATACAACAGTGTTAAAGGACAAATAAAAGTCAATGCAAGGAATAACTATATAGTATTTTGCCTAATATATGACTTAAAAGTAAAAAAAGAAGCCTACAGTTGACGTTTCTTGTAATGTTACTATTCGTGGTTATATTTTATTTTCATTGCTGTAAAAATAAATTTTTTTATCTGGGAATTTTTCTGTTAAAAAATTACACAAAATTCTTCTATATTATAAAAAATGTCATAATTATAACTCTAAATATTATTAGGTCTAATAGGTCTTAATTTCAACTGAATAGTTATCTCATAATGTTTGTTGATTAAATGTCATTCTCATCTTTCTTTAGCTTTATATGTTAAGGTTAATTACAAAAAAAAAACATTCACTTGATGCAATTTTATTGATTATTGAAGGATTATTTCGCTGTAATTAAATGTTCAAAAATGCTTTTTTTCCTCAATATTCAATGTTAAATCAAGATAAAATGACATTCAACCATAAAATATATATTAGTTTCAGTGGACGAACCTTTTAGACGCATCTTAGATTTAGTTTGCAATATATATTTTCTCTTTATAAATATATAAACTTTTGTGGATATTTTATTATAAAAAATGATCGTATGTATAATAAATATAAAATATAAGGGAGGAGATAATAATTTTATTGTAAAATATAAATTAATAAATTATGTTCCATAGGGGATTCAACTTTCATCGTATTATTGCCATAATAGCTATTTTATAGCTACATTTAAAGATGCATTTTAGGGTGGAGTTATTGGCACTCTTAATTATCTATTCACACTCTCTACTAAATAATCAGAATTTTAATTTTTCCTTTTAAAATATTATGAGTGACTAATCAAGAGTGTAGATAGACAATTGAGAGTGTCAATAACAACACCCTATATTTCACTTTATAGTATTAAGAGAAATTCTTAGGTATTTTCAAAATAAGAGATTTCTTTTACTTTATATCATTAAATATGAGTCACATTAATTTTGTGAATAATTATTATCTCTCATTTTAATTATATTTTTAATATTATAGTTGATGTGATATAACACATATTAAATGATACATAATAAAAATTATTTTTTTTTTTTCTAACAAGTGACTAACACTTGTTAAGGAATTAAAAATAAAAATTTTAAATAAAAATACAATATTTAATACACAAAGAATTCAAAAAACTGTATTTTTCATTTAAAACTTTATACTTCTGATTACTTTAACAAGTATTCTTAGCTCACTCGTTAAAAAAATTCATAAAAGATTTCTCATATTATGGGAGCACCTAACAATCTTTCTAAAGATGTTATACAAGTCCATGGCTGCAGATTGCAGAAAGACTCCGCGTTTGGTTGATTCCTTTCTTTATGCCCGAATTCTCATAACAAGTTATAAAGATGGCATTATGCTCCAAAATAAATTATTATGTATGTTCGAATATGTATGAAACTAAGATTGTTTTTCCAATTATTAACTAATATATTATATGAATGTTGATATGCCATGAAGGACTGTAAATACAATTTCCTAAAGTAATTAATTTATTTTTTAGTACAATGGTAGCAATAAAGTTCTTTAAAATAATTATGTTATATATGTCAGCCAAACTAAAGTCTTTAAAAAAGTCACATGTTTGTGTTGAAGTAGGTAATATATCATTTAGTCAAAGGGCTTGTCATAAATTAACTTTTTTAAAAATTTAAGTTATTGAATAAAAGCTAATTAATGATTTTATTATATTTTTAATAGAGTTTTTATTTATACGTATACGGTAACGTTATTTATTATATATCAAAATTTCCATATTCTTTTTTTATAGGAAAATTGAATTTCTTATAGGACATATATAGATGTGATTTTTCAATGTAGGAAAATAAATGTTTTTGTGCAAAAATTTAAAAAAATATTATCACATCATATAACATTGTTGGCGAATATATATGTATTATGCCTTTAATGCATTTGCAAAACGCAAGGTCATTTGTAAAACAACGATGACATTTGAACACCAAATTTTTATCTAATTTTTTACACCGTTTAAATTATTGCATAAAATCAATTCGATTTTCTATACAGAACCCTATCTATATTAATTCTATTTACAAAATCCACATATCTATTTATAAAAATGATAGTTAAAAGTGATGCAATATTTTTTTGTACAAATAATAAAAAAATATTGCAGCGTCAGGTAAAAGCTCTCACAGAAAAAGAAAATACTTTTTGCACGCCAATAAAGCACATAAAGTGGTATGCAAAAAATTTGAACCATGCAACTTTAGATCCAAAAAGAATTTTAGTGGATTCAGTTTCACTCAAATTTTATTATGTTTGTAGGTGTGCGTAATGAAATATTTTCTTTGGATGTCAACGAAAAAGGAAAATATCGTAACTGTAATAGATTAATATTACACATGAGGATTAGCAAAACAAAAACTCATCACTAGGCTCTAGCCTGTTAGTGGTTACTGGTTACTGGTTACTGGTTACTCACTTAATAATAAGTAATTTTTTTTATTCTTTAATAAAAAATTTAACCTCAAGTATTAAAAATAGTGTCAAATATCTTTTTTACATTATTAGATAATTTATCTAGAGTTTTTTTAATTAATTGTATTTTGTTATTTAAGCATTTTTCCTTTTTATTTTCTTCATTTAAAATTTTTAAATTTAAAATATTGTTATTTTTACGCTCTTATATATAAGACTAAACCTTATTGTCCTATTTTAGTTAAAAAACAACAATTCAAGTGGGGTAAAAAAAAACGGTTATATATAGAAGTAATTAAAGTTACTTTTAAACTTGAGTAACGTGTATCATCTAATGTCTATAAATATAAGATTTATGCATATCATCAATTCATCATCACACTTGCGTATCCTCAATTGGAGATATAGTCTCGGAGGATTAGTCTCACCACAAGTGTCGGAAAACTTGGTAAAGACTAGAAAAAAAAAATAATCGTACTCAACTCTGAAAGATTTGGGCCAATAAAGTTAAAAGAAGCTGGTTGGTTGACGGTACGTGGCAATTTTTTTTTATGGTACAAGTACGTAGCATGCATATATATATATATATATATTTGGTACAAGTACGTAGCATATTTTAATTGAAGGTAATCCATCCATCCATCTCTTGGGACCTACCTAGGAAGCTACCATGCACTTTCCTTCCCGCCTGCAAAGTTACGTAATCTTTGTTGAAATAAATATGCTTCTTAATTAGCCCCAAGCAATTTCTTGGCAAGACCCTCAAAAGCTGTAGTTTCCTTCCACTGCTTACACATTTCAATCCCTTACAGTTCCCTCTTATATATATATATACACCTAAACCGTACTGTTAATCTAACACTAATATTACGTGTTAGAGAGGGTATTGCATTGCTATTCCCTATGGCAACAGAGAGAATTATCAAACCATCCAAGTGGTTCTCTAACAAAAGTCTCCGGCTCAGTCTTCATCGCCGAAGATCAAAATCGTCCAACTCAATACTAAGCTCTCCTCGCTCCCCAATGTCACCGTGTACTACCCCCAATAATAGCAGTAAAGAGGATAGGCTCAGGGAAGTTTTTCGTCACTTCGATGCAGATGGAGATGGGAAAATCTCAGCCTTTGAGCTCCGTTCATATTTCGGATCCATTGGAGAGTATTTTTCACATGAGGAGGCACAAGGGTTGATCCATGACCTCGATTCCGATGGGGACAATTTGTTGGACTTCCAAGATTTCATGAAGGTGATGAAGAGCGAAGGTGGGGATGGTGATGAGGATCTGAAGAAGGCTTTTGAGATGTTTGAGTGGGAAAAGGGGGCTGGCTGTATTACCCCAAAAGGGTTGCAACGAATGTTGCACCGCCTTGGAGATGACAAGTCCTACGATGAGTGCGTCGCCATGATTGACGCCTTTGACATAGATCACAACGGTGTGCTTGACTTCAACGAGTTTCAACAAATGATGTCCTAATTCATCTATAGTTACATGGTATATATGGTTAATATGCAATCCAAATTCCAAATTAGGAACGGAAAAAATGACCAAACAAAAAATCAAATTAACATGATGCCAAAGTGCAGGGTTTGATGGATTGCAACTTCAACAAGACTCGAGCTTATATATAAATATGGAGGCAAGTGGACTGGTACTTATTATATTTGCGAATAAATCCTGGTTTGTTGAGTTTGTTTAAATACATATAGATTATTATAAAAATATTTTGTATTTTTATTAATATACTTTAAAGAAAGGTGTTTATGATATAAGTTTTCCCTTTGATGTTTTTAAGATGAATTGATTTTTTTTTAATAATTTAACCCCATCGATTGCCGCTGAGGATTGAGAATTATATAAGAAGAAGGGTTTGTCCAATGTGAATGGCAAAATTACCTTTGTTTATGAGAAATCACAGGGATTATTCGTGATGGAACGAGAGATGAATACTTATTGGCAAGGACACAATGAAGGGGAGAGCATGGGTCTTGACTCTTCCTTTTCTTACTAATTTATTTTTTTAGATATTAATAATTTAATTTAATTTACTAAAAAATAAAGAAATAAATACATTGATCTTTATAAAATTAGTGTTTATTATATTGATACTCTTATTTAAAAATTATACATATATTACTAATTTTATATATTATTATTACATTCTAACATTTTTTTATTTATAAAATTACATATACATCTCATATTTTATGTACAAATATTACATAAAGTCCTATTGAAAATACAAAGTAAGGGAAGTATGAGTAATTTCTCAAATAAAAAAGATGTTAATATTATAAGTACTAATTAATCTCACGAGAGGTCAAGTATAATTATACCAAAGATAAAAAATAATAAAGTTAAAAAATTTATACTTGATATGTATTTGACATGTGATTCATGATTATTTTATATACATTGATATTACAATTCCAACTCATCTTTCTATTAATTTTTAATCTTTATATAAGAAACATATTAGTTTCTCTCACTTTTAACTTCACTCTCTTTTCTTTTTTAAAATTTATATATATAAAAACTTTATTTTGCTTATGAATCTTGATATAAAGGATAACTACTATATTGTGATGCATTTAATATCTAATATAAATATTTTCTTACTATTTTCACTTTACTCATAAATTTTCCTAAATCTTCATAAATCTAATATAAATATTTTTATAAAGTGAGCAAATGAGTATATTTACCCTTAATTTAAAATAATACATTTTGATCTTAACCCACTAAATAATTTAAAGGTGAATATAAATTTATTTACTAACTTTAATTTTTTTTCTATATTTAATAATATAATTTATTATTTTCGACTCATTCACTGAATATTTTCTGCATTTGTCTCTGCCTATTGGGTAAGGGTGGGGATTATAGTATCTATTCCGCAGATACTTGTAAACACATGAGGTATATTTTTCCATTTAATATATATCATATATTATGATTATGATTATTATTGTTTTACAATGAGTTTTTTATTGAATGAGTCTAAAATGATAAAAGTTGTTGAAAAAAAATATCATTCATGTAATAGTTATTTATGTAAATTAATTATTATAAAATATAATTTAATTTAATTTATTATTTATAATATTATTTTAATTTTATAAAAATATTAGATTATTAAACAAAGTTGTAGTGTAAAAGTTTATTTTTTTATATTTTTTTAACTTTTAAGATTTTATTTTAAATTATTAACTACTCGCGAATACTCGTGGATACCCACCTACTTGTGAGGATTACAAATGGGTACTTGTGACAAGTATGAGCGTGGGGAGCACTACTCGTCTCACCCTACCCTGTTAACATTCCTCGTGTCCACTGGGTAGGTTGGGTGGGTTTTGCGGCATTTCCGGATCCGACTTGCTCATTAAACCAATAGATTGGGTTGTGTTAAACTCATGAGTCCGACATGCATTTAAAACAAAAATGATTCTAAAATAAATGTTGGAATACAAAATCGAAAATTCATAACATATAACATGTCTTAATTAAAAATAATATATGTTCCAAATAAACTAAAAAGACACATAACAAGTTTTATAGAAGCATAATAAGTTCCAAACAACCTTCTTTTTGGGTACAGTGGTGGCAATGAGGTTTGAACCAAAGACCTCACACAAACTACCCAAACTCATCACCACTAACCTACACTCCTAGTAACTTTTAAACAAACTAAATAAACATAACAAATCTTATGAAATTAACATAAGTCTAAAATAAATTCAAATAAGCTAATAGGACCTAAAAGTTATAAATAACAAATCACATTAACTAATTAAAGTTAATGTCACCACATATAACATATAGATTGACATAATTATTTAATTCATTCTTAATTTTCTCAATATACTCTTTGTCATCTGGACCGTCCTGACCTAATTACATCTGATCATCCATAAGCTTGTCTATCTTTATAGATGACTAAACTGGAGGGTTGTGGACCATCTGGGCCTAAGACATAATAGACTTGTCATGACTAAAGTAGACTTTCACAAACCGACCATACAAGGCGAGCATTTGTGCTAGGTAGACCCATCTTGAATCAGTAAGCCCAGGAAGGTCTGGGTCAACCAGATAGAAGAACCATTAGCAAGATCCGACCAATCCATACTCGAGTTTAAACGGCTTGACAAACACGTGCTCAATATGATCCACCAACGGTCATCGACTGCTTGGCACTATGATAACCAACGGTCGTCGACAGTTTGACATCATAATAATTAGGCATAACGTAATCCTAACGTCTATGATTCTTAATGGCCTGAACGACAGGGAACCGGAAGGTCAGTTCTCCAGAACATTTAAACCAGTCTGGCAACCTAAGCCAAACATGTTCCATTTTCACCCAGACACTTGAACTTATCAACCTTGCGTATGATCCTACCTATTTTTGACTTGCCTAGCTTCTCTTCCCCTTGTTGTTGCCTTCCTTATAGGCTTCCAGTGGGTCTTTTCTGCCTAACGACCTAAGTCTCGGTTATTACCTAGAACATCATCCAAGTAATCTATTAGATTTTCATCACAATAGTTCGTTAGATGTTTCATGAGTTTCTCATATCTTTTTTGTTGGTCACATTCTTAATTAGACTATAATGCCTACATTTAAACTTTACTACAAAAAAGTCAGGAAAAAATAACTTGAAATATCAGTATAACTAAACAAATTTTATATATATAAAAAAAACTACTTGGGTAAATTGAATTTATACAAGTTGACACTTTTCAAACCTATTATTTAATCTATATCTTGTGGATTAGACTATTTTTTTTAATCTGACTTAACCCACTAATCTAATTCAACTTGTATTTTGTAAGTTAGATTAGATCAAAATTTATAAATTCATGAATTGGCTAACACTCCTAATAAAAAGAATACAGTAATATTTGAAAGTTTGAATAGACCTCCCCATCTTGCTTTCCGTTGTCCTTGTGTACCCTTAATGCTGAAGCAAAGTGACGAAAGAGCAACCAGAAAAAGTGAAGAAATTAAAGAACTAGCCATGTCGGCTTTAATTCATTAGCTTTTAGTTGTCCTATGGAAGTTAACGAGATTAATCTTTTAATAAAGTTTGTTAGGCAGCTACGACTCAATATGTGGTATAAACGGACCCAGTTTATAGGTAAAAAAATTTAGTCTTACTATAATACCAACTGTTCATTACTACTTCCACTTTAAGTCTAACATTTAGAATACTTATCCATATCACTAACCATACATTCACTCTTCAATTTCATTTTTTTTTTCATTCTTTTGAGTAGAGCCACCATTGTGGACAACTTTTATGTAAAGATTTGAGTGGCTTTAATTATGCACTTTTCAAGTAAGTCTTGCCGAGAAAATGAACTCAATCGGAATAATAAGAAAAGAAGTAGAAATCCCCAATTGACTTTGGGGGCTCATTTGTTCGTGTATCTAAACAATTCAAATATGCTACATTTGATGAGGAAGCAAAAATTTTGCCAAATGCTAGATGGAAATCTAATTATTTTTTTTAAAATTCCTTTTGTAATGAATTTGAAGTGCGGAAGGAGCCAATGTAGTCTAAGATGCAAGCAAAAGCGGCCTGGTTACGTTGAAATCAAATAATCTCTTGGTAACACATAATTATAACTCTTTGGGTATATTTTTATTTTCTTTTGTTTAGTGGTACATCATTTCATGTGGAAATCTAGTGAAGAAATTGCCATCGTTATGCCAGCAAAAGTTTTATATATAACGATAGTTTATTTTATCATGTCATAATAGTTACATGAAAAAAATAATTCAAATGGCAAGCATTTAACATTATGATAAAGAGAGATTTTGACTTTTTTTTAATTAAGTGTAAGAATTTTGTTACATTATATTAATTATAAGCACATAATTTTATATATGAGCCATATTATTTTTGTGAATTCATATTCATAAAACCCATAAAATTAGGTAATAATAATTAGAGTAATGTTATGCAGCTAAAAAAAATATGACCAAGTTCCATCAAATAATCTGTCAAGATTCCAGAGTAATTGTTATATATAAGCCAAAATAGTAAGAATTACCTATCTATCAAAGGGTCAATAATTTTATTTTATTTATTTTTTCCATGGTAAGGTCAATAACAATACCAATTTATTCTAGCAAAATTTATGACAAGTTTCTATGACAATGCTAATTATTCTAGCAAACATAATGGAATAGAAGACCGTTTTTTTTATATTCCACTGTTCGAAAATTTTAGTGAATTTAAATGTAATGGCAAGGATAATAATTTTATTGTTCTTATGTTACCTTTATTTCAAACACACCAAATATTATGATTAAAGACGAAAATGTAATTTTATAAATTGTTCCATCTTTTTCCATCTCTTACAAAAGAAAAATAAAAAAATTAAGAGGTATTAAATTTCATTTCATTTCATCTTATCTTATTTTTAAACACCTAAATACTTATAATTTTTATCATTTATCTAATTTCCTTCATTTTCATCTCTTGCCATCAATGCAAATAAAAGTTGTATTCATGAGTACCATTCTTCAAGCCTTAACCTTAATGAGTGGAATATCTCCATACATGATTTCTCCAAAATTCACGTGGTATTTTTTAATTAGGGTACGGATGAAGGTTTAAGAATATACTTAAGGGGAGCTGTGCTATGAAGCACTCGACTGTCGGTACGCTCGAAGCTTTAACAACACATATCTTTATTTTTTTAAAACTTATTTCTTTAAAAAATTCAAGGACCCACTCAAATGAGATTACAACCAATCAACTCATTGATGGAACTTTGGAAAATATATCAAGTTATACAAGTAATACAATAATAAAAGAGTATCGTTCTCACAAAAATTATTTAATATTAAGTACCAAATTTGTTAAACAATGTACTATCTAGATTAATATTAGAATGAGAGTTGTGTATTTAAACATAAAAGTAATGAAAACTACCAATTAGGACTATTAAAATATTTTTGGGTATTTTAACAAGAAAATGATGGATTAAATCAATGGATAAATGTGTTACGGGTCAATTATCACTGAATCTTCTTTTAATTTTCACAAATTCTAATTAATTATGAATATTTCGTTCAATTGATGGCAAGAATACACTAAATTAACAAAAATGAAATTTCTTAGTGAATTAGCCCTCCTCCAATTGCCCAATATTACTAATCCCTTGGTCAATTTCATATAATTGAAAGGTTTAAGTACAAAATTCTCAAATTAGTCACATAATCACTAATACTTGACCTTAGGTATTGACAAATTATGGTGTTAATTTCAAGATCAAAGGTATAAAGAATTTTTTTAATTCTTAAAACACCCAACAAAATAATCTATGATTTATCAAGTAATAGATGCATTAAGCAAAGAAATCAACACTCAATTGAATAGATGACAAGCATCCATTAATGAAGAATTCATGTACATCAAGATTGGGTCATGGAGATTTAGCTTACCCATACAGAAAAACGAAAATAAAGAGAAAATGAAAGAGGAAACCAAGATGCCCATAGAGATGAGATAAGAAATCTTCACTCCGTGGTCTTAGATTCAAGTTCCTTGCTCTTAAAAAATGGTAGAAAGAAGAGAAAGAAGGGAAAAATGGAAGAGGAATAGGAAGTACGAAGGAACTCTCTGAAAAAAAGGGTAAAATGTATACAAAAACGTTACATAATCTTATTTATAATGAGTCTTAAGTGAGTCATGTGCTTCAGCACATTTCTGGTTTCAGACGTCTATGTAGACTTGGGTACTCCACATCTAGATTTGGAGCATGCAGATTTTCGTAGAGTTAAACATCAAGAGCTAAGTTTGGACTTAAGGGTTTTACGTCTGGGCTTGGAGTTGTCAATTTCTCAAAACCTAGGACCACCAAGTCTGGGCTTGGAGGATCCATGTCTGGACTTAGAGCTTTACCATACAACAAGCTCACCAAGTCTAGACTTAAAAGCTTTTCTTCAAAAATCCTTCAATTCTTCAATGTCTCTTGATTTGTTTAATGTTTAATCCTATTGTCCAAGTTCCTTAGTTCATCCAAAGCTTCTTTTTGTCTTCTTAACCTATAAATCATCATGCCCTACTAAATTTTGAATTAAATATCAATTATATTATTTATCCTCATGAAAAATCACTAAATGATTCAATATTAAACTTTGACATAAATGATTAGAAATAAACAAAATTATGTACATTTTTTCATAAAAACTAAAGAAAATTAGAAGTTTATGCTCACAATTATATTAATTTTAAGGTTATAATAACTCCATCACTCATCAAGCGTTTTAGGCTCGAGCAGTCTATAGCAACTTCCTATAATTAACAAGCACTATTGTCCTTTTTGTAGAACAATTAATGAATTTTGATTTACACCCAAATTATTATGTAAAAAATTGATATTGTTTATTATGTCTTCACGAAATATTTATATGGTTCAAATATATATATATATATATATATATATAACAATTGATGAATCACGTCCTTACAAATATAACAATTAGATAGATGTAAAAGTTATAAGTAACCATTTGGTTTGCGTAAAACAAACCTTGATATTTCCCTGTCCCTTTCCCTTCTTTAGTTATTGCGCAAATTTAGCTAGGTGCCACAACTTGAGGTTAAGGTTCAAAACAAGCTAAACCTCCCTATTTCTATTCATAGCTTCTCTCTTGCATGGGACACTCCCTTGGCCATAGCTTCACAAAACAACTTAAACAAATTCCAAGCAATTCTTAACCACTCTAACCTATATAATCACTTCCTTATACTACTACTTCTCCAATCTAAACTAGCAAACGTTTTCTTTCCTATCTTTCTGTTCTCTGCAATTCGAATTCATTCAAGAACAAGTATCATACACCATGGCTTCTCAGGGTACCAATTCCATCCTTTGGCGCTTTATTTTGGCTATTGTGATTGCCACCCTTTTCACTCCAAACCTTAGTTCTGCCAAGAAATCCAAGATAATTGGCTTGAAAATGAATGCGATTGATAAATGCTGGAGATCGGATCCTGAATGGAGGAGGCATCGGCCACAACTTGCCACCTGCTCCGTGGGCTATGCTGGCAAGATGACAAACAATATTGGTAAGGGCCTCATCCACTATAAAGTTACTGATCCTAGTGATGACCCGATAAATCCCAAACCTGGCACCTTGAGGTATGGAGCTTCTGTGATTCAAGGGAAAGTCTGGATCACATTCCAAAGAGACATGCACATTAGTCTCGTCAGACCCCTTCTTATTAGCAGTTTCACCACCATTGATGGCCGAGGCATCAACGTCCACATTGCTCATAATGCATGCTTGATGATCTTTAAGGTAAACATCAACTCCAACTAATTAAACTTGCACGATTAACATTATAAATTTTGTTTTCTTCATGCATTACCACTTTGTAACTCACAACTGCTAATTTGTTTCTAGGCCACCAACATAATCATCCATGGCATTCGGATTCATCATTGCAAACCTCAAGCTCCTGGGATGGTGATGGGTCCTAATGGAAAGGTAATTCCTTTGGGTCAAGTAGATGGGGATGCAATCAGATTGGTTACTGCTTCAAAGATTTGGATAGATCATAATACACTTTATGATTGCCAAGATGGTCTTCTAGATGTCACACGGGGTTCCACTGATGTGACTGTCTCCAACAACTGGTTCAGAGACCAAAACAAGGTTATGCTTCTTGGGCATGATGATGGGTATGTGAGAGACCAGAACATGAAGGTTACCGTTGTGTACAACCATTTTGGACCTAATTGCAACCAGCGCATGCCAAGGTAATTAATTGCTTAATTAAGAAGTTAAAAATTACATGTATTAGACAATATTAATTTGTCTTATTAATAAAAAACATCGTAGGATCCGCCATGGATATGCACATGTAGCCAACAATCTCTACCAAGGGTGGGTGCAATATGCCATCGGTGGAAGCATGGAACCTAGCCTCAAAAGCGAAGCTAACCTCTTCATAGCACCAACATCGGGGAGTAAGGAGGTACATAATCAATTTTAGCAATTCCATTTCAACTAGTTAATGATTAGAAGATGCGTTCACTCAATTAATAAAAGGTCACGAAAGTTGAGGTATTTGTGTTTATATAAAATGGTTTTACTAGTGTTTTGCTAATTATATAATATGTGCAGGTGACATGGAGAAAAGGCAGTCGTGAAAATGGGGACAGATGGGAATTTTATTCAGTGCGGGACGCTTTCGAAAACGGAGCCTCCTTCACGGTAACAAAAGGTGGACGTGTGCCAAAGCCGAATTATAGCAGGGAACAAGCTTTTATAGTTGTTGATGCCAAATCTGTGAGATCATTGACAAGGTCATCAGGCGCATTACGATGCAGTAAAACCTCTATATGTTGAACTATAAAGCAGAGCAGGGATCTTGAAGCAAAATTGGCATCACCAGTATGGGATTTAAACCTTGTAAATGACGAGGACTTTTCCCCCAAATGTATTGAAACTCCATTAAATTGTAAATTTGGATTCTCGAGCCTTATAAATTGAGAACTAATTCATGAGTATGTCAGTATAATTTATAATTACATATATATTACATTACATTAAAAAAAATGTTATCACATACATCGTAATGTTTGTGTCGATTAATTTATTTATTTTGTTTATTTGGCATTCATAAGATCCATACGGTATACTTATTTATATAGGTTACACACCCACAGTGTTGTATCATTTCCAAATATATTCCAATCAAAATTACTTCGTCTTAAGCATTAAAGTAGATTACGAAATTAAATATAGATCAGGAAAAAAAAAACCCAAACAAGAAAAATCTAGCAACCAGATTTATGTGGAGGAAGAAAAAAATATAACCAAATTAAATACTTGAACCTCTGATAATTTCAATTTTATGAATTAATGTACTTTAATTATATGAATAAGGTGATAGTACACTGACAAAGTTTCCTTTTTTTTTTTTAAAAAATGGAAAAGGCTATAATTTGGTCTGGCCCACTTAGTTTGTCTCGATCTCCTGCACGTTACAGTGGTTCGTTTTCTGTTGGGCTGAGATTTGAGGCTGCTTGTGTTAAGCCAGAGCCAATTGCTCACGGTGTGGCTTTCAAAACCAGTTTCTTGTCTTTGTTTGGGTGTTTCCGTTTGTACGTTTGGTACAAGAAAAAATAGCCAAAATAAATAAGAAAATGCTAGGTAAAAATAGCCAGAGAAAAAAAGAAAAGTAGCTTCCAACGTGGATGTAGATTGTAGATACTAAAATAAGGATCTGCTTGCAAACTACTATAATTCATGATTATAACGAATTTTAATTCAGCGGTGATCGAATTTGTTCTGCCTATTATCATTCACACACGAAAATTTAAACGTCCTCCTTTAACGATTTTACTATATATAGTGGAAAAATATTTAAACTTTTTATATCCACCCCTATATAATAAATTAGAATATATTTTTTTAAATGATTTATTTTATTATTTTATATTTTCTTATAAGATGACATGTGTCTTTTTTAATTTTTCAAATTTAAATTTAAATTCTATTTTTAATTAACTATAATATTTTTCTTATAATTTTAAAATATTTTTTCTCTTTTAATTTATATTTTGTTAGATTTTATTTCAATAAATCAATTATACATATATTTTTAATAATTTTAAATATTTTTTAAATTTATATTTTAAAAATTTTATATAAATTTAAAATAACTAGTACAATACACGAAATTCTTAGTAGTGAAAACTTGTCGTTTTGTCTCGAGTATCGCAGATTGAAAGAAGTTGCCCATACGAGGAACTCTGGATGAATATTACCCTGCATCAACATGTCTGCTATTGCTATGCGCCTATGAGTCACTGTTTGGTGAGAAATTTTGAATTACACATAATTATATTATATTATTTTTTATATATTTATAAAAAATTAAAAAATATAATTTTTTATAATAAATAAATTTAAAAAATTTATTTTTTTTAATTTTTTATAAATATATATAAAAATAACATAATACAATTATGTATAACAAAAAATCTATCGTACAACGGAACTTAACGAAACGCGGAAACATTCTAATGGTGTCAATGCTATTGGCATCATCATAGCAGTAAGTCAATTATTGTTGCGCTGTGTCTCTTTGACAAATGGATGGAAGTATGGAACCATTGTGGCCTATTCTATTCTTAACGTCTTTTTAGGTACATTTGTCTGTTACGTCAACGACATGATTGCTTGATTTTGAATAGAATAATTATAAATTATCTTAAATAATATTCTTAATAATTCTATTACTAAACTAAATAAAAAAAGTATTGAATATTTTTATATTTATAAGATATATTTTTTTATTAAGTATTAGAATAATTATTAAAAAAATATTTTATAAAAATATATCAAAACTAGAATAAAATATCAGCTAGTCTTAGGTACTTTTGATGGTGATAATGAACCAATGGGTATGGAGTGTATTAAGGGACTGAGTTTGTTTAGTGAGTTTCTGAAGTGGAATACTTCGTTATGAAGTTGACCAATTACAAATATTGTTGCCCATTCTCGAGGATCTTTCGTGTGGAGCAAGAATATATGAACCAATGAGTATGGAGTGTATTTTGGGATCGACTTTGTTTAGTGGACTTCTGTAGAATATTAATGACACTGCTATGAAGTTGACCAATTACAAATATTGTTGCCCTTTCTCGAGGATCTTTCATGTGGAGTTAGAACATTTTGTAAGACAATGCACGCTCGAACGTCTGTGGGTTTGAGGTTTTGGTCCATTGGATAAATGCTGTTGTTTTGAGATGTGTGTAATTTCAATTTAAAAGAATTTTTAAAAAAATAACAAGGCACTAGCATCTCAAGCATTTGCGCGGATCCCGTTTGTCTCCAGCATCTCAAGATCTCCACCATTTATTTCATCTTTGCGCGGGATTCGTCATATCGAGAAATAAAAAAGTTGATATTGTTTTCCATTCTTTTATATTTCTTGAATTCAAAATCATTTGTTCAAATTGAAAACAAAAACTTGGAAAATAAAAATAAAAAATAGAAGTGATCTACACTTTAAATACTTTTAATCAAGAGAAAAGTTTTTTCTATAAAATAAAAAAAATTACATGTGTTAAGAGACTAACGGTTTCATTATTTATTTAATCATTTACTGATTATTACTATGTCAATAGGATCTTATTCTTTGTTTAAATCACCAAGTTAATTTTCTATTACTAAAATATTAAAGTGAAGGTCTCTAGAATTTAATTGAGAAATATTTTATGTAAGTTATAAATGTATTATATTTATATTATATATTAATATAAAAAATATTAAATTATTTTATATCTAATTATAGTATTTTTATGATATATAAAATAATTTCTATTACTAAAATAGTAAAGTGAAGCTCTCTAGAATTTAATTGAGAAATATTTTATGTAAGTTATAACATGTGTATTATATTTATATTATATATTAATATAAAAAAAATTTCTATTACTAAAATAGTAAAGTGAAGCTCTCTAGAATTTAATTGAGAAATATTTTATGTAAGTTATAACATGTGTATTATATTTATATTATATATTAATATAAAAAATATTAAATTATTTTATATCTAATTATAGTATTTTTATGATATATAAAATAATTTTATAAGTAAATTAAATATATTTTAATTAAATAAATAATGAAATCGTTAAGTCTCTTAACACATTAATTTTCTTTATTTTATAGAAAAAACTTTTCTATTGATTAAAAGTATTTAAAGTATAAATCACTTCTATTTTTTATTTTTTTTTCAATTTGGACAAATGATTTTGACTATTCAGTTAGAAATATAAAAGAATGGAAAATAATACCCCGACTTTTTTATTTCTCGATATGGCCTGTCTTTTTATTTTAGGATCCCGCTTGGCCATTAGATGAAATAAATGGTGGAGATCATTCGGATTAGCGATTCTGGAGACAAGCGGGATCCGCATTTGCGCTCGCACTCTTTGTATCAGCTCCTTATTTCATAAACGAAACTTGGTTTCAATATTTTTATCGAACAATGTTGATAAAATATTTGAGTTTATATTTTATTAGTGGTGGTTAATTAGTAGGTTATATATAAAATAAATTTGAAAAATGATGATTTTACATAATTTTTTATCTCACTTTTTAATGTTGTGATTAAGTGAGAAAAAGTAATATAATTAATAGTATATAAAATAATATAAAAATTGATATAAGAAAAAAATGTGAAAGAAAAAATCATGATTGAATAAATTTTCGTTAAAGTTTATGAGATGTCCAAATCTTTAGAACGTAACAACTTTTTCTATTTTTTTTAAATTAATATATCGGTTAAGTGTTAATTGGGTATTATCTTTTGTTCTTAATGAGTTTTCGGATTAGCGATTCAAGAATAACTCGATTCGTTAGAATTGAATCTTAAATATTTATGAATATTATTAGATAAATAAATGTATCTATTTATGACGAGTAAATTTTTAACAGAATCTCTTATAGATAGATGAATTAATTATATTCATCATAAATAAAAGAGACAGTTATAAGGGATAATAATATTATTATCTTATTATCTTATTTAACAACATTTAATACAAATTTAAACATGATTCTTATCAACCAATACACTCCTATAAATATCACACAAGGTCACAAAGATATACTTCTAATTCCAAACACTGTCCACATTGTGCACGATCTAACTTGAACATCAGAGTATTTTTTGTAAATACACACCCCTCGCACTACAATCGCAACCACCGTGTATAAGAGGAAACCACCTTCTTCAACTTTTTCCAAGTGATTATCTGAAACTTGTTCAGAACATTTGTGGGTTAAGGTCAGACTCATTAGGGTATTGATTAAAACCCTTGAACTCGCTTCTTGAAAATGAAGTGCGATCAAGTGGGTTGCCCTATTTGACCTTTATTTGTGCATTGGAATATCTTATCCGAGTTGGACCTTGTATTCTTTGGATCTCTCTAAGGTGTGATAATCTTGTGGATTACAATAGTTGTAAATGTGATAGTTATTCATTTTCAGAACTTTTATTCTTCGAACCTTGTCAAGGCACTTTGGTCTTGTGGGTTGTTCTTTTAACCTTATTTGTAATTGGAATAGTTGTTTCTCTTTGAAACTTGTATTTCTCGGATCTCGCCAAGGCACTTTGGCCTTGTGAGTTGTGTGTGTAAATACTCTTAAGCTTTATAGGATGACTTCCATTTGTATGGATTAAGGTCAAGTTAGTTGAGACTCGGGTGAAAACTCAAAACTCTCTAGGAGGAGGCGAATGTTGGCCTCGCAGATTATCCTACTTAACCTTAACATGACGCAGTTAGGATATCGGGACCCATTAGGAAACGTATCCCTCAAACCTCGTCAGGGAGGCGTTAGGCCTTGCGAGTAGTGTCGAGATGATGTTATGTCGAGGTACTCGTGGACAATAGGTCCTGTCGGGGTATTGGTCGAAATGAGAGTAGCTCAAGGTACTAGTGGACGCAAAGTCATGTTGAGGTACTGACCAAGGTGAGGTCCAAATTTGGGCAAGAATCTTCGTCGTTGAAGTGTTTGTTAACCACATGGAGTATCGTAGTTACTTTTTCTTTTGATGTTCAGTCACTTAGAGTACAACAAACCCTTTTTGAGTTTATTTTTTTGAGGTATAATAGTTTTCTTTTGGGTTTATATGGTGTAACATCTTATTTTTAATAAAATATTTTTGTGAATAATAAAATTTTAATTTCTTTAACTTAAATATTTTATTTGGTTTTATTGTTACTAATCAAGAGAAATTAGATAAGGTTTGTAAGAATTTAATTGGTAATAAAAATTTATTGGAATAAAATCTAGCATTTAATCTTAGTAATAAAAATTAGAAGTATTTTAATTGATATATTTAAGAAGATATTTATGAAAAAATATTTACAAAAAGATATTTATGATTTAATTATTATTTTAATATAAAAATTTAAAACTAATTATTTCTTAAGTTAAAAAAATTAGAATGTAATCATTACTTTTTAAAAAATGATTAATCTTCTTAACTCATCCTCCTAATAATCTTCTTAATTATCAAATAAAAAAATATTGAATATTTTTTATGTTTTCAATATATTGATTATATTTAATTTTTTATTTAATATTTTTTATTAGATAATAAAAAATTATTAAAATAATATTTTATGAGGATATAACAAAAATCTTAAAAAAATAAGTGCAACGTTGCACCAATGAAAGTAAAGATGAGCCCTTCACGTTGACTATAAATAGGGGCAAAGAAACAGAACAAGCAGCAAGCGAGAGAGAAAAAGAAAGAATGGAAGTTTGAAATTGTGAAATAGAGAGAGAGAACGTGTGGAAACGAGGGAGAGAAAAATAAAGAGAGATAAAGAATTAAGGGGAGTGTGTGTACTGTGTACAGTGAAAACCGTGAGAAAGAGGAAGAAAAAGGAAAAGGATAAAGGGGAAAGGAAAAGGGCGAGAGAGAAAGAGAAGAAAAGGTGAACAAATCGATATAGAAAAGAGAAGAAAGTATTTGAGTTAGGAACTGAATTTTTTTTTAGAAAATAAAATCATGGTATTTGGTATATGTTTTATTATTTTAATATTTTGTGTATATTATTATTTTTTTAAATTTATTATGCATATATAATATTGTTAGATTATGAAAACTTGATATTTATTTAGTTTTAAAATATTTATAATATTTGATAAAATTTAGAATTACTATAATTTGAATGTTTATTCTTTCTTGAGACCAATTTAATAAATTATAAAAAAATTAAAATATTACTCATGACTCAAGTTAAATAAATTTTTTTAATTATATATACTTAAATTATATGGACTGTTTTATACTTACCTTAATTTAGGAATAATTTTATGATTTTTATTTTGGATCATTGCAATAAAAGGACTTTAGTGTAATAATACACTATCAGGACCAGGATAAACTATGGACCATGATGAGGATCTGACAAACTATGGATTATGATGAGAACTAGACAACTATAAACTGTAATGTGGACTTTTAAAATAACTATTAAATTAATTTTTAAATCATACATGACCCCTTGAAGAATTAAAATTGAAATTTAATAATTCTAAGTTTTGTGAATTTTATTGCCATGATTTATTTATAGACTTGTATATGATGAATTTATTTATGATATATTGGTGATTTGTATTGCTTATGTTTGTATGTGATGACAAGTAAGTGATTCAAGGAAAAGTTTGTACCTGACCTGGAGATGAATTTCCTTTTATGTTACATGCCTGGTTAGTATGAGTATGTCTGACTTTGTTGTCATGATGTTAAAGTAACATCAGAGATAAAGTGGATTTCTTATGGAAGTGAAGGTCTTCGAGTAAAATGTGAGACAAGCAGATATGGAAAGAAAAAGAAAAGTGAAAAGGTGGATTCCTGTGATGAGGAACTTACTTGCTAATGTTTGTTGACGTTGAGGAATTTGCTAATGTTTACCGATGTTTGGAAATTGTTTACTGAGGTTTGAGGAACTTGCTGACATTTGCTGATACTTGCTAATAATTGGTACTTGGTTGCTGATATTTGAGAACTTGTTGATGTTAATATATAAGACTGTACTGCATGATTTATTTAGCATTTGTTCTATTATGCTGAAATTATGTTATTTTTGTCATACTTGGGTTTTCATGATATTTTCTGTGCATATTACACAACTGAAACTTATCATGTGTTTTTAAACGTTTTTATAACTGTTCATTTTCTACTGAGAATTTTCAATTCTCACTTCATTCATGGTGTTTTTAGATTAGCACATGATGCATTATGGTTATCATCATTTAGGTCAATTATGTATGGATTCTAAATCCAAAGGAGGGAAATATATGTATATTAGAAATATATGTATTTTTAGCTAAATAATGACTTTGATATATGCAAATAAAATCATGATTCTGCTACTGAATTTATTAATTAGCACTTAAGCTATTGCTATAGTTTCTTTACTTACTATTTTCTCAATTTTGATTTCTGAAATTTTGATTACTGTTATGAGATTTTGATGTTTTTTAGTTTCGATCTCAGTTCTTCGATTTTGTTCCTAGTATTTCGATTTTGCTTTCTCTAGCTCTTTTTATTTCGATTCTCTTAATGGTTTTATTGAAAAATCCCTATCTTTATTTTGTATTTCGATTTGTAAAGTTTTCTGATTTTTCTATACTTTGAATTAAAAAGATTTTTTTTAAAGATTTTAACTAATTTATTTTGAGTCTTTGAAATTCTAAAACTTTATTTAGCAAAATTAGTAATTTTACTATCAAATTATTAATTTAGTAAGGGGGTTACACCTAGAGTCTCCATTTGGGTTTACCCTCTTAGGTTGACCCCTTCTTTAGGAGTAGTCCCTATTTAGGTTAACATTTTGGACTATGGTAATCCCCATTTGGGTTTATCCTCTTGGTTTTTCTGATGAGTATTAAATATATATACTCATCTTTTGACTTTATGTATTAGGATTTTTAATTGATTTTTATTTAGTTTTATTTATTTTTAATTTATTTTTAAAGAATTATCTCTTCATCTAGGATTATTTGAATTTTAAGGATAAATCATCAGATTTTGTACAAAAATAACAAATGCCTAAAGATAAATATTTGAAGGATTTGAATATTTTGAGATAAGAATTATACTATTTATGATATTGAGTGAATTTTGAGCCCACTGAATTAAATGTATTTTTATTATATTTTGTAAGAATTTAAGGAAAGATCAAGTTAGATTCTTAATTAGAGTGTAAATAATCTCTACTTGATGATCAAATATCTCTGCGTTTAATGCAAGGATCTTAAGGAATTTCTCCATTTGAGTGAGATATTTGTTTCCTAATTTATATAGATTTAACAAAAAGAAATAGGAAACAAGAGATTTGGTCAAAGATTAATTAAGGAAATTATTATTATCAAACATGTCTCAGTAAATTAAGGATAACTTTCTTTATAAATATGTGATTTATCTAATTTTGGCGGTGTTTGAAAGTTAAGAAAAAGATCTACAAATCTCATGTTGACAACTTTATGTAATTAAGCTGCCATTAATATTGAAAATTGGATAAAGATTCTCAAAAAGATTTGATTTGGATTCCCGCACTATTCTAACCATTCATTATTAATTGAGTGATATCTTGAGCTACAAAGATCATATCGATGCACCGTTTATGGCATTGAAAATATAATATAAAATTCTACAAATTATTTGTTTAGATCGAGGGCAGATTTGACCATCTGAAGGGTGAGAAAAATCGTGCAAATCAGATATGAAAAACTGTCAACTTTTCTATAAAAAGGGGAAAAACGAGTTTAGCAAAGTAGCTCAGTTTGGTTCAGATCATTCAACAGAAATTTAGAGAGAGAGACAACATACTTTGAGAGATAATTCAGAAGAGCAAATTGCTACGAATCTTTGGAGGATGACTACAAAGAGAGGATTCAATTTTTGAAAGCTTGAAGATCATAATCACCATAAAAGGGGTTTCGATTTCTCTTTTCCTCTAATTTTTCCCTTTCTTTGGCTTTTCTTTTCATGGATTTGTATTGCGATTTGTAATTATTTGTATTAAACATGAGTAGCTAATCCCGTAACTAGGACTATGAAGAATCTTGTTTTCTATTTAATTGATTTTTATCTCGAATTTGATTAAGGTAATTTCTTTTGAGTTTATTATATTACTTGTATTCTTATCAGAATTTGATTCCTTTTGACATGTTTTAATTCATTGTTTGACCGGTGACCATTTGCACTCAATGAGTGAACCTATATGATAAACCTAGGATTAAATTGGTAAATGACCAAATATTAATTTATTCGATCAATGGAATTAATGATTATGTTAGTTCATATCTTGAATTGGGGTTAATGCATTCTTAATTAATTCAACTAAATAACCAAATAGGTGAATAATTGAATATAATATTATTTATCCATGACCATTGGTATTCAATAACAATTAAGAGAATATTGACAAAAAAATTACCTTATATTATACATGAGTGAAAATATGATTAATTAGATTCAAGTAAACATTGCGCCCTAGTTATTCTCTATTTGATTATCTCTACATTATTTAATTGTCCATTATTCTTCTTTATTTGTTTTCTGATTTTATTTTAAATTTCTCTTACACTTTCGATTGTCTAAATAACTAAGAGTTTAGCGACTCTAGTAATTATCTCTTATTTCTCATGGGATCGACAATTGGGACTCAAGTTCTATATTACTTTATGATAGAGTTCACTTACTCTTAATGTATTTTACGTGTATTATATTCACTTTTTGAATTTACTATCTTGGCGTATGATAGTCCTTTTTTAGGTTTACCTTCTTGAGTTTACCTTCTTGGAGTATGGCAGTCTCCTTTTGGGTTTACCCTCTTGGGTTTACCTTCTGGAGTACGACAATCCCTATTTAGGTTTAACCTATTGGTTATTCCTTTTTTTAATTTATCTTATTGGCGTGTGGTAGTCCTTTCTTGGGTTTATCCTTTTAGTTTTACCTTCTTGGAGTATGGTAGTCTCCTTTTGGGTATTCCCTTTTTCAATTTACCTTCTTGGTGTATAGTAGTCCTTCTTTGGGTTTACCGTTTTAGAGTATTATAGTCCCCTTTTGTGTTTACCATATTGGGTTTATCTTTTGGCGTATGGTAGTTCCTTTTTGGCTTTACCCTTTTGGGTCTCCCTTTTGGGACTATCTTCTTGGCGTGTGATAGTCTTCTTTTGGGTTTACCCTTTTGAGTCTCCTTTTTGGGACTACATTCTTGGTGTAAGGTATTCATTCCTCTTTCTCCTAGTTAGGAGCTCTTTCTAGGATATGAATATGCTCATCCTGAAGTCTAACTAGAAAGATAAGTTCCTATCTAGATAGTTCTGGGAGAAGTGATTCGCCTTATTGGGAGTAAACTCCATCGTTGTTCACTCGTGCTCCTAAATGTTGTAATGTCGATACCCGATGTCTAGTTTCTCTTGAGGGGGCTCTGTGTGGACCAAGTCGTTGTGTTGTTGGAACGCACCACAGTTGAGGGGAGATGTTTTCACTAGCATGCGAAGTCTCTTCTCTGTCTAGCATGAGTTCCTATTGGGCAACAACTTGATCTTGAACTGGAAATGAGACCAGACGACGACTAGAAGAGGGTTTATTTTGAGTTACAGAAACGTGGTTTTCGCTTGGTAATGAACATGATGGGAATCAAAGTTTATCGTCTCCATAGACGGCGCCAATGTTCTGAACGAGTTTCAGATAATCACCTGAACAAGGTTAAAAAAGGTGGTTTCCTTCGATGCATGGTGGTTGCAACAGTGGTACGAGGAGTGAATACCTGCAAAAGACCGTACATAAGGTTAGTAGTGTTTGAAATTAGATATAT
Organism: Ormosia semicastrata; assembly: GCA_029884595.1. NCBI lineage: Eukaryota > Viridiplantae > Streptophyta > Magnoliopsida > Fabales > Fabaceae > Ormosia > Ormosia semicastrata. The sequence continues at coordinate 13,044,677 of JAQQTO010000037.1, forward strand.
ACTTTTGTGACTTTATACACGGTCTAACTTAAGTGTTGAAGTATATTTTGTAAATACTCATCCCTTACAAAACCGTCACTAACATCGTACTATGAAAGAAACTATCTTCATCAATTTTATTCAGGTGATCATTTGAAACTCGTTCAGAACACCTTTAGAAAACCAATGGTTTATACTTTTCAAGCTTAATCGTGTATTCTTGCGGTTTAGAATTTTCAAGGGCAATTGTAGCCTGGCCAGATTGGCACTCGACATTCTTTCGAGTTTCCAAGTTTTTTTCCGTGATTAAAACGTGAAAGTGATTAGTCACGGATAATCTCTTCTCTCCGTAGGCAATGCCGATGATGGAATTAAGATATCGTTTTTATAAAGATGATGGATCTTTTCTTGGCTTGATTTGCCTGATCCATAGAGAGAAAGAGAGATTATGAGACGCTCCACTTCACTCTTTTTTAAGAAATGATTATTATATTACCCGATAGTCTAATGACATTAAAAAATCTTAGTTGTTGAATAACAGTTCAATGATTTATTTAATTTTCATGGAAAAAAAATTATCATATGTAGGAATTCCGAATTCTGTACAATACTCAATTTATGTGAAAAAAAAGGTGATATAACAGAAGTAAGATAAGAGTAAATAATATTTGATATGATATGTATTTTCAAACAAAATATTATATTTGCATAAATGGTAGTCACTGAAAACTAAAGAGATTCATATATATGGTAGTCTATATATATATAGGGTACATATCTAGTGAGAAAAGTTTTTATTATGAGAGGGTGAGAGGAGTAAATTTTGACCATACAACCATACATGGATGATCAAAATTAAAAGTTACTTGAAGGTCATGTGCTCATTTAAAAAAGTCACATGCATTTATATTCTAATTTTGACCATTCATAAAAAATTCAATGGTCAAGATTCACTCCTCTCACCTCTCACAATAAACACTCTCTCACCTGAATAAAATCCTATATATATATATATATATATATATATATATATATATATATATATATATATATATATACTACTTCCATTTCGTTTTATATGTCCTAAAATTTTTATACAAAAGTTAAAGATGCCGTTTAATAATTTTAAATTAAGTGAAATATAAATGAATAAAATTTAACTCTATTATTTTATGTTTATTATATTTATTCTATCAATTAAATTATGACATATGTTTATTAATATTTTCTCTCTTAATCTCTCTTTTTTATAAAAAAAATATACATATGTTATAGTTTAATTGGTAAAATAAATGTAATGGATAAAAAGAAATGGAACTAAATTTTGTCCAATATAAATTAGCATGATTAAATTAGCCTTTCTCACTCTTTTAAAAAATTGTAGAAATTAATTCATATATATAGTTATTAAGTTTACTGAAAACAATAAAGGATGTGGTAAAATTGAAAAAAAATTAATTGATGCATTTTTTGAATTCTCAAATGACATATAAATTGAAACAAAATAACTTTTTTTTAAAAGATAGATAAAAAGGAATGAAGAAAATGTATATATATTCTTTAGGCACATAAAAGTTTAGTGTGAGCAGAAGTTTTTCTTATTTTAAAACTTGGATCAATCAAAATTACAATGAGAATTTATAGTGGAATTATAAATTTTATTAGAATCTAACTTAAGTTATACACCTGTCGCATGTAAAAAGTTGACTAGATAAGTTAATACCTATTCGTGCATATTTTGAATACTATATACAATTAAGTTTTATATTTTTTGATAACTAATTTTTATGTATTTTAAAATTAATTTATCATCATCACACATTGAATTTTTATTATATGTTGTTTGTTTTAATTGATGCAATGCATTACTCACAGTAATAAATCTTTACTATAGATTGATCGTCAATTATATGTATCAAAACTTTTAATGTATGTAGTTATAAATATAAAAATACTATTTAATTTATTTCTATTTAATTACGATTTGATCATAATTAAATTATTAAACCGTAAATCAGTTTGCTTACCGATTTTATATTGGTCTGATTTTTAAAACTTTGAGTGATATATTTGCTGTTTGGAGTGCAAGCATATATAGAGGCGTTGATAGTAACAAATTGATAGAACGATGTAATTCATGACAACAAACTGACAATAAGATATATATATATATATATATATATATATATATATATATATATATATATATATATCAATTATATATATTTATATATATATATATATATATCAATTTATATTAGTGTAAGTTTTTCTCTTACTTATCTTTAATCATTAGTTTCACTTTCATCTAATAGTTGAGATTATTTCATTAAAAGTAACTATTAAATGAAAGTAAAACTAATGATTAAAAATGAGTGTAAGAAAAAAAATTTATCTTATATATATGTATAAGTTGATCTTATATATATATATATATATATATATATATATATATATATATGAGAAGAGATTGGTTTACACTAGCGTAAGTCTTTTTTCTGTTACACTCATTTTTAACCATTAATTTCACTTTCATTTAATGGTTAAAATTATTTCATTAAAAGTAATCATTAGATAAAAATGGAACTAACGATTAATAATAAGTGTAAGTGAAAAAAATTTACACTAATATAAATTGATCCTCCATATATATATTTCAAACTATGAAAATAATTTATATTGCGATGATGTTATGTTTATTAATTTATGTACATTTTGATTAATTCACCTCATTTGTCAGACCGAAGATAAATCATTTATGTCAAAATTAAATAATTCAAAAAAAATATTCTTTACAGTCTAATCAAAAAAAATTAACATAGCTAAAATCTATTACATAAGTTCAATAATAATTTACTTACTTTTAATCATTAGATAAAAATTATTTTACAGCAATGAAAATAAAATAAAATAGTCTACCATGAGCTAGAGCTATGTCTAATGTCTTTATAATTTTAGATACTCATTCAAGTTTTGCAGTAATTAGTAATTACTATTGAGTCTTTACTAATGATCAGCACGTAATTTACAGCGTCTCCTATTATTTTGGCCAAAGCAATTATTTTATTACATGCACACATAACTAAGGAAAAATAGTTTGCTGTGCCAAGCGAATAAAAAAAGAATTTACTCTGTCAATTTACGTTGTATTGACCAATCAAAAATAGATTTTTCTTTTGATTAGTTAAAGTGATTTAACATATATTTTTTTAAGTAAGATTTCGATTTCACATTTTGTAAATAAAAAAATTAGTGTTTACTTTTAGATATTGACGGTTTAAAAAAAAAAAGGACTTATCATACATGTAGAGTATTACTGTATATGGGTACTTGAAGATAAAAGATATTTTCCAATAAAATTCTGACAAGTGGATCGTATGAGTTTCCTTTCGTCATGTTCAGCATTTCTCTTTATTCAAATCGGATCCTTACACAGTGACAAGGCAGACAGTCAAGTAAACGAGTAGCATACAAGCATTGAAATGTATTATCTGATAATGCTATTTGGTCAATAACAATTGTCCAGGCCAACCTGTTGTCCGAGAATACTTTAACCACCAATTCAACTTCAAAAAGCAAATCAATAGAATGGTTTCTTCTCAGAAATTGCGTTCCATCTGAAATTATGACCAATGAATTAAATAATTAACTTTAAAAAAAAAAAAAGACAGACACTCACTAGCTCATTCAATAAAGTGTTGCACAATTGCAATTATTGAGCAATCCTTTAGTAGCCATCACCTCCACTGTATCCTTCCTCTGCAATCACAATGCGTTTCTTTCCCTTCATCTCTGTCTTCATTTTCACCCAGTTGATCTGCAACTTCTCTGTGATCCTGGGGCAGCAGCCTTATATTGGTTTGGGCACAACAGCTTGTCCTCGAAAGGGTAACTCAAAGTCTATCCGTGGTTACACTTGTAATGGCGCAAATCACAGTTGCCAAGCTTACCTTACCTTCAGATCTCAACCCCTTTACAATTCTGTTTCCACAATATCTGCTTTGTTGGGTTCTGACCCATCCCAGCTTTCTGAAATAAACTCAGTTTCCCTGAATGACACCTTTGAAACAAACAAGTTGGTGATTGTTCCGGTCAACTGCTCTTGTGCAGGTCAGTATTATCAGACAAACACATCCTACGTATTCCAGAATTCAGACACATACTTTTTGATTGCTAACAACACTTTTGAAGGCCTCTCAACTTGTCAAGCTTTGGAGAATCAAAACCACAATCCTAGAAATATATTCCCCGGTAGAAAACTTGCAGTTCCTCTTAGATGTGCTTGTCCCACAAATAATCAAACTCAGAAAGGTGTCAAGTACCTCTTGAGTTACCTGGTAAACTGGGGTGATTCTGTTTCACGCATTAGTAAAAGATTTGGTGTCAACACTGAAACCACTCTTGAAGCTAATAACCTTTCTACGACAAAAGCCACCATCTATCCCTTTACCACGCTTCTAGTGCCCCTTCATGATAAGCCCTCCAATTCTCAAACCGTTTCGCCAGCTCCACCACCTTCGCCACCCTCTTCTTCCACAGATAAAAAAAGCTCAAACAAAACGTGGGTGTATGTAGTTGTTGGTGTTGTTGTTGGAGTTATTGCCTTAATATTTGTTCTCTGTGCTGTCATTTTCTACACACGCTATCGCAAAAGTAAAAGTAAAAATGATTCTGTGGTTGTGTCTGAGAGTTTTGATGCAACTGAGAAACCACAAGGGAAGAAAATGGATAAAGTATCTGAAAAATTGTCAGAGATCATATCCGGCATAGCTCAATCATTCAAAGTGTATGGTTTTGAGGAACTACAACGTGCAACAGATAATTTTAGTCCAAGCTGCTGGATTAAAGGATCTGTTTATCGCGGTGTTATTAAAGGCGATTTGGCTGCAATTAAAAAGATAGAAGGAGATGTGTCAAAAGAGATAGAAGTGCTGAACAAAGTTAACCATTCTAATGTCATACGCCTTTCTGGGGTTAGCTTCAACGAGGGTCATTGGTATCTTGTTTATGAGTATGCTGCTAATGGAGCCTTGAGTGATTGGATTTACTTCAACAACGTGGATGGGAAGTTTCTGAGTTGGACGCAGAGAACACAGATTGTATTGGATGTGGCCGCAGGACTTGACCATCTTCATAGTTTCACTTCTCCTCCCCATATCCACAAGGATCTAAAGAGTAGTAACATTCTTCTGGACACTGATTTCAGGGCAAAGGTTGCAAACTTAAGAGTTGCCAGGTCTGTGGAAGGAGAGGATGACCAATTTCCTATGACAAGGCATATTGTTGGGACAAGAGGTTACATGGCTCCCGAGTATTTGGAACATGGTCTAGTGTCTACAAAGCTTGATGTCTATGCATTTGGGGTGCTGATGCTTGAAATCCTCACTGGAAAAGAGGTTGCTGCTATTTTAGCTGAAGATGATACGAATTTGTCTGATGTTTTGAGTGCCATACTTGGTGAGGAAAGTGGCCAGGAGAGGTTGAAGGAGTTTATGGATCCCTCTCTGCAAGCAAATTATCCATTAGAACTTGCTATGTTTTTAGTTGGAATGATTGATAATTGCATGAAGAAAGATCCAGCAAGTCGCCCAGCCATGCACGAGATTGTACCATCTCTGTCCAGAACCTTGAACTCTTCATTGAGCTGGGAAATGTCAGTGAACATCTCAGGACACCAGAGCTTTATTAATATGTAATAAATATGCTATTCTGTTAACATCTTCTGTTTTCTTTATCAATATGTAATATGTTATGGTGCGGTTTTCTTTTTTTAAAAATCAACATATATGTAGTTAAGATGAATGAATAAGAATTTATTTGATATCTGTCTTCAAGCGATCTGCTGCCAAAGAACATGGGAATTTCCCTAACATCTCTTCCTGAAATCCATTCTCTGTATTGATTCTGTTGTATATAACAAAACAAACCAAGAAAAAGGATGCCTGCAGATCGAATTAGAAAATAACGTGTGCAATTTTATTTCCTTATTAGTTATTACTTAAGTGCCATCACTGAATAAGCGCACCCATTATCTGCAACTTAGGATATTAAACTTAAAAATTGTTAGTGATGCTATTTTGATTCAGTCAGCAAGTCCGTGAGAATTGCTCTTATGATGCAAGAAGTGCGAATGAGATATGCTGAAATAAACTATTTAGTTTTTAAATACAAGAGTAAAATTTTTAGATAGACTGAATATACCAATTACATATTGGTTTTTTTTTATTAAAAAAATTGCTTGGATTGAATATGAATAAAGTATTTGCCGAATACATATTGCCAAATTATATGTTCACCGTTTCCCCAAATTTATTTTGTTAACAGATGTCTTTGTATTTTTCTATTAATATTAATAGTCAACGAATCAATAAATTAATATAATATAAAAAAATATGACTTAAAAAATTATCATATATTTTTTAAGTTAACAATTAAATATTTTGATTTGTTGATATGTGATAAATAAAATAATTGAAATTCTATCACGTATCATCTAATATGATATTTTTTTCATATATAAATTGATGTGACAATTGTCACATATAAAAAATATATATAATAAATCAAACAATTCCAAAAAATAAAATATAATAAAAAATAGAAAATAAACTATTCTGACAACTAAATTAATAAACAAATAAATCTAAATTAAATAAAAATAAAGATAAATAATTTTAATCATTTACAAACATTTTATTACATCTCCAACCTCATATTTCTGGATTTCATTTGGCATACACTTTCTTTCATGTTAGTAGAAACAATAATTTTATCATTCCTTCTTTCATGTTGGTGCAATACGGGAATCAATCACAAATTAAGTTTTATTGTTTCTCAAATTAAACTAGTAATTTTGTCGATGTAACTTAAATTGAGAACTCTATTGTAATTCAAATTGAGGATTCCAAGACATTTTTTCTTTTGATTTAAAATTCCATTGTAATTCATATTGACACATTGTCTATGTCAATGTTTTAGTGGTCATACTGGGTTCATTTTTACCTCATGCTTTGTTTCAGCGGTTATGTTTCAACAATCATGTTTTGTAACTAATCAAGTTTCAATGGTGTCTCAGATGCAGCAACAGCGTTCCATACTACGTTTTCAAATCAATGTTGATAGAGTTACGACAACTAGGTACCTTCTATGTCTACATGACGTTGGTTTTTCCTCTATTTATGGGTAAATATTGTGACTGATTTTCAATCAATTTCTAAAAATAAAAATAAAATTGAATGCATTTAGTAAAGAAGAAAATATTGTGGTTGGTTGATTTCCTTTTTAATTTTTTGTCTAAATTAAAACAAAGAGTATTGATTTACGATTTGAACCTAAATTGATTTAGGTGAAATGTTTGTCTAAATTATTGTCAAATACGAAAATGGAAATGTATTAGGTGAAATGTTTTAAAATTTGTATTATAATAATTGATTTGTGTTATAATTGATTGATTAATAATAAAGTTGTTAATTGCCATCAATCTAAACAAATTTGAATTGATTTTCATTTCTTTCAAATATAGTAAGTTTTTATTTGATTCACATATCTAATATAGTAAGTTTTATATCGATCATGTTATATCTAATCCTCAATATTATGTTTAAATTATAATTTATTTATTTTTTTCACTATAATTAATATAATTTTTTTTAATTGATACCTATGTTGAATATCTTATATATATATAAAATTGAAGCCTCCTATCAGAAAAACCTGTGCCACATGTTACCTTTTAAGTCATTTTAATTACCTCTAATTTTTTATGGCTTTCCTCTAATAGTAATATTTTTAAAAGTTTAACAAATATTTGTAAATAAATAAATTAAAATAATAAATTAATTACTTATTATTAATTATTAATTGAAACCTGTGCCACATGTCACTTTTTAAGTCATTTTAATTTCCTCTAATTTTTTATGGCTTTCCTCTAATAGTAAGATTTTTAAAAGTTTAACAAATATTTGTAAATAAATAAATTAAAATAATAAATTAATTACTTATTATTAATTATTAATTGATTATTTATTAGCATTATTAATTTCAATATTAATAACAATTATAATTGATCCAATCAAAATAATTCCATTGCAACTAAAAATGCTAAAATTTAATTATAACAATTGACACCAATTAATTATTTCACCTAAAGATAATATAATAACATAAATGATAATGCAAATCAAATTTACCCATAATAATTATATTAATTGATATCAATCAATTAAAATGCTAAAGACGTCGTAATAATCATTTTAAAAAACTACAAAACATTGAAATTCATAATTGATTGATTCTTTCATTTAAAATTGATATATGAACATTTCTATCGTGACAATAGTGTATTATTTTCTTACTTTTTAAAATCAAAATTATTAAATGATAAAATATTCCCTCAACGTAGATAGTATATATGTAATATGTATATTGTACCTTATACTTATTTTACTTAAGTTATTTTTTATAGGATTTTTTAAAATAATGATTTACGTTAGTATTAGCATATTATATCAAATCAAATTTTTTTTGCATTTATGTTATTAAATAGTATCCCTAATTAATATTTGAAATTCTTTAATGATTTATGTGAAATTAAGATCTACAATTAACATTGCATTTTTTATCAAACAATAATTCCACATTAATTATGTAAGAGGTATCAAAAATGATGTTCTTACATCATTTTTGCTCCAACACCATTTTCCACACCCAAAATGAGTGGATGTGATTAAGTGAGAAAAAGTGATAGAAAAAAATAAGTATAATGAATGATATTAAAAAAATGTAAAAAAGATGTGTGTACTATTTGTGGTAAGAATATCATTGTTGAAGAGGTATTGGAACATTTGTATTTAAATGGGTAGTTTTTCATCATATTTACCTATTTAGACTTTTCACAACTTGAGGATATCTCCACAAATACTCCTTCATTGCTTGAAGAGTAATTTCTTTCTCTTTATATTATATGTTTTTTCAATGAAAATTTTGATAATTTGTTTTTCATTTCGGTTATCTCCACATCTTATTTACTTATTTTTAATAATTCGATTACACGTGCGATTTTGTTGGTGATGTGAACATGAGTAATGACCAAAAGATCTAGAATATCAAGGTGATGATGTTATTCGTTTGTAAAAAAATCTCAATTTCAAGCAATCTGAGCCTTATAATTCAATTGAAATAGTTGTTATGGATAAATGATATTTATTCTTCCATTCTTTTACTAAGGTTTTAGTAATTACTTTTGATTTCATGTTAGGTCATTGCAGGAGTCTTCTAAGGTTGTCATAAGATTTTTTTCTTTATTGTAAGTTTTTTTTATACTATTACCAGTTGTTGTCATATTCTCAATGCTTTTAAATGTGATGTAGGGTGAGAAAATAAAGGCGCAATAAGTATTTCTATTTAATTGATATGTGATGATATTTGGTTCTTATGACATATTTTATATCATATTGTTAGTTATTAAATGATGATGGTAATAAGTTGTCCCCCCCTTTTGAATATGTTAAGGATAAAAGTGGCAAAATGAGTCAACTCACCCTGCCCTCAACTCGTCAAAATATGGGGCGAGGCGGGTTAGTCTATTTTGAGAAATGGGTTGAAAGAGTTAACTCATCCCGTTTTAGGATGAGTTGGTGGATTGACCCACCTAAAAGAGAAAATGAGAGAAACTGAGCGGGTTGACAGGTCAACTCGCCTAACCTGCTCTAAAAAATAAAAAAAATGTATAAAAAAGTATCATAATTTTTTTTTTCAAAAAAGAAAAACTATAATTTGTGGAACTACAAAAAAATTAAAATTAATATCATATCCATAAAAATACCACAAATACAAATACTCAAATTCAATATCAAATATCAAACCATAAAACATGTAAAATATCAGACTTATAAAAATACCACATATAAATACTCAAATCCAATATTCCATAACACAACCCGACGGGCCAACCTGAGCCCAACCCACGGGTTAAGTGGGACAGGTTATACGAGTTAGAAAATGAAAATGGATTCAATTCAATATTGAACCCAATTCACTAAAAAATGATAGGTTGATGAGTTAACTCAATGAATTAAACTCATTTTGCCGACTCTAGTTAAGGAAGGGTGAGTTAGTGGAATTTAAGAGAGATGATAAAACTAACAGTTATATAATTATTGTGCTATAGATAATCTTGTTTAATAAAGTTTTATATTGTTTAACAACTTATTTTGTTATTTTATTAGTAGTAGTAATTTAATTTCTCATATATTCTTTAATTATTTTGAATGTAGAGGAGACGAAAGCTTTGATGTACATTTTGTTTTATAAACTACATTTCAACCTTATATATCAATTTAATTAGGATCTAGAATATTTACCAAGGCTCATTTTAAAACGGCATTTAGCTATTCTTTATTTTTTTATGTAACATATTTAGAAAATTAAATTAATTATTTATTTTTTGATTGAGTAAATTTTTATTCATATATATATATATATATATATATAAGTCAACAATATTTAAATATTTTTACTTATATTTAATTGCATTAAAGATTTTATATGGAAATATGTTAATATCTATACTTAGGAGAGTAAAAATTTTACATGAAAATATAACTAAACTAATTGAGATATAATTTATTATTGTAAAACTAATTAACTAATTATATATTTTTAAACAATCCTTATTATATATATATATATATATATATATATATATATATATATATATATATATATATAACTTTATAGTATTTTGATATTTTAATTTGTGCATCGCACTGGATTAAAAAATCTACATGGAAGTATAATAAAAAATAAAATACAATTCATTTGAGAAACTAAATTATTTGATTATAATTTTATTACACAAATTTAGGAGGAAAGTTTGTTGTTCTAGATAATGATTTTAGAGAAATTATTAAAATATATTTTAGTCCTTACATATGATGCTTATTTTTAATTTGGTCCCTATACCAAAAAAACGTTTGATTTAATCCTTATACGAATAATCATTCTTATTTTGATCTACACTATATGCAATAGTGAGTGTAAAGATCAAGTTACTATAAAGTATATGAACAAAATTGAAATTGTGTGTTACATATAAGGACAATAAATATATTTTAACATATATTTTTTGTCTCTATACGTGACACTTATTTTTAATTTAGTTCTTATACTTAATCATATAACAAACGGTGAAAACTAAATTAAAAACGATAAGAACTAAATTGAAAACTTTTTTCATATAAAGATCAAATTAAAAATATATATAATGTATAAGGACCAAAAATATATTTTAACCCAAAGAAATATTGTTAATTATTTTAAGAGAAAAATAAAGAAACCTACTCATATAATCTTTTAGCATATTTAGGATCTAAGCCAAATTTTTTTTTAAGTTCAATTTTTTATTGAATTTCTTAGTACAATTATTATATGTTTTATTATATTTTAATATTTCAAATGCTACTCATTATCCCGTGCTATACTAGTAATACTAATGACACAAGAGATGAAAAAAACTCTTTATCACCTAGAGCCATCAAAATATCAAAATCCCATGTATTGCTCATACCATTTGTATAAAACGGGGGGCTAATATTAAAGTTTTGTAGCTCATTTTGCATGTGAACTTTTTGACTCAACTTATCTTCAGCCGTGAGCCAAATAGAAAATGATGCTCATATATCATTTTTTAAAAAATATTACTATTCATACTTTTTATTGATGGTGATAATTAAGTGAGAGAAAATAATAAAAAAATAACGTGATCAATGATATTAAGTGAAGTGTAAAAAGATATATATATTCTATTTGTAATAAAAATATTATTATTAGAGCCGAATATGTATTAACCTAGGTACCTAGTTAGCAGTAGCTAATAGATCAAGCAAAATAAAAAAAAAATTACACTTCTTTTTTTGTTAATATAATTTTTAAAATTTTAATTCAGCTCAACTTTTTAAAAAAGAATTCAACTTAAAAATAGTAATGAATGTTTTGTTTTAGGTATATTAAATAATTAAAGTAATTTAAGATTTTTTTGTGATTTTTATTTTTTGGTGGGCTCAGCCGTAGCCCATAGAGAATTGAGCTGGACTAGTTGTCCATCAGTCCACTTGAAAGTGGGTTAGGGTGCCCAGCCCACTAAAGCTTAAACAAATGATAGATTGAAAGTCAGCCTAGACTGGATTGGTCAGGCGGAGCAGCCCACTCTTGCCACTCTTTGGGTACCAACTGATTTATGGGACAAATTTCAAATAACTGGTTATTATATGGACAATTTTGTAACCTCATGTACATTTATCTTTTGTGTCACTAGACTTTTTCATACATAATATTTGTTATTTTTTTATAAAATATTTGTTACTATATTTATTGTTTGGGACTATTGTCCAATTCATTTACCTTAACACTTTATCTGGTCAGCAGATTAGCACTAAGATTAGCAATATATTTTCTAAATGTATCTTTATAGTGAAAAAAAAAATTACGTTCTCATTTTTTTCACCCTCTCACAATAAATTTTTTTATTAGATATGTCTCATATATAAATATATTTATCTATTTATAGAGTAAATTTTAACCATATAACTATATATAAATAGTCAATATTAAAAGTTACTTAAATGTTATGTGACCATTTTAAAATATCACATGCATTAATGTTTTAATATTAATTATTTATGTAAGATTCAATAATCAAAATTCATTCATTTCACACCTTACAATAAACGATTCTCTCACCATATACGTTTTTATATATATATATATATATATATATAAGATTAGTCCTTGCTTGAAGTATTAAAGTTATCCTTCCCCATAAATGTTTTTCTGCAAGTTCAAACTCTCAATATTGTAAAGATATCTTAATCGTTAATTTCAAACTTGTTTAGCATTTGAACCACTTCTCATGAGTAAAGCATATAGATGATATAACGGCATTAAAAAGCATATATTATTTTTTTGGGGTTGTGCGGGGGGGGGGGGTGGTGTCATGGTATGCTAAGTATTACTTAGCACAAAACTTGTACTCTCACATCCCATCCCATTGCCTCGATAATAAGTGATGACTTAGCACAAAACTAAGGTTCATGTCCATGGCTGGAGTACGCTAACTAGAAGCCCCCCTTAGCTTGAATGAAAATAAGGTTTAAAGAAGTACAATTCTTGGAAGACAGTATAATCAACTGTTAATGTTCAAGAAAGATTCTCCACAGAGACATGGTCAACTCTCGACTACCTGTTGGGGTATTGTTACGAAGAGGTAGGTACCTTCACCAATGATTGGAACAAGATAGATGACTTACGTTATGTTTTTTTATAAGCCTTATGCGTTGAATCAATACCCATCCACCCAAAAAAGAAAAGAAAATAGCTATCTGACTAGCTCTGAGAACTGCAGTTACATACTGCATTATTACGAGTGCTAGTGCTAGGTTGCTTTCTTTTGCGCTGGCCATAGAATAATATAAACGCAGATGCATAGCATAACATAATGGAAAATTTCTTAGGTAGATACTCCATTCAATATATGTAAGGTTGTGTAAATAAACTTATCTTTAAAGAATATTTATATATATATCAACTATAAAGTGCTTAAGATAAGTAGTGGCTACTTAAGAATTTCTCCATTTTCCAGCATATTGTTATAAGAATAACCAATAACCATTTTAATTTACCAGCCTGTGTATGCAAGTAAAATTTTTAATTCCTTAATATGATCTTTGGTATGGATCAGAGGATGGTTCATCAAGGGATTGGTAATGTTGACAAGTATTACGGTATTACCCTTTAGCTGGATAATGCTAACTAGAAGCCCCCCTTAGCTTGAATAAAAAATAAGGTTTAAAGAAGTGCAATTCTCGCAAGACAGTATAATGAACTGTTAATGTTCAAGAAAGATTCTCCAGAGACATGATCAACTCTCAACTATCGTTGGGATATTGTTACGAAGAGGTAGGTACCTTCACCAATGATTGGGACAAGATAGATGACTTTCGTTATGTTTTTTTATAAGCCTTACGCGTTGAATCAATACCCATCCACCCAAAAAAGAAAAAGAAAATAGCTATCTGACTAGCTCTGAGAACTGCAGTTGCATACTGCATTATTACGGGTGCTAGTGCTAGGCTGCTTTCTTTTGCGCTGGCCATAGAATAATATAACGGCAGATGCATAGCATAACATAATGGAAAATTTCTTAGGTAGATACACCATTCAACATATGTAAGGTTGTGTAACTCATTAAAAATAAATTTATCTTTAAAGAATGTTTATATATACGTTAACTATAAAGCATTTAAGATAAGTAGTATCTATTTAAGAATTTCTCCATTTTCCAGCATATTGTTATAAGAATAACCAATAACCATTTCAATTTATCAACCTGTGTAATGCAAGTAAAATTTTTAATTCTTTAATATGACCTTTGGTATGGATCGGAGGATGGTTCATCAAGGGATTGGTAATGTTGACAAGTGTTACCCTTTAGCTGAGTAGATATTACTAGCTCTATGGTTTCAATTTTCGGGAAAATTCAACAGAGCTGAGGCTGTATCCAAAGGCCTTGTTGCTCAATGCTAATCCTCCTGTAAGCTTCAATATTCACACTTAGGTCTTATGTCCATCCTTGTAACCACAAAAAACAAAAGTAAAAAAATAAAAATAATTGGGATGGATAAATTGTATTTTAGAGATCAAAATGCGAATGGAAGGATGTACCAAGAAGATAAACACAATAGAAGCAGTATCATCCCTGTTGAGGATGCAGTTGGATGGACAAAATCCAAAGTTCTGTCCCTACGCAATATTATGAGACATGAATCATAAGCTTAATGCATCCAGTGGCAAAAACATATATTTCAGAAGCAATTATCTTTCTCGCCTGAATTTGTTTGTACATATAATAGACGAGGACTCCATCATATGATTCAAACCTTCAATTGTCTGATAAAAAATACAGAGAAATAAGCAACTTTATCCTGAGGTCAAGTGCAGTTGCCATTCGCTACTCGACTACAAGCTTTAAAGAATAGAAGGGATAGAAAAAAAGAAACTTAAAACACTCCCCTAAACCAAAACTGACCATATACTTAGACATTCATTAACTAAAGATGCAATCATCATGTAAACAAAATACAATCTTGAATTTGAGAAACTAAATTGCCTTCACTCCATCAACGAGCTGCTATGGGGGTGATCGTTTGAGTAACTTCTACATCCAACCCAGAAGTCAAGGATCTCTCTAATGTTGCGGGAGATTGTTGAGTGAGAAGGGAGAGGCTAAGAACAATTTCTGCCATGGTTGGTTTGGACAAAGACTTATCTGCCGTGCAATTCACAGCCAAGGAGGCCAAGCTGAGAGCATAATCTACAGGATAAAAGTTCTCTAGCTTAGGATCCATCCATCTTGGAAGCCTCTCCTCTCTATCCTCTTCTAGATCAAATATCTTCCTAATATCCTTCCACAGCATAACCACCTCGCCATTTTCTTTGGTTGTTATGGCTTTCCTGCCAGTAAGCAACTCTAACAGATCCACCCCAAAAGCAAAAACATCTATTTTTGGCATCATAGGGTTGGTAGAAGTTCTAGCCTTGGAGAAATTTGCTATCTTGGCCTTAAAGTTCGAGTCAAGAAGGATATTACTTGTTGTGATGTCCCTGTGGACTATTCTCGGATGAGTATGTTCATGCTGATAGAAAATATTTATCGGATCTATTAATCCCAATAATTTATGACATATCAATTTCATATAAAAGATTTTAGGATTACCTTGAAATAGCATCGATGAAGAAGACATTGTCGTACAATCCTGAAAAGTAAAACACGATGAAGGAGAGATACTATTCCTATCCCACAATAGTCGCCACGCGTCAGTATCAATGGGGAAACAGGTACGCACTAGAGTGGTTAGGAATAGGGGCCTCTCCCTGTATATATAAAATACTTAAAATGGGTTAAACCTACCCACTATGGCAAACCCATATACAGGACTCATAAACAAAACCCACATATATGAGCAGTGCTTTAACAACAATAGGCCCATTAACAATATTGATCACAATTTGGGCTAAACAAAATGCTCTAATAATTTTGACATCCAATTAATCTGGGTTCTATATAATATGATTTATGTTTGTCCACAAATAAAATTCTAACATTCTCCCACTTAGACAACATAAGTCACATTATATCACTTTAATAAGAAAACAATTCTCCAGATTAATCAAACAATATGTGGCCACAACATGATGTCAAAATCGAGCTAGCACTCTCAACAAATGGTCCAAAATGAGACTACAAGTATCCCAACAATGCAGAAAATCATACTCGAAGAGTGTGATATCATACATTCATGCAACATACTCATATCTCGGTGACCCATCAAAATGCGGTAAATGAGTAATGGGAAAGCACATCCAAAATTTGCATGCTAATATGTGATCAAAGTGCATTTCCCAACAACATGGCCCCAAGCATCCGCCCAAGATGCTTACTGAGATTTAACATCTCAGCACAACAACAAAATAAGACTGTGTCCAAAATGTCTCTACAATATGTCATATCATAAATAAACAAAACTGCGTAGATTATATGACAACGATAATAATAATATAATTGTCTCGAGACATAATAAAAATGAAGTCATAACAAAATTACAAAATTAAACTCCCACTAACCCAAAACATGTCAAAACAAAACAATAATAACAATCCCATTAGAGTCCAAAAGTTCCAAAATACTCTAATGGTAACATCATTATTAGTGGGACTATCAACTCTGTGGTAAAGTATTCAATGTGAGTCTGAAACTCACCATCTCTCTTCAACGACACAAATACCAAAATAGAGAGAAACACAATATTGCAGAGTTATCCAAAATGTGGTCATAACAATAGAAACAATATTAAGCAAATCTATACAAAATTTATCAACCACAGAGTCTCACAAAATTAATTCATTATCAACCACAAGCTCTGCATTCATAATTGAGGAGATTACAAGTATTTATATGAGACTTTACAACAAGTCAACTCCTCTTTGTCATCGCAAACACAAAATCACAAAAAAATTTCACAAATAAGGTAATCTATACTTCACAAAATCATAATGACCACTTAAAAGACTTGACAACAAACGAGTGAGTTTAAAATCCCAAATGTTTTACATATAGTATGGGATCACTTATAAGTTTTCAACAACTCACTCAAAACTCAAGTGTCACAATGATAAAAAAATAATAAGCACATGCACACTTAAGCACAATATTAGATTACCAGCAGCGGAAGCACATGGGGCCTATACTTAACCACTATTGAGGACATAACCAAAAGACAGTCTCCAACTCCCCATAAGTAAACATTAATGTGCAATAAGAACATAAACACATTTTAAAATTTATAACAATATGTGCCTTGTGAGACAATCTGTCAATATATTATGATTTAAAAGGTCTTTATACCTTAGACATAAAATGACATCACCAAGATTTTTCACATGATAAAAATAATTTAATATAGAATATTGTCTCCCATTTAACAATAATAGCAATATTGGCCATCAATATACAACTATCACAAAACACATTAATAACAAATTTGTTCTCACTTACTTATGGTAACACCCATTGATGTAAACAACATCAAAATTAATATTAAACAATAATACTGGCAGTATCAAGTTAATTTAACTTGCACCTAGGCATTTAATTGCCTTTAATATTGGGTTTCATACATTGCAGGCTTCAAAATTTTCAACAAGTATTTCAAAAGAACAACAGTTACAAAATCATTTTCTTCTTATAAGAAACGAAGAACTTTAATTGATATTGATTATTAGGTAATTTACAAAATAAAAATATAAATACATAAGAATTAAATATACACATTCTTTTACTTTAACCCAAAAGAAAGGAAATTTCCCAAAGTGAATGCCAAAAGTACAATAGATTTAACTCAATGTATTAATCATAATTTTGTATCATCGATAAAAGAATTTATTATTATTATTATTTTTTTAATTTATTTTTATTCTAAAGTTGAACTAATCAACACAATAAATTGGGCTTAAAAAAATAAATCCTCACAAAATGATTAAACCATAATTGGAAGAACGCTTTCTTCACAACAATACTTGAATAATTTTAATCCCAATATTTTTCTTGAGAAAATTAGCAAAATTAAAAAAAAATCCTTTGAGGATTTTGACATTTGAATAATATAAAAGAAATATTCAAATTTATCATTTCAAGATATTAAGCGAAAATAATTATCACTATCATATCGATAAAATAATATTTCCTAAATTACTATGACAATACTTATAACAAAATAAATTCAACAGGCTAGTGATTTAATACAGCACAAACAATGGTACAAAATAGAAAAATTATTTATGCTTTCAACATGTTTTATTAAGACTAAAACATATCAACACAACATGACAATTATAGGGAGTTCACTATATTACAACATACTTTAGGAGACTCAACAATGTCCTCAATAGGTCCCAACAAGCAACAACGAAGTGATGACAAATACAAAAGTTAGAGAAAACCATGCATTAAAACATTTATTATACTTAAGCAACCATAATTGTATTGGTTTTCCCTTGTTCAATTAGTTAGGCAATTAATTGAACTAGAGCCCTTGCATCATTGTAATCCCGCCTAAGGGTCCCGAATTACAATATACAAGTCTCTCCCACTTGATAGAGTAAAATAGTTGAATCAATATTTTCATAATTTATGCACAAACAATATTTTTCAAGATTTTTAAAATAAAATTTAAGTTATTTTCTCTATCACACAAATGATTATGTCAAATAATGTCACACCGAAGGGTATGTCCATTACTTACACAACCCAACATTAATTGCAATCCATTCAACATTATTATTATTATTTTCATTTGACAAAATTACATATCCAAAAAAAAAAAATAGATTGCTACAGAATGTCCAATTATCTCATTCGTCAAGTTTTACAAAACAATACAAATATTCAAGGTTACTTAATTCAATTCGATAAAACACTTGACAATGAGTAACATAATATATATGTCACAACAATTTGAGCTGCTATGTCATTATAATCCCGCCTAAGGGTCCCAGATTACAATAAACAAGCAAACTCCCATAAATCATTAAATATCATGTCCCTAAAGCTAGTATCGAGAGGATACTGAAAACTCTAAGGGCATAATCATTTAATGCATTCAACAAAACATCAAAAATCAAATTAATAAAGACAAACCGATAGGGTAAGTGTATTATTAACATAATTTTCAATGAAAACACAACAACATTATTAACAATATAACACTTTGTCGTAATTGGTCTATGAAGCAAGCTCACAACTATACAAAATGTTCAAAACAATTATAAATATTCTGGATGGAACTCTTAGAGATAAGATCTCACAAGATTTACAAAATACAATATTGGTCTTATAATAGATGAACATGTGACCATAAGAAACTACAATAATCAATGACAAAATTGCTCATAGAGTTCCAAAATTTTCATGCCACATCAATCAGATAATTTTCACACTCTCATACATAATTGCATATTCAAAAAAAAAAAAAAACAGGCATGAAGAGGGAGAAGAAGGCCTTAAAAATAAATTTCTTCACTTATGCAATTATACAATATGCCAATAACCAGATAAGTTTTATAACTAACCTCAGATAGTGTATTGCTCATCTTTGTGTGTAGAGCCAACAAAAGTGAATGCTAACTTAATAGGATTCAAATCACCAGAACTTTATATAACTTTCACAAATGGCTCACAAAATAAACTTACGAGATATATAAAACTTAGCCATAATAATGACTTAATATAAACTTGTCATTGCCTTAAATATTTTTTTAATAATCAAAATTATTTTAAATAATATTCTCATAATGGCCACATTGAAAGTAATTTATTTAAATTTACAATGGCACAATATACAATAAAATTAATCACATACAATTGTACTTTAATTCTTAATAATATATATCAAAACACTTTAATATTGTCAATGAACAAACGTCCAATACTAAAATAATTATATGCAACACATGATACATTATCATGCTCTTATAACGAAAAAATTATTTCAAGAATAACTCCCAATATTAGATTGCACAATTTACGGAGTTCAACAAGCTCAACTAATAAAATTGACATCCACAATTAAAGAGGAGTAAAATATGTATAAATAAATAAATTTTAATATGCCCAAACTTATTTAAATAAGTCTTCCATAAAATTTTTTTCTCAATAGCAATAAAGGGCATACAATCAACATGAATTTCTTGGCATCAAAATAATATATTTATCGATATCAATGCTCTTTATCATACCAAATAAAATATCTAAAATTATCAATTTATTAAAGGGAGATTTTGTTAAGCATATCAACATGTACAATATTTGAGCAAAACCATAATTGAGTTTTCCCCATGCGATTGCAATCCCGCCGAAGGGTCCCGAATTACAATACATGAGTAGACTCCCACAGACATCAAAATCATGTCCTTAAAGCTAGTAAGAAAGGATATTGAGAACTCTAAGGTCGAAGAACCTTAATGTCTTTAACAAATCATTAGGAATCACATTAATAAAGGCAAACCGATTAAGTAAGCGCATTACCAATATAATCCCCAAAGCCACTGACATAACAATATTTTATCAACAAAATAGCACCTTATAATAATTGGACTGCACTAAGGCGAAACTCACAATTATGAAAAGTGTCCAAAATAACATCACTCAACAAATCATTAGGAATCACATTAATAAAGGCAAACCGATAGGTAAGCGCATTATTAATATAAATCCCAATGCAACATTATTAACAAAATATAACAATATTAACACCTCAACATAATTGGTCCAAATGAAGATGAGATTACAATAATACAATAATACTTTAAACAATAATTCTAATTAATCGCATAAATAACAACAAGACATATAATTTTCAAAACATTATATATCAATTTATGCACAAAATAGCACGAAAAAAAAATATTTGAGTGACCAAACAACATCAATTTGAGAGTGTGCAATATATATCATGCCCAACAATATCACAATAATACACAAAAAATTTCAGAAGCAAAAGAGGACAGCACCATATATTTTTAATAATTTTAATCTCTGAAAATTTTAAAATAAATATTAAATGGGCATTAAAATAAATAAAAATTACCAAAAAAAAAATACTACAGGGCGCGTGGAGCACAACCCAAAAACAGAAGTTCAAAATCACTTTTCAAGAAGCCGCACTCGCCTCCACGCGCCACCATAGCGCAAGTCAAGCGTCGTCGCTTGAGCTGGTCTCCTCTTCGCCCGTTTTTTCATTTAACAAGACGGGTCGCGCGATCCAATTCATCCAGAAAATGGTCGCGTGATTTTCCCTCGATTCTCCACCAAAATTCAATTTCTTGGTGTCTATAGATTCAGAAAAACGGGATCTACAATTCCCCTTGTTTAAATTCAAAAAAAAAAAATGACACAAAAATGGGTTTTCTCAGCAAAAGAAGAACAACGTGCGTACGATTTGTTAGAGAATTTCCAGGATTTTCACAACCAAAAGAAACGATCCATATGTGTTTAGATTCATGAAACAAGGCTCTACAATAGCCCTAAGTCAATTTGTTGAAAAAACTCTAAAAGAAAAACGAATCATAAAGAATTGCAACTTTAGGGTTTAATGGATTTGCATAAAATTATTTGTAAATTCACAATATCAAAATACAATAAATATGTTTCTGAATTCAGAACAATCCAATGTATAAAAGCCCTAACTTTATTCTTTGAAATCAATTATAAAATAAAAACAATTAAACATTAAATACGTTAAGATTTCGAGATTAAAACAAGATATTGATAGTCATAATCAGGATTAAAACATTGGCTCTGATACCAATTGATGGAAAATATTTATCGGATCTATTAATCCCAATAATTTATGACATATCAATTTCATATAAAAGATTTTAGGATTACCTTGAAATAGCATCGATGAAGAAGACATTGTCGTACAATCCTGAAAAGTAAAACACGATGAAGGAGAGATACTATTCCTATCCCACAATAGTCGCTTCCGCGCCATATCAATGGCAATCAGTACACCTAGAGTGGTTAGGAATAGGGGCCTCTCATTTGTATATATAAAATACTTAAAATGGGTTAAACCTACCCATTACAATGGCAAACAAAATATACAGGACCCATAAACAAAACCCACATATATGAGCAGTGCTTTAACAACAATAGGCACATTAACAATATTGATCACAATTTGGGCTAAACAAAATGCTCTAATAATTTTGACATCCAATTAATCTGGGTTCTATATAATATGATTTATGTTTGTCCACAAATAAAATTCTAACACATGCATGTATTGCAGGCCCATGGCAACATCCACTGCTATGCTTATCCTCTGACTCCATGTGAGGGAGACCATTGAGTTAGAGGTGGACTTGGAGAACAGCCAGTCATGAAGAGACCCATTTTCAGCATATTCATAAACCAGGAAACAGTTTCCATCATTGTCTGAAGAGACACCCGTTAATTTCACCAGATTTCCATGGTTTACCTTCTGTAGAATTTTCAGCTCCTGCAAGACATCTTCCTTGACTTTTTTAACTGCTAAAACCCGACCTTCCATTTTGGCTTTGTACACTGATTCCCCAATCTTGCACTGTTCACTGAGGTTCATGGTAGCTTCCATAATTGCATCAATTTCATACACGGTTGGCTTACTTACATAGCCTGAAACTCCAGAAAGAAGCTTATCTGCAGTCTCAGCAGAAGAAGCACTCCTTTTCAATGTCTTCCTTTTCAGACAATAAACATACACCATTAATACCCCTAAAACTGCAACTAGAAGTGTGCATCCCAGGCTAATGCCAATTATAACCAGAAGATGAATGCTGCTCTTTCTTCCATTTGAAGGATTAGGTTGACTAAGATCTGGCAACTCTGTCACTGGGATCAAAACTGGAAGGTAGGTTGCAGCAGTGAAGTTTTGACCATATTTGTTTTCAGTCAATATGTCCACTGGCGATGCACCAAACTTGGCACCTACAATGGAAACATTGTCATTGGGCTGCCACACATAAGTAATCAGATACTTTATCCCTTTGTCCAACTGGTTCTTTGAAGGGCACCTGCAGAATAAAGGGAATACTACTTTGACGCCTATTGGCAACATATTTGGATTTAGACCAGGGTTTAAATCTGTCACCACATGCCAGTTTGTGAGATTCTCGTATGAAGTAGTTGCAACATAGGAGTAGCTATCACCTGGCTTGATCACGTAGGAGATATTGGCAAAAGGGCGGTTTCCAGTGCAACCACAAGTTACAGGTACTTGTAAGACTTGGCCTGGAATCAGCTTGTTATCCTCGGTCTTTAAGTTACTGGCTCTTGCAATGGACAAAGGACTGGTATCAAATATATCAGATATGTTGGCCAGACTCAAAAAATTTGGAGACTGAGCAATGTATGTCACATAAGTTTCACAGGAAGGAGGTGAATCCACAGGGCATGAAAAGTTTGTTCCATTGGTCTGTTGCGATTGAACTGCCATACTAGTGGAAAACAACATGAGTGCAAGAAAAAGACTCTGAGAACCAGAGGGAAGGAAGAAGACAGCCATTGTTGTGAAGTTGTGAACAAATGTAAGTTACGACCGAGGGAAAGAGAAAAGGGAGTTTATTATGATATACAATCGGCATTGTTGGCATGGAGCATTCGTTGTCAATAAAATAGCCTTTGCACTATGTTTGGATGATAGGTAATGAGGGAAACGGAAAGGGAATGGGGGGAACGAAAATAACTTTCCTTATTTGAGAGTTTTAAAATGCATAGGAATAGAATGGAACACATGAGGAATCATTTCCCCTCTCTTTCCCTCAAATGCCCAACTTTTGATCCCCCCAAAATTGAGGGGAAATGAGGGGAACACATGGATAATTCCGTTCCGTTAATGAAACTTCCAAACAAAGAGAATAGAAACTATGTTCCATTTCATTCCTTTCCTTTCCATTCCATTCTTATCTATTCCGTTCCGTTTCGTTAATGAAAAAACATCCAAACATAGGGTTGGTTTATAATATAAAAAAATTTGTTGCTGTCTTTGTCATAAGCTTTAGGGTTTTTTTTCCTTTGCATTTCCTAGTCACTGTGGACACTTCAATATCCATATTAGCCAAATTGTATGCAATTCATGCGCAGAATCTAATACAATGGAAATATAGATTCCATACTGGCTTAATTTTTAACCCTTCTGCTAAGAATCTTCAATTTGCAATATAGTATTCTAGTGCCAAAAACAACTATAGGACGGCCAGTTGATGTTCCTACTGGTTCTATCTATACACGAAGTCAGCTAGCTATAGCCCACGCCAAAAGACCAACTAATTTGATGTCTCCACCGGATTTTCAGGAGGCAAAACCGCAAAAGGATTTGGGTCATATGACTTTTACAATTCTTGTTGTGCGAACAGGAGATTTCTTGGGGTAGGGGAAGATTTGGTTTGACGTTTAACAAGGACCAATACCATTATCTATCTGTAATTTATGCAGGCAACGAACAGCTTAGAATGTTGAAACAGTTGCATTGGATTCAATATAATAAAACACCTCAACAAATTCACTTTTTTTTTAAAATCAAAGCAAAGTCAAAGTTGGACAAGTCAACTGTCTCAAATAGGCAAGCAGGATATACACCAAAAAGTAGGTTTTTTTTTTATCAAAATTGTTATTTGTGGTAAAATTATTTATTAAAATATTATTTTTTAAATTATTTATTAAAATATTTTTTTTAAATTATTTACTAAATTATCAATCTTTTGAAATTATATACCAAATAGTCACTTTTTTATCTAACGTGACATTTTTTAATAATTTCTGATCCACGTAGGATGCGCCAAAGAGGGTGGCGCATACACGTAGGATACACCAAACGTGTTGGCGTATCCTACATGGATGCGCCACCCTCTTTGAAGCATCTTACGTGAATACGCCATCTAGGATGGCGTATTTGCAAAGGATACACCAAGAAGCTTAGCGCAACAGGAGCAATTACGCCATTTGACTTAGAGCAATCCATTTAAACACAGATCACCCATTTTGCGTAGAAAATGTTATCTTAAGACACTGAAGACTCAATTATTTATAGGTCAAGTGTTTGCTTTTGTTATGTAACGTAATCGATGTAGGACTTTGGTGTTGGCAAGACAAAACAACTAAATAAGACAACAAGGTACCTTTGTTTAATGTGACACTTTGGTGTTGACAAGACAAAATAACTAAGACAACAATGTATCTTTATTCAATGTGAGACTTCAGTAAAAAGGCTAAAACTCATGAGTGCAATAACTGAAAAGTGAATGGAGTAGTAAAGATGCTATGGTTGCTATTATTGTGAAAAATGCTTTATTTCAAAAGAATAAATGTTCCACATTGGTTGAAAAATAAGTTTTTGAAGAGGTTTAAAAATAATTTAGTTTTATCCGAGTTTTGACCTGGTCATATTCCAACGGTCGTATTCCAACGGTCATATTCCAACGGTCATATTCTAACGGACATATTCCAACGGTCATATTCTAACGGACATATTCCAACGGTCATATTCCAACGACCAAAAACTGTTTTCTATAAATACTATCCTTTATTAAGTTTTGTGATTGGAACTTCCTCTTCATTATTCTCTACTTCTATTTTCTTTTTTTACTGGGTTACGTGACTTAAAATCTCTTGCAGTTCTTGAACCTTGTCAAACGGGGAAGAGCTCCTGCATGCATACAGGGGATTTTCGTCTATACCGAAATAATCCTTGAGGGCAGTGCTTTGCACGCTACAGGTTTCACGATTTTGTTGTCTCATTTATTTGCAGGTTTCGATTAAGGCTGCACGAGTTACAACAATCTCAAGGATTATAGAACCACAATTCGCCACCCTCTCAGCAAACAATGAGTTTTACAACAATTTCAAGGATTATTGCTGCACATCAATATTATCCATGCAATGTTTAATTTTACCCGTTCGTATATTATTTTATTTTTCCTACAATCTCTGTGATACTAATATAACTTATTTAAATGTGAGGTTTTTATGAGGAAATGGGTAACACAATGGAAAGGAAAGAGAAGCTCGTGGTTTTGGACGTAGGGCAGAGGTGCAAACGGCGTTACGTGGGTTCACATCTTTGGTTTTGGATGGTGTTTGCTGTTGTGGTGCTTAGAGGTCATGTGTTCTGTGAATGAGGCAAAGATTTTCTTTGGAAAATGTTTGGCTTCAAGGAGATCAAAGTTGCAAAAGCAAAAACACACAAAACCCTCAAACTCGTTTTGGAGAGTAAGAAAGAGACTAAAGATTGGAGACACCAGTGAAATTTCATGAAGATCTCGTCATTACTCCATATTACATGTCGTCGGCCATAAAGGTTTTTTTGTTTTTTTGTTTCTATTAAATTAAAAGGAAAAAGAAAAATAAGAACATTTAGAGTAAGATTAATGTTAATGGTGAAGTTGTGTGTAGGTGAGGGTAATGCACTAATTTTGTGATATGGAGTTTTACTGTTTAATTGTGTTTTGAATTTATGTTAATGACTTGGCATAAATATCTTAAAGTGTGGGGGTGTCTAACTAAAATTCTCTACCTGAACCAAGAAAGAGACATTGTGGTGCTTCTAATTGTGTAAAATAATTTTTAGAAAGACAATTTTGTTTATGTCTCTTTCGGATAAATCTGTTTTTATATTGAAGTTGTTTTAAATTTAAAATCATGATTTAATGAGATTAGAAGTGAGTTAAAAGGCTACTGAGTTTAGAATATGATCTAATAGTGGTGCATCACAATCTGAATATGCTTAAATATTGGTAGCATTTATATACTTGATTTTGCATGTGTTATAAATTGAATGAGTAAATATACACATATAATCCTTATAATGGTTTATGTAGAGTTTAAAAATTAAAATAGAGCATTTGAGTGCTTCATATAATGTCTTACATAGTATCTCATATATCCTTGTTATTTTTGAGTTATTATTAACTTGGTTATGTGACATGCATTGTTAATTATATACGTATAGAGTGTGATAACCATGATCTAGATGTACATGATCAAGTATTTGATAATATTTGCATGAATGAATTCCATGTCCCTATTGCACTATGAGATTAGTTGAGATTGATGAGACTATGGACCAAGAGCCATGGTGTTGAATTTGAGGTGTGGACATGATGATCATAATGCTAAATAAATCATTGATTCAAATGAAATTAAATCCACAAGTGATTTATTTTTAGCCTCAATTGAAGTGATGTCACTTGGAAGTCATCTAAGTAGACCTGTATAGCCAGATCTAAAATTGAGGTCAAGTTTATTAACTTGGTAGGATCTGAGGTTGAGTGGCTAAGAAATCTCTTATGAGATATTCCTTTTATGGAAGAAACACAAGACATAGATTCTTGTAGTCTGTGATTGCCAAAATGGCAAATAGTAAGAGCAAACAAAATTGTGTATAATGAAAAGTGACGTATATATATACGTCATAATTTTGTGAAGCATATGCTAAAAGATGGAATTAAATCTATTAATTATGTGAAGTGGAAATTTGGCCAATCCTCGACAAAATCTATGTGTAGAAAATGAATAAATACCACATCGAGGGAATGAGACTTAAGCCAATTTGAAATAGACAAGTGATGGTAACCCAATTTTATGAGTGGAGATCCCATGAAAAAAGTTCATATGGGTAATAACAAGTCACTTGTTAGTTCTGCTAGCACTGTATTTGTCCCTTCCTATGGTGTGAGAAGCATGAGAAATGCTAGACTGCATTTAATGTGAGGATAAGCTAAATGCTTTTAATGAATTTCATATCCCTTACGGGTGGTGTATAAAGTGCAGTATACACTTGATGAAATCACCTATATGAGTGTGGAGTGGGGCCGCTCCTATGAGATAATGACATAGCCTTTAGAGCACTCATGAACAACCAGTGCACGCATTTATGGCGAAAAGTAAAAGCTGCGTTAACAAAAGAGATAAATGAGGGTGTAAATGTGATCAAGTGGGATTCTAATTTACACGAAAAATGTTTTGGTTCATAGAAGTTTAAACTTCACCAATTACATTGTAAGTTAAAATCCTATTTATCTAGGTCTGGTTCATAGTCCAGAAGACACCAAATTCGAAACGTTTGCACTCATGATGTAACCCATATTCTGTTTTTAAAATTATTGATTTGCTTTAATATTCTTTTGAAATATGTGGGGGATTGTTGTGAAAAATGCTTTATTTCAAAAGAATAAATGTTCCACATTGGTTGAAAAATAAGTTTTTGAAGAGGTTTAAAAATAATTTAGTTTTATCCGAGTTTTGACCTGGTCATATTCCAACGGTCGTATTCCAACGGTCGTATTCCAACGGTCGTATTCCAACGGTCATATTCTAACGGACATATTCCAACGGTCATATTCTAACGGACATATTCCAACGGTCATATTCCAACGACCAAAAACTGTTTTCTATAAATACTATCCTTTATTAAGTTTTGTGATTGAAACTTTCTCTTCATTATTCTCTACTTCTATTTTTTTTTACTGGGTTACGTGACTTAAAATCTCTTGCAGTTCTTGAAGCCCTGTCAAACAGGAAGAACTCATGCAGACTGGGGATTTTCGTCTATACCTGAAATAATCCTTGAAGGTGAGTTTTGCACCTTACTGAGTTTCACGATTTTGTTGTCTCATTTATTTGCAGGTTTCGATTAAGGCTGCACAGGTTACAACAGCTATGTAACTAGGTAAAAACTAAAATTTTCTAAGTATGAAATCAAGGTCATTTTCATATGATGTCAAAGGGGTCTTCTCATCACTTTTCCTAAGAAAGTTGAGAGCATTTCCTGCACCATTGAAACTTGAGAACAAACTTAAAACTCAAGTAATCAAGACCTAAAACACTAATTAATAGTGATTTGTGCCAAGCCCTGGTCAAGAGTCTAGACATTTTCTGTGCCAAGCCAATGACTTTTTGATGACCCTAAAATTCTTAGAGCTTTAACAATTGTTTGCAGGCTCATGAACGATATTGTTTCCAATGAGGTAACTTTTCAAGCACAAAAATCAATTCCTTCTTTATTGTTTTATATTCTAAATAATTAGATGTTTGATAGTTTTTGTCCCTTTATTTTTATTAGTTTGAGCAAAAGAGAGGGCATGTTGTTTCTGCTCTTGAGTGCTACATGAAGCAACATGGTGTCACAAAACAAGATACCATTGATGAATGTTATAGACAAGTGATCAGTGCCTAGAAGGATATCAATGAAGAATGCCTTGACCCTTCGAAGTGCCAAAACCTCTCCTAATGCTAGTTCTCAATCTATCACACATAATAGATGTGATTTACAAAGATGGGGATTGCTATACTCACTCCGAAGGATCAACAAAGAACAACATTGTAGCTTTGCTCTTGAATCCATGGCCAGTATCAGAACAAGGGCATCGCTTCTTCAATTGCTTTGTACACCCTTATTGCAATATATGTTGAGTTGAATAATGTTAGTGATTAATGTGTCATTTAAATTAAGTTATAGCACTATTAAAGTTTCTTTATAAGTAATTACCATTAGTTTATGTTTGTTTTAGTTAATCTAACTTGAATTAACTAAAGTCATCCAGCTGTATGGCATTAGTTAAGCTTCTTTGAGAAGCAAAGATGTATTTGAAAAGACCAACTGCTGTAACTCTTCATCAATTAAGCAAGTTAATAGAAAGAAAGAAGAGTCTTTTTGGTTACATAAGAAGTATAAAAAATGTCTAGACTCTTGACCAAGGCTTGGCACAGATCATTATTAATCAGTGTTTTAGGCCTTGATTACTTGAGTTTTATGTTCGCTCTCAAGTTTCAATGGTGCAAGAAACGCTCTCAAGTTTCTTAGGAAAAGTGATGAGAAGACCCTTTGACATCATATGAAAATGACCTTGATTTCATACTTAGAAAATTTTGGTTTTTACCTAGTTACATAGCAACCATAGCATCTTTACTACTCCATTTACTTTTCAGTTATTGCACTTATGAGTTTTAACCCTTTTACTGAAGTCCCACATCGAATAAAGATATATTATTATCTTACTTAGTTGTTTTGTCTTGTCAACACCAAAGTCTCACATCGAACAAATGTATATTGTTGTCTTATTTAGTTGTTTTGCCTTGCCAACACCAAAGTCTCACATCGACTATGTTACGAAACAAAAGCAAACACTTGACCTATAAATAATTGAGTTTTCAATGTCTTAGGGTGACATTTTCTACGTAAAAGAGATGATCTGCGTTTAGATGGATTGCTCCAAATCAAATGGCGTAATTGTCCTTGTTGCGCCAAGTTTCTTGGCGTATCCTTTGCAAATACGTCATCCTAAGTGACGTATCCACGTAAGATGCACCAAAGAGGGTGACATAGCCATGTAGGATACGCCAACACACTTGGTGTATCCTACGTGAATGCGTCACCCTCTTTGGCACATCCTACATGAACTAAAAATTATTAAAAAATATCACGTTGAATAAAAGGGTGACAGTTTGGTATATAATTTCAAAAGAATAATAATTTGGTAAATAATTTAAAAAAATAATATTTTGATAAATAATTTTAAAAAAATAACATTTTAATAAATAGTTTTGCATATATGACAATTTGATAAAAATGTTCAAAAGGATTAATGAGCTTCCTATAAGAGTGTAATGGCCTTCTCGATATAATATCTTTCAGATTCATTATGTTCCCTATTTCTTGGACATAGCAATTCGTATAGCAATTTCTTTTGCATTGCCACATTGGCTCGACTTCTCCTAAATGGAACAGAATAAAATGTCCTCCTTCTCCTACCCTCTCCTGCGCCATTCTCGCACCTTTTTTTTTCTTTCATTTTTTTTGAATATTTGAGTGCAGCTTTCAAACTTCATATTCATTACAACCGGAAACAAAATATTAAGAGATTTTGTAATCCAACTACTTTTGTTAAGAAAAATAAAAGGAATAGAAAATTGCAACAGGATAGCCAATAACAATAAAAAATGACAATCAATAGATGTCTTGCAAATTGTAGAAGTCAGCAGCTGACTCTGAATGTTGTTCATATCGACTAGATATTCATTTTGTGATTAAGCAAAGTTGATTTCTAGCACTTGGCTAAGTAAATACAACGAAGCCTATAGTAGCCATCCCAACAAGGGCTCAATTCTGAGTATCAACTCAAGTCCTGGCCAAAATCAAATTTTCAAAACTCAAATAATCACTGCAACTTTTGCATCCCTTAAACACCCCCCCCTCTTCCAAATCCCAAGTTGAGGAATTCGGGTATTGTTTTCCACCTGTTAATATGTGTGCTGAGATTTCATGCATGAAAAAATCCACATCTATCGTATAGACCTATCCAAAACTCTACCCACCATTTGAAGCAAAACAATTTGAATAAATATTATAAATTCTTGTGAGATCTGCAGAGCTGACAGTCCATACATGACCACGCAATGCAAGTGAAAGGACCGCATTTATTTCCTCACAACTCTCTTCCACAGCTGCAGCCTCTCTTCGTCTCCCTTCTTTCCAGAGGCTCTTCACTAGCAACTCTTTGGTGGCAGAATCAGGCACCAGACCTGAATTCTTCATGTCTTCAAATAGCCTCCATGCCAGTGCAGCTCTTTTCGACTTGCAATAACCTTGAATTAGTACCTTAAACAGATAAGCATCTGGCTCTAGACCACTCTGCCTAACCATTGCAAAGAGTTTCTGCACCGTTTTTATGTCTCCAAGGTGTGAAAAATAGTGCATTAGACCCGAAAATGTTTGGATATCTGGGCAAATACCATTTAAAATCATCTCATCAAGTATATCCAGGGCATCAGAATTCCTTCCACACTTGGTTAATGCTCTTAGAAGAGAGGAATACAAAAGCATCAGATTAAATTTTGATATGGGACCACAAAGTATCCGATCATCATTGAAAACCTTCAGAGCAGCATCGGCATTTTTTGAAATGCCATAAAAGTCAATGATTAGCCTGATGGTGCTGAATGGTAGTCTCATTCCCTCCGTTCTGATCTTGGAGATGAGTCTATCAACCAATTCAGTACGTCCATGGCGTGCTAGAAGGGTCATGATTCGTTGTACTGTGTATATGTCATGAGTAAATCCAGGTTGATAAGCAACCCAGCAGAAGAAATTCCATGCAGTTTCTGGTGAATTGAAATTTCTAAGTATCTTGCAAACCAACCTGGTTGTCCACACAAAGTTTGCACCCTCTAGTGCTGATACTTCATCAGAACTCCAATTCTGCAAGGCACTAGCCAAAGCCCGTGGGTCCAGCCACGGTTTTAACTGGATCCCATCAACATTATCACATTGATAAGCATGATTTACATTCTCATCCTCATCCTCATCCTCATCCTCATTATCATCACTGCTGTCAATAGAATATCTTATATTCTTGATTCTTTCATCTGGCAAAGTTCCTCTAAAGAATTCATCAGTCTCCTTAAGAAATCCTTCCTCCTTCATCTGCTGCAGCGCCAAACTCATGGCTCGACTAGGCAATAATCCATCAACTTGCATTTCATTAAGTAGGGTTTTCACTTCATCAAACCGTTTACTGGCAATAATCCATCAACTTTCAATCAGAATGGAGTACTGCTTCAAAGTGCGTTTGATCCTCATTGAAGGCAACACGTTAAAGACCTCCATGGCTTCAAACAACTTTCTTGATTTTAAAAGGTGCTGGATTATTATAGAATAGGTTCTGCAATTTGGAAGTGATCCTTCATCAATCATCCTGTAAAATACTCTTACCACCTCAGAGTCCTTACCCATTTGAGCATAAAGAGCCATAACAATGTTATAAGATTCAGTGCAGACATGCTTATTGGCAAGCCTATACTCATCCCAGACCCCAAGAACAGAGTCAAGGTCCCCAGCTGCAGCATGCCACTGCATGAGATTCATGAAGCTGATCCGAACGGTGCCGAACCGTTTAGCATGGATAGCATCAATAAGGGAGTTGAGCTCAGCGCTTCGACCAGACTTGGCAAGCACGGTGGCGAGGGCATGGAGGGTATTTTGGGTATGCGAAAAACGAGGACTTTTCTCGAGGGTTTGTACAAGGGAGAGTGCGGAATCTGCAGAGGGGGCAGAACGCAGGGAATGAGTGACGACGAAAGAGTCGAGGAGACGATGGTTTAAGAGAGTGGGAAGTGAGGTGTTGGGGTTGTTGGAGCGAAGAGTGAGTCGAATGGAGTCGATGAGCTTGGCACGGTGGAGGTAGTGAGAAACTTTGGTGGGAAAGGGGTCACGGGCTGCGTAGGAACGAGCTTGCAGTTGCAGTTGCAAGGTTAATCTGTTGAACAGGTTAACCTTGTAAAAGAACGGCCTCATATGCATCACCATAACTGAGTGAGGCAAAGAATCAAACACCTGGTGCGCGCAGCATGCATGGGCAGGGCCAAGACACCACCAAAAGACAGAAAAACTCCATTCTACTATACAATGATCAATGATCCAAATCAGTAATCGCAAGGGTTGAAAATTTGACGCTACATTGATTCGCATATGGGAAAGGACGGAAAATAATTTGAAGCAACCCGAACCCGTGTTATCGGCCCAAAGGCATCACATGCAGGACGGCTTTGGCAAAGGAAAGTTTGTGGGCCTGATATTACTTAAAAAAATATATTAACACACCAAGATTTCCAAACAATTTTTATATAGGTGATTAATGTGTAAATAATTAATGATTAACATATATTACATGGTGATAAAGGATGTTAATTAATTATTCATTATATAATATACATTGATTATTAATTATATGCACGCTGATCATTATGTAAAATTAGGGTACAAATTTTGATATGTGAATAGCATAAATGTGATATTGTTTGTATGTATAATGATATTTGTATACCATTTTTTTTATATCATTCTTACACAACTTCTTCTTTAGATAATAATAAAAATACAAATTTCACTCTACCATTTATTTCTAAAACAAGTAAGGAGTAAATATGATATAAAGAAAATAAAGTACAAATATCATTTCTCTTATATGTACAGAGAGCACAGTAATGCACTACTGTGCATTCAGCGTAGATTATTTATTAGACAAATAAAGGCTCCAACTGCTAGTCGGATAACCTAGCTAGCTTTTATTTCTATTCCTTAGACTGTACATTACTACATTATACATACGATTTGAAATACAAACTTTTATTTCCTAATTACGTGAAACACGCAGGACTCCCCAAAGTGAGCTTGATATATCAATGGACTCTGTCTGTCAGGCATGCAATGTGCGATCATAAACAGTGGGAATCAAACACAAGTCGTTTTTCCTTCCAACTGCCAATCCGAAGTTTTCGGTCATATCCAAATCCTCAGGTTTCACCTCATTTGGGAGTTCCCAGTTGAAGTGATAGAGTAATAGAGCCAGAGGAAGCACAATGCTGGCTAAACCAAACAACATGCCAGGACACATTCTCCTTCCTGCCCCAAAAGGGAGATACTCAAAGTTATTCCCTTTGAAATCGATACTACTGCCATCAAACCTCTCTGGGATAAAACTCTCAGCGTTAGGCCAATATTGGGGATCTCTTCCAATTGCCCACACGTTTACCATGACTTTAGTCTTGATAGGTATTTCATACCCATCAATGATGGTTAATTCACTGCATTCTCTAGGGATCAACAAAGGAGTAGGAACGTGTAACCTCAATGTCTCTTTGATCACCAACTTTAAGTAATTAAGTTCCTCTAGATCAGCTTCATGGATTGTTTCCTTCCCTCTAAATGCTTGTCTTAACTCAGCTTGTGCCTTCTCCCTCACTCTTGGGTTTCTCATCATTTCTGACATAGCCCAGTCTATTGTCGATGCTGAAGTATCAATTCCAGCAGCAATTACGTCCTGCACAAATAATTGAAATTACGTCCTGCACAAATAATTGAAATATCTTCAGATAGTTTTTGGTAAAATGAAAATATGTTGAATTGTTTAAAAAAACAAAGAAAACAACAATCAATAAAATAGTGTAAATCCATTTAACCAGTAAAAATTCCAATTCCCTGCAGAATCTAACATATGTACAGAAACCATGTTATTAATCAATAATTAGGTTAGGGGTATTGCATCCTCATGTCTCTAAATAATTTTGAGTCAACTCATATATATAAGACCGGTTTCAAACTTATTTTATTGCTAAAATTAAATTTTTAACATTAAGATTGTTTCCATGATATTTATTTAGTGCATAATATTAATAATATTTAAGTAAATAGTGTTTCAAAATGCTGAATTTCTTAACTTTATCAGCACACCCTTAATCCAGTTCCACACTTAAAATCATGATAGGATTTTGAGTTGGCAAAGAAGGAACAAGTTTACTTTATATCCTGCGAAACCAAAAAGTTACATAACCTACTTTCGCAGTAATAATATGGGAAACCGCCATATGCCCACCTGCATTTTTTTAATACGTCTTATATATGACTTATGATCAGTGATAGCTCATGCTATTTGATGTTTGTAACTTCTGAAAAAGCAGTAGCTGTATGAGTAAAATATGTTATGAAAAAGCCACTAAAACTGGCTTACTGCTATTTAATTTGTAAGATGTCATATGTTCGAATTTTCATTTTGTCATTGTATGAAAAAATGTTTTGATTTCAAAACATTTTTGAAGTTTTCACCGTATAATAACAGTTGTTACTAGTAAGCATTAAGAGGTGTTAAAAAAAATGGTATTCAAATAGTTTTCTCCTTAATTTTGTCATGTGGGTGAAGGGAAAAGCTTAGGAAAGAGGAATTATGCGGCTTATTTATGCATATTTAAAAAACTGAGTTTTGCGGCATATTTACTAACCAAAATCACAGCTTTGACGTTACTGGTCGTTATTTTGATATCGAGACTGTCACTTTGCTGGATTCTTAAAAGAACATCAACAAGATCTTCCTCTTCTGCTTCAAACCTGCCTCCTTTTGCTCTTATTTGCTTTTCTTGATGCTCTGTTACAACGTTTTGTAAGATCTTGTCAACCCGCTTGTGCAACTTCTCCAATTTGGGCTTCATCCCAGTTATAAAATGTAAAGATTTCATTGAAGGAAACAAATGACCCAGGTCAAATCCTCCTGCTACTTGTATTACTTTTCTTGTCAAAGATACAAATTCATCCTGGTCCTTAGATTTGTTACCAAATGCTGCCCTGGAAACAGAGGCACTTACCAATGAGAAAATTCTACTAGTAAGATTGATTGGTGAAACCGCAGACGTCCGAATTGATTCTATGAATTTCACGGTTTCTTCTTCTCTAATAAAAGAGAAAGACTGAACCCTCTTGGCACTTAGCAACTCCATCGTACATATTTTCCTCATTTGTCTCCAGTAATCACCATATGGAGCAAAAGCAATATCTGTTGACCCGTAGGCCACAATTTGAGCAGCAAGAAATTGGGGCCTCTGCACAAAAGCAACATCATGGATTTTCAATATATCCTTGGCCAACCTCGGGGAGGACACAACCACTACAGAA
Source organism: Ormosia semicastrata (assembly GCA_029884595.1). Taxonomy (NCBI): domain Eukaryota; kingdom Viridiplantae; phylum Streptophyta; class Magnoliopsida; order Fabales; family Fabaceae; genus Ormosia; species Ormosia semicastrata. The sequence goes on from JAQQTO010000037.1 coordinate 13,081,243, forward strand.
ATTTCACCAAGTTGCAGGTGCATGAGAGGTCCATATTTGTGGGCAAGTTGTTGGAGAGAATAATGTGGAAGTGAACCTGCTACTGCTAGTTGATGCAGGTTCCCAATGAGAGGTAACTTCCTTGGGCCAGGGGGCAGTTTGTGAGCGAGACTGGTTTTTGGCTTGTAATATTTTGCAAGCCAATGCAACAGCAAAAACAGACAGAAGGAAATAGCCAAGAAGGATGCTTGAGCTTCCATGGCATTAAGGGGAAACTCAACTCTCAAGTGTTTATGATGTTTGCATTGATGCTGGTTGCCTGCTTCTTATTTATAGAATCTTGAATCACTGAGGACAACGATCTATACATTTTTTTATTGAAGATCTAGGCCCGTTGCGCTGAATTCAACAATTGCTTGGTATTACGTAGTTTTTTTCGGCCAGAAGATAAAAGATTTACATTACATACATGTAAATATTTGAATTTATTTGCAAAGTTATATAGAAAACTAGCATTACATATACATATTTTAATATTAGGGCATTTTTTTTTTTGGGATATGAATATTTGGGCATATTTTGGGACGGGTGCTACTTTACACTCTCTTAAGATGACTAAAGTTTTTTATTTTTTTATTTTTATAAGTTGTATTTATCATTTTTTTAATTTTTTTAGGTTACGTTACTGTGTATAAAAAAATATTTTTAAAAAAATATTATTATATGTACATATTATCAATTAAAATTTAATAATTTTTTAGTAGTTAAAATTTGGTAAATAATCAATAAATAACTGTGTATATTGAAAACTTTACATATTTTAATTAGTAATATTTACACATAATAATATTTTTTCTAACAAAAAATTCCTTACAGCTTTTCTCTGTATGAGTGTGTAGAGTTTTTAAAAAATATATTTTTTAACTGATAATATTACCAAATTTTAACTAGTAAAAAAAATATTATCAGATTTTAATTAGTAATATTTATACATATTAATATTTTTATAAAAAAATTATTTTTTTATAAATAAATATGCATGTTAAAAATCTTATAAATTTTAATTGATAATATTTACACAGTTATGCAATCTGCAAAAAGAAACAAAACAATACAACTTAAAAAAAAAATTAAATCATCAAGTTACAGGTCATTCATCTTAGCCGTTGATATATTTTTTAACACAATCAACAACTATTGGCCGCCGGGTGCACGATACACCTTGCTTAGGCAACACCCATATTTTGGACTTAAGTTCAGTAGCTACTCATAAACTTTAAAATTAGGTACACATCGTTTACGTTAAAAATCATTGTATTTTGCACTACTTGTTGAGTATAATTTTTTTTCCCTAATTTATAGAGTATCTCTCATCTAATAGGTGATAAATTAATCTTTAAAGAAATGATCAGATATCTAAACAGGGCCCTCTCCCAATAATATTATTTTTATATACATAAATCCTAATATCGAATTCAGAATTATATATTTAAGAAACTCGAACTCTTTCTATTCAGACCAACATCACGTTGGTACATGTTGAGTTTAATTTTTAATCTCTATAAACTCTTTTATATCATCATTTATGTACAAAATAATGTTAATTTATATTTTCAAATTGATAAAGTAGACATAAATGATGATTTAGGGCAAAATTTAAAATTTAAATATTTTATGTTAAGATCTCATATCAAGTCAAAGAGCAAAATATCTATTATATTATCTCAATTTTTAATGAGTCACTTGCATATGTTCCGTCTATCTTCTAGAGGTCCAATTCTGGACATAAGGGGGGTATCTTAAGCTAACTTTTGGGGTTGATTAAGTTCAATCCGTTCTAAATTTTAATATTTTAATTGGCACATCCCATTTTATCAACACAAAACAGATAAAATAAATTTTGAAAAGCCATAAAGAAAGGAGTACTATCACGTTGAAAAGTCATATTTTACATATATAGTTATTTAAAATAGTCTTAATTAAATAATTTCTTTCCAAGAAAAAAATATTTATTTTTAATTTAAACTCTATGGCGTATATTTTTTATAACAAAATATTTTATTTTGGAGATGTTAGATTATTTCCATCAATTTGGTTATACACTAAATTGTTTTAAACCAGCTCCAAAAAAAAAAAAGTTTTAAACCCATTGTACGCAGTTTTTAAACATCTCCGTGAAAAAAAAAAGTTGTTAACTTTCTATTTTTTCAAGAGTATCAGTATCTTGCAATCTTGGTATAATATTATTAGTTGATTTTATTAGATACTTTATTGACAATAACTTATAACTTGATAAGTTAGTTTATATATATGCTTGTAATCATGTGACTTTTATTCTCATTTCTCCTCTTAAGTTAAGTAACACAATAAATGAGGGTTTCAAAAATAAGAAATGTAAAATAAAAAGTTAAAATTTAAAAAGTTAGAATTTGTAACATTAAAAAATTGAAGGCAAGCTTAAATTAAAAAAAAAATAAAATAAACGTCAATCAGGATAAAAATTTACCTGATAAATGACTACAAATGACAAGTTTTGATTGAAAGGAGAAAAGCCGTTTTCATAGTTAACATCTCAATGAAAGTGCATATTTAACATCCCCTTAACTATATTCTTAAACCTCCATCTGTACATTACTTAAAAACAACCTGTCTCATGTTTGCAGTTGATAATAATTGAGGATATGTAAAGAGAATAATGAGGTTCAGTCTTTATAAATACTCTCAATTTCAATTTTTTTTCTCCTATCTCTCATCTCCTTTTTTTGAGTCTTATTAGGAGGGTCATGTAAGAGCTTTACTAAGAGGACCTCCACTAGACTTACCGGATAGGTCTTAAACCTTAAAAAAAAAATTTGTATTGTTTTTCAACTTTTGTCTCCTCGGAATTGTTTGATAGGATTATGGGAGTTTGGAATTCTACGAAAAAACAACCGTGAAAGAAACCCTACGGTTTGTGCTTTCAGCTTGAACCTTAAATATCCTTATGGCGAATATGCCCAAGAAAAAAAAAAGGTATAACACAAAAAGAAAATTCCTAATCATCAATGACTAAGTTTCATTTGAAAAACTATTATTTAGCGAAACAATTTAAATTAGGAAATTAAAATTACAAATAATTGTAAGAAATTGCGAATAGAAAATTAGAACTGTTGATCATATATGATATCACATCCTCACATAAATACACATCAATCTCTATTCAAAGATCAAAATAGAAGCATTATTGTCATCCTTTTATACGTAGTATGTATTCTTTTTTCAAATAATATGACTTACACACACAAAGAGAAGAAGATACAGAGAGAAAAAGGTGAGATAGAAAGAGAGAGGGGAACCGATGCATGGATAAAACCCCTTATGTACAGTTTTCAAAGTAGAAGTCTTTTCTATTTTTGGAATAAAAGATAATAAAGAATAAGTCTTTGTAAACAATATTTACGTCTATTATAATTATTCAAATTATTATTCAACATGTAAAATTATAAAAATTATGAAAAAAGGCACCTATCTTAAAAATGTTTTACGTGATAAATCACCCCTAACAAAAAATTTCTCATGAAACATAAATATAACAAGCTAAGTGCTTATTTAGTATTTAATATGTATCATGTTTGATATGGACATAACAATTCTAAATTCTCTCCATCAATCATTCTACCAAATTTTCTAACTATTAAATAAAAAATGTATCGAATATTTTTTTATATTTCTAATTACTCAATAAGAAATTATTTCTTATTGAATGCATTTACCTTTTGCATTGATGCTGGTTGCCTGGTTCTAATTTATAGAATCTTGAATCACTGACGAAAACGATCTATACATTTTTTTTAATTGAAGATCTATGGCCCGTGCGCTGAATTCAACAATTGCTTGGTATTATGTAGCTTTCTCCAGTCAGAAGATAAAAGGTTTACATTACGTACATGGAGATATTTGAATTTATTAACAAAGTTATATGGAAAACTAGCATCACATATTTTAATATCAGGTCTTCTTTTTTTTTTTTTGGGGGGGGGGGGTGGATACGAATATTAGGGCATATTCTGAACTTAGGTTCAGTAACTACTCAAACTTTAAAATTAGGTACACATCGTTTACGTTAAAAATCATTGTATTTTGTATTACATGTTGAGTTTAATTTTTTTTCTATATAAACTCTTTTATATCATCATCTATGTACAAAAATAACGTTAATTTATATTTTCAAATTGATAAATTAGACATAAATGATGATTTAGGGCAAGATTAGAGAACGCTCAAATTGGAGTAATTTCATTGAAAATTCACGACACATTACCTATCATGGACTAAAATGTAAAGAAATTAAGTGATATATCCCGTTATACCGGCACAAAGCAGATAAAACAAAGTTTAAAAAGTCAATGATATGTTTGCACATTATTAAAGAGTTAAACTTTTTACTTATGAGGCTGTGATATTCAAACTTCTTTAATGATTTGGTAATATATGATTAAATGATAATATAAAAAATTTTATATTAATGAAAACTATGTCTATATAGGTCTAAAGATATACTTATATTGTAAATTATGTTTAGATTCATTGTATAGGCTAATCAAATCATAACCAAATCATGTAATTATAGTAATTAGGATCTTTGTATTTATTGTAATAGGTCTATATAATTTAGCCTCCGTTGTATAGTTTAGACACACGATTTTCTTTATATGTCTCTCTTTTTTATCTCTTTCAAGATGATATCTAGAACCTAAAGGGAGAGAATCCTAAAACCGTGCATACCTGATGAGCCCACTATTCTCTAGTAAATTTTTTTTTCTAGCGAAACTGTGTTTCTACTCTAGTTTGCCGACATTTCTCATCTTGTTGTGTCCTCTTTCCAGCAGACTCATCTCCTTTGTTGTTATCCACCACTACTCACTACCATCAGCCCCTGTCAGCCGCCTCCATTTAACTTTTCGGTGACTTTTTTGGTGACCAGCGACTTTTTCGATGACCTTTTTGACCGACGACCTCACCATCGGAATCGTCTCACCCGGTCCGGCCAGAACCCAAAAGCCCAAGTCTAGTAATCGCGAGACATGCCTACACGAGCCATCGGAAACCCCTGCGCACTGCTCTACGCACCGCTCTAGTTATCGTTTGTAGCGTCATGCTCGCCCTTCTCTCCTCTTTCTGGATCTATCCTCTCTTTTTGTGTTCATGACCGTTTATCATGACCCTCTTTTGAATCAGTGCATTCAGGTACTATTTGGTTATGTTTTTTTGGAACTTTGTGTTTTGATCTATGGCATCTCGAGCTGAGTATATAGATATTTTACAATGGTTTGCACAACGTAAGTCCTCTAGTTCCTTTGCTCCAACAGATGCTTATATATACTTTCTAAAGTAGTTTAAGCAACGTTAGACCTCTAGTTCCACTACCTTTATTGCACATATTGGTACTTCATTTACTTGTTTCTCTCGTTCCCCATTCATTGGTACTTGGGTTCTTAATTCTAGTGCAACTGACCACATTTTTGGTAATAAAATTATTTTCTCCAACCTTTCTTTCAATTGTTATTTGCCTACTGTCACTTTAGCAAATTGTTCCAAGTCTCAATCCCAAGGAATCGGCACTACCCATCCTTTTCCTTCCGCTTCGGTAGACTCTATCCTTTATGCTCATGGGTGTCCTTTTAATTTGTTTTCCATTAGTCGTTTGGCTCAGTCTCTTGATTGTACGATTACCTTTACTAAAGACTCTGTCATTCTGTAGGACGGGAGTTCGGGTCGGATACTTGACACTGGATGTGAGTCTTATGGCCTCTACCAGCTCTCAAAGCCCTCTCGTGTTTGAGTCTGTTCCCTTCTTCCAGTTTGCTTCATCAACTCTTGAGCTTATCTCTGAGGTCTTATCTGTCCCTCTTCCTCTAATCACTGTTGAGTCAGTTACACCTCCAATCCCCCATGTTGAGACACCCACCATTGCTATTCGCCTCTTCTAGATCTATCATTGTCGGCCATAGCAACCTCCACCACCCCTACCTCCACTAGAAGTTGTAGAGGTCAATATGGACTCTCCTCTGGTATCAATTCCTTTACTAGCTCCAGCACTGCCTCCTGAACCTCACATTCTCATTACTCTCTGAAAAGATATACGATCTACTTGGAATCCTTATCTTTATTATGTTAATTTGAGTTATCATCACCTATATTTTTTGCATTATGATTGTCTTTCTTCCTTATTTTCTGTGTCTATTCCTAACTCTTTAGGTGGCGCTTTATCTCATCCTGGGTAGAGACAAGCTATGATCGATGATATGTATGCCCATCAGAGTAATGGTACTTGGGAACTTATTCCTCTTCCTCCCATGAAGTCTATTGTAGGTTGTCGATGGATCTATACAATCAAGGTTTGACCCTGATGGTAAGATTGGTCGCCTCAAGGCTCGCCTAGTGGCAAAAGAGTGATTTTTGGCTTGGATTACGGGGACACTTTCTCACTTGTGGCGAAAATGGCTTTGGTTTGACTTTTTTTGTCAATAGCTACTATTCGCCACTGACTTCTTCATCAGTTGGATATCAAGAATGCTTTTCTCCCTGTGATCTAGCAGAAGAGGTTTACATAGAGCAACCTCTAGGGTTTGTTGCTCAGGAGGAGTCTTCTAGTCTAGTTTGTCGTCTTCACAAATCTATGGCCTTAAGTAGACTCTTAGGGTTTAATTTGGCCGATTTAGTACTGTAGTTCAATAATTCGATATGACATGCAGTGAGGCTGACCACTCTGTCTTCTATTGCCATTCAGCTCAATAGTGTATTTATTTGATTGTGTATATCAACGACATTATTATCACTGGCAGTGATCACCATGACATAATTCAGGTAAAACAATATCTTGGTCATCACTTTCAAACCAAATATCTTAGCAAACTTTGATACTTCTTGGGAATAGAGATGACACAATCTAATGATGGTACAGTAATTTCACAGAGGAAGTATGCCATGAACATTCTTGAGAAAACAAGTCTGTTGAATGCAAAGCTTGTTAACACTCTTATGGATCCGAATGCTAAACTTCTACCAAATCAAGGGGAGCCACTCTCGAATCCAGGAAGATATAGAAGATTAGTTGAAAAAGTGAACTACATCACTGTTACCTGTCCTGACATCTCCTTTGCAGTTAGTGTGGTAAGTCAGTTTTTAAATTTACCTTGTGATGCACATTGGGATGCAGTGATTCATATCTTAAAGTATATTAAAGGACCTCTAGGAAGAGGCCTTGTCTATGAAAATAAGGGTCACACTCAGATTGTTGAATACTCAGATGCTGATTGGACAGGTTCTCCTCTTGATAGAAGATCTATTCCTGGGTATTAATTGTGTATTCGTGGGGGGTAATCTGATATCCTAGAAGTGTAAGAAACAAAATGTGGTCATAAGATCAAGTGTCGAAGTAGAATATCAAGTCATGGTTTCAGCTGCTTGTGAACTCATTTGGTTAAAACAGCTATTTAAAAAACTTCGATTTAGGGATATTATGTAAATGACACTCATTTGTGATAATCAAGCTACTTCATGAGAAGACCAAACATATTGAGATAGACTGTCATTTTATTAGATAAAAGATCATGTCTAGAGTCATCACCACTAGCTTCGTCAATTCAAATGATCAACTGACGAATGTTTTTACAAAGTCTTTGAGAGGTCATCGGATAAACTATATTTGTAACAAGCTTAGTACATATGACCTATATACTCCAGTTTGAGGGAGAGTGTTAAAAACTATGTTTAGATTCATTGTATAGGCTAACTAAATCATGTAATTATGGTAATTAGAATCTTTATATTTATTGTAATAAGTCTACATAATTTAGCCTCTGTTGTATAGTTTAGATATGCGATTTTCTTCATATATCTATCTTTTCTCTCTTTCAAGAGGTGCTTTCGGTACAAAATCTCTTATTATATACCATCGAATATATGCCCTACTTCAGTTATGTAGGTTATCGTTATTGCATATAGTCTTGTATTTCAATTATGTTTTTAATGTTATAGTTGAGGTGATATATATTTAATATTTTAGAATAAAAGAAATCCTTTATTATTAAAGCACATGCCACATAGTAATTTCTCATAGCACATTTTATGTAAATTTTAACTTATTAAATAATATGACAACGCATTATTAGATGACAATGTAAAATTTTATTTACACTAACAATATATCAAAATTAAAGTCATTATTAATTAATTTTTGACATATCTTGTAACAATATGCGAATTTTTTGTGTGGAATAATATTTTTTTCCTTCTAATCTTTGGCCATACATTGATTCACATATAGGAATAGGATGGAAAATAATATGAAGCAACCCAAACCTGTGTTACCGGCTCATAGCCCTCACACGTAGGCAAGTTGGGGCCATCGGAAAGTTCGTGGCCTGATAGGCTGATACATTGTAACAGTAAACTAAAACACACAAAATTACTGAGATTTCTCGTTGCACTAGTATTATTCTTGATGGGTTTCTTAAAATGGATAGAAGGCTATTCTCATTTATAGAGTTCTGAGATGATAGCTTAGTACAAAGGTAAGATAAGAGCAAGAAGGAGAAAGGTAGAGGAGAAATACAGAGAGAATACAGAGACTGGGAGTAGAATATAGATTTAACTTCACATAATTCACATACACCCCTAATCACTCATTCTCTACCTTATAACCCTCTGACCTTTGTAGCTAGTCGCTTAGTTTGGAGTTAGTTAGTATCTGCCTTGTGCTGCTTCTCATTCCTTGGATTCCCGATTCTTCACCAGTAGGCTTTCATCACTAACTACCTTAGATTCCAGCTGTGACCTTCTAGAAACTTGACCACCTGTGTGAGCTAATTCCCCTTCCATGCTGGCATTCCTTCCAACTAGGCTCATGACATAAAATATTATAATATATTTGTTATTTAATATTTAGATAGTACACTATAGCCATGAATATTGGACTAATAAAGGCTCCAATGCTAAATGGGACAATCTAGCATTTATTCCTATTACTTACGTTGGTTACGATCAGGCCCTTATTTTCTAATTACATGAAACAGACACCATCATGCATGCATGTAGTGAGTGATATCATAAACAGTGGGAATCAAACACAACTGGTTTTTCCTTCCAACTGCCAATCCAAAGTGTTCGGTCATATCCAAACCCTCATGTTTTATCCCATTTGGGAGTTCCCAGTTGAAGTGATAGAGTAATAGAGCCAGAGGAAGCACAATGCTGGCTAAACCAAACAACATGCCTGGGCACATTCTCCTTCCTGCCCCAAAAGGGAGATACTCAAAGTTATTCCCTTTGAAATCGATACTACTGCCATCAAACCTCTCTGGAATAAACCTCTCAGCGTCAGGCCAATACTGGGGATCTCTTCCAATTGCCCACACGTTTACCATGACTTTAGTCTTGATAGGTATTTCATACCCATCAATGATGGTTAGTTCACTGCATTCTCTAGGGATCAACAAAGGAGTAGGTGCGTGTAACCTCAATGTCTCTTTGATCACCAACTTTAAGTAATTAAGTTCCTCTAGATCAGCTTCATGGATTGTTTCCTTCCCTCTAAATGCTTGTCTTAACTCAGCTTGTGCCTTCTCCCTCACTCTTGGGTTTCTCATCATTTCTGACATAGCCCACTCTATGGTCGTTGCTGAAGTATCAGTTCCAGCAGCAACTACGTCCTGCACAATCAATTGAAATATCTTCAGATAGTTTTTGGTTAAATGGAAATATGTGTAAAATAGTGTGATTTCATTCAGCTAGTAAAAATTCCCTGCAAAATCTAATATATGTACAAAAAACATGTTATTAATCAATAATTAGGTTAGGGGTATTGCATCCTCAATTCTCTAAATAATTTATAATCAACTCAAAATATATATATATATATATATATATATATATATATATATATATATATATATATAAGACCGGTTCCAGACTTATTTTATTGCTAAAAATAAAAAAATTTAACATTACAATTGTTTTAATGATATTTGTTTAGTACATAATATTAATAAAATATAAGTAAAAAGTGTTTAAGAGGCTTAATTTCTTAACTTTATTAGCACACCCTTAATCTAGTTCGACACCTATAATCATGATTGAATTTTGAATTGGCAAAGAAGAAACAAGTTTACTTTATATTATACCTGGGAAACCAAAAAGTTACATAACCTACTTTCATACTAATAATGTCGGAAACTACCATATAGCCACCTTCATTTTTTAATACGTGTTACATATGACTTATGATCAATGGTACTATGGTAACTCATGCTATTTGATGCTTGTAACTTCTAAAAAAGCAGTAGCTGTATGAGTAAAATATGTTATGAAAAAGCCACTAAAACTGAATTACTGCTATATAATTTGTAAGATGTCATTCGTTCGAATTTTCATTTCTTTCATTGTATAAAAAAATCTTATCAAAACATTTTAAAAGTTTTCAACAAATAATAATAGTTGTTACTAGTAAGCATTAAGAGGTGCTAAAAAAAATGGTATGCAAATAGTTTTCTCCTTAATTTTGTGACGTGGCTGAAGGGAAAAAATTAGGAATGAGTAGGAAAGAGGAATTATGCGGTTTATTCAGGCAGATTTAAAAAACTATGAGTTTTGTGGCATATTTACTAACAAAAATCACAGCTTTGACGTTTCTGGTCGTTATGTTGACATCGAGACTGCCACTTTGTTGGATTCTTAAAAGAACATCAACAAGATCTTCCTCTTCTGCTTCGACCATGCTTTCTTTTGCTCTTATTTGCTTTTCTTGATGCTCTGTGACAATGTTTTGTAAGATCTTGTCAACCCGCTTGTGCAACTTCTCCATTTTGCTCTTCTTCCCAGTTATGAAATGTATAGATTTCATTGAAGGAAACAAATCAGCCAGGTCAAATCCTCCTCCCACTTGTATTACTTTTCTTATCAAAGATACAAATTCATCCTGGTCCTTAGATTTGTTACCAAATGCTGCCCTGGAAACAGAAGCAATTACCAATGAGAAAATTCTACTAGTAAGATTGATTGGCGAACCAGCGGATGTCCGAATTGATTCTATGAATTTCACGGTTTCATCTTCTCTAATAGAAGAGAAAGACTGAACCCTCTTGGCACTTAGCAACTCCATCGTACATATTTTCCTCATTTGTCTCCAGTAATCACCATATGGAGCAAAAGCAATACCTGTTGACCCATAGGCCATAATTTGAGCAGTAAGAAGTTGGGGCCTCTGCACAAAAGCAATATCATGGATTTTCAATATATCCTTGGCCAACCTGGGGGAGGACACAACTACAGCAGAAATTTCACCAAGTTGCAGGTGCATGAGAGGTCCATATTTGTGGGCAAGTTGTTGGAGAGAATAATGTGGAAGTGAACCTGCTACTGCTAGTTGATGCAGGTTCCCAATGAGAGGTAACTTCCTTGGGCCAGGGGGCAGTTTGTGAGCGAGACTGGTCTTTGGCTTGTAATATTTTGCAAGCCAATGCAACAGCAAAAACAGAAAGAAGGAAATAACCAAGAAGGATGCTTGAGCTTCCATGGCATTAAGGGGAAACTCAACTCTCAAGTGTTTATGATGTTTGCATTGATGCTGGTTGCCTGCTTCTTATTTATAGAATCTTGAATCACTGAGGACAACGATCTATACATTTTTTTTTTTTATTAAAGATCTATGCCCGGTGCACTGAATTCAACAATTGCTTGGTATGACGTAGTTTTTTTTCAGTCAGAAGACAAAAGATTTACGTTACGTACATGTAAATATTTGAATTTATTTACCAAATATAAAAAACTTGCATTACATATACATATTTTAAATATTAGGGCAATTTTTTTTCTTTTTTGGGATATGAATATTAGGGCATATTTTGAACTTAGGTTCAGTAACTACTCTTAAACTTTAAAATTAGGTACTCATCGTTTACGTCAAAAATCATTATATTTTGTATTACATGTTGAGTTTAATTTTTATTCTCTATAAACTCTTTTATATCATCATCTATGTACAAAAATAACGTTAATTTATATTTTCAAATTGATAAATTAGACATAAATATGGATTTAGGGCAAATTTTAAAATTTAAAGTTTTTATGTTGAGATCCCATATCTACGTAGTATATGAGCAAGATCCCATATCGACTTGGAATTCTAATATTGTTTTTAGTATTGTTTTTCAACTTTTGTCTCCTCGGAATTGTCTTATGGGATTATGGGATGTGGAATTCAAATTATAAAAAACAACTGTGAAAGAAACCCTACGGTTTGTACTTTCTGCTTGAACCTTAAACATCCGAATATGTCCGATAAAAAAAGGTATATTACAAAAAAAAAAATATCCAAATCATCAATGACTAAGTTTGATTTGAAAAACTATTATTTAGCGAAACAAATTAGGAAATTAAAATTACAAATAATTGTAAGACATTTCGAATAGAAAATTAGAATTGCTGATCATGTATTATATCATCCTCGCATAAATGCACATCAATCTCTATTCAAAGATCAAAATAGAAGCATTATTGTCATCCTCTTATACGTAGTATGTATTCTCTTTTTGAATAATATGACTTACACACACAAAGAGAAGAAGATATAGAGAGGAAATGGTAAGATAGATAGACAGAGAGAGGAACTGATGGATGGAGACAACCCTATATACAGTTTTCAAATGAAGTACAAGTCTTTCCTATTTTTGGAATAAAAGATAATAAATAATAAGTCTTTGTAAACACTATTCATGTTTATTATAAGCACTTAAATAATGATTTGACATGTAAAATTATAGAAATTATGATAAAATTACATCTATCTTAAAAATATTTTACATGATAAACCATCCTTAACCAAAAATTTCTTATGCTACATAGACATGACAAACTAAGTGCTTATTCAATATTAAATATGTATCATGTCTAATATGGATATAATAATTTTAAATTCTCTTAACTAATCATTCTACTAATGTTCCTAACAAAGGATGCTATGATGCACCTAATTTAGTTTTGGTGCATTGATGAACCAACTTTGTTACCGATGATAACCGGTGGGCAGTTTTATGTTTTTTTTTTTTTTGGTTTTATATTTTTTTCTTTGTCAACCAGAAAGGTAGAGCGTATTTTTCCTCCTCCGGCGCTGGCGCAACGTCTTCTTCCTCTTTTGGCGTTGGAGCAATGCCAGCGAACATAATGCCCCAACCCTCAACCTCACCTTCTCAAACTCTCTCACTAAAAGCCCCATTAGCTAGCCCTATCCCCCACTTAACAAAATAAACAATAAAATAGGAAGAAGACCAAGCTTTAGAATTAGAAAACAACATTGAAATAATTTTTTTTTTTAAAAAAAAAGAGGAACGAGCAGCATATGGAGTTACGGCGGTACAACAGCGAAATAGGGGAGCTTCGACGACAGGGGCTAATGGCACGGTAGTGGGTCGTGGTGCACAGTGGACTGTGTGCAGGTTTGATTAGAAGTAAGGTTTTTGTTGGTTAGAGCAGCGACTTTGGGAAGTGCAATGCTTCTGTTTTGATGGAGGACGGTGGATTTGTGCGGTTCAGAGGCATGGAATAGTGGTTTGATTGAGTTGCAGGCTATGGGTTGATTGTTGTGGGTGAAGGGTCTGGTCATGGAGGTTGCGTTTTGGGATTATGGGTTTCTTTGGTTTTGATTTAGGGTGAAGTTGGGAGTTGATTTTGTGAAGGAAAGTTTGGGTTTTGGTGCTAGTGCTGGTGGGGAGATCATTGTGGTTGCCGTTGGAGGAGACGATGCTAGAGGTTTGCTTGTTGGAGAAGGTGCGGCGATGGTGGACAAAGATGCTACCGGAAGATGAAGCTGAAGTATTGCAATTTACCGGTTCACTAGGTTTCATGTTTTTAATCTCTGCCCTTTCGTTTAAATCAATAAATCAACGGCTAAAATATTGAATCCACCACAAATTTTAAAGTTTATGTTAAACAAATCTTCTTCTTAATTACTACATGAATAATGTATTAATTTTTTTTATATTTTAAGATATTAAATATATTTATTTTTTTATTTAATATTTTTTATTAATTATTAAAAATTTATTAAAAAAATATTTTAAAAAATATAATAAAACTCTAAACATAGGCAAATTTTCGTTAGGTTGTAACTTGTGACTGAATAACTCCTTTATATATCAAATTCCTGTAAAAAAATATTTGAATAGACTTACTAATAAATATTTAAATAATTATATAAATGTTTATATTATATAATTATTTTATAATAAAAATAATAATATATTAATTATTAATTAATTTAATCTATTAAAGTCAAAACGTGAATTGAAAAGCATTAAATTGCTTTGACTTTATATAAAATATTTCTGACAGTATCAATAAGTTTACTAAAGCAAAGTCAAAACGTGAATTAAAAGCATTAAATTGCTTTGAAATTAAGGATGCGTCTTATATTTTTCACGGAAATTTTGTTATATCTTCCTAAGATATTTTTTAAATAATTTTTTATTATTTAATAAAAAATATTAAATAAAATATTAAATATAATTATTATTTTAAAAATATAAAAATATTTAATATTTTTTTATTTAATAATTAAAAAATTATTAAAAAATATATTAAGAAAATTAATCATTTTTCTTATCACAGGTAAGAGTATCGATAAAGTAACTGGAGACAAAGTCAAAAGAGCAAAGTCAAAATGAGAATTGAAAGGATTAAATTACTTTGAAATTAAGGACGCTAATTATTTATGCCTTTCACGACTTTCTCTCTTGTACAACGTTATTGCAGAGGATGCTGATCCATCGTTGTCTCACTCTCACCCTATTACCGCTCTCAGCGGAAATATTTAGAGAAATCTTGTTTATTCAATTATGTAAATCACATTAATCATCATTTAATATTTATAAATTTTTATGTCATATAATTATTTTATATTAAAAATAATAATATGTCACTTATTAATTAATTTAATCTATATAATTTTGTATACATAACATCTATATAAATATTTTTAAAATAATATGAAAATATATTCTTTTAAATATTTTTTAATTTTAATTTAAAAATAAATATTATTAATAATTTTTAATATTTTTTTAAAATATATAAATAAATAAATATTAAAATAAATATTAAAAAATATCAAAAAATATATATATATTAGTGGAATTCCTTTTCTCCCAATGGTCCTTATGTGTTTAACCATGTGTCATTTTAATATTTATCCTATAGTCAACGGTTCATTCATAAATCTTGTTAAATGAGTCATTGGATTTGATGAGAAACAAATAAAGGATTAGAGATTATTACTTGCAACTTAAGAATCAGGTAAACAAATAAAAAGGATAAAAAAATTTTACCTTTCATTATTACCTTAGTCTTTTTCTGCTCTTATATGCTTTTCTCGATTCTTGTATGCAACTTCTTCAATTTGGCTTTCATCCTAATTATGTGATGAATGAGTTTTATTGAAAGATATATATCAATAAGATCAAATCATCCTGCCATTTTTACTACTTTTTTTGGTAAAAATATAAATTCATATTCTTCTTTAGATTTGTCACTAAATTTATAAGACAAGTTAGACTTTGTCTTTAGATTTGGTACAAACTTATCAAATTTGGTGTTAAAAAGTTTATTATTGAGTGTGATTCTCAAACTGTGATCAAAATTATTAATGATAATCATCAACGATAAGTGTCTCACTATAATCTTATTAACAGAATTTAATAGTGAATGAATAAGGACTGAAACTTTATTTTTATTCATATTCTAAGATAATGGAATTATTGTGTGAATGTAATGGCTAAACTCAATCTTTCTCATGATTTAAACATCTAAGAGTAGGTAATCCCTCCAACAGTTGATTATTCCTTTGCTTGTTGATGCTACAGGGACTGTATGCCCCAAAACGTTATTAGTTTTGTTTAATAGTTTGCTTCTTTTGAACTTTCTACCCTCCAATGTAATTTAAAAAAAAAAAAACTTGTTGTAACCAATAAAGTCAAAGGTCTGACTACCTTTCACCATATAATTCATATTAAAGTCACCCCTTAATCATCACTACTGCCATAGTCGTTATTCAACTGTTCAAAGTCAATACTGTCATAGTCGTTATTCGACTGTTCAAAGTCACCGAGTTATAAATTCGGTTTATATATATATATATATATAAAAAGAATGTATTTACTAAAAAATTATTTATTATAACAAGTGAGATGAATAAATTTTGATTATTAAATTTTATATAAATATATATAATTTTTTTAAATAATTATATAATTTTTAATTTTAATTATTTATGTATAATTATATAATTAAAATTTTTTTTTTATTTTATAATAAAAACTCATCTCATAACATATATAATAAAAAAAAATTTACTCATTTTTTATTTTAAATTTTATAAAAATTAAAATAAATACATAATCAACAATTTGTAAATAACTAAATATGCAAAGTAAAACATATGGTTAAAAAAATAATTAGTCCAGTACCAAAACATCAATTGTGACACAGCATATTATAATTTCAATTGAGCAATGCTATGCAGTTTTCAAATTATAATAATAATCCATCAACAACGTCATTCCGAGAGGACTCGAAATCTCTGCCACCTAACGATAGCTCATATATACATCTGAAGGAGCCCAGAACTGCCGACGTCATAGACACCTCAGGACATAGGATGTTGTTGGAATATAATAGGAGGTTAATTAGAGATAAAACTTAGTCAATATGAGAGGGACCTTATTATATTCAAAACTTTTGTAGATCAGAAACATCAAAATGCAGTACATAGGCGTAAATGCTCAACTTGTCAAAATTATTGATATAATAGGCCACTTTATTTGCATTTGAAAAGTTATACATTGATAATGGTTTACTCACAAAACTAAATAATGACAATTTTACTTCATTATGCTCTTATCTAGTTATATATGACATAACAGTTTTGTGCTATTGTCAATAAATAAAGTCATATAAAAGACTTTCAAGGCTTGGCCATTCTCAAAACTTTATATATCAAATTGACTTTTAAGCAAACCCATCCTAGCAACATTTAATGTGTATAATAGTCAAGGTAATTGTTATTTCAGATTCAAACAAGGAAAAGTATATTAAAGCATAAATGCTTAAATAAATAAACATAAATAAAGAAAAAAAAGGGAAAATGAAGAAAAGAAATTAAAAAAAATAAGAGAATAAAGGTAAAGATTGCAATGGCCTGTAGCTTCTGACTTCTTTGCTTTCTTTTTTTTTACCATGATGTCCTCGCTCTGACTTGGTGATAATGCATTGTGTATTGCCATTGATTCTACATGTGTAACTTCTTGAACACTTCCGTCATTATTCTTATTAGGAAGCAAATAGCTTGTACTAAGTAGGGATGGCAAAAATCTATGGGGAGTTGAGATCCTCGGGGGGACTGCCCCGAATGGAACCCCAAATGCAGGGTATTTTTTTCCAAGGAGATGGAGGTGAGAGAAAAAATTCTCCCGTGATAAGTTCAGGGACGGGGACCATACTCCTCGCTCCGCGAGTTCCCCGTCCTCATTAAAATTACTATAATAAGTGATGTTATTAATGATGTTATTTTACTAAATTAACCCTCCCCATACCCAAATGTTGTGTCTCAGACTCTCAGCTCAGAGCAGATGGAGGTGCCTACAAGCCCCTTCTTCCCCCCTTTCCCAAATCCCTAATATTTCTCAATCTCACATTTTTTAATTTGTATTCTCTCTCTTCTCATAGTCTCAAACTCTCACTTTCTCTTCTTCTTAAATCTCAATCTCACAATTTCACTCAATCGCCCATTCCCTCTACGGCCCTAGCCCTACGCCCCTACCATAGCACGCAAGTGACGCAACCATCGTCACAAGCTCGCAACGCCGCTCCACCGTCCAATCCACCGAGCCCGCAACCCACTCCACCGTCCAGTTCACCAAGCCCAATGCTGCTCCATCATCCAGTCCACCAAGCCTACAACACCGATTCTCTCCAAGCCAACAACGACTCTCCTCTCCGGCCACGCAGCGCCGCTCCTCTCTGACATCAACCGTAGCAGCTTCCACCTAATCTCAAATGTGAGGGTTTATTTTTCATGTTCTTCTCTCTAGATCTGCTACCATTTCAATTTCTCCTTAGATCTATGATTGTGAATTTGTGGAGATGATGTTCTTGCTCTTGTGCTTGATCTCCATTTTCCACTAACATGAGCAAGTCCATTTCTCCTTAGGCAATTGTGAATTTCGTTTTCTGTGATCTGCTAGCACCGATCTCTATTCATGTTCTTGTGCTTGATTTCTACTAACATTTTAGCCGATGTTGGAAAAGATACAAATCAGTTCTACGTTGGATTTACAATATTGGGTCCATTTTTCTTATTTTTTTCTTATTTTTTATTTTTTTTTACATTGTGGGGAATCCCCACGGGTAAATATTTGCGGGGATTCGAGAAACAGGGATAGGAGAAAAAATGCCTCCGTAACAGGGATCGGAGATGAGGGTGGGGAATTAATCAGTTGGCGGGGACGGGGAGCAGGAAGGTACTCCCCGCCCCCGCCCGCGCAGGTGCCATCCCTAGTACTAAGTGGTTTAGGTGAAATACCAAGTCAATATATTCTTTCAACCCTTCAAGGCAGAGGACGTTATACTTGTGTAACTGAAAAGCAAGTAAAAACTACTTTTTGCATTAATTCATATTATGAACAAACTTTAATTTTCTTATTAATCTCTGAATAAATTATATAAAGCTAATTTCATAACCTGATTGAGAGAATCAATCCCAAATAACGCCTTTGATACGTTAGTAGAAAAGAAGAAATATAAGAAGAAAAATAAAGTCTTCGATACTTAGAATAAAGTCTTCAAAACGTTAGCAGAATGAACAAACCAAATGGCAACAGTATAAAATGTAATGACAAAAATAAATTGAAAATGAAATTCATTTAAGAATTACAAAACTAATGGGGTTTAGATTATCATAAAAAAAATTATTTAAGAAATTCAAAATACACAAAAACACTAAATTTAATTACCTGGACAGCATGCAGACATAACAGGAGCAATAGATTGTATGATTGGTTCATGTTTTTTCTCTTAGAAGAAGAACCAATATTTCCATTGATTCCAAAAACTTGAGACAAATCTGGATTCTTAATGACATATCTTAACAACCCTATTAATCTAATAAGAGGGGGAAAAAGTTAATAAAATATGAGAGAACAATAGACCATTAGTTATTGTTGAACTTGGATGAGACAACGAATTCAATGAGTTCATGACAGGAGAAATAAATTTTGATATTGAACTACCAATATCTGTATTACATATCAATCAATGGAACCATAATTCAGCCTCAAAAGGTTATGAAAAATAAATAATATCATATAACACTATCTTCAAACATTTCTCTTTCAAGAGAGGATGCCATAATTCTTCATTGTTTCCTAGTTTCAACTGGTGAACGAACAATTCCTTTGCACAATTTTAATATTCTTCGATTTCAAGAATTTCAGGGTTTATCAAAAGCCTTGAAGCATACAATGAATTTTGTAATTTGTATTATTGTTGAATATTTTCCTATAAAAAGTTAAATTAGCCAATCTTGCCAAGATTTCTAAGAATTAAATGATATTTTTTGAATAGGATAAACTAATGTTAATAATAATAATAATAATAATAATAATAATAATAATAATAATAATAATAAAGATCTTTACAATCTATAGTCATTGCAATATGACTATTAAGTTAGTTTATTTAATAGTTAATTAGTTAAATGTCAGTCAATTAGTTAGACAGTTATAGTTAGTTAATATAGTTAACACAAAGACTTTCTTCTAGTTCCATTCAAAACCAATGTCCTCACACTATTTTGCATGACAAACCTCCTGTTTTTGTTAATTTCAAAGTTTTTAGTTGTTTGTGTTTTGCAGCTACACTTGTTGCTCTTAGAAATAAGTTTGATTCTAGAGCAATAAAGTGTGTTTTCTTGAGATTTAGGGCTGATGTCAAAGGTTAATTACTTTTTAATATCAGTTCCAAATTTGTGTTTATCTCTAGAAATGTTATTTTTTATGAAAATGTTTTTCCATATCAAGTTTCCTCTTCTCTTATTAAGTCTGCCAATCATAATCAACTAGTTACAAAACATTCCTTTCTTGATTATGATATTGTTGGTGCTTCACTAGTAATCCACTTCCTAGACACTCATCTAGACCTAGAAAGCCACTTAGTTATTTACAGGATTACCATTGCAGTTTTAATGTTTTAGCACATACCCTAATTTTTTCAGGTAATTTGTATCCATTATCTAGTTATTTTTCTTATGATAAATAGTCACATCACCATAAAACATTTACTTTAAATATCACCACTACACCATAACCTAAAACCTATCAACAAACTATTAGACATGATTGTTGGAGACAAGCCATGGCTTTTGAAATTCAAGCTTTAGAGTAGAATCAAACTTGGATACTAGTTTTATTTACCTCGTGGTAAGTAGCCAATTGGCTGTAAATAGGTTTAGAAGGTGAAATACAAATTTGATGGCACTATTGAGAGACGCAAGGCAAGATTAGCAGCCAAAGGCTACACACAAACTGAAAGGCTAGACTTTTATGAAACTTTTTCCCAATAGCTAAACTGACTATAGTGAGATTATTACTAGCTCTTGCATTTACTCAACAATTGCACTTACATCAACTTGATGTAAACAATGTCTTTTTGCATGGAGATTTGGATGAAGATGTATACATGACTCTACCTCCTGGTTTTCATTCTTCCAAAGCCAACCAAGTATGCAAATTGCAAAAATCACTGTATGGTTTGCGACAAGCCAGAGCAAGTAATGGTTTTCTACATTAACTAGTTCTTTAATCAGTTCTGGTTATACTCCTAGCAAGACAGATTATTTCTTATTCATCAAAAGAAATGACACGTCATTTACTGCTCTATTGGTTTATGTAGATGATATCATTTTGGCTGAAAATGATATGGATGAGATTAAGTTAGTTACAATTTTTATTTTTTTCTCTTCCTTTTCATATCAAGCTTCTATTTCTTCCATTAAGTTTTTACTTCAGCTTTCATCAAGCTTTTCTTCAATTTCTTGTTATTTTCAATTTCAATTTTTTGCTAACTTCGATTTCGATCTTTCGATTCTTATGCTTCTATTATGGTATCAGAGCTATCATTGTTTCTATTTTTACTATGCTCTGATTCTTTTCTCTCACAATCATGGAGAACTCAATTAATCTTCTGTTAGATCCTGTTAGTCCTTACTTTTTACATCCAAATGAGAATCCTGGGAGCATATTGGTTTCCACTCCTCTTTCGAGTACTTAACTATGTTAACTAACTATATTTGTGTCTTAACTAACTAGTTGACATTTACCTAACTAACTACTAAATAAACTAACTCAACAATGATAGTTCCAGATGTATGACTGTCCATAAAGCTCAACAACTGAGTTGCATATTTATCTTACAGTGTACAACTAAGCCTAGTGTTGCTTCATTTCAGGAAAAGGAAACTATCATGTGTTTAGGAATGTAACATTTAGTTATTCTAAATCTATAAATTGAAAGCACCATTATCTACTCTAAGTTACCAACTTTCCAATAGCAGATTTTAATTAGACAAATAGTTAAATTTATTTATTTTTATTGTAGGCAAAAAATTATATCGTAAACATTGAAATATGCATGATCATAAGAAATCTGTATTTCTTTTTATAAGCAACACAATTGACACACAACACAGCATGAATTAACATGCTTATAGTCTCTTGTGTAACTGAAAAATAAATGTAGAAAAATAAAAGGCAATTGCCACTATTTAGAGGCACCATGGGTTTTAGAGCCTAATATATTTAAATTTATAATTTTATGAAAGTTAGTAATAAATTATAAATTTTTTTGACTTTAATTAATAATTTTTGTATTAATATAATTTATTTAAAATGTATATTGTAAAAATATCCCATAATTTTGTTTTATATCTTTAAAATTTTATGACTTAACTATGTATAATATTCAAATTTATAAAATTTATCTAAATGTCAAGTTAGCTCAATCTTAATCTGATCATTAATTAAACCATAATTAAGTCTTATAATTTGACTCAATCAAAATATTAGGTCAAAGTTTAAGATTAAGTTAAAGTCAGCTCATAAACACCCCTGTTGGAGAGAATAATGTGGCACTGAACCTGCTCGTGCTAGTCGATGCAGGTTCCCAATGAGAGGCAACTTCCTTGGGCCAGGGGGCATTTTGTGAGCGAGACTGGTTTTTGGCTTGTAATATTTTGCAAGCCAATGCAACAGCAAAAACAGAAAAAAGGTAATAACCAATAAGGATGCTTGAGCTTCCATGGCATTAAGGGGAAACTCAACTCTCTAGTGTCTATAATGTTTGCTTTGAAGCTGGTAGCCTGGTTCTTATTTATAGAATATTGAATCACTGAGGACAACGATCTATACATTTTTTTTATTTATTGAAGAT
The DNA here is from genome assembly GCA_029884595.1 of Ormosia semicastrata. Taxonomy (NCBI): domain Eukaryota; kingdom Viridiplantae; phylum Streptophyta; class Magnoliopsida; order Fabales; family Fabaceae; genus Ormosia; species Ormosia semicastrata. The sequence continues at coordinate 13,103,734 of JAQQTO010000037.1, forward strand.
CTATGCCTGGTGCGCTGAATTCAACAATTGCTTGGTATTACATAGGTTTTTTTAGTTAGATGATAAAAGACATAACACAAAAAAAAAAAAAAACACAGTTGCTTGGTATTGCTTGGTATTCAACATTTGCTTGAAGATCTTATACATTTTTTGGAATTCTATTTTGAAAAAAAAAACAGCTTAAATATCCCCAGTGGAGTATGCTTTTATATATATATATATATATATATATATATATATATATATATATATATATATTGCATTACAAACCAGTTTATGCAACAACAAAAAAGCCTTTTATTCAAAGAAAAAAAACATTTATTATCCTAGCAGTTCATGTACCAAAATAAAAATCAGTTTATGCAAAATATTTATTTTGCTAGTATATTATCCTTGCAGCATCATTGCAGGCTCTGGACTAAATGCAAACTATTGTTCTGATCACAAAATATTTAGTTGTGAATTGTTTTAATATTTTTTTATTATGATTAGGTAGTATTTAAGTCAGTTTACGCACATCTCAACTAATTCACTTTTTTGATCTGGTTAAAGACAAGTCATCAACATCATAATTAAGAGATTTTAAAAAAAATTCCTTACGATCTGACTTCAAGAAATTTACGTAATTAAAATTCAAACATCTAACTATATGCATACTTATATATCACATATTCATTTCACTGCTAGGCCAACCCTTAAGGGTGAATTGTATTAAAGTTTTGTAAAGTTAACAGAGAAATTTTGGTTAACCATCCTCTAATGCGTTCTGATTTGAAAGGGAGGAAACAGGAAAGGTAAAATTAAATTTAAAAAAAAAAGTGAGAATATATGTAGAATTAACAGAGAAATTTTGTTAACCATCCTCCTAATGCGTTATGATTTAGAAAGGTAGGGAACAAGAAGGGTAAAATTAAATTAAAAAAGGTGAGAATATATATATATATATATATATATATATATATATATATATAATGTATTTAGTAAGATGAGTATTTATTGTAAAAAGTGAGAGAAGTGAATCTTGATCATTAGATCTTATATAAATTGTTAAGATTAGAACATAAATACATGTGACTTTTTTAAGTGGTCACATGACCTTTAAATAACTTTTAATTTTGATCATCTATGTGTAGTTGTATGATCAAGATTCACTCCTCTCACAATAAAAAATCCTCTCACTAGATATGTTATATATATATATATAGTGTATCTAGTGAGATGTGTTTAATATTGTAATATGTGAGAGAAGTAAATATTGACTATTGAATCTTATACATGAATAGTTAAGATTAAAATATAAATACATGTAATTTTTTTAAGTTGTCACATGATCTTTAAGTAACTTTTAATCTTAACTATCTATGTATAGTTGTATAGTCAAAATTTATTCATCTCACTCTATCACAATAAAAATTTATCCTTAACCTTCACATATTCGTTTGGAGGTTAGCAACTTCTACAATTTATTTTGGACAAAAAATCCTATAAGTATATTTTAAAAACAACTTAAATTTAATAATATTTTAGTCATTTACATTTTTACTCATTTAATAAAGAAAGAGAATAAAAAGTATATTTTTAATGGAAAAAGAAAGTATTTGTATTATGAAGGGAGAATATGATATTATTATTTATTTTTAATTATTACATTTATATTAAAATCATGTAATATTGTTTAATATATATAATTTTATTCAGTAAATAAAAATAAATTAGTTTTAAAGTATACCATATAAAATAATAAAATTATAATTTTCAATTAACAAATTAATACATAATTTATAACATATTAAGTAACAAATTGATACGTAAATTTAACTCATGTGGTGGAAATTTAACTCTTTAGACATTTTAATTTTGTAAGCTAAAAAAAAAAAAAAACTACCGTACGAACTGTACAGGCATCCCATCTAATTGCCCTAGTAAAGTAATTTGTTATGATAAAAATATGATTTTAATATAAATGTAATAATTACAAATTAAATAATAATATCATATTTTATTTCTTTATTAAAATAAAATATAAATATTCTCTTTCTTCATTAAAAATAATTTTTTATTTTTTTATTAAATGACTAGAAGTGTAAATGACTACAATATTATTAAATTTAAGTACTTAAAAGATACTTATAATTTTTTTTTTATCTAAAACAGAATGTAAAATTACCTCCACATGTGTGGAGGTTAGTAATTATATATATATATATATGCTAACCTTCAACACTTCAAATGAAAGTTAATTAGTACCTTTTACTCTTTTTGAAGAAAAAAGGTCTCTATTATCATTTGTTAATCAACTTAAATGATTATCTCTATTTAAGTATTTAAGTAATTAAATCAACAAATGATTCTTTTCTAATAAATCTTTCTCTCTCATAATAATTATCAGCCTCATAAATGACTCTCACTTCTAATAATTCTTAAAAGTAGTTTATTTTTCTCTTGATATTATATTTTTTATAAAATAATAATATATTTACTAGTATAATTTTAAATTAATTAATTTTAAAAAATCACGTTAATGTTTTTCTTCAAAAATTAGTGTTATGATTTTCTTTAAAAAATTCACATTAGATAACTTAAAAAAAACATTAGATAACTTAAAAAAACTCAATATTATATAACTTAAAATGTAAAAACACATTGCACATTTTCTTTAAAAAGAATATTGTATTAGTTTTATAAATATTAACTCGCCGTTTCTCTCTTAATTCAATATTAGATAATTTTAAAAATATAAAAACATGTTTCAATTTTTGTTAAATGAGTTATTGTGATTTTATTTTAAAATATGTAAAACGGCGTTTATTTACTATTTAATATTTTTTAAATATATTATTATTTTTAAAATAATAATAAAATAGAAAGGTTTATGAAGTTAGTGGTACTAGAAGTAAGAAATAAAAATAAGGCTATTAGTTATGATGAGAGAAAATTCTTGAGGTTGACACTTAATAGGATAGAGAAAGATTTGTTAAAAGATTTAGTAAGCATTTATTAGGAAAGAAAAAAATTTGTTGATTTAATTATAAAAAGTCTTGATTACTTAAATAGGCATAGTTATTTATGTTGATTAGCTAAACATTCACTTTTAAAGTGTTGAAGGTCAGCGTTTATATATATATATATATATATATGAGACATATTTAGTGAGAAGAGTTTTTATTGTGAGAAGAGTAAATCTTGATCATACAATCATATATAGATGATCAAGATTAAAAGTTACTTAAATGTCATGTGATCACTTAAAAAAGTTACATGCATTTATGTTTTAATATTAACTATTCATATAAGATCTAATGGTCAAGATTCACTCATCTCACCTCTTATAATAAACACTTCTCTCACTATAATAAGATCTTTTATATATATATGTGTGTGTGTATGTGTGTGAGTGATGAAAATTGCGACAATTTAAATTATTAAGGAACTAAATTAGCGATGAAAATATTTTAAGGATTAAAGTGATGATGCTTGTATATTTGAGGGACAAAAATAAGAGTTTATTCTTAAAAATATTTAATAATTTTTAGTAGACAAATTTTATAGTGAAGAGAGTTTCAGCCCATTTTAAAGTTAGGACAAATCATCAATATTAATAAAGATTCACAGTTGGATTAAAAATTATCATGTAACTATTATAAGTGAAAAATTGATCAAATGAGTCAACTCCTATTGACTAAAATTATTTATATCTAAAGAATACCTTTACACATATTTAATGTTGTATGAAGTACTTATAGTAAGGAGCACTTACTTAAAAATTTCTCTCACTTAAGAGGATTACAACTGTGTTTATATTTTGGGAGTTTGATGTCTATAAACGTACCTTTTTTTTTGAAATGTATTAACCAGAAACTTATACCGATTAACCACTTATTCATAACGTATTAACCACTTATTCTTAACGTGCGTGAGCAGGTTTCATATTTCAAATTTTTTTCTAAGGAATTAATAGACTGTATGAAGTTTTTGCTTACTTAAAAATCACTTAAGAGGATTACAACTGTGTTTATATTTTGGGAGTTTGATGTCTATAAACGTACCTTTTTTGTTTTTTCTAAGGAATTAATAGACTGTTTTTTGCTACATCATCACATGCGTCGTGGCATAACAATATGAAAACAATCTAGAATTATTTATAAATAATTATAAACATAAATACGTAGAACGATACTGTGAATATGACTCTAGTTTGTAATATTTGTATATTTTATGTTGTTAATATACTTACAACATTGTTATTCAAATCTTTGTTTCGATATATAGAGATGTTTATTGACCTTTTTCTTTAATATTCACTTGTTTATGTAGTAGTTAATAACGTGTTATAATTATGCTTATTTTATTATATACTTATATTTCAGTTATTAATTAGAGTATCAGATTTTATACAATTTCTTTTATATCAACATTTTTTAATCCTGCTTATGCTATTTTATTTGACAAATAGTTTAACTAAAATCTTGTTCAACTAAAATGTTATCCATGACACAGTCTTTTATTGGTGAAAATATAATTTTGGTCTTTCTAGTTTTTATTTATTTTTAATTTAATTTTTATTATTTTTCTTTTCAAATCAGTCTTAATAACTACAGACATTTTTAAAACAGCTGCCGTTATTAACTTTTATTATAATATCATCATTTAGACATTTTACAAAAAATATATGTATCTAAATAAACACTTATTGAATAAAAGAGTACTTACTCAAAATTAAAGAACATATATTGAAATGAAAGAACACTTATCAAATATATTTTTTTTTTAAAAAAAAGAGCATCTAAAAGAGTATTACTAAATAAAGAAACATTTATTAAGTTAATTAACTAATAATATTATAATAAAATTTGTTGATAAGAATTATTTTAAAAATATTTATAAATATGATAAGTGATTTAAAAAAAATTATAAAAACTAAACTAAAAACAAATAAAAACTATAAAGACAAAAATTATAATTTAACCTATTTTATCTTTGGGTTCACCTTCTAATTTTCCTTGAAAAGCATAACTATAAAGCTGGATATATAATTTTAGAAAACAGTGAGATGGGAATGGTCGTCATTTCATTATCCAATCATTCTATTTGATTCTCATTTCATAAAATTAACATTCCGTCTTGCGTGTATCGAACGTGTCTTTTAAGTCTTCATTATCTTTAATTGAGTAATGAAAATAAAATGCTTTATTTGAAAGTTATATACGTATACTAATAAAAGTTGAGTGTAATGATAAATGAACTGATTTTCTTAGAGAAAGGAATAAAGTTCAAATTTTAAAAAAAGTATTAAAAGAATATCTTAATTATGACATTAATTACTTAAAAGATTAATTTCATAATAATATCTATAAAAATATTTTATACAAAAAATTATATACGTATGCGATTAAATTATAACTACTTTTAATCTATAAATTCAGGCTCGTGAGCTGAAATACTGCCATATCAGTTATGTTGAATATGAATGCCAAAGTCAGCTCTTCCTTACCTCTCTCCTAAGGTCATCTCATCATACACTTCATCACTTCTCTCTTAAATCACCACATCAGCAATTTGTTAACTTCTCACAATCTCAACTCAAGACTTTTTTAGTTCTCTTATTCGTCGCTTATCTTATTCGTTTTACCACCAACATGGCTAGCCATTCACTCTCTCCCCTTTGTTATACAACTGTTTCATTCACTTTCTCATTAAAGGAATGAACCGTTTACTTTTGACTAATCAGTTCAGAAAAGATAATATATTAAAGATGCTTTTTACGATACTTACGTATTGAGAAGAGTTTTGAAATTCTTTTTAATTGATTCAATCACTTGTATTTAAGTGTCTATCTTACTGTCCTATTAATAATTTTATGTGTTAAAAAATTTATTTATCTTATTAAAAACCTGTTTATATATATATATATATATATATATATATATATATATATATATATGAAGATATATCTAGTGAAAGAAATTTTTATTATAAGAGGATGAGAGAAATAAATATTGACCTTATAATCATACATGGATGGTCAAGATTAAAAGTTACTTGAAAGTCATGTGACCACTTAAAAAATCACACGCGTTTATGTTATAATCTTAACTATTCATGTAAAATCTAATGATAAGATTCACTTCTTTCACATCTTATAATAAACATTCCTCTCACTTTGATATATATTATTATATATATATATATTGCTCATTGAATCCAATGTTGTATTTAAAATGAATAAAAATAAAAAATAATTTAATTTGATTTGATTTAGAAATCAAATTTTATGTTTGAAATTTTTTAAAATAATAATATTTGAATTGATTTAAAAACCAAATTTTGTATTTAGAATTCATTAAAATGAAAATTGATTTTATTTTATTTTATTATTTTACATTTTAACTCTTATAAAAGGTGGTCGAGGTAGTCATTAAGGGTAAAATAGTTTATTCATTTCAAATCAAATTCAATCCTAACAAATCTTATCAAATTTTATAGAATTTCTAAAATAAAAAGAATGAAATCCATGATATTTTAAAAATCAAATCAATTCTTATTTTTTAACATTCTAAATACAAGATTTAATTAGATTTAATTTACAAATCAAATCATTTCTATTTTTTTCTTACATTCCAAACACACTCCAAATGATTATTTAATAATTATAAAAAAAGTAAACTCATCCCCTTCTTGAAACAAAATAAAATTAAAATCTCTAATTTCTATTCATCCACACAATATAGTGGCCACACATTGGACACAAGATTTTAGTAACTATATTTGAGACTCTTTACTTCTTGTGAAAGGATGTATATTTATGCATAAATGTGAAGTCAAATTGAGCTTCCTTAGGCTCTGAAGCTTCAATTAAGCTTGAAGCCTCAAAATTAGAATCTTGAGCTTAGATTGCAAAAATCTCAATCAGGTCATGAGCCAAAGCCAAAACAACCAATAGGAGAATAAAGTCATCACATCTTCTGAATCATCTAAAGCAAGCCATGTGATGGAAGATCAAATAAAAAGGCTTTGACTGAGAATACCAAACAGAAGGAGTGGCAAAAGAAAAGCTACCCATGCAATAGAAAATTTGAAAAAGCACCTTAGAGAGAAGGAGCGAAAACGCTTGACGGGCAAGATTATTGATTCACTTACCATATGCAAAATTTTAACCTTTATTCCCCTCAAGTTCCAATTGAAAGAGAACGAAAGGAAACGGTACATACAATGAATCGAGGTCCTTGACAACCTTAATCCCTATGCTATTGGCAGTGCCAATGATGGACTTTGAAATGGACTCCATAGACATGTAATGGCAGTAAGCGTCAGATTGTTTCTCCTATTACAGTATCGCATGCTACGATATAGACTCGGTGAATTAAAAGATATAATGAATCAGAGTTTCATTTCAATTATTTAACCTTTTTGTGATTCACCTTAATACTATGTATGTTACTATATACCACTACAAGAAATTTAATGATTAGCAGCGGATTTTTCTAGCGAAATATTCGTTGTTGGTAATCTTGATAATTTCTGGTGGAAATATTTGCTAGAAAACCAAACTTCAAGAAATAAAATAAAATAAATTTTTGATGGATTAATTAGCAGGAAAAGTAACCACCAGAATTTTTTACCTACCAATAAATGTAGCGGTTTCGTTTCTCAAAATTTTTTGACGGATTAATTCCATCAAAAAATTTCTCAAACTTTTAAGGAGGAGCGCGAGCCAATTTCTGATAGATTATTCACCAGAAATTTCATACGCGGTTACTTAGGTAACAAACCACTTACCCATTCTGAGGATTTCGATAGATTAGCCATCGAAAATTCAAAAATACTTGTCGGAAAATATTTTTGACTGATCATAATCCGCCGAAAACTTTTTTTAAAGAGTCGTACGAGACTCATTTCTTTTCCATTTATGCGACTTTCTCCTCCTTCCACTCCTTCTTCTTCGTCCTCTCTTCCCCTCTACCACCAAGCTCCATCCTTCGGGTGCTTCCAACAAAAATGTCAATCCCTGATATTCAACTCCTCCGGCATTGCTAGTTCCTTCCAGCACTGATGGTTATTGCACCTGAAAGCCACAAGGGCCTAAGCTCTGACCATGGGTGTCATCATGGTTAATGGCCCATGAGACCTAGACGTGGTGCATAGGACATGGCTAGTGTACTTCTCACTTGTATGTAATTTTATAAATTATTTATTTTGAATATTATATTTTGTTAATATGTATATGTATGTATATATATATATATATATATATATATATATATATATATAGTTAGATTAAAATTTTGGTCCCTACAATTTTTATTTATTTTTATTGTGGTCCTTATAGTTTTTTTCTTTTCAAATCAATCTTTATACTTACAAACGTTTTCAAAAATGTCTCTATCATCAATTTCTATTATAACATCATCATAACACATTAATTAATTAACCTAGTAAGTGTTTTTTTATCTAATATATGCTCTTTTATATACTTTTTTTTTTGTAAAACATCCAATAAGTGTTCTTGCATTCTAGTAAATATTTCTGTAGATACTCAATTTTTTCTAAGTGCTTATTTGTTAAGTAGGTGCTGCTTTAGATGCTTTTTTTATCGCTGTAAAATATTTGACAGTGATTAAATTACTGTTATAATGAAAATTGAGAATAGGGACTACTTTGAAAATGTTTATAAGTGTAAAGATAGATAAGAAAATAAAAGAATTATAAGGATTAAATTGAAAATGAGTAAAAATTATAGGAACTAAAGTTTTAATTTAACATATATATGTGTGTGTGTGTGTTATATTTATATTTTGAATATATGTGTTTATATGTATAGTTATATGTATGATATATATATTATTACTTGTTATATGTGTTCTATTCATAGCTTCTCTGTTGCATGGGACACTCCCTGGGCCATAGCTTCACAAAACAACTTAAACAAATTCCAAGCAATTCTTAACCACTCTAACCTATATAATCACTTCCTTATACTACTACTTCTCCAATCTAAACTAGCAAACGTTTTCTTTCCTATCTTTCTGTTCTCTGCAATTCGAATTCATTCAAGAACAAGTATCATACACCATGGCTTCTCAGGGTACCAATTCCATCCTTTGGCGCTTTATTTTGGCTATTGTGATTGCCACCCTTTTCACTCCAAACCTTAGTTCTGCCAAGAAATCCAAGATAATTGGCTTGAAAATGAATGCGATTGATAAATGCTGGAGATCGGATCCTGAATGGAGGAGGCATCGGCCACAACTTGCCACCTGCTCCGTGGGCTATGCTGGCAAGATGACAAACAATATTGGTAAGGGCCTCATCCACTATAAAGTTACTGATCCTAGTGATGACCCGATAAATCCCAAACCTGGCACCTTGAGGTATGGAGCTTCTGTGATTCAAGGGAAAGTCTGGATCACATTCCAAAGAGACATGCAAATTAGTCTCGTCAGACCCCTTCTTGTTAGTAGTTTCACCACCATTGATGGCCGAGGCATCAACGTCCACATTGCTCATAATGCATGCTTGATGATCTTTAAGGTAAACATCAACTCCAACTAATTAAACTTGCACGATTAACATTATAAATTTTGTTTTCTTCATGCATTACCACTTTGTAACTCACAACTGCTAATTTGTTTCTAGGCCACCAACATAATCATCCATGGCATTCGGATTCATCATTGCAAACCTCAAGCTCCTGGGATGGTGATGGGTCCTAATGGAAAGGTAATTCCTTTGGGTCAAGTAGATGGGGATGCAATCAGATTGGTTACTGCTTCAAAGATTTGGATAGATCATAATACACTTTATGATTGCCAAGATGGTCTTCTAGATGTCACACGGGGTTCCACTGATGTGACTGTCTCCAACAACTGGTTCAGAGACCAAAACAAGGTTATGCTTCTTGGGCATGATGATGGGTATGTGAGAGACCAGAACATGAAGGTTACCGTTGTGTACAACCATTTTGGACCTAATTGCAACCAGCGCATGCCAAGGTAATTAATTGCTTAATTAAGAAGTTAAAAATTACATATGTAAATGTATTAGACAATATTAATTTGTCTTATTAATAAAAAACATCGTAGGATCCGCCATGGATATGCACATGTAGCCAACAATCTCTACCAAGGGTGGGTGCAATATGCCATCGGTGGAAGCATGGAACCTAGCCTCAAAAGCGAAGCTAACCTCTTCATAGCACCAACATCGGGGAGTAAGGAGGTACATAATCAATTTTAGCAATTCCATTTCAACTAGTTAATGATTAGAAGATGCGTTCACTCAATTACTAAAAGGTCACGACAGTTGAGGTGTTTGTGTTTATATAAAATGGTTTTACTAGTGTTTTGCTAATTATATAATATGTGCAGGTGACATGGAGAAAAGGCAGTCGTGAAAGTGGGGACAGATGGGAATTTCATTCAGTACGGGACGCTTTCGAAAACGGAGCCTCCTTCACGGTAACAAAAGGTGGACGTGTGCCAAAGCCGAATTATAGCAGGGAACAAGCTTTTATAGTTGTTGATGCCAAATCTGTGAGATCATTGACAAGGTCATCAGGCGCATTACGATGCAGTAAAACCTCTATATGTTGAACTATAAATCAGAGCAGGGATCTTGAAGCAAAATTGGCATCACCAGTATGGGATTTAAACCTAGTAAATGACGAGGACTTTTCCCCCCAAATGTATTGAAACTCCATTAAATTGTAAATTTGGATTCTCGAGCCTTATAAATTGAGAACTAATTCATGAGTATGTCAGTATAATTTATAATTACATATATATTACATTACATTAAAAAAAAATGTTATCACATACATCGTAATGTTTGTGTCGATTAATTTATTTATTTTGTTTATTTGGCATTCATAAGATCCATACGGTATACTTATTTATATAGGTTACACACCCACACTGTTGTATCATTTCCAAATATATTCCAATCAAAATTACTTCGGCTTAAGCATTAAAGTAGATTACGAAATTAAATATAGATCAGGAAAAAAAAAACCCAAACAAGAAAAATCTAGCAACCAGATTTATGTGGAGGAAGAAAAAAATATAACCAAATTAAATACTTGAACCTCTGATAATTTCAATTTTATGAATTAATGTACTTTAATTATATGAATAAGGTGATAGTACACTGACAAAGTTTCCCTTTTTTTTTTGAAAAAATGGAAAAGGCTATAATTTGGTTTGGCCCACTTAGTTTGTCTCGATCTCCTGCAGGTTACAGTGGTTCGTTTTCTGTTGGGCTGAGATTTGAGGCTGCTTGTGTTAAGCCAGAGCCAATTGCTCACGGTGTGGCTTTCAAAACCAGTTTCTTGTCTTTGTTTGGGTGTTTCCGTTTGTACGTTTGGTACAAGAAAAAATAGGCAAAATAAATAAGAAAATGCTAGGTAAAAATAGCCAGAGAAAAAAAGAAAAGTAGCTTCCAACGTGGATGTAGATACTAAAATAAGGATCTGCTTGCAAACTACTATAATTCATGATTATAACGAATTTTAATTCAGCGGTGATCGAATTTGTTCTGCCTATTATCATTCACACACGAAAATTTAAACGTCCTCCTTTAACGATTTTACTATATATAGTGGAAAAATATTTAAACTTTTTATATCCAACCCTATATGATAAATTAGAATATATATTTTTTAAAGTGATTTATTTTATTATTTTATTTTTTCTTATAAGATGACATGTGTCTTTTTTAATTTTTCAAATTTAAATTTAAATTCTATTTTTAATTAACTATAATAGTTTTCTTATAATTTTAAAATATTTTTTCTCTTTTAATTTATATTTTGTTAGATTTTATTTCAATAAATCAATTATACATATATTTTTTATAATTTTAAATATTTTTAAATTTATTTTTAAAATTTTTATATAAATTTAAAATAACTAGTACAATACACGAAATTCTTAATAGTGAAAACTTGTCGTTTTGTCTCGAGTATCGCAGATTGAAAGAAGTTGCCCATACGAGGAACTCTGGATGAACATTACCCTGCATCAACATGTCTGCTATTGCTATGCGCCTATGAGCCACTGTTTGGTGAGAAATTTTGAATTACATATAATTGTATTATATTATTTTATATATATTTATAAAAAATTAAAAAAAAAATTATAATGAATGAGTTTAAAGAATCTTATTTTTTTAATTTTTTATAAATATATATAAAAATAATATGATATAATTATATGTAATAAAAAATTTATCGTGTTTGGTACAACGGAACTTAACGAAACGCGGAAACATTCTAATGGTGTCAATGCTATTGGCATCATCATAGCAGCAAGTCAATTATTGTTGCGCCGTGTCTCTTTGACAAATGGATGGAAGTATGGAACCATTGTGGCCTATTCTATTCTTAACGTTTTTTTAGGTACATTTGTCTGTTACGTCAACGACATGATTGCTTGATTTTGAATAGAATAATTATAAATTATCTTAAATAATATTCTTAATAATTCTATTACTAAACTAAATAAAAAAAGTATTAAATATTTTTATATTTATAAGATATATTTTTTATTTACCTTTTTTTATTAAGTATTAGAATAATTATTAAAAAAATATTTTATAAAAATATATCAAAACTAGAATAAAATATCAGCTAGTCTTAGGTACTTGATGGTGATAATGAACCAATGGGTATGGAGTGTATTAAGGGACTGAGTTTGTTTAGTGAGTTTCTGAAGTGGAATACTTCGCTATGAAGTTGACCAATTACAAATATTGTTGCCCATTCTCGAGGATCTTTCGTGCGGAGCAAGAATATACATGAACCAATGAGTATGGAGTGTATTTCGGGATCGACTTTGTTTAGTGGACTTCTGTAGAATATTAATGACACTGCTATGAAGTTGACCAATTACAAATATTGTTGCCCTTTCTCGAGGATCTTTCATGTGGAGTTAGAACATTTTGTAAGACAATGCTATTGCACGCTCGAACGTCTGTGGGTTCGAGGTTTTGGTCCATAGGATAAATGCTGTTGCTTTGAGATGTGTGTAATTTCAATTTAAAATAATTTTTAAAAAAATCACAAGGCACTAGCATCTCAAGCATTGTTGCGCTCGCACTCTTTGTATCAGCTCCTTATTTCATAAACGAAACTTGGTTTCAATACTTTTATCGAACAATATTGATAAAATATTTGAGTTTATATTTTATTAGTGGTGGTTAATTAGTAGGTTATATATAAAATAAATTTGAAAAATGATGATTTTACATAATTTTTTATCTCACTTTTTAATGTTGTGATTAAGTGAAAAAAATATAATTAATAGTATATAAAATAATATAAAAATTGATACAAGAAAAAAATGTGAAAGAAAAAATCATGATTGAATAAATTTTCATTAAAGTTTATGAGATGTCCAAACTTTAGAACGTAACAACTTTTTCTATTTTTTTTAAATTAATATATCGGTTAAGTGTTAATTAAGTATTATCTTTTGTTCTTGATGGGTTTCGGATTAGTGATTCAAGAATAACTCGACTCGTTAGAATTGAATCTTAAATATTTATGAATATTATTAGATAAGTAAATATGTATATTTATGAGTCGTAAATCTTTAACAGAATCCATTATAGATAGATGAATTAATTATATTCATCATAAATAAAAAAAAGCAGTTATAAGGGATAATAATATTATTATATTATTATCTTATTTAACAACATTTAATACAAATTTAAACATGATTTTTATCAACCAAGACACTCCTATAAATATCACACAAGGTCATAAAGATATACTTCTAATTCCAAACACTGTCCACATTATGTACGATCTGACTTTAACATCAGAATATCTTTTGTAAATACTCACCCCTCACACTACAATCGCAACCACCGTGTATAAGAGGAAACCACCTTCTTCAACTTTTTTCAAGTAATTACCTGAAACTTATTCAGAACATTTATGGGTTAATGTCAGACTCATTAGGGTATTGATTAAAACCCTTGAACTCGCTTCTTGAAAATGGAGTGCGGTCAAGTGGGTTGCCCTATTTGACCTTCATTTGTGCATTGGAATATCTTATCTGAGTTGGACCTTGTATTCTTCAGACCTCTCCAAGGTGTGATAACCTTGTGAATTACAATAGTTGTAAATGCGATAGTTATTCATTTTCAGAACTTTTATTCTTCGAACCTTGTCAAGGCACTTTGGCCTTGTGGGTTGTTCTTTTAACCTTATTTGTAATTGGAATAGTTGTTTCTCTTTGAAACTTGTATTTCTCGGATCTCGCCAAGGCATTTTGGCCTTGTGGGTTGTGTGTATAAATACTCTTAACCTTTATAGGATGACTTCCATTTGTATGGGTTAAGGTCAAGTTAATTGAGACTCGGGTGAAAACTCAAAACTCTCTAGGAGGGGGCGAATGCTGGCCTCGCAGACTATCCCACTTAACCTTAACATGACGCAGTTAGGATATCGAGACCCATTAGGAAACGTATCCCTCAGACCCCGTCAGGGAGGCGTTAGGCCTTGTGAGTAGCGTCGAGATGATGTTATGTCGAGGTACTCGTGGACAAGAGGTCCTGCCGGGGTACTAGTCGAAATGAGAGCAGCTCAAGGTATTCGTGGACGCGAAGTCATGTTGAGGTACTGGCCAAGATGAGGCCCAAATTTGGGTGGAATCTTCGTCGTTGAAGTGTTTGTTAACCTCATGGAGTATGGTAGCTATTTTTTCTTTTGAGATTTAGTCACTTAGAGTACAACAATCCCTTTTTGAGTTTTTTTTTTTTTTGTTGAGGTATAGTAGTTTTCTTTTGGGTTTACATAGTGTAACATCTTATTTTTAATAAAATATTTTTGTGAATAATAAAATTTTAATTTCTTTAACTCAAATATTTTATTTGGTTTTATTGTTACTAATCAAAAGAAATTAGATAAGGTTTGTAAGAATTTAATAGGTAATAAAAATTTATTGGAATAAAATTTAGCATTTAATCTTAGTAATAAAAATTAGAAGTATTTTAATTGATATATTTAAGAAGATATTCATGAAAAAATATTTATAAAAAGATATTTATGATTTAATTATTATTTTAATATAAAGATTTAAAACTAATTATTTCTTAAGATAAAAAATTTAGAATGTAATAGTTACTTTAATTAAAAAAAGAAAATAATTAATCTTCTTAATTCATCCTCTTAATAATTTTTTAATTATCGAAATAATAAAAAATATTAAATATTTTTTATATTTTTAATATATTGATTATATTAAATTTTTTATTTAATATTTTTTATTAGATAATAAAAAATTTATTAAAATGATGGTTTATGAAGATATAACAAAAATCTTTAAAAAAATAAGTGCAACGTTGCACCAATGAAAGTAAAGATGAGGCCTTCACGTTGACTATAAATAGGGGCAAAGAAACAGAACAAGCAGCAAGCGAGAGAGAGAAAAAGAAAGAATGGAAGTTTGAAATTGTGAAATAGAGAGAGAGAACGTGTGGAACCGAGGGAGAGAAAAATAAAGAGAGATAAAGAATTAAGGGGAGTGTGTATACAGTGAAAACCGTGAGAAAGAGGAAGAAAAAGGAAAAAGGAAAAAGGAAAAAGGCCAGAGAGAAAGAGAAGAAAAGGTGAATAAAGCGATATAGAAAAGAGAAGAAAGTATTTGAGTTAGGAACTGAATTTTTTTAGAAAATAAAATCATGGTATTTAGTATATGTTTTATTATTTTAATATTTTATGTATATTATTATTTTTGTTAAATTTATTATGCATATGTAATATTGTTAGATTATGAAAACTTGATATTTATTTAGTTGTAAAATATTTATGATATTTGATAAAATTTAGAATTATTATAATTTGAATGTTTATTATTTATTGGGATCAATTTAATAAACTATAAAAAAATTTAAAATATTACTCATGACTCAAGTTAAATAAATTTTTTTAATTATATATGTTTAAATTATATGGACTGTTTTATACTTAACTTAATTTAAGAATAATTTTATGACTTTTATTTTGGATCATTGCAATAAAAGGACTTTAGTGCAATAATGCACTATCAGGATCAGGATAAACTATGGACCATGATGAGGATTTGACAAACTACAAATTATGATGAGAATTAGACAACTATAAACGGTAATGTAGACTTTTAAAAGAACTATTAAATTAATTTTTAAATCATACTTGGCCCCTTGAAGAATTGAAATTTAAATTTAATGATTCTAAGTTTTGTGAATTTTATTGCCATGATTTATTTATAGACTTGTATATGATGAATTTATTTATGATATATTGGTGGTTTGTATTGCTTATGTTTGTATGTGATGACAAGTAAGTGATTCAAGATAAAGTTTGTACCTGACCTAGAGATGAATTTCCTTTTATGTTACATGCCTGGTGTTCTGGTCTAGAACCGGAAGGTGTCTGAGAAGACACGTGTATGGTGGTTTCCTCCCTTTTGCTACTGCTGCTTGGCCTCTCGATGGAGGGGTTAGGTACCTATAAAAGGACTTCAACGCTCAAATCAGGATAGGGTAGAGAGATATTGTTTTCTATATTATCATTAACTCTGCTTGTGGATAAAATAACTTAACCTGATACTTATAGAGCATGCGCATGGTCCCTTCATGATTAGAGTGAGGTACAGGTACGTTGAGATCGTGGCCTGATGGGGAGGCACCTTTGCTCCACGTTTGTTCAAGCGGAGCCCTGACGGTGGGTGTCTCCCTCCCATGATCGTTCAGACAGATCCCTAAAGTTAAGGGATGTCGCGTTAATGGCCACCTGCTGTGTCAGACAACAATGGTCCCCACACTCTAAGGGTCATATGTGGCAGATGTCAAGACCTGCGCAGACCTAAGGGATGCGGTTATGGTGTACGACCAGATCTTGAGGTTGGAAGGCCTAACCGGAGTGATCACGGCGGAGTCCCGTGGTTCGTATGTCGGGTTAGCCTTATCTCACAGGACCTCGGACTACGGTCTATAACACCTGGTTAGTATGAGTATGTCTGACTTTGTTGTCATGATGTTAAAGTAACATCAGAGATAAAAGTGGATTTCTTATGAAAGTGAAGGTTTTCGAGTAAAATGTGAGACAAACAGATATGAAAAGAAAAAGAAAAGTAAAAAGGTGGATTCCCTGTGATGAGGAACTTACTTGCTAATATTTGCTGACGTTGAGGAATTTGCTAATGTTTACCGATGTTTGGAAATTGTTTACTGAGGTTTAAGGAACTTGCTGACATTTACTGATACTTGCTAATAATTGGTACTTGGTTGCTGATATTTGAGAACTTGCTGATGTTAATATATAAGACTGTACTACATGATTTATTTAACATTTGTTCTATTATGCTGAAATTATGTTATTCTTATCATACTTGGGTTTTCATGATGTTTTTTGTGCATATTACACAGCTGAAACTCATCATGTGTTTTTAAACGTTTTTATAATTGTTCATTTTCTACTGAGAATTTTCAATTCTCACTTCATTCATGGTGTTTTTAGATTAGCACATGATGCATTATGGTTATCATCATTCAGGTCAATCATGTATGGATTCTAAATCCAAAGGAGGGAAATATATGTATATTAGAAATATATGTATTTTTAGCTAAATAATGACTTTGATATATGCAAATAAAATCATGACTCTGCTACTGAATTTATTAATTAGCACTTAAGCTATTGCTATAGTTTCTTTACTTACTATTTTCTCAATTTGATTTCTGAGATTTTGATTACTGTTATGAGATTTTGAAGTTTTTTAGTTTCAATCTCAGTTCTTCGATTTTGTTCCTAGTATTTCGATTTTGCTTTCTCTAGCTCTTTTTATTTCGATTCTCTTAATGGTTTTATTGAAAAATCCCTATCTCTATTTTGTATTTCGATTTGTAAAGTTTTCTGATTTTTCTATACTTTGAATTAAAAAGATTTTTTTTAA
Source organism: Ormosia semicastrata (assembly GCA_029884595.1). Lineage (NCBI taxonomy): Eukaryota > Viridiplantae > Streptophyta > Magnoliopsida > Fabales > Fabaceae > Ormosia > Ormosia semicastrata. The sequence goes on from JAQQTO010000037.1 coordinate 13,121,673, forward strand.
AGATTTTAACTAATTTATTTTGAGTCTTTGAAATTCTAAAACTTTATTTAGCAAAATTAGTAATTTTACTATCAGATTATTAATTTAGTAAGAGGGGTTACACCTAGAGTCTCCATTTGGGTTTACCCTATTAGATTGACCCCTTCTTTAGGAGTAGTCCCTATTTGGGTTTACGTTTTGGACTACGGTAATTCCCATTTGGGTTTACCCTCTTAGGTATTTTGATGGGTATTAAATACACCCATCTTTTGACTTTATGTATTAGGATTTTTAATTGATTTTTATTTAGTTTTATTTATTTTTAATTTATTTTTAAAGAATTATCTCTTCATCTAGGATTATTTAAATTTTAAGGATAAATCATCAGATTTTGTATAAAAATAACAAATGCCTAAAGATAAATATTTGAAGGATTTGAATATTTTGAGATAAGAATTATACTACTTGTGATATTGAGTGAATTTTGGGCATTTTTATTGTGTTTTTTAAGAATTTAAGGAAAGATCAAGTTAGATTCTTAATTAAAGTGTAAATAATCTCTACTTGATGATCAAATATCTCTGCGTTTAATGCAAGGATCTCAATGAGTTTCTTCATTTGAGTGAGATATTTGTTTCCTAATTTATATAAATTCAACAAAAAGAAATAGGAAACAAGAGATTTGGTCAAAGATTAATTAAGGAAAGTATCATTATCAAACATGTCTCAGTAAATTAAGGATAATTTTCTCTATAAATATGCGATTTACCTGATTTTGGCGGCGTTTGAAAGCTAAGAAAGAGATCTACAAATCTCATGTTGACAACTTTATGTAATTAAGCTGCCATTAATATTGAAAATTGGATAAAGATTCTCAAAGAGATTTGATTTGGATTCCCACACTATCTTGATTATTCCTCATTAATTGAGTGATATCTTGAGCTACAAAGATCAGATCGATGCACCGTTTATGATATTGAAAATCTAACATAAAATTCTACAAATTATTTGCTTAGATCGAGGGCATATTTGACTATCTGAAGGGTGAGAAAAATCGTGCAAGTCAGATTTAAAAAGCTGTCAACTTTTCTATAAAAAGGGAAAAAACGAGTTTAGCAAAATAACTTACTTTGGTTCAAATCATTCAGCAGAAATTTAGAGAGAGAGACAACATACTTTGAGAGATAATTCAGAAGAGCAAATTGCTACGAATCTTTGGAGGACGACTACAAAGAGAGGATTCAATTTTTGAAAGCTTGAAGATCATAATCACCGTAAAAGGGGTTTCAATTTCTCTTTTCCTCTAATTTTTCCCTTTTTTTGAGTTTTCTTTTCATGGATTTGTATTGCGATTTGTAATTGTTTGTATTGAACATGAGTAGCTAATCGCGTAACTAGGACTATGAAGAATCTTGTTTTCTATTTAATTGATTTTCATCTCGAATTTAATTAAGGTAATTTCTTTTGAGTTTATTATATTATTTGTATTCTTATCAGAATTTGATCTCTTTTGACATGTTTTAATTCATTGTTTGACCGATAACCATCTACACTCAATGAGTAGACCTATATGATAAACTTAGGATTAAATTGGTGAATGACCAAACATTAATTTATTCGATCAATGGAATTAATGATTATGTTAGTTCATATCTTGAATTGGGGTTAATGCATTCCTAATTAATTCAACTAAATGACTAAATAGGTGAATAATTGATTAATATAATATTATTTATCCATGACCATTGGTATTCAATAACAATTAAGAGAATATTGGTAAAAGAATTACCTTATATTATAAATGAGTGAAAATATGATTAATTAGTTTCAAGTAAACCTTGCGCCCTAATTACTCTCTAATTGATTATCTCTACATTATTTAATTGTCAATTATTCTTCTTTATTTATTTTTTGATTTTATTTTAAATTTCTCTTATACTTTCGATTGTCTAAATAACTAAGAGTTTAGTGACTCTAGTAATTATCTCTTATTTCTCGTGGGATCGACAACTGGGACTCAAGTTCTATATTACTTTGTGATAGAGTTCACTTGTTCTTAATGTATTTTACGTGTATTATATTCACTTTTTGAATTTACTATCTTGCGTATGATAGTCCTTTTTTAGGTTTACCTTCTTGAATTTACTTTCTTGGAGTGTGATAGTCCCCTTTTGAGTTTACCCTCTTGGGTTTACCTTCTGGAGTACGACAGTTCCTATTTAGGTTTAACCTATTGGTTATTCCTTTTTTTAATTTATCTTATTGGTGTGTGGTAGTCCTTTTTTGAGTTTATCCTCTTAGTTTTACCTTCTTGGAGTATGGTAGTCCCCTTTTGGATATTCCCTTTTTCAATTTACCTTCTTGGTGTATAGTAGTCCTTTTTTGGGTTTACCGTTTTAGAGTATTATAGTCCCCTTTTGGGTTTACCATATTGGGTTTACCTTTTGGCGTATAGTAGTTCCTTTTTGGCTTTACCCTTTTGGGTCTTCCTTTTGGGATTATCTTCTTGGCGTGTGATAGTCTTCTTTTGAGTTTACCCTCTTGAGTCTCTTTTTTGGGACTACTTTCTTGGTGTAAGGTATTCATTCTTCTTTCTCCTAGTTAGGAGCTCTTTCTAGGATATGCATATGCTCATCTTGAAGTCTGACTAGAAAGATAAGTTCCTTTCTAGATAGTTCTAGGAGAAGTGATTCGCCTTATTAGGAGTAAACTCCATCGTTGCTCACTCGTGCATTGTTGTAAAACTCATTGTTTACTGAGAGGGTGGCGAATTGTGATTCCCTAATCCTTGAGATTGTTGTAACCCGTGCAGCCTTAATCGAAACCTGCAAATAAATGAGACAGCAAAATCATGAAACCTGTAGCGTGCAAAGCACTGCCCTCAAGGATTATTTCGGTATAGACGAAAATCTCCCAGGGTACTGCAGGCTCTTCCTGTTTGACAGGGTTTCAAGAACTGCAAGAGATTTTAAGTTACGTAACCCAGTAGAGAAAGAGAATAGGAAGTGGAGAATAATGAAGAGGAAGTTCCCAACCACAAAACTTAATAAAGGATAGTATTTATAGAAAACAATTTTTGGTCGTTAGAATATGACCGTTGGAATATGACCGTTGAAATATGTCCGTTAGAATATGACTGTTGGAATATGACCGTTGGTATATGACCGTTGAAATATGTCCGTTAGAATATGACCGTTGGAATATGTCCGTTAGAATATGACCGTTGGAATATGACCATTGGAAAATGACTAGGTCAAAACTCGGATAAAACTAAATTATTTTTAAACCTCTTCAAAAACTTATTTTCCAACCAATGTGGGACATTTATTCTTTTGAAATAAAGCATTTTTCACAACAACCCCCCACATATTTCAAAAGAATATTAAATCAAATTAATAATTTTAAAAACAGAATCTGGGTTACATCATGAGTGCAAACGTTTCGAATCTGGTGTCTTCTGGACTATAAACCAGACCTAGATAAATAGGATTTTAACTTACAATGTAATTGGTGAAGTTTAAACTTCTATGAACCAAAACATTCTTCGTGTAAATTAGAATCCCACTTGATCACATTTACACCCTTATTTATCTCTTGTTGTTAACGCAGTTTTGCACTTTTTGGCCATGTGCGTGCCTGGTTGTTCATGAGTGCTCTAAAGACTATGCCATTATCTCATAGGAGCGGCCCCACTCCACACTCATATTGGTGATTTTATCAAGTGTATACTGCACTTTATACACCACCCATAAGGGATATGAAATTCATTAAAAGCATTTAGCTTATCCTCACATTAAATGCAATCTAGCACTTCTCATGCTTCTCACACCATAGGAAGAGACAAACTCAGTGCTAGCAGAACTAACAAGTGACTTGTTATTACCCATATGAACTTTTTTCATGGGATCTCCACTCATAAAAGTTGGGTTACCATCACTGTCTATTTCAAATTGGCTTAAGTCTCATTCTCCTCGATGTGGTATTTATTCATTTTCTACACAGAGATTTTGTCTGAGGATTGGCCAAATTTCCACTTCACATAATTAATAGATTTAATTTCATCTTTTAGCACATGCTTCACAGAATTGTGACGTATACATATATGTCACTTTTCATTATACATAATTTTGTTTGCTCTTACTATTTGCCATTTTGGCAATCACAGACTCTGAAGAATCTATGTCTTCAGGTTTCTTCCATAAAAGGAATATCTGCTAAGAGATTTCTTAACCACTCAGCCTCAGATCCTACCAAGTTAATAGTAATAAACTATGCCTCTATTGTAGATCTGGCTATACAGGTCTGCTTGGATGACTTCCAAGCGACATCACCTCAATTGAGGCTAAAAATAAATCACTTGTGGATTTAATCTCATTTGAATCAATGATTTATTTAGCATTATGATCATCATGTCCACACCTCAAATTCAACACCATGGCTCTTGGTCCATAGTCTCATCAATCTCAACTAATCTCATGGTGCAATAGGGACATGGAATTCATTCATGCAAACATCATCAAATACTTAATCATGTACATCTAGATCATTGTTATCATTTCGTTAGGAGGAAGATACCAAAAAACAAAGATTGAAGGCCGCAGAAGATTCAATTATGAAAGAAGTGGTAAAAGTGGAAATACACTCTATACATATATAATTAACTATGCATGTCACATAACCAAGTTAATAATAACTCAAAAATAACAAGGATATATGAGATACTATGTAAGACATTATATGAAGCACTCAAATGCTCTATTTTAATTTTTAAACTCTACATAAACTATTATAAGGATTATATGTGTGTATTTACTCATTCAATTTATAACACATGCAAAATCAAGTACATAAATGCTACCAATATTTGAGCATATTCAGATTGTGATGCACCAGTACTAGGTCATATTCTAAACTCAGTAGCCTTTTAACTCATTTCTAATCTCATTAAATCATGATTTTGAATTTAAAACAACTTCAACATAAAAATGGATTTATTCGAGAGAGACATAAACAAAAATTGTCTTTCTAAAAATTATTTTACACAATTAGAAGCACCACAATGTCTCTTTCTTGGTTCAGGTAGAGAATTTTAGTTAGACACCCCCACACTTTAAGATATTTATGCTAAGTCATTAACATAAATTCAAAACACAATTAAACAGTAAAACCCCATATCACAAAATTAGTGCATTACCCTCACCTACACACGACTTCACCATTAACATTAATCTTACTCTAAATGTTCTTATTTTTCTTTTTCCTTTTAATTTAATAGAAACAAAAAACAAAAAAACCTGGTGGCTGACGACAAATACAGCGGTGGAGTAGTGATGACTTTAGTCTCTTCTCATTCTCCAAAACGAGTTTGAGGATTTTGTGTGTTTTTGCTCTTGCAACTTTGATCTCCTTCAAGCCAAGCATTTTCCAAAGAAAATCTTTGCCTCATTCACAGAACCCATGGCCTCTAAGCACCATAACAGCAAACACTACCCAAAACCAACGTGTGAACCCACGTAACACCGTTTGCACCTCTGCCCCTACTTCCAAAACCACGAGCTTCTCTTTCCCTTTCCATTGTGTTACCCATTTCCTCATAAAAACCTCACATTTAAATAAGTTATATTAATATCACAGAGATTGTAAGAAAAATAAAATAATATACGAACGGGTAAAATTAAACATTGCATGGATAGTATTGACGTGCAGCAATAATCCTTGAGATTGTTGTAAAACTCATTGTTTACTGAGAGGGTGGCGAATTGTGATTCCCTAATCCTTGAGATTGTTGTAACCCGTGCAGCCTTAATCGAAACCTACAAATAAATGAGACAGCAAAATCATGAAACCTGTAGCGTGCAAAGCACTGCCCTCAAGGATTATTTCGGTATAGACGAAAATCCCCAGTCTAGTCTGCAGCTCTTCTGTTTGATGGGGTTTCAAGAACTGCAAGAGATTTTAAGTTACGTAACCCAGTAGAGAAAGAGAATAGAAGTGGAGAATAATGAAGAGGAAGTTCCCAACCACAAAACTTAATAAAGGATAGTATTTATAGAAAACAATTTTTGGTCGTTGGAATATGACCGTTGGAATATGACCGTTGAAATATGTCCGTTAGAATATGACTGTTGGAATATGACCGTTGGTATATGACCGTTGAAATATGTCCGTTAGAATATGACCGTTGGAATATGTCCGTTAGAATATGACCGTTGGAATATGACCATTGGAAAATGATTAGGTCAAAACTCGGATAAAACTAAATTATTTTTAAACCTCTTCAAAAACTTATTTTCCAACTAATGTGAGACATTTATTCTTTTGAAATAAAGCATTTTTCACAACACCTAAATGTTGTAATGTCGATACCCGATGTCTAGTTTCTCTTAAGGGGGCTCCGTGTGGACCAAGTCGTTGTGTTGTTGGAACGCACCACAGTTGAGGGGAGAGGTTTTCACTAGCATGTGAAGTTTCTTCTCCGTCTAGCATGAGTTCCTATTGGGCAACAACTTGATCTTGAACTGGAAATGAGACCGGACGATGACTAGAAGATGGTTGATTTTGAGTTACAAAAGCGTGGTTTTCACCTGGTAATGACCATGATGGAAATCGAAGTTTATCGTCTCCATAGATGATGTTAATGTTCTAAACGGGTTTCAGATAATCACCTGAATAAGGTTGAAGAATGTGGTTTCCTTCGATGCATGGTGATTGCGACAGTGGTACGAGGGGTGAATACCTGCAAAAGACCGTACATAAGGTTAGTAATGTTTGAAATTAAATATATACCTTTGTGACCTTATACACGGTCTAACTTAAGCGTTGGAGTACATTTTGTAAATACTCATCCCTTACACAACCGTCACTAACATCGTACTATGAAGAAAACTATCTTCATCAATTTTATTCAGGTGATCATTTGAAACTCGTTCAGAACACCTTTAGAAAACCAATGGTTTATACTTTTCAAGCTTAATCGTGTATTCTTGCGGTTTAGAATTTTCAAGGGCAATTGTAGCCTGGCCAGATTGGCACTCGACATTCTTTCGAGTTTCCAAGTTCTTTTCCGTGATTAAAACTTGAAAGTGATTAGTCACGGATAATCTCTTCTCTCCGTAGACAATGCCGATGATGGAATTAAGATATCGTTTTTATAAAGACGATGGATCTTTTCTTGGCTTGATTTGCCTGATCCAGAGAGAGAGAGAGATTATGAGACGCTCCACTTCACTCTGTTTTAAGAAATGATTATTCTATTACCCGATAGTCTAATGACATTAAAAAATCTTAGTTGTTGAATAACAGTTCAATGATTTATTTAATTTTCATGGAAAAAAATTATCATATGTAGGAATTCCGAATTCTGTACAATACTCAATTTATGTGAAAAAAAAGGTAATATAACAGAAGTAAGATAAGAGTAAATAATATTTGATATGATATGTATTTTCAAACAAAATATTATATTTGCATAAATGGTAGTCACTGAAAACTAAAGAGATTCATATATATGGTAGTCTCTCTCTCTCTCTCTATATATATATATATACTACTTCCGTTTTGTTTTATATGTCTTAAAATTTTTATACAAAAATTAAAGACACCGTTTAATAATTTTAAATTAAGTGAAATATAAATGAATAAAATTTAACTATATTATTTTATGTTCATTATATTTATTCTATCAATTAAATTATGACATATATTTATTAATATTTTCTCTCTTAATCTCTCTCTTTTTAAAAAAAAAAATATACATATGTTATAGCTTAATTGGTAAAATAAATGTAATGGATAAAAAAAATGAAACTAAGTTTTGTCCAATATAAATTAGCATGATTAAATTAGCCTTTCTCACTCTTTTAAAAAATTGTGGAAATTAATTCATATATATAGTTATAAAGTTTACTGAAAACAATAAAGGATGTGGTAAAATTGAAAAAAATTAATTAATACATTTTTTAAATTCTCAAATGACATATAAATTGAAATAAAATAACTTTTTTTTAAAAGATAGATAAAAAGGAATGAAGAAAATGTGTGTGTATATATATATATATATATTCTTTAGGCACATAAAAGTTTAGTGTGAGCAGAGGTTTTTCTTATTTTAAAACTTGGATAAATCAAAATTACAATGAGAATTTATAGTGGAATTACAAATTTTATTAGATTCTAACTTAAGTTATACACCTGTTGCATGTAAAAAGTTGACTAGATAAGTTAATACCTATTCGTGCATATTTTGAATACTATATACAATTAAGTTTTATATTTTTTTGATAACTAATTTTTATATATTTTAAAATTAATTTATCATCACACATTGAATTTTATTATATGTTGTTTGTTTTAATTGATGCAATGCATTACTCACAGTAATAAATCTTTACTATAGATTGATCGTCAACTATATGTATCAAAACTTTTGATGTATGTAGTTATAAATATAAAAATACTATTTAATTTATTTCTATTTAATTACGATTTGATTATAATTAAATTATTAAACCGTAAATCAGTTTGCTTACCGATTTTATATTGGTCTGATTTTTAAAACTTTGAGTGATATATTTGCTGTTTGGAGTGCAAGCATATATATATATATAGAGGCGTTGATAGTAACAAATTGATAGAACGATGTAATTCATGACAACAAACTTGACAATAATATATATATATATATATATAAGAGATCAATTTATATCACTATAAGTTTTTTTTTCTTTTATATTCATCTTTAATTATTAATTTCACTTTTATCTAATAGTTAAAATTATTTCATTAAAAGTAACTATTAGATAAAAGTGAAATTAATAGTTAAAAATAAGTGTAAAAAAAAAATTTACACTAGTGTAAGTTGATCTTCCCTCTATATATATATATATGGAGAGATATCGATTTACATTAGTGTAAGTCTTTTTTTTTTTTGTTACACTTATTTTTAATTGTTAGTTTTACTTTTATTTAATGGTTGAGATTATTTCATTAAAGTTAACAATTAAATGAAAGTGAAACTAATGATTAAAAATAAATGTAAGAGAAAAAAAAATTTACACTAATGTAAATTGACTCTCTCTCTCTCTCTATATATATATATATATATTTCTAAAAATAATTTATATTGCGATGATGTTATGTTTTATTAATTTATTTACATTTTGATTAATTCACCTCATTTGTCGGACCGAAGATAAATCATGTATGTCAAAATTAAATAATTCAAAAAAAATATTCCTTGCAGTCTAATCTAAAAAAATTAACATAGCTAAAATCTATTACATAAGTTCAATAATAATTTACTTACTTTTAATCATTAGATAAAAATTATTTTACAGCAATGAAAATAAAATAAAATAGTCTATCATGAGCTAGGGCTATGTCTAATGTCTTTATAATTTTAGATGTTCATTCAAGTTTTGTAGTAATTAGTAATTACTATTGAGTCTTTACTAATGATCAGCACGTAATTTACAGTGTCTCCTATTATTTTGGCCAAAGCAATTATTTTATTACATGCACACATAACTAAGGAAAAATAGTTTACTGTGCCAAGCGAATAAAAAAAGAATTTACTCTGTCAATTTACGTTGTATTGACCAATCAAAAATAGATTTTTCTTTTGATTAGTTAAAGTGATTTAACATTTATTTTTTAAAGTAAGATTTCGATTGCAAATTTTGTAAATAAAAAAATTAGTGTTAACTTTTAGATATTGACGGTTTAAAAAAAAATGACTTATCATACATGGAGAGTATTACTGTATATGGGTAGTTGAAGATAAAAGAGATTTTCCAATAAAATTCTGACAAGTGGATCGTATGAGTTTCCTTTCGTCATGTTCGGCATTTCTCTTGATTCAAATCGGATCCTTACACAGTGACAAGGCAGACAGTCAAGCAAACGAGTAGCATACAAGCATTGAAATGTATTATCTGATAATGCTATTTGGTCAATAACAATTGTCCAGGCCAACCTGTTGTCCGAGAATACTTTAACCACCAATTCAACTTCAAAAAGCAAATCAATAGAATGGTTTCTTCTCAGAAATTGCGTTCCATCTGAAATTATGACCAATGAATCAAATAATTAACTTTAAAAAAAAAAAAAGACAGACACTCACTAGCTCATTCAATAAAGTGTTGCACAATTGCAATTATTGAGCAATCCTTTAGTAGCCATCAACTCCACTGTATCCTTCCTCTGCAATCACAATGCGTTTCTTTCCCTTCATCTCTGTCTTCATTTTTACCCAGTTGATCTGCAACTTCTCTGTGATCCTGGGGCAGCAGCCTTATATTGGTTTGGGCACAACAGCTTGTCCTCGAAAGGGTAACTCAAAGTCTATCCGTGGTTACACTTGTAATGGCGCAAATCACAGTTGCCAAGCTTACCTTACCTTCAGATCTCAACCCCTTTACAATTCTGTTTCCACAATATCTGCTTTGTTGGGTTCTGACCCATCCCAGCTTTCTGAAATAAACTCAGTTTCCCTGAATGACACCTTTGAAACAAACAAGTTGGTGATTGTTCCGGTCAACTGCTCTTGTGCAGGTCAGTATTATCAGACAAACACATCCTACGTATTCCAGAATTCAGACACATACTTTTTGATTGCTAACAACACTTTTGAAGGCCTCTCAACTTGTCAAGCTTTGGAGAATCAAAACCACAATCCTAGAAATATATTCTCCGGTAGAAAACTTGCAGTTCCTCTTAGATGTGCTTGTCCCACAAATAATCAAACTCAGAAAGGTGTCAAGTACCTCTTGAGTTACCTGGTAAACTGGGGTGATTCTGTTTCACGCATTAGTAAAAGATTTGGTGTCAACACTGAAACCACTCTTGAAGCTAATAACCTTTCTACGACAAAAGCCACCATCTATCCCTTTACCACGCTTCTAGTGCCCCTTCATGATAAGCCCTCCAATTCTCAAACCGTTTCGCCAGCTCCACCACCTTCGCCACCCTCTTCTTCCACAGATAAAAAAAGCTCAAACAAAACGTGGGTGTATGTAGTTGTTGGTGTTGTTGTTGGAGTTATTGCCTTAATATTTGTTCTCTGTGCTGTCATTTTCTACACACGCTATCGCAAAAGTAAAAGTAAAAATGATTCTGTGGTTGTGTCTGAGAGTTTTGATGCAACTGAGAAACCACAAGGGAAGAAAATGGATAAAGTATCTGAAAAATTGTCAGAGATCATATCCGGCATAGCTCAATCATTCAAAGTGTATGGTTTTGAGGAACTACAACGTGCAACAGATAATTTTAGTCCAAGCTGCTGGATTAAATGATCTGTTTATCGCGGTGTTATTAAAGGCGATTTGGCTGCAATTAAAAAGATAGAAGGAGATGTGTCAAAAGAGATAGAAGTGCTGAACAAAGTTAACCATTCTAATGTCATACGCCTTTCTGGGGTTAGCTTCAACGAGGGTCATTGGTATCTTGTTTATGAGTATGCTGCTAATGGAGCCTTGAGTGATTGGATTTACTTCAACAACGTGGATGGGAAGTTTCTGAGTTGGACGCAGAGAACACAGATTGTATTGGATGTGGCCGCAGGACTTGACCATCTTCATAGTTTCACTTCTCCTCCCCATATCCACAAGGATCTAAAGAGTAGTAACATTCTTCTGGACACTGATTTCAGGGCAAAGGTTGCAAACTTAAGAGTTGCCAGGTCTGTGGAAGGAGAGGATGACCAATTTCCTATGACAAGGCATATTGTTGGGACAAGAGGTTACATGGCTCCCGAGTATTTGGAACATGGTCTAGTGTCTACAAAGCTTGATGTCTATGCATTTGGGGTGCTGATGCTTGAAATCCTCACTGGAAAAGAGGTTGCTGCTATTTTAGCTGAAGATGATACGAATTTGTCTGATGTTTTGAGTGCCATACTTGGTGAGGAAAGTGGCCAGGAGAGGTTAAAGGAGTTTATGGATCCCTCTCTGCAAGCAAATTATCCATTAGAACTTGCTATGTTTTTAGTTGGAATGATTGATAATTGCATGAAGAAAGATCCAGCAAGTCGCCCAGCCATGCACGAGATTGTACCATCTCTGTCCAGAACCTTGAACTCTTCATTGAGCTGGGAAATGTCAGTGAACATCTCAGGACACCAGAGCTTTATTAATATGTAATAAATATGCTATTCTGTTAACATCTTCTGTTTTCTTTATCAATATGTAATATGTTATGGTGCGGTTTTTTTTTTTTTTTTTTAAATCAACATATATGTAGTTAAGATGAATGAATAAGAATTTATTTGATATCTGTCTTCAAGCGATCTGCTGCCAAAGGACATGGGAATTTCCCTAACATCTCTTCCTGAAATCCATTCTCTGTATTGATTCTGTTGGATATAACAAAACAAACCAAGAAAAAGGATGCCTGCAGATCGAATTAGAAAATAACGTGTGCAATTTTATTTCCTTATTAGTTATTACTTAAGTGCCATCACTGAATAAGCGCACCCATTATCTGCAACTTAGGATATTAAACTTAAAAATTCTTAGTGATGCTATTTTGATTCAGTCAGCAAGTCCGTGAGAATTGCTCTTATGATGCAAGAAGTGCGAATGAGATATGCTGAAATAAACTATTTAGTTTTTAAATACAAGAGTAAAATTTTTAGATAGACTGAATATACCAATTACATATTGGTTTTTTTTTATTAAAAAAAATTGCTTGGATTGAATATGAATAAAGTATTTGCCGAATACATATTGCCAAATTATATGTTCACCGTTTCCCCAATTTTATTTTGTTAACAGATGTCTTTGTATTTTTCTATTAATATTAATAGTCAACGAATCAATAAATTAATATAATATAAAAAAATATGACTTAAAAAATTATCATATATTTTTTAAGTTAACAATTAAATATTTTGATTTGTTGACATGTGATGAATAAAATAATTGAAATTCTATCACGTATCATCTAGTATGATATTTTTTCATGTATAAATTGATGTGACAATTGTCACATATAAAAAATATATATAATAAATCAAACAATTCCAAAAAATAAAATATAATAAAAAATAGAAAATAAACTACTCGACAACTAAATTAATAAACAAATAAATCTAAATTAAATAAAAATAAAGATAAATAATTTTAATCATTTACAAACATTTTATTACATCTCCAACCTCATATTTCTGGATTTCATTTAGCATACACTTTCTTTCATGTTAGTAGAAACAATAATTTTATCATTCCTTCTTTTATGTTGGTGCAATACGGGAATCAATCACAAATTGAGTTTTATTGTTTCTCAAATTAAACTAGTATTTTTGTCGATGTAACTTAAATTGAGAACTCTATTGTAATTCAAATTGAGAACTCCAAGACATTTTTCCCTTTGATTTAAATTTCCATTGTAATTCATATTGACACATTGTCTTTGTCAATGTTTTAGTGGTCATACTGGGTTCATTTTCACCTCATGCTTTGTTTCAGCGATCATGTTTCAACAGTCATGCTTTGTAATTAATCAAGTTTCAATGGTGTCTTAGATGCAGCAACAGCGTTCCATACTACATTTTCAAATCAATGTTGATAGAGTTACGACAACTAGGTACTCTTACGACAACTAGGTACTCTCTATGTCTACATGATGTTAGTTTTTCTTCTATTTATGGGTAAAAATATCATATCCAAATGTCTAAAATACTAGTGTTGAAACCCGTGCTACGCACGGCACCAACAAATCCAAAGAGCAATGTGTTTTGGAACTTTGATAATATAATAAATATTGTTATATATATATTTGAGTTGCTAAGTTAAATGACATATATGCAAGTGTGAAAATATAGTTACATTGAAATTGTATTCAAATTTGTCAAGATGCTTATAAGATAAACAATTTAATTAGGCACATTTGATCTATTTTTTAAAATTTCAAAATACACCTTATGTGATTCAAAGAGATGTAAAAAAATTTTATTTAACCTTGTTCTTATAGACACAACCATGTTCAAAAAAAGACTTACGCTGCCTCTACTTGAATTGGTTTTCATATTATCATGGCTTGGGTACAGTGCTAACAACAAATGAAGTAAATAAAATTTAATATCAGTAATGCACAGTAAAATTTGCATATTTGTAAGAATATTAAATCCATACATAAAATAGCAATTCTTGAAACCATTTTTAAGTTATCACAAAAGTATTTACATTTTACGTTCAACCATAACTTTCTCCATTTGCTTTATAAACTTAAAACCAAAATCTCCTGGACAGCCAACGAAAACAACAGTTAAACTTTTTAATCAACGTCAGAATGAGAGCACAAAAAATTTCTGGGGTCCATCAAGTACTTCAATAAATATCCCGTTTCTTCCTCTTAGCCGCAAATTAAAGCAAAAGGTGTTCCGTCTAGCAGTGATTGTTGCATTGCTAGGTTTCCCTTTAGAAATGTGTCCACAGACCTACTTCCTTCCATCATTTACGATCAAAGTGATCGAGTTCAAGTTAACATTGAGGCAGAATAGAACAAATCTAGCAGGTAGATGCTACAGAAATGCACAAAATAGAAAATATTATAACAACTAACATGTAAACAATAATGGAAAATACAAATCTATCTATCACATAAAATAATAATAATTTTTTAAAAAGTATCCAACCTGATGGTTCTTAGCACTATAAGGGGTTATTATGATTTCCTGCATCAATGGGGGTGTCTCTGAAAATACAGATGAATTGTCCATTTGTTCGTCACGGTCATTACTCTGTCATTCATGGTCGCTTGACTTAATCAAAAAGTAGGATTCTCCAACATAATGTAGAATAACTTACTTTTTGTAATCAATTTGCGTTGCTGAACAAAGAAACACCAACCAGTTGTTAACAGCCTTCCACCTGAAGTTTTTTCAAATCGGACACGATAGATTTGTCCATCACCAGAACTAATCGTTGGTTTACGACCTATCTGAGAGCCAAATTCAAATGTGATGCTCAAAGGTAGAACTCCATAACCCTTGAAAATAAAAAAGCATTTTAAGAGAATTAATATATATCTTTTAAATCTCAATATAAGGAGAAAAAAAGTTGAAAGTATATTACAATTACTACCTTTGCAAACACATTACAGACCTCAACAACTATCGGGAACCTTCTCCGACGGGATGTTGAAGTACGATGAGCCATTTTTCATACAAACCTATGTATAATACAGTTCCTAATCAAAACATATAACACACTATTTTTTAAAGAACAATATTCATACCATACATACATTGAATAGAAGAAGAAAAATAATTTAAGCAAACAAAATAACATGTTGTGAACATAGAACCAAATATATAAATACTGTAAATTGCTCGAAAGGAATTAATAAGTGTCACAAACAACTAATATAATTAAGCAGGAAAAATAACAACATAAAAAACACTATCGAACAAAGACAACGACATATCAACAGTTTGTGTGAATCACAAACCAACCACTATGAATGCAATAGAAGAATTATGCAGTAAGAACCATTATTATTATATTTCTTCTGTATTAGCTATAAAAAATTTATTATAATCTTAATAGGGGAAAATAAATTAGAAAGATAAAATAAAATTGAGTTCGTCGTTGAACTATAAATTCAAAACTATTTCTAAGGTGTTAACAAATGTTGTTTCCTCCTTGACAGAGCCAAAAAACATCACCAATATTTCCATAACAATGCATTGTGCACAAGCCAACCAATAGAACATAAATGCCATTAAATTCAAATATTAATAGTCCCACCAAGAAACAGGTGACTAATGGACATAACAATAAATTTGCAGAAACAGAACTGATAATTTAATGTCTTACACCAAAACCCTATACAGAAGAAGAAAAAGGGTTACTTATGTTGAGTTTTTTTTTAAAGTAAGTGAGTAATAGTTTATTAACTTTTAAATTATTTAAGGGGTTGAGATTTCAATTCATTTTATCAAATTATTGGTAAATATTAGTTCAAGGGGGGGTGAACGCTGGTCTTCGTACATGGTAGGTAAGTTTATTTGTACCACTCAGAAATATTTTATAATTACACAACAATAAGCATACATACTTGATTATACTATATATACATTATGTAGACTCTCTCTATCAAGCATGCAAGGTATAATGAATAAGATATCTGGGGACAGAGTTATGAAAAATCAGTCAATATTGGATTCTAACCTTCAAAACCGATGGTTAAACTTACATTCAACTCTTCGTCCCACTCTAACTCTAATTTCTTCTGTCTAAATTTGAATTCATTTGTTTATTTTCGTAATAAAGAAAGAAAGAAGTTATCTTGAAAAACAATCTTGTATGAGACCTTAAGCGGGAGGAGTCTAAGGTGAGTGGAATAGATATTATTAGAAGGTTTATTTGGTAGCACTACTTCTTGTCCAGTAACCCAAATTACTTACCTTTTATTAGCTATATTTTAAGGATTGAAGATTAATTGAAGATAATCAGATCTTGTGAAAGCCAAAGACATCTTTGCTATAGGCCTCTTGCAGCGTTATTATCATCAGTACGTAATACTAAGTCTGACCAGTTTTGCATGATTTGAGACAAGCAATACATTTATTTAATGCACGTTGGCAACTAATTATTTCATAATAGAACAAATTTGAGATAGCATAATTCAATCTATGATGCAAAACATTTTTAAACAGAAATTAAAGAAACAGACCAAACAAATAATGGTAGTCAAAAAATAAAGATAATTCTTTCACCTTTCTTTTCTGTTGTAGGTCCATTATAAAGATGCTTTATTGCGTTCAATACAAAGAGTACCATTAACAATACAAATTGAAGTAATAATATTTATATTATCCAAAGAAAAACAAAGCTACCAGATAAAGCTAGCAAAATAGTGAAGAAATAAAAAGTAAATTAGATAGCACCTAACACTTGCATAGGACTATAGAGTTCAAGGAGAAATTAGTCAAACCAAAATGAAATAACTGTCAATGAGGCACTCATAATTAGCACAAAATTTCAAGCATAAATTATAAAATGGATAATAAAACCAATGTTTATAAACGTTCATAATATAAATTACA
Organism: Ormosia semicastrata; assembly: GCA_029884595.1. Classification (NCBI taxonomy): domain Eukaryota; kingdom Viridiplantae; phylum Streptophyta; class Magnoliopsida; order Fabales; family Fabaceae; genus Ormosia; species Ormosia semicastrata. The sequence continues at coordinate 13,138,699 of JAQQTO010000037.1, forward strand.
TCCAGTTATCCGACCATTCAATTTATCAGGCACTAAAAAGCTAAGAGTAACCTACCTCAAAGTATCATTGTCTCCCTGAAATGACGCTACATATCCAATAATTTGCTCCTTTGTAAATCCAGAAGAATTTTAAGCCAAAAATGAGAAGACGTTACATTCTCTTTATAAGAAAAATGCATAAAAAATTGAACAATAACATCAATTTGCTAATAAACATGGATATTTGAAACATAAATGACACATACTTTGAAACATACTTTGAAATCACTAATTCCTTATAATAGAATTCAATGACCAGAAATAATTGTGGGAGATAGAAACGTGAGTAGCAGAGAAAAATTGAGTTAGACTGCTGAGAGGCACTGAGCACTCTTCATTTGCTCAAACTATCTGTTACTACTATCCTCTGATTTTTTCGTAGATAATCTCTTATAAATTCTAGGCTGAGATCATACTGATATCTACCTAAGTGAATCAATATATCATTGTGCTTCTTTTTTCTGCCCAAGTTTTTCTAGTACCTATCATCTTCAAAGTTTAAAACACTAAACATCATACAATGAGCAAAAGCATCACTTGCTCACGCTTATTCAGCACATGTTTTTTTTTTTTTTTTTAAAAGCTGAACAAATTTGGAAGACATAGTATACCCAAAAACATTAAGCACATGTATCTTATAACATTTATATTTCAAGAAAGATAGCAGTGTGGTTAGAAAATGCAGATTCATGTTCATCAAATCCTCATCACATGTTGTGAACTGAATATTTTTTGAATTTGCTAACAACCTAAACAGTTCATGGTAACACATTTTTTTAGTTTTCCCAAAATCAGAGAGAGAACTTGGGGAGGAGGTAGGGAGAAGGGAAGGAAGGCTAACATCAAGGAAAGAAATCATGTCTCATGTGCAACTCATACTATATAATACATGTGTGAAGACTGAAGAGTAAGGAGACAAGATACGAGCCTTTAGATAATGGAAAGTAGCACACAAAGACAACCTAGGCACACCCCAGGTTGAAGTCAAAACCACTCTATCCAAATTTCGAAGGGTTGAGTGTCGTAGCAACAACTTGCACAGAAGATGCTTCAGCTTCTATCTGAAAAAGATGATGCTAAAGAGTTAGGTCAGCTCACTGCCAAGAAGAAAAGGAGATATCCAAAATGGAAGTTTACACTTTCTTTGGTGGTAGATACAAATACAATAAGGTGGAAGGCATGAAATGGGCAGATTGTTAATCAACACACATTTAAGAATGCCAATAAAATGAAACATGATGGAGAGAAGGTTCAAGCAACTCAGGATGTTAATACATAAAGACTAGTTAATGAACCTGAATTCTGTTGTAGTCATTGTCAAGCTATAGGGTGATCTAACTACAACCAACCTTTATGAAAGTATGGATTCACCCAAAAATGTTTTTGACAGCCTCCCTAGCCTATGTCACTGAAACCATATTAAAAGATCAAAATCAAAGAAAACTTGATAAAGAAGGATCTATGAAGGTAAAGATATGATAATCACAATTTGTTAAAGTGTTATGTTAGGCCACTTTAACTGGGAAAGCAAAAGAAAAAAATGGATCAAAATGTCTAATATTAGGAAAGTATGTACCATAACATTAAAAACATTGCTAACATTGTTCTTATAAAGTAGAAAGAATTGAAAAAAAAACACATTTATTTGTAATATAATATAGAACAATCATTTAAATGAACACAACACCAAAACCACAAAACACATCACCAACCTCATTCTCCTCAAACAATTTCTCTATAGTCTTTTTGGGGTTTAGTTTCACAAAATCATCCTCAATGGATAGTCTTGCCATAAGCTAAAACAGTAAGGGCCTCAGACCCAACCAAGTCTTCCTTTGAAATTATGAAACTGGGGAAAATTGACAAAGAAAACTAAGGATTATAGTAAAACAACACAAGTAAAATGGCAATGAAAATGACTAAAAACTAACCCATTCCTGAACTCAATAGGCTTCGCTATATCAGGATTAAACATTAGCCTAGTGGCATTCATAACATTATGAATAACAACTTTGCCTCATCAGTAAAAAGAATACATGTCAGTGCACAGAAAAAAGGATAACAACAAACAAAAACATACTTTCAAGTATTAAATACCCTTGAACATATTGACTTTAGCTAATTGCAGGATAACAACAGATTGGTCAAGGTTTCTCAATTCCAAGAAGTCATTCAAGTGAGCAACATTACTCAGCAAATAGCGCACATCCAAGTTTCTCACTAAAAAGGAAAACAAAAAACACCTAAGATATTTATTGGATAAATTAATAAACTATAATAAATCAATGATAAATTACATTAAATCCAAACAAACTTTATGCTTCATCAAAATAAGCCCTTATGGAAAAAAGGGAATACCCTTCAGCAGTCAAGTCAATGACAACCATTTTTGTAGCCTTCCTCATCCCTCTTATACTCCCTTTTATTGCAAACTGCAGTCAATAGTCTAATGACATTTGCATGGCACTTAATTAATGAATAAAAAGGAAGAAAGCATAAAACTATGCATAAAAATATGCAGGGCATGACTAATAATTTAATTAAACAAAGTTGAAAAATAAATGCCACCAACACACAGCAGGCAACACCCAGGACACTTCAGAAGTAAAGATCATTTATATATAACTATTTATACACAGCACAAACCAACCAAGAAGTCAGATTCACCATCAGTCTTCCTCACATAAGCAAATGAGACCAATAACAGTCCATGCATGGGAATCATAACAGAATCACAACGAATCATTGTGGTCCTGAACTGAAAGACCAAGCGGTATTCATGACTTGTGGCGCAGAAAGATCACATACTTAGTATAATAGTGAAGTTCGACATTCAGTTCACAGTTCCCTCTACTGCCATCGGCATGTACTTGGATACATGTGTACTCCTAACAGAAGCTTGTATCTTCCCCCTGAACTAATATGAAAGGAAAATAAATTAAATCACTCAACAGCAACGACAAAATAACTTAATGGAAAAGCTGATAACAATTAAATAGAAACAATCAGAGTCATTCAATTTTTCTTTTCAAAAAAGCAGGGAGCTACTAACATTGTAGAAGTATAATAACATATAAAAAAAAGTGGAGACGATGAAGTATTATATGTTATTATGCTTTGTAGTTTGACAAAGAAACCTCATTAAAACGGTCTAAAAACTACAAAGCATAGAAGTATTATATGCTATTATGCTTTGTAGTTTGACAAAGCAACCTCATTAAAACTGTCTAACAAATCTAGAGCTCTTGCATGCTATTTCTTTACTGGAAGTATGTTCTGTTGTCTATTTTATGGAATAGGTGGAACTTCAGTACTTGCATGACTATACTGGAGTAAGCACCAGCATTGGGTTGACAGCAAACCCAATTGTCAACTTCTCTGGTGTTATAGGAGCTCACATTCTTGCTGTTGGTGCTAATCTTTCCTTTGATACCAAAATTGAGGAGTTAACAATATCCAATGCTTGATTGAGCTTCACCAAAGATGACTTAATTTCCTCATTGACAATAAGTAATTGTTGGTCCTCTGTGAGTGCTTAATTGCTTTCTCACAGTCTCTGATAACTATAGGTGGGTAGTGAATGAGCCTGAGGACTGAGTAATTATCAACATCTATGATTAACCTGATGAAAACTGATGTATCTAGACCCCAAGCCCTTTCCCATAAACTCCAAAATCTCACATGCCATCTCCCTCACAGCCTTTGTGTAAGCACTCACAATAATACACTAAGAAGCTAAAAGAGTTATTAGTTCAAAGCAAAAGCAGTGCTCAGAAAAGGAAACACGAGTGAGTGTTTTATGTACAACAAATATAGCAAGCAATTATAACAGAAGACACTTTACTCATACCATAGGTAGAGCTATATGTGAGGTGCAATATCATTTACTTTGATATTCAAGAAAATATTTGAAGCATTACTCAAAGATAAAATAGCTTCTCTAAGAGTTCATAATCTTAAAATCCTTGCAGAAATGGGCCTGGCTAATGTGTTTCATAGGAACACTTGGGGCAACTCTGATGAAGGTTAATGATTGAAGTAGCACAATGGTCACTGCTTCAAGACCAAAAACGTAAAATAAAGATCTTAAGAAACATGGAAAGAATCACATGTGAGCTTGAGCAATGCTATTATGTTCAGCAAAGGCACAACAACCAATAGAAAAACCACAGTTGTAAGTGGAAGGAAACCAAAGTCCCTACAACACCAATAGAACCAGAATTGTTTTTAAGGAACTAATACAACTCCTTATGATTGAAGGTGATCTATTACATTCAGCTGCATACATGAACACAATTGAAGTTGATGATATACAGAATACATTGGCACTACATCAATCAAATCAAAAACAAAAAATAATCAAAACAAATGCTGGATTTATTTGGCTTGCTTCTTTGACTATCAAAACTTTAAATGGCAGAAGCAAGTACAAATGAATGGCAGACCTGGTAAAGCATCAAAGGAGGAGAGAGAATGATCAAAGTAATATTATTTCATTCTACCCTAAACTCCAAAACATATAATAATAAAGTAAGTGTGAACACCCAATTTTGACCGGGCATAAAAAAATAATAAATAAAAATAAAATAAAAATAAAATAAAATAAAACAATAATAATAATAATACAAAAAATAATAATAATAAAGAAAATACTTTCATTTTTTTTTCCTTCTCGACCAAGTCAATCCCAATGAAAAAAATATATGTCAGGTCCATTAATCCACCTTGGCCCATTTTGTTTTAAGGTCCCTAATATACACAAAAAACAAAAAAAAAAAGGGGAGAGGAAAGCTAACGTTACTTGGGTCACAGAGTCAAAGAGAAAAAGGCCAACGCATGCTTCTTTCGTTGATTGCAAAAGAAAAAGGAAAAAGCGTCAGGTAGAGTTTTTTAAAGTAAAGCATCAAAGAAGTAGCAACCTCCTTCCTATTGCAGCTCCTCTGCAACACAAACAGGCCAAGAGCAAAAGGACAAAACGAACATGCTGGTTGTTGATACCCAATTTTGTCCGTGAAATTTCTTTTTTTATGTTTTTTATAGACTAATAATCTTGTGTTAATTGATGTTTAATTGTTTTGTTTTTTAAAAAAAATAAAATAAAAAAAATAAAATAAAAAATAAAAATGTGTAAAAATATACAACAAAATGCATGTGTGGTTGTCCGTCTTCTTCCTTGCTCTACATTTTTATTCTCTGTGCAGCTTTTGTTTCCCATTCACCCTCACTGGCAGCACACACCCATTCAATCTCACTCACGCACACACCCCACTTCACACACGAGCACATATGCTTTTCTTTTCTTGTTTATTCTATTCCCATGCCACACACATTCCTTCCGACATGGCAAGCACACACCCATTCACTCTCACTCACGCACACACCCCACTTCACACACGGAGCACATATGCTTTTCTTCTCTTGTTTATTCCTATTCCCATGCCCACACATTCCTTCCTGACATGGCAGGACACACCCATTCCATCCTCACATGGCGTAGCAGCACACACACTCACTCTTTCCTCTCACAGGAGACCTGCACACACCCACTGTTAAATAATCAGCTTCATCTATCTTCAAAGGGGCTAGAGACTTCACTCCCAAACCTCCACCTTCAGCCTCACAGAGGACCAACTTCAAGGCCTTCAGGATCTCTCCACCGTGAATCACCTCCCCATCACCACCGTGCTGCCACCTCTATCACCCAACCATTACAATATTCCAACCCCCATTCACATTCTCAGATTCATCATACAACCATCCCAGCCATGAGATCAACTCCCTCACTGTGAAAACCACCCATCAGAACCCAACAACCGTGACCAATAACCACATCCAAACAACCCCTCCGAAAGGACCATCTTCATCAGTTGCAACCAACTGTCGAATCCATCACCCCTTCCCAACCGAGGCGTCGAACTCTAAAACAGAATCACCCAATCTCCCTAAATCGACCGTCGAACCCACTTCCAATCATACCTCCTCTACCGACCGTCGGCACCCAAAATCAAGTTCCCATCATCTAAATCTCCAAACCTCCAAACCCACACCACTATCCTTCAACTATCCAACCCAACAGGACCAGACCGAGTCAAACCGTAACCCTTTAAACCAAATCCTCTCATCACATCCGACCGTAGGACCCCACAAACAGGACCACCTACCTCTCAAATCTCCAAACCACATTTCAAACACTATCACACACATCGATTGTCGAAATCCAAAGAGCCACATCCTTCCCCTTACCGACTGTCGAATTCAAGCACAAACTCCATCACATCCGACTGTCGGACCTCAAAAGCTAAACCACCCACATTCTCCTCACTCGACCGTCGAACCACACCACCGTGACCTTCACCGACCAAACTTCACCAATACCAGTCACTATCCCTTCACCGACCGTCAGAGGCAGTTCCAGACCGTCGAACATCAGAAGTCAGCCCCGACCGTCGAACCTCAGAATCCAGGTCTCCCCAAACCGACCGTCGAACCTCAGGATCCAGACCCCCTTCAACCGACCGTCGGACCATAGGAACCAGTTCTCGACCGTCAGAGGCAGTTCCAGACCGTCGAACATCAGAAGTCAGCCCCGACCGTCGAACCTCAGAATCCAGGTCTCCCCAAACCGACCGTCGAACCTCAGGATCCAGACCCCCTTCAACCGACCGTCGGACCATAGGAACCAGTTCTCGACCGTCAGAGGCAGTTCCAGACCGTCGAACATCAGAAGTCAGCCCCGACCGTCGAACCTCAGAATCCAAGCCTCCCCAAACCGACCGTCGAACCTCAGACTAGATCCCTCCACAAACGACCCCTGGTGTGTGCTGTTATTGTTGCTAAAGTCTCCAACTTTTATTTCTTTAAATTGAATTGTGATTGTCTTTTTGGGTGAGGTTGAATCACGTGAATTGCTTTGCCCATTTCACATTAAGGCAATAATGATGCATTTTGGTAAAAGGGGAGACGGGTAAAGAAAATAAAAATGGCAAATGAAAAGGAAATAAAAAAAATCTTTCAATCCATGCAATGACTAATAATGATGATTGAATAGCGAATGCTATGTTCATTATCTTTTGAATCATAAGGGTTTATTGAGTAGCCTAGTGCTAACTTGAATCACTGTGCAAAAAAAAAATGGATTCGCTTTCAAATAAATATTTTAAATAAAATCAACCAACCCACAAGTATTTTCTAAAGAACTACGTGACTTTGAGTTCTCCATTGCACCAGGAGATACGTAAGAGCAGAAATTCATTTCTGTCAAGCCAAAAAAAAAATAAATTTTCATAATTTAGTTGTTTCTTTTATTTCTTTTCAAAAAATTATAAAAATGAAAAATAAAAAAAATAATTACAAAGTCTTTTGTTTAAGGGGTTAAAATAAATATATTTGAAATTATTAAATTTTGCACAACTAACATAAGGTACCGTTCTTGGAACGGACAGTGTAGGGTGCTAACACCTTCCCTATCTGTAATCGACTCCCGGACTCAAACTCATTTTCTAAAAGACCAGTTTCCTAATTTAAAGGTTTTTCTAATGTTTTCCCAATTCAAATAAACATTGGTGGCGACTCCATTGATTTTTATATTTTCGGTCGTCCCGTCGCGATCCCGGTTGCGACACTGGTGATAGCAGAAGGAAGGCAGAAGAGTGAGGCTAGAGATTTTGAAAAATGAAACACCAAACAGGGAAGGTGCTGCTGACTCTGATGCAATCCTTGCAGCTACTGCCTTTGATGCAGCTGTTGCAGCTGCTGTCCCTGACGCAACTCTTGCAGCGTTGAACCATAAATACATAAAACAGGATAGGGGGCAGGAAAAGAAAAAAAAGGAAGCAAGTTTAAAGTCAAAAATAGAGATCCGACAGGGATGGCACAACCTCGTGCTGCCCAAATTGATATGGAGAAGGAGATATTTTTTTACAGAGAAAGAGACTACACAATCGACGGTCAGGCATGCCAAGCCAGAATTTTGAGTGCCTATATAAAGAGGAACAATGTAAAGAAAAGGGTTTTTTCTTGGATTGGGTTTTTGGGGTTGATTCCAGTTTTTTTAGAGAGGAAATTTTCTTTGTTTATGCTTCTTCTTCCTAGTTAGAAATTTTGAACTCACTTGCATGACTCTTGTTTCTTTGCTAGTGAGAAAAAGCTGGTATTGAGAGAAAGTGAGAAGTGAAATTGTAAAGAAAAGGATTTGAATAGAAAGAGATTTTTCCAAGTGTTTTCTTGAAGCACGGAGGTATTTTGTTTTGTTCTTTCTCTTATGTATGGACTTCCACCATTCTTTGTTGCATTTAAATCTCGCATTTGTCTTTCTCTATGTTCATGTTCGATTCTCACCTACCATCCACCACTCCTCTAACAACTCATCCTCACCTCCATAGCCTCGCCCATCTTCAACTTCCGCAACCAACCTCCCCATGACCCATTACCTCGAAGCCGTCGTCGGACCTCAAACCGACCGTCGAACCTCGAGAATCCCTTCAACCGACCATCGATCCCAACAAACCTCTCCCTTCAACCGACCGTCGAGCCCAACAAATCTCTCCTTCAGCCGACCGTCGAGTCCAACAAATCTCTCCCTTCAACCGACCGTCGAACCCAACAAATTTCTCCTTCAACATGACCGAAGCCGTCGAACCTCGAGAATCCTTTCAACCGACCGTCGAATCCAACACCAAATTTCCCCTTGCAACCGATCGTCGAACCCAACAAATCTCTCCTTTCAACCGACCGTCGGACCTCGCAGAGCAGATCCTCCCAACCGACCGTCGGATCCCAACACCCCTGACACGATACCTCACGTTTTCATTTTCCACTTCAGAGGTGAAAGCCTCCCTTTTTTCCCTTATCAGAGGCTACGAGCCTCTGTTTTCTGCTTTCTTCCTTTATTATTTTATCTTATTTTATTATTATTATTCTTTTTTTTGCTAGTATGTATATCTTAAGAAGGAATTTATAACAAAAAGCATGATAAAACAAAAAGAGGGTTCTGCTGGGTTAGGGTTCGTGGTTATTATTATTATTATTTTTTTTGTGTTCCAAGGCCTTCTCTTGAGTTTGGGTGGGATAGATGAATAACAATAGCATGTTGGTTACTTTTTTTCTTTTTTGGTTAACTTTGTTTATCATATTTATCTTTTTTTTTTCTTTTCTTTTTTTTATCTTTTTTGCCTTCCTTTTTTAGCTGTTGGTTTTTGTTAAAAAATAAATAAATAAATAAACAAAATAAAATAATTAAACGTTGTTAAAAAAATAAAATGAGATTTATGGCTATGACGGCTTGTTAATTTCCTCTTTTTGATTTAGAATCATTTAAGTCCCAACCAAATACGTGATTAGTAAAAGACATGTGCTCATCATAACTCACCTATTAGTCACAACATGCAACTCGATCAAATCTCTACAAGGAAAAAGACATAAAACGAACTTATCAAATATATTCACAATTTATTTTAAACAAACTTCCATAAAATAGTGAGCAGTTTATAAAGTGAGTCTATCACAAAGAGAAATATATTCACCTATTTCTAGCTTGTAGCCTGTAGCCACTCAATAATGAACAGTCTGAACGCTTTTCCTATTATCTCCTTAACCAATTTGAGAAGCTACCATTGTTGTAATGTCACATAGCAATTCAAGCAAAAGTCAATGAACTGAAATAGAAGTACAATACTAAGAAAAGAGAAAGAAAATGATAAAATCCATACCATAAATATGAAGGCATGGAGCAACAATAACAATTTATCGTAGTGATTATTACCTTGACTACCATTATGAAGCCATGGAGCAACAGTAAATTTATTGCCTTGACTACCCTTATATATATATTTTTTCATCATATCATCCTGATCTAGATATATGTTGAATTTGACTCCTCATCTTTAAATGATTTTTGTTTATATATTCTTTCTTTATTAGGAACATTGCTTTCATTCCAGATTAATAAAAATGATGGTGTTGGTAAAAAAAAGATGGTGTTTATAGCAGGTGATTACTTCTTTCACGTGTATCCTATGTTAATATTTATTTATATAATACACACTGTAATGCCAAAAAGAAATGAAAAACTGACACAACATCATCTAGGTGATATACAATAAATCATCTAATTTGGATGTAGCAAAATACTAATATGAGGATCATAATTATTAGTTTCAATAGTAGAGTTGCAAGCTAGTAATGCATCTTGAGCATAAGAGAAGATTTTGACATGAGGAAAAAGACCAAGAATGGCAGACTAAGACCCTCATAAGATGGTGGACCACAGCATTGCTTACAAAAAGCATACATAAAAGACATATAAAAGAACTGTTTTTAATTTGTTTTAATATATCAGGACACGTAAACCACCAACTCTTACTTAAATACTGAAATGCAACACCCTTCCATCAACTGCCACAAAGTTGGACAACACATAAACGTCTAGATTGCGTAAAAGAAATAAAAGCAAAATAAAAAGGCAATACGAAATATAGTTGCAAAAGACACTTCATTGATATCAATTCATTTTACAATGCAAGTAGCTGGTATTGTATACATCAAAAGTATTATCGACACGAGTCCTACACAACTATACATTTAACCCCTTCATATAAATATTTTCTAACAATTACAACCTAATGCCCCACCAAAAAAAAAAAAAAAAACCATTATAAATTTGGACAACTATAGTGAAATCCAAAACTATTCGAGTCCAAGCACAAACACCCAAAAAGCATAGTTCCCTACTCTAATATGGCTTCTCTATATGCAAAGCACCTTGAATGCATTACCACTGGGAGCATCAACACAATACCTCGTAGCTTCTTCAACTTTCTTGGAAGATTTAGTCAGACACATTGTAGTAGGCTAGACCACTATGTTGAAAACCAAAAACAACTTGCCAGAATCAAGTCCAAAGCACCCAAAAAAAAAAAATAGCCCCCAATACTATGGCTTCTCTATCTTCACGACCTTCAACACCTTTGCACTTGGGAGCATCAACAACAGACATCATAGCTTTATCAAGATTTCTTTTAGCAGGTGTGATCCTAACATTGCTGGAAGGTTCAGAAGATCCAAGACAAACAACTTCATCAAGGACTTGAGAGGAAAAGTCCTGCAAGGAACATGACATAGTTGTAAAGTTTAAGTTAGTTATAGGAATCAATGCTCAATTAAAATGTAGGGATGCGAATACCTCAGCAGCATTTGAATTATTTTCAGATTCATCACAGCACAAGTTGTAAACATTAGGAAATGGTGGATTAAAGAGGGCCTACATCCATTACATAAGTGAAATAGATCAGATCGGTTAAACATTGAAGTTTTATATTAAAAATTAAAAATCCAGATAAAAAATTTAAAATCCAAATCCAAATCCAAATCCAAATCCAAATCCAAATCAATATCAATATACAAATCAATACAAAACAGAACCAAACACTTATAAAAAATATAATGAAAATGAGGGAAAAAAATGTCAAAGCAACAACAACCTTTGTAGGAGTCATCTCAGCCCCAGGTAGTTGGAACATGGCAACAATGGTGTCATCATCACACACACGTTTGACCTTGTATGTTCCATCATATTGGCTTGTTGAAACAGACCTGGTCTCAACTTTGAACAGGAGCTTCTTCCCCACCAGAGATTTGAACACAGAAGGGTAACCACCAACAGATCCATCCTAATATAATTAAAGTTCAAATAAATAACTATGGGTAAGATATAATTCACAGTCTGATATATAGAAAAATCGAATGATGTTGGGCTACAAATAATTGACTCTCTTTGAATCAGTTATCATGTCAGCACAATTTCTCTTGAACAGGTGGTGGGAATCACGATCAAACAGCACTAACACAGCAGTGGCAGTAGAATCTTCAACTTCTATTTTGACCCTATACCTACAACACACACGAGGAGTGGTAAGCATGGCTTCAACTATTGCATGAAGGACAAAAAGAGTAGACAAAACAGCATGGAATAGTTTCCACATACCTTGGAATGACATTAAATACATGGGTATAGCAGACATCACAGTAATAAATTCCCAAATCAGATGTGACAGACCGTCCACACTTGCATGCAACATACCACCACGAATCACCATCTTCAACAATTCCTTTCACGGTGGCCAAAACAATGAAACATCCATCCTTAATAAAAAGACAGAGAACACAATCAATCACCAATTAACAAAACGTTGAAACAAAAACCAAATACATGGCGGAGACAATGAGAAGATAATGTGGGATAAGTAAGAGCAAGAGAAACAAAATCTATACAAACCTCTTTGATCTCAATAAGCTGCTCCAAAGACTTCCTGGGATGCAGTTTCATAAAGTCATCTTCCGAGAGATACAAATTGGCCATCGGGAAGAAATTTGAGTGACTGAGAACCAACCAAGTTGAAGACAGACAAGCCTAGAATGAATCAAATTTAGATAGGAATAAATTAGCAGAGAAGACATTTTAAAAAGGGAAAACGAAATCAAATCACAAGTAATGGTAACTAACCGACTACGTAGATCAATAGCCTCAGAAATATCAGGGTTGAAGATCAATTTGGTTGCATGCATAGCATTATGTATCACCACCTTGCACTGTTCAAGAGTGAGTTATAAGTCAAGCAGGATTTATCAAATGGGCGGAGAACAACAACTAAAAGTAATGTATGTAGCATGGTAGTGCAAACCTTTAAATGTCTTGATCTTTGCAAGTTGAACAACAACTATAGGTTGGTCCAAATCACCATTGGCAATGAATGCATTAAGAGAATCCACATACTCCCCAAATAAAGCACATTCAAGCTTTCCCTTTGTAACATAATAATGGAAAGTGGTTAATAGAGGAGAGACAACGAAGTATAATACCATATTTGAAAACTTTTCAACAAACAACATTATCTGGGTTTACTATCCTATTAATTGAAACTTGAAGCCCACTACTGTCATCCGTAAGTTCCACAACAATCATCCTAGTCATTTTTCCATCTCTTTCGTATTCTTTCTCAGCTGACACTCCTGTAAGTTGACCAATGACATCTACACCAATAATAGAGAGGCATGTAGAAGGGTGTTAGTAAATCTGGAGCTGTAAAGCATATGCAGTAACATAATATAATTTGTATACCTATAAGGTAGTCAGATTCCCCATCAGTACGACAGACATCATCAAAGGACACCAAGGCTAGTCCATTAAGTGGAATTAGTACACACTGACTTGGAATCACCTTGGTCCTGACTTGAAAAACCAATCGATAGTGGTGATTTGTTGCCGGAAAGATCCCGAATTAGGGGCAACATTGAAATACATCATTTCATATACATTTCCCTCAATCAGCAGTGGTTGAAACTTATAAATCGACTCTTCTTGACGGATGCTTGGATCCTTCCACCCTGAAGAAATAAGCACGAAAAAAAGTATAAATACATAATAAAATAGAATAAGAAAAAAGTTACACTACTTCAGAGTATACTTACAAATTCATCTACCAAAACCATCTCAATAGAACTTGGTGTAGCAGAATTGCTAAAGCTAGGAACAGTCCACATCCAGAACCACCCATGGCTTTCACCCTCCATGCCTCACGCTCACCTTGCACCTTGCTCAATGGATCAAACTGTGGAGCATATCAACAAAGAAAGTGAAGGTTAGAATAGGTATCATACACTGCTAATGAATGTATGTGAGAAAGCAGATGGAACAACCAAGAAGCCATAGCAACCCTTTAATATAGCAGCAAAATTTTTGAAATTCAAATGAAGATATGGAGGGAAATAAAATTCAGATGAAGATATGGAGGGAAATAAACCTGCAGAAAATGATTAAGAACTCATGCAGAAGCACATACTCCTGAAATGAACCATCGTAGTTAGTAAGGAAATGTCAGAAAGCTTGTACATTACAATACGAAATCGGAAACTAAGCAACCGGTCTGGAGAAGGAGGAGATCTGCCAATATTAGTTGAATCCCAATCGAACTCAACAACTAAAAAAGATTGTCATTCACAGTTTAATCCCACCCGAGCTCAACCGCTTACAAAGGAAAAAAATTCGAATGATGATGTGGAGGGAAATCAATCGCAAGAGAACGATTGAGAACTCAGACAGAAGCATGTACTCATGAAATGATCCATCGTAGTTGGTAGGAATTTATCAAAAAGCTTGTACACTACAATACAAAACGGGAAACGAAGCAACCAGACTGGAGAAGGAGGAGATCTGCCAGTCTCAGTTGAATCCCAACCGAACTCAACTACTATAAAAGAATGGCATTCACAGTTTAGTCCCAACTGACCTCAACAACTTAAAAAGGGGAGTAAGAGGTAGAGAGTCAGAGCTCATTGGGTCTGAAAGAGAGAAAGAACGTGAACAGAGAGAAGTTTCCGTGTGGTATTTGGAAGGGAAGAAGCGGTCGAAGGGGTGTTATGGCGGGAGCCTTTAAAGCGAGAATAACGAAACCAAATATAGTGTAGTGAACGGACTGAAGAAGAAGTGGGCGTGATAGTTGAATCCCAACAAAACCAAATTCTTAAAAAGCGTAAAAAAACATTACGATGAAATCGGCAACGTTGGGGTTGAAACAGACAAATCACGTGAAGAAAGCAAATGGGCATGAAAATTGTCACCTAGCCGTGTAAATTACGCAAAGGTTCTGACCATTCTGTGTGTCAGCTGTAATCACGTGATGTAAAACACACTCTGAAAAAAGTTTTAGTTCTCCAATAAAAGCAACTCCAATCAAAACAACACCAAAAAGAGCAGGTTGCTTAAGAAAAATGGCACCTGTTGACACGTGTAAATGAACAGAACACTGCATAGGAAATGTAGATACCCTGTGGATGTATCGTGTATTGATTGTGACTGATTTTCAATCAATTTCTAAAAATAAAAATAAAATTGAATGCATTTAGTAAAGAAGAAAATGTTGTGGTTGGTTGATTTCCTTTTTAATTTTTTGTCTAAATTAAAACAAAGAGTATTGATTTACGATTTGAACCTAAATTGATTTAGGTGAAATATTTGTCTAAATTATTGTCAAATACGAAAATGGAAATGTATTAGGTGAAATGTTTTAAAATTTGTATTATAATAATTGATTTGTGTTATAATTGATTGATTAATAATAAAGTTGTTAATTGCCATCAATCTAAACAAATTTGAATTGATTTTCATTTCTTTCAAATATGGTAAGTTTTTATTTGATTCACATATCTAATATAGTAAGTTTTATATCGATCATGTTATATCTAATCCTCAATATTATGTTTAAATTATAATTTATTTATTTTTTTCACTATAATTAATATAATTTTTTTAATTGATACCTATGTTGAATATCTTATATATATATAAAATTGAAGCCTCCTATCAGAAAAACCTGTGCCACATGTTACCTTTTAAGTCACTTTAATTACCTCTAATTTTTTATGGCTTTCCTCTAATGGTAATATTTTTAAAAGTTTAACAAATATTTGTAAATAAATAAATTAAAATAATAAATTAATTACTTATTATTAATTATTAATTGAAACCTGTGCCACATGTCACCTTTTAAGTCATTTTAATTTCCTCTAATTTTTTATGGCTTTCCTCTAATAGTAAGATTTTTAAAAGTTTAACAAATATTTGTAAATAAATAAATTAAAATAATAAATTAATTACTTATTATTAATTATTAATTGATTATTTATTAGCATTATTAATTTCAATATTAATAACAATTATAATTGATCCAATCAAAATAATTCCATTGCAACTAAAAATGCTAAAATTTAATTATAACAATTGACACCAATTAATTATTTCACCTAAAGATAATATAATAACATAAATGATAATGCAAATCAAATTTACCCATAATAATTATATTAATTGATATCAATCAATTAAAATGCTAAAGACGTCGTAATAATCATTTTAAAAAACTACAAAACATTGAAATTCATAATTGATTGATTCTTTCATTTAAAATTGATATATGAAAATTTCTATCGTGACAATAGTGTATTATTTTCTTACTTTTTAAAATCAAAATTATTAAATGATAAAATATTCCCTCAACGTAGATAGTATATATGTAATATGTATATTGTACCTTATACTTATTTTACTTAAGTTATTTTTTATAGGATTTTTTAAAATAATGATTTACGTTAGTATTAGCATATTATATCAAATCAAATTTTTTTGCATTTATGTTATTAAATAGTATCCCTAATTAATATTTGAAATTCTTTAATGATTTATGTGAAATTAAGATCTACAATTAACATTGCATTTTTTTATCAAACAATAATTCCACATTAATTATGTAAGAGGTATCAAAAATGATGTTCTTACATCATTTTTGCTCCAACACCATTTTTCACACCCAAAATGAGTGGATGTGATTAAGTGAGAAAAAATGATATAAAAAAGTAAGTATAATGAATGGTATTAAAAAATGTAAAAAAAGTGTGTGTACTATTTGTGATAAGAATATCATTGTTGAAGAGGTATTGGAACATTTGTATTTAAAGGGGTAGTTTTTCATCATATTTACCTATTTAGACTTTTCACAACTTGAGGATATCTCCACAAATACTCCTTCATTGCTTGAAGAGTAATTTCTTTCTCTTTATATTATATGCTTTTTCAATGAAAATTT
This sequence comes from Ormosia semicastrata, assembly GCA_029884595.1. Lineage (NCBI taxonomy): Eukaryota > Viridiplantae > Streptophyta > Magnoliopsida > Fabales > Fabaceae > Ormosia > Ormosia semicastrata. The sequence goes on from JAQQTO010000037.1 coordinate 13,155,372, forward strand.
TGATAATTTGTTTTTCATTTCGGTTATCTCCACATCTTATTTACTTATTTTTAATAATTCGATTACACGTGTGATTTTGTTGATGATGTGAACATGAGTAATGACCAAAAGATCTAGAATATCAAGGTGATGATGTTATTCGTTTGTAAAGAAATCTCAATTTCAAGCAATCTGAGCCTTATAATTCAATTGAAATAGTTGTTATGGATAAATGATATTTATTCTTCCATTCTTTTACTAAGATTTTAGTAATTACTTTTGCTTTCATGTTGGGTCATTGCAGGAGTCTTCTAAGGTTGTCACAAGATTTTTTTTCCTTATTGTAAGTTTTTTTTATACTATTACCAGTTGTTGTCATATTCTCAATGCTTTTAAATGTGATGTAGGGTGAGAAAATAAAGGCGCAAAAAGTATTTCTATTTAATTGATATGTGATGATATTTGGTTCTTATGACATATTTTATATCATATTGTTAGTTATTAAATGATGATGGTGATAAGTTGTCTCCCCTTTTTTGAATATGTTAAGGATAAAAGTGGCAAAATGAGTCAACTCACCCTGCCCTCAACTCGTTAAAATATGGGGCGAGGTGGGTTAGTCTATTTTGAGAAATGGGTTGAAAGAGTTAACTCATCCCGTTTTAGGATGAGTTGGTGGATTGACCCACCTAAAAGAGAAAATGAGAGAGAAAGCGGCGGGTTGACAGGTCAACTTGCCTAACTGCCTAAAAAATAGAAAAAAAAAAGTATAAAAAGTACCATAATTTTTTTTTTCAAAAAAGAAAAACTATAATTTGTAGAACTACAAAAAATTAAAATTAATATCATACCCATAAAAAATATCACAAACGCAAATACTCAAATTCAATATCAAATATCAAAGCATAAAACATGTAAAATATCAGACTTATAAAAATACCACGTATAAATACTCAAATTCAATATTCCATAACACAACCCGACGGGCCAACCTGAGCCCAACTCACGGGTTAAGTGAGACAGGTTATACGAGTTAGAAAATGAAAATGGATTCAATTCAATATTGAACCCAACTCACTAAAAAATGATAGGTTGATGAGTTAACTCAATGAATTAAACTCATTTTGCCAACTCTAGTTAAGGAATGGTGAGTTAGTGGAATTTAAGAGAGATGATAAAACTAACAGTTGTATAATTATTGTGCTATAGATAATCTTATTTAATAAAGTTTTATATTGTTTAACAACTTATTTTGTTATTTTATTAGTAGTAGTAATTTAATTTCTCATATATTCTTTAATTATTTTGAATGTAGAGGGGACGAAAGCTTTGATGTACATTTTGTTTTATAAACTACATTTCAACCTTATATATCAATTTAATTAGGATCTAGAATATTTACCAAGGCTCATTTTAAAGCGGCATTTAGCTATTCTTTATTTTTTTATGTAACATATTTAGAAAATTAAATTAATTATTTATTTTTTGATTGAGTAAATTTTTATTCATATATATATATATAGAGGGAGGATCAACTTACACCAGTGTAAGTCTTTTTTCTCTTACACTCGTTTTCAACCATTAATTCTACTTTCATCTAATGGTTGCCTTTAATGAAATAATCTCAACCATTAGATGAAAGTAGAACCAACGGTTAAAAATGAGTGTAAGAAAAAAAGACTTACACTTGATATAAATGATCCTCCTATATATATATATATATATATATATAAGTCAACAATATTTAAATATTTTTACTTATATTTAATTGCATTAAAGATTTTATATGGAAATATGTTAATATCTATACTTAGGAGAGTAAAAATTTTACATGAAAATATAACTAAACTAATTGAGATATAATTTATTATTGTAAAACTAATTAACTAATTATATATTTTTAAACAATCCTTATTCATATATATATATATATATATAACTTTATAGTATTTTGATATTTTAATTTGTGCATCGCACTGGATTAAAAAATCTACATGGAAGTATAATAAAAAATAAAATACAATTCATTTGAGAAACTAAATTATTTGATTATAATTTTATTACACAAATTTAGGAGGAAAGTTTGTTGTTCTAGATAATGATTTTAGAGAAATTATTAAAATATATTTTAGTCCTTACATATGATGCTTATTTTTAATTTGGTCCCTATACCAAAAAAAAAACGTTTGATTTAATCCTTATACGAATAATCATTCTTATTTTGATCTACACTATATGCAATAGTGAGTGTAAAGATCAAGTTACTATAAAGTATATGAACAAAATTGAAATTGTGTGTTACATATAAGGACAATAAATATATTTTAACATATATTTTTTGTCTCTATACGTGACACTCATTTTTAATTTAGTTCTTATACTTAATCATATAACAAGCGGTGAAAACTAAATTAAAAGCGATAAGAACTAGATTGAAAACTTTTTTCATATAAAGATCAAATTAAAAATATATATCATGTATAAGGACCAAAAATATATTTTAACTCAAAGAAATATTGTTAATTATTTCAAGAGAAAAATAAAGAAACCTACTCATATAATCTTTTAGCATATTTAGGATCTAAGCCAAATTTTTTTTTTAAGTTCAAATTTTTATTGAATTTCTTAGTACAATTATTATATGTTTTATTATATTTTAATATTTCAAATGCTACTCATTATCCCGTGCTATACTAGTAATACTAATGACACAAGAGATGAAAAAAACTCTTTATCACCTAGAGCCATCAAAATATCAAAATCCCATGTATTGCTCATACCATTTGTATAAAACGGGCGGCTAATATTGAAGTTTTGTAGCTCATTTTGCATGTGAACTTTTTGACTCAACTTATCTTCAGCCGTGAGCCAAATAGAAAATGATGCTCATATATCATATTTTAAAAAATATTACTATTCATACTTTTTATTGATGGTGATAATTAAGTAAGAAAAAATAATAAAAAAATAATGTGATCAATGATATTAAGTGAAGTATAAAAAGATATATATATTCTATTTGTGATAAAAATATCATTATTAGAGTCGAATATGTATTAACCTAGGTACCTAGCTAGCAGTAGCTAATAGATCAAGCAAAAAAAAAAATTACACTTCTTTTTTTGTTAATATAATTTTTAAAATTTTAATTCAGCTCAACTTTTTAAAAAATAATTCAACTTAAAAATAGTAATGAATGTTTTGTTTTAGGTATATTAAATAATTAAAGTAATTTAAGATTTTTTTGTGATTTTTATTTTTTGGTGGGCTCGGCCGTAGCCCATAGAGAATTGAGCTGGACTAGTTGTCCATCAGTCCACTTGAAAGTGGGTTAGGGTGCCCAGCCCACTAAAGCTTAAACAAATGATAGATTGAAAGTCAGCCTAGACTGGATTGGTCAGGCGGAGCAGCCCACTCTTGCCACTCTTTGGGTACCAACTGACTTATGGGACAAATGTCAAATAACTGGTTATTATACGGACAATTTTGTAACCTCATGTACATTTATCTTTTGTGTCACTAGACTTTTTCATACATAATATTTGTTATTTTTTTATAAAATATTTGTTACTATATTTATTCTTTGGGACTATTGTCCAATTCATTTAACTTAACACTTTATCTGGTCAGCAGATTAGCACTAAGATTAGCAATATATTTTCTAAATGTATCTTTATAGTGAAAAAAAAAATTACGATCTCATTTTTTTCACCCTCTCACAATAAATTTTTTTATTAGATATGTCTCATATATAAATATATTTATCTATTTATAGAGTAAATTTTAAACATATAACTATATATAGATAATCAATATTAAAAATTACTTAAATATCACATACATTAATTTTTAATATTAATTATTTATGTAAGATTCAATAATCAAAATTCATTCATTTCACACCTTACTGATAACGATTCTCTCACCATATACGTTCTTTATATATATATATATAAGATTAGTCCTTGCTTGAAGTATTAAAGTTATCCTTCCCCATAAATGTTTTTCTGCAAGTTCAAACTCTCAATATTGTAAAGATATCTTAATCGTTAATTTCAAACTTGTTTAGCATTTGAACCACTTCTCATGAGTAAAGCATATAGATGATATAACGGCATTAAAAAGCATATATTATTTTTTTGGGGTTGTGCGGGGGGGGGGGTTGGCGCGGGTGTCATGGTATGCTAAGTATTACTTAGCACAAAACTTGTACTCTCACATCCCATCCCATTGCCTCGATAATAAGTGATGACTTAGCACAAAACTAAGGTTCATGTCCATGCTGGAGTACGCTAACTAGAAGCCCCCCTTAGCTTGAATGAAAATAAGGTTTAAAGAAGTACAATTCTTGGAAGACAGTATAATCAACTGTTAATGTTCAAGAAAGATTCTCCACAGAGACATGGTCAACTCTCGACTACCTGTTGGGGTATTGTTACGAAGAGGTAGGTACCTTCACCAATGATTGGAACAAGATAGATGACTTACGTTATGTTTTTTATAAGCCTTATGCGTTGAATCAATACCCATCCACCCAAAAAAGAAAAGAAAATAGCTATCTGACTAGCTCTGAGAACTGCAGTTACATACTGCATTATTACGAGTGCTAGTGCTAGGTTGCTTTCTTTTGCGCTGGCCATAGAATAATATAAACGCAGATGCATAGCATAACATAATGGAAAATTTCTTAGGTAGATACTCCATTCAATATATGTAAGGTTGTGTAAATAAACTTATCTTTAAAGAATATTTATATATATGTCAACTATAAAGTGCTTAAGATAAGTAGTGGCTACTTGAGAATTTCTTCATTTTCCAGCATATTGTTATAAGAATAACCAATAACCATTATAATTTACCAGCCTGTGCAATGCAAGTAAAATTTTTAATTCCTTAATATGATCTTTGGTATGGATCGGAGGATGGTTCATCAAGGGATTGGTAACGTTGACAAGTATTACGGTATTACCCTTTAGCTGGATAATGCTAACTAGAAGCCCCCCTTAGCTTGAATGAAAAATAAGGTTTAAAGAAGTGCAATTCTCGCAAGACAGTATAATGAACTGTTAATGTTCAAGAAAGATTCTCCACAGAGACATGATCAACTCTCAACTATCGTTGGGATATTGTTACGAAGAGGTAGGTACCTTCACCAATGATTAGGACAAGATAGATGACTTTCATTATGTTTTTTTATAAGCCTTACGCGTTGAATCAATACCCATCCACCCAAAAAAGAAAAGAAAATAGCTATCTGACTAGCTCTGAGAACTGCAGTTGCATACTGCATTATTACTGGTGCTAGTGCTAGGCTGCTTTCTTTTGCGCTGGCCATAGAATAATATAAAGGCAGATGCATAGCATAACATAATGGAAAATTTCTTAGGTAGATACACCATTCAACATATGTAAGGTTGTGTAACTCATTAAAAATAAATTTATCTTTAAAGAATGTTTATATATACGTTAACTATAAAGCATTTAAGATAAGTAGTATCTATTTAAGAATTTCTCCATTTTCCAGCATATTGTTATAAGAATAACCAATAACCATTTCAATTTATCAACCTGTGTAATGCAAGTGAAATTTTTAATTCTTTAATATGACCTTTGGTATGGATCGGAGGATGGTTCATCAAGGGATTGGTAATGTTGACAAGTGTTACCCTTTAGCTGAGTAGATATTACTAGCTCTATGGTTTCAATTTTCGGGAAAATTCAACAGAGCTGAGGCTGTATCCAAAGGCCTTGTTGCTCAATGCTAATCCTCCTGTAAGCTTCAATATTCACGCTTAGGTCTTATGTCCATCCTTGTAACCACAAAAAACAAAAGTAAAAAAATAAAAATAATTGGGATGGATAAATTGTATTTTAGAGATCAAAATGCTAATGGAAGGATGTACCAAGAAGATAAACACAATAGAAGCAGTATCATCCCTGTTGAGGATGCAGTTGGATGGACAAAATCCAAAGTTCTGTCCCTACGCCATATTATGAGACATGAATCATAAGCTTATTGCATCCAGTGGCAAAAACATATATTTCAGAAGCAATTATCTTTCTCGCCTGAATTTGTTTGTACATATAATAGACGAGGACTCCAGCATATGATTCAAACCTTCAATTGTCTGATAAAAAATACAGAGAAATAAGCAACTTTATCCTGAGGTCAAGTGCAGTTGCCATTCGCTACTCGACTACAAGCTTTAAAGAATAGAAGGGATAGAAAAAAAGAAACTTAAAACACTCCCCTAAACCAAAACTGACCATATACTTAGACATTCATTAACTAAAGATGCAATCATCATGTAAACAAAATACAATCTTGAATTTGAGAAACTGAATTGCCTTCACTCCATCAACGAGCTGCTATGGGGGTGATCGTTTGAGTAACTTCTACATCCAACCCAGAAGTCAAGGATCTCTCTAATGTTGCGGGAGATTGTTGAGTGAGAAGGGAGAGGCTAAGAACAATTTCTGCCATGGTTGGTTTGGACAAAGACTTATCTGCCGTGCAATTCACAGCCAAGGAGGCCAAGCTGAGAGCATAATCTACAGGATAAAAGTTCTCTAGCTTAGGATCCATCCATCTTCGAAGCCTCTCCTCTCTATCCTCTTCTAGATCAAATATCTTCCTAATATCCTTCCACAGCATAACCACCTCGCCATTTTCTTTGGTTGTTATGGCTTTCCTGCCAGTAAGCAACTCTAACAGAACCACCCCAAAAGCAAAAACATCTATTTTTGGCATCATAGGGTTGGTAGAAGTTCTGGCCTTGGAGAAATTTGCTATCTTGGCCTTAAAGTTCGAGTCAAGAAGGATATTACTTGTTGTGATGTCCCTGTGGACTATTCTCGGATGAGTATGTTCATGCATGTATTGCAGGCCCATGGCAACATCCACTGCTATGCTTATCCTCTGACTCCATGTGAGGGAGACCATTGAGTTAGAGGTGGACTTGGAGAACAGCCAGTCATGAAGAGACCCATTTTCAGCATATTCATAAACCAGGAAACAGTTTCCATCATTGTCTGAAGAGACACCCGTTAATTTCACCAGATTTCCATGGTTTACCTTCTGTAGAATTTTCAGCTCCTGCAAGACATCTTCCTTGACTTTTTTAACTGCTAAAACCCGACCTTCCATTTTGGCTTTGTACACTGATTCCCCAATCTTGCACTGTTCACTGAGGTTCATGGTAGCTTCCATAATTGCATCAATTTCATACACGGTTGGCTTACTTACATAGCCTGAAACTCCAGAAAGAAGCTTATCTGCAGTCTCAGCAGAAGAAGCACTTCTTTTCAATGTCTTCCTTTTCAGACAATAAACATACACCAGTAATACCCCTAAAACTGCAACTAGAAGTGTGCATCCCAGGCTAATGCCAATTATAACCAGAAGATGAATGCTGCTCTTTCTTCCATTTGAAGGATTAGGTTGACTAAGATCTGGCAACTCTGTCACTGGGATCAAAACTGGAAGGTAGGTTGCAGCAGTGAAGTTTTGACCATATTTGTTTTCAGTCAATATGTCCACTGGCGATGCACCAAACTTGGCACCTACAATGGAAACATTGTCATTGGGCTGCCACACATAAGTAATCAGATACTTTATCCCTTTGTCCAACTGGTTCTTTGAAGGGCACCTGCAGAATAAAGGGAATACTACTTTGACGCCTATTGGCAACATATTTGGATTTAGACCAGGGTTTAAATCTGTCACCACATGCCAGTTTGTGAGATTCTCGTATGAAGTAGTTGCAACATAGGAGTAGCTATCACCTGGCTTGATCACGTAGGAGATATTGGCAAAAGGGCGGTTTCCAGTGCAACCACAAGTTACAGGTACTAGTAAGACTTGGCCTGGAATCAGCTTGTTATCCTCGGTCTTTAAGTTACTGGCTCTTGCAATGGACAAAGGACTGGTATCAAATATATCAGATATGTTGGCCAGACTCAAAAAATTTGGAGACTGAGCAATGTATGTCACATAAGTTTCACAGGAAGGAGGTGAATCCACAGGGCATGAAAAGTTTGTTCCATTGGTCTGTTGCGATTGAACTGCCATACTAGTGGAAAACAACATGAGTGCAAGAAAAAGACTCTGAGAACCAGAGGGAAGGAAGAAGACAGCCATTGTTGTGAAGTTGTGAACAAATGTAAGTTACGACCGAGGGAAAGAGAAAAGGGAGTTTATTATCATATACAATCGGCATTGTTGGCATGGAGCATTCGTTGTCAATAAAATAGCCTTTGGTTTATAATATAAAAAAATTTGTTGCTGTCTTTGTCATAAGCTTTAGTTTTTTTTTTCCTTTGCATTTCCTAGTCACTGTGGACACTTCAATATCCATATTAGCCAAATTGTATGCAATTCATGCGCAGAATCTAATACAATGGAAATATAGATTCCATACTGGCTTAATTTTTAACCCTTCTGCTAAGAATCTTCAATTTGCAATATAGTATTCTAGTGCCAAAAACAACTATAGGACGGCCAGTTGATGTTCCTACTGGTTCTATCTATACACGAAGTCAGCTAGCTATAGCCCACGCCAAAAGACCAACTAATTTGATGTCTCCACCGGATTTTCAGGAGGCAAAACCGCAAAAGGATTTGGGTCATATGACTTTTACAATTCTTGCTGTGCCAGAACAGGAGATTTCTTGGGGTAGGGGAAGATTTGGTTTGACGTTTAACAAGGACCAATACCATTATCTATCTGTAATTTATGCAGGCAACGAACAGCTTAGAATGTTGAAACAGTTGCATTGGATTCAATATAATAAAACACCTCAACAAATTCACTTTTTTTTTTTAAATCAAAGCAAAGTCAAAGTTGGACAAGTCAACTGTCTCAAATAGGCAAGCAGGATATACACCAAAAAGTAGGTTTTTTTTATCAAATTGTTATTTGTGGTAAAATTATTTATTAAAATATTATTTTTTAAATTATTTATTAAAATATTATTTTTTTTAAATTATTTACTAAATTATCAATCTTTTAAAATTATATACCAAACAGTCACTTTTTTATCTAACATGACATTTTTTAATAATTTCTGATCTACGTAGGATGCGCCAAAGAGGGTGACGCATACACGTAGGATACACCAAACGTGTTGGCATATCCTACATAGATGCGCCATTCATTTTGAAGTATCTTACGTGGATACGCCATCTGTTTAGGATGACGTTTTGCAAAGGATACCAATTGTATATAGTTTTAAGAAGCAATTATTGATTTGACTTAAAGCAATCCATTTAAACACAGATCACCCATTTTGCGTAGAAAATGTTATCTTAAGAAAATGAAGATTTCAATTATTTATAGGCAAAGTGTTTGTAATTTTATGTTACGTAACATAATCGATGTAGGACTTTGGTGTTGGCAAGACAAAACAACTAAATAAGACAACAAGATACATTTGTTTAATGTGACACTTTGGTGTTGACAAGACAAAATAACTAAGACAATAATGTATCTTTATTCAATGTGAGACTTTAGTAAAAGGGCTAAAACTCATGAGTGCAATAACTGAAAAGTGAATGGAGTAATAAAGATGCTATGGTTGCTATGTAACTAGGTAAAAACTAAAATTTTCTAAGTATGAAATCAAGGTCATTTTCATATGATGTCAAAGGGGTCTTCTCATCACTTTTACTAAGAAAGTTGAGAGCATTTCCTGCATCATTGAAACTTGAGAACAAACTTAAAACTCAAGTAATCAAGACCTAAAACACTAATTAATAGTGATTTGTGCCAAGCCCTGGTCAAGAGTCTAGACATTTTCTGTGCCAAGCCAATGACTTTTTGATGACCCTAAAATTCTTAGAGCTTTAACAATTGTTTGCAGGCTCATGAACGATATTGTTTCCAATGAGGTAACTTTTCAAGCACAAAAATCAATTCCTTCTTTATTGTTTTATATTCTAAATAATTAGATGTTTGATAGTTTTTGTCCCTTTATTTTTATTAGTTTGAGCAAAAGAGAGGGCATGTTGTTTCTGCTCTTGAGTGCTACATGAAGCAACATGGTGTCACAAAACAAGATACCATTGATGAATGTTATAAACAAGTGATCAGTGCTTAGAAGGATATCAATGAAGAATGCCTTGACCCTTCTGAAGTGCCAAAGCCTCTCCTAATGCTAGTTCTCAATCTGTCACGCATAATAGATGTGATTTACAAAGATGGGGATTGCTACACTCACTCCGAAGGATCAACAAAGAACAACATTGCAGCTTTGCTCTTGAATCCATGGCCAGTATGAGAACAAGGGCATCGCTTCTTCAATTGCTTTGTACACCCTTATTGCAATATATGTTGAGTTGAATAATGTTAGTGATTAATGTGTGATTTAAATTAAGTTATAGCACTATTAAAGTTTCTTTATAAGTAATTACCATTAGTTTATGTTTGTTTTAGTTAATCTAACTTGAGTTAACTAAAGTCATCCAGCTGTATGGCATTAGTTAAGCTTCTTTGAGAAGCAAAGATGTATTTGAAAAGACCAACTGCTGTAACTCTTCATCAATTAAGCAAGTTAATATAAAGAAAGAAGAGTCTTTTTGGTTACATAAGAAGTATAAAAAATGTCTAGACTCTTGACCAAGGCTTGACACAGATCATTATTAATCAGTGTTTTAGGCCTTGATTACTTGAGTTTTAAGTTCGCTCTCAAGTTTCAATGGTGCAAGAAACGCTCTCAAGTTTCTTAGGAAAAGTGATGAGAAGACCCTTTGACATCATATGAAAATGACCCTGATTTCATACTTAGAAAATTTTGGTTTTTACCTAGTTACATAGCAACCATAGCATCTTTACTACTTCATTTACTTTTCAGTTATTGCACTTATGAGTTTTAACCCTTTTACTGAAGTCCCACATCGAATAAAGATACATTATTATCTTACTTAGTTGTTTTGTCTTGTCAACACCAAAGTCTCACATCGAACAAATGTATATTATTGTCTTATTTAGTTGTTTTGCCTTGCCAACACCAAAGTCTCACATCGACTATGTTACGAAACAAAAGCAAACACTTGACCTATAAATAATTGAGTTTTCAATGTCTTAGGGTGACGTTTTCTACGTAAAAGAGATGATCTGTGTTTAGATGGATTGCTCCAAATCAAATGGCGTAATTGTCCTTGTTGCGCCAAGTTTCTTGGCGTATCCTTTGCAAATACGTCATCCTAAGTGACGTATCCACGTAAGATGTACCAAAGAGGGTGACATAGCCATGTAGGATACGCCAACACACTTGGTGTATCCTACGTGAACGCGACCATACTCTTTGACACATCCTACGTAGGTAAAAATTATTAAAAAATGTCACGTTGAATAAAAGGGTGATAGTTTCGTATATAATTTCAAAAGAATAATAATTTAGTAAATAATTTAAAAAAAATATTTTGATAAATAATTTTAAAAAAATAACATTTTAATAAATAGTTTTGCATATATGACAATTTGATAAAAAAGTTCAAAAGGATTAATGAGCTGCCTATAAGAGTGTAATGGCCTTCTTGATATAATATCTTTCAGATTCATTATGTTCCCTATATCTTGGACATAGCAATTCGTATAGCAATTTCTTTTGCATTGCCACATTGGCTCGACTTCTCCTAAATGGAACAGAATAAAATGTCCTCCTTCTCCTACCCTCTCCTGCGCCATTCTCGCACCTTTTTTTTTCTTTCATTTTTTTTGAATATTTGAGTGCAGCTTTCAAACTTCATATTCATTACAACCGGAAACAAAATATTAAGAGATTTTGTAATCCAACTACTTTTGTTAAGAAAAATAAAAGGAATAGAAAATTGCAACAGGATAGCCAATAACAATAAAAAATGACAATCAATAGATGTCTTGCAAATTGTAGAAGTCAGCAGCTGACTCTGAATGTTGTTCTCCACGTATCGACTAGATATTCATTTTGTGATTAAGCAAAGTTGATTTCTAACACTTGGCTAAGTAAATACAACGAAGCCTATAGTAGCCATCCTAAAAAGGGCTCAATTCTGAGTATCAACTCAAGTCCTGGCCAAAATCAAATTTTCAAAACTCAAATAATCACTGCAACTTTTGCATCCCTTAAACACCCCCCCCCCCTCTTCCAAATCCCAAGTTAAGGAATTTGGGTTTTGTTTTCCACCTGTTAATATGTGTGCTGAGATTTCATGCATGAAAAAATCCACATCTATCGTATAGACCTATCCAAAACTTTACCCACCATTTGAAGCAAAACAATTTGAATAAATATTATAAATTCTCGTGAGATCTGCAGAGCTGACAGTCCATACATGACCACGCAATGCAAGTGGAAGGACCGCATTTATTTCCTCACAACTCTCTTCCACAGCTGCAGCCTCTCTTCGTCTCCCTTCTTTCCAGAGGCTCTTCACTAGCAACTCTTTGGTGGCAGAATCAGGCACCAGACCTGAATTCTTCATGTCTTCAAATAGCCTCCATGCCAGTGCAGCTCTTTTCGACTTGCAATAACCTTGAATTAGTACCTTAAACAGATAAGCATCTGGCTCTAGACCACTCTGCCTAACCATTGCAAAGAGTTTCTGCACCGTTTTTATGTCTCCAAGGTGTGAAAAATAGTGCATTAGACCCGAAAATGTTTGGATATCTGGGCAAATACCATTTAAAATCATCTCATCAAGTATATCCAGGGCATCAGAATTCCTTCCACACTTGGTTAATGCTCTTAGAAGAGAGGAATACAAAAGCATCAGATTAAATTTTGATATGGGACCACAAAGTATCCGATCATCATTGAAAACCTTCAGAGCAGCATCGGCATTTTTTGAAATGCCATAAAAGTCAATGATTAGCCTAATGGTGCTGAATGGTAGTCTCATTCCCTCCGTTCTGATCTTGGAGATGAGTCTATCAACCAATTCAGTATGTCCATGGCGTGCTAGAAGGGTCATGATTCGTTGTACTGTGTATATGTCATGAGTAAATCCAGGTTGATAAGCAACCCAGCAGAAGAAATTCCATGCAGTTTCTGGTGAACTGAAATTTCTAAGTATCTTGCAAACCAACCTGGTTGTCCACACAAAGTTTGCACCCTTTAGTGCTGATACTTCATCAGAACTCCAATTCTGCAAGGCACTAGCCAAAGCCCGTGGGTCCAGCCACGGTTTTAACTGGATCCCATCAACATTATCACATTGATAAGCATGATTTACATTCTCATCCTCATCCTCATCCTCATCCTCATTATCATCACTGCTGTCAATAGAATATCTTATATTCTTGATTCTTTCATCTGGCAAAGTTCCTCTAAAGAATTCATCAGTCTCCTTAAGAAATCCTTCCTCCTTCATCTGCTGCAGCGCCAAACTCATGGCTCGACTAGGCAATAATCCATCAACTTGCATTTCATTAAGTAGGGTTTTCACTTCATCAAACCGTTTACTGGCAATCAAACTTTCAATCAGAATGGAGTACTGCTTCAAAGTGCGTTTGATCCTCATTGAAGGCAACACGTTAAAGACCTCCATGGCTTCAAACAACTTTCCTGATTTTAAAAGGTGCTGGATTATTATAGAATAGGTTCTGCAATTTGGAAGTGATCCTTCATCAATCATCCTGTAAAATACTCTTACCACCTCAGAGTCCTTACCCATTTGAGCATAAAGAGCCATAACAATGTTATAAGATTCAGTGCAGACATGCTTATTGGCAAGCCTATACTCATCCCAGACCCCAAGAACAGAGTCAAGGTCCCCAGCTGCAGCATGCCACTGCATGAGATTCATGAAGCTGATCCGAACGGTGCCGAACCGTTTAGCATGGATAGCATCAATAAGGGAGTTGAGCTCAGCGCTTCGACCAGACTTGGCAAGCACGGTGGCGAGGGCATGGAGGGTATTTTGGGTATGCGAAAAACGAGGACTTTTCTCGAGGGTTTGTACAAGGGAGAGTGCGGAATCTGCAGAGGGGGCAGAACGCAGGGAATGAGTGACGACGAAAGAGTCGAGGAGACGATGGTTTAAGAGAGTGGGAAGTGACGTGTTGGGGTTGTTGGAGCGAAGAGTGAGTCGAATGGAGTCGATGAGCTTGGCACGGTGGAGGTAGTGAGAAACTTTGGTGGGAAAGGGGTCACGGGCTGCGTAGGAACGAGCTTGCAGTTGCAGTTGCAAGGTTAATCTGTTGAACAGGTTAACCTTGTAAAAGAACGGCCTCATATGCATCACCATAACTGAGTGAGGCAAAGAATCAAACACCTGGTGCGCGTAGCATGCATGGGCAGGGCCAAGACACCACCAAAAGACAGAAAAACTCCATTCTACTATACAATGATCAATGATCCAAATCAGTAATCGCAAGGGTTGAAAATTTGACGCTACATTGATTCACATATGGGAAAGGACGGAAAATAATTTGAAGCAACCCGAACCCGTGTTATCGGCCCAAAGGCATCACATGCAGGATGGCTTTGGCAAAGGAAAGTTTGTGGGCCTGATATTACTTAAAAAAATATATTAACACACCAAGATTTCCAAACAATTTTTATATAGGTGATTAATGTGTAAATAATTAATGATTAACATATATTACATGGTGATAAAGGATGTTATTTAATTATTCATTATATAATATACATTGATTATTAATTATATGCACGCTGATCATTATGTAAAATTAGGGTACAAATTTTGATATGTGAATAGCATAAATGTGATATTGTTTGTATGTATAATGATATTTGTATACCATTTTTTTTATATCATTCTTACACAACTTCTTCTTTAGATAATAATAAAAATACAAATTTCACTCTACCATTTATTTCTAAAACAAGTAAAGAGTAAATATGATATAAAGAAAATAAAGTACAAATATCATTTCTCTTATACGTACAGAGAGAGCACACTAGTGTACTACTGTGCATTCAGCGTAGATTATTTATTAGACAAATAAAGCCTCCAACTGCTACTCGAATAACCTAGCTAGCTTTTATTTCTATTCCTTAGACTGTACATTACTACATTATACATACGATTTGAAATACAAACTTTTATTTCCTAATTACGTGAAACATGCAGGACTCCCCAAAGTGAGCTTGATATATCAATGGACACTGTCTGTCAGGCATGCAATGTGCAATCATAAACAGTGGGAATCAAACACAAGTCGTTTTTCCTTCCAACTGCCAATCCGAAGTTTTCGGTCATATCCAAATCCTCAGGTTTCACCTCATTTGGGAGTTCCCAGTTGAAGTGATAGAGTAATAGAGCCAGAGGAAGCACAATGCTGGCTAAACCAAACAACATGCCTGGGCACATTCTCCTTCCTGCCCCAAAAGGGAGATACTCAAAGTTATTCCCTTTGAAATCGATACGACTGCCATCAAACCTCTCTGGGATAAAACTCTCAGCGTTAGGCCAATATTGGGGATCTCTTCCAATTGCCCACGCGTTTACCATGACTTTAGTCTTAATAGGTATTTCATACCCATCAATGATGGTTGATTCACTGCATTCTCTAGGGATCAACAAAGGAGTAGGAACGTGTAACCTCAATGTCTCTTTGATCACCAACTTTAAGTAATTAAGTTCCTCTAGATCAGCTTCATGGATTGTTTCCTTCCCTCTGAATGCTTGTCTTAACTCAGCTTGTGCCTTCTCCCTCACTCTTGGGTTTCTCATCATTTCTGACATAGCCCACTCTATTGTCGATGCTGAAGTATCAATTCCAGCAGCAATTACGTCCTGCACAAACAATTGAAATATCTTCAGATAGTTTTTGGTAAAATGAAAATATGTTGAATTGTTTAAAAAAACAAAGAAAACAACAATCAATAAAATAGTACGTGTAAATCCATTTAACCAGTAAAAATTCCAATTCCCTGCAGAATCTAACATATGTACAGAAACCATGTTATTAATCAATAATTAGGTTAGGGGTATTGCATCCTCAATTCTCTAAATAATTTTGAGTCAACTCATATATATAAGACCTGTTTCAAACTTATTTTATTGCTAAAATTAAATTTTTAACATTAAGATTGTTTCCATGATATTTATTTAGTGCATAATATAAATAATATTTAAGTAAATAGTGTTTCAAAATGCTGAATTTCTTAACTTTATCAGCACACCCTTAATCCAGTTC
Source organism: Ormosia semicastrata (assembly GCA_029884595.1). Lineage (NCBI taxonomy): Eukaryota > Viridiplantae > Streptophyta > Magnoliopsida > Fabales > Fabaceae > Ormosia > Ormosia semicastrata. The sequence goes on from JAQQTO010000037.1 coordinate 13,171,496, forward strand.
CACACTTAAAATCATGATAGGATTTTGAGTTGGCAAAGAAGGAACAAGTTTACTTTATATCCTGCGAAACCAAAAAGTTACATAACCTACTTTCACAGTAATAATATGGGAAACCGCCATATGCCCACCTGCATTTTTTTAATACGTCTTATATATGACTTATGATCAGTGATAGCTCACGCTATTTGATGTTTGTAACTTCTGAAAAAGCAGTAGCTGTATGAGTAAAATATGTTATGAAAAAGCCACTAAAACTGGCTTACTGCTATTTAATTTGTAAGATGTCATATGTTCGAATTTTCATTTTGTCATTGTATGAAAAAATGTTTTGATTTCAAAACATTTTTGAAGTTTTCAACGTATAATAACAGTTGTTACTAGTAAGCATTAAGAGGTGTTAAAAAAAATGGTATTCAAATAGTTTTCTCCTTAATTTTGTCATGTGGGTGAAGGGAAAAGCTCAGGAAAGAGGAATTATGCGGCTTATTTATGCATATTTAAAAAACTGAGTTTTGCGGCATATTTACTAACCAAAATCACAGCTTTGACGTTACTGGTCGTTATTTTGATATCGAGACTGTCACTTTGCTGGATTCTTAAAAGAACATCAACAAGATCTTCCTCTTCTGCTTCAAACCTGCCTCCTTTTGCTCTTATTTGCTTTTCTTGATGCTCTGTTACAATGTTTTGTAAGATCTTGTCAACCCGCTTGTGCAACTTCTCCAATTTGGGCTTCATCCCAGTTATAAAATGTAAAGATTTCATTGAAGGAAACAAATGACCCAGGTCAAATCCTCCTGCTACTTGTATTACTTTTCTTGTCAAAGATACAAATTCATCCTGGTCCTTAGATTTGTTACCAAATGCTGCCCTGGAAACAGAGGCACTTACCAATGAGAAAATTCTACTAGTAAGATTGATTGGTGAAACCGCAGACGTCCGAATTGATTCTATGAATTTCACGGTTTCTTCTTCTCTAATAAAAGAGAAAGACTGAACCCTCTTGGCACTTAGCAACTCCATCGTACATATTTTCCTCATTTGTCTCCAGTAATCACCATATGGAGCAAAAGCAATATCTGTTGACCCGTAGGCCACAATTTGAGCAGCAAGAAATTGGGGCCTCTGCACAAAAGCAACATCATGGATTTTCAATATATCCTTGGCCAACCTCGGGGAGGACACAACCACTACAGAAATTTCACCAAGTTGCAGGTGCATGAGAGGTCCATATTTGTGGGCAAGTTGTTGGAGAGAATAATGTGGAAGTGAACCTGCTACTGCTAGTTGATGCAGGTTCCCAATGAGAGGTAACTTCCTTGGGCCAGGGGGCAGTTTGTGAGCGAGACTGGTTTTTGGCTTGTAATATTTTGCAAGCCAATGCAACAGCAAAAACAGAAAGAAGGAAATGACCAAGAAGGATGCTTGAGCTTCCATGGCATTAAGGGGAAACTCAACTCTCAAGTGTTTATGATGTTTGCATTGATGCTGGTTGCCTGGTTCTTATTTATAGAATCTTGAATCACTGAGGACAACGATCTATACATTTTTTTATTGAAGATCTAGGCCCGTTGCGCTGAATTCAACAATTGCTTGGTATTACGTAGTTTTTTTCAGCCAGAAGATAAAAGATTTACATTACATACATGTAAATATTTGAATTTATTTGCAAAGTTATATAGAAAACTAGCATTACATATACATATTTTAATATTAGGGCATTTTTTTTGGGGGATATGAATATTTGGGCATATTTTGGGACGGGTGCTACTTTACACTCTCTTAAGATGACTAAAGTTTTTTATTTTTTATTTTTATAAGTTGTATTTATCATTTTTTAATTTTTTTAGGTTACGTTACTGTGTATGAAAAAATATTTTTTAAAAAAATATTATTATATGTACATATTATCAATTAAAATTTAATAATTTTTTAGTAGTTAAAATTTGGTAAATAATCAAGTAAATAAGCGTATGCATATTAAAAACTTTACATATTTTAATTGGTAATATTTACACATAATAATATTTTTTTAACAAAAAAATCCCTTACAGTTTTTCTCTGTATGAGTGTGTAAAGAATTTTTAAAAAAAATATATTTTTAACTGGTAATATTACCAAATTTTAACTAATAAAAAAATATTATCGATTTTAACTAGTAATATTTATACATATTAATATTTTTATAAAAAAATTATTTTTTCATAAATAAATATGCATGTTGAAAATTTATAAATTTTAATTGATAATATTTATACAGTTATGCAATCTGCAAAAAGAAACAAAACAATACAACTTAAAAAAAAAATTAAATCATCAAGTTACAGGTCATTCATTTTAGTCGTTGATATATTTTTTAACACAATCAACAACTATTGGCCGCCCGGTGCACGATACACCTTGCTTAGGCAACACCCATATTTTGGACTTAAGTTCAGTAGCTACTCATAAACTTTAAAATTAGGTACACATCGTTTACGTTAAAAATCATTGTATTTTGCACTACTTGTTGAGTATAATTTTTTTTTTCTTAATTTATAGAGTATCTCTTATCTAATAGGTGATAAATTAATCTTTAAAGATACGATCAGATGTCTAAGTAGGGGTCTCTCCCAATAATATTATTTTTATATACATAAATCTTAACATCAAATTCAGAATTATATATTTAAGGAACTCGAACCCTTTCTATTCAGACCAACATCACGTTGGTACATGTTGAGTTTAATTTTTAATCTCTATAAACTCTTTTATAGCATCATTTATGTACAAAATAATGTTAATTTATATTTTCAAATTGATAAAGTAGACATAAATGATGATTTAGGGCAAAATTTAAAATTTAAATATTTTATGTTAAGATCTCATATCAAGTCAAAGAGCAAAATATCTATTATATTATCTCAATTTTTAATGAGTCACTTGCATATGTTCCGTCTATCTTCTAGAGGTCCAATTCTGGACATAAGGGGGGTATCTTAAGCTAACTTTTGGGGTTGATTAAGTTCAATCCGTTCTAAATTTTAATATTTTAATTGGCACATCCCATTTTATCAACACAAAACAGATAAAATAAATTTTGAAAAGCCATAAAGAAAGGAGTACTATCACGTTGAAAAGTCATATTTTACATATATAGTTATTTAAAATAGTCTTAATTAAATAATTTCTTTCCAAGAAAAAAATATTTATTTTTAATTAATCTCTATGGCGTATATTTTTTATAACAAAATATTTTATTTTGGAGATGTTAGATTATTTCCATCAATTTGGTTATACACTAAATTGTTTTAAACCAGCTCCAAAAAAAAAAAAGTTTTAAACCCATTGTACGCAATTTTTAAACATCTCCGTGAAAAAAAAAGTTTGTTAACTTTCTATTTTTTCAAGAGTATCAGTATCTTGCAATCTTGGTATAATATTATTAGTTGATTTTATTAGATACTTTATTGACAATAACTTATAACTTGATAAGTTAGTTTATATATATGCTTGTAATCATGTGACTTTTATTCTCATTTCTCCTCTTAAGTTAAGTAACACAATAAATGAGGGTTTCAAAAATAAGAAATGTAAAATAAAAAGTTAAAATTTAAAAAGTTAGAATTTGTAACATTAAAAAATTGAAGGCAAGCTTAAAATTTTAAAAAAATTAAAATAAACGTCAATCAGGATAAAAATTTACCTGATAAATGACTACAAATGACAAGTTTTGATTGAAAGGAGAAAAGCCCTTTTCATAGTTAACATCTCAATGAAAGTGCATATTTAACACCCCCTTAACTATATTCTTAAACCTCCATCTGTACATTACTTAAAAACAACCTGTCTCATGTTTGCAGTTGATAATAATTGAGGATATGTAAAGAGAATAATGAGATTCAGTCTTTATAAATACTCTCAATTTCAATTTTTTTTCTCCTATCTCTCATCTCCTTTTTTTGAGTCTTATTAGGAGGGTCATCTAAGAGCTTTACTAAGAGGACCTCCACTAGACTTACCGGATAGGTCTTAAGCCTTAAAACAAAAAATTTGTATTGTTTTTCAACTTTTGTCTCCTCGGAATTGTTTGATAGGATTATGGGAGTTTGGAATTCTACGAAAAAACAACCGTGAAAGAAACCCTACGGTTTGTGCTTTCAGCTTGAACCTTAAATATCCTTATGGCGAATATGCCCAAGAAAAAAAAAAGGTATAACATAAAAAGAAAATTCCTAATCATCAATGACTAAGTTTCATTTGAAAAACTATTATTTAGCGAAACAAATTAAATTAGGAAATTAAAATTACAAATAATTGTAAGAAATTGGGAATAGAAAATTAGAACTGTTGATCATATATGATATCACATCCTCACATAAATACACATTAATCTCTATTCAAAGATCAAAATAGAAGCATTATTGTCATCCTTTTATACGTAGTATGTATTCTTTTTTCAAATAATATGACTTACACACACAAAGAGAAGAAGATACAGAGAGAAAAAGGTGAGATAGATAAAGAGAGGGGAACCGATGCATGGATAAAACCCCTTATATACAGTTTTCAAAGTAGAAGTCTTTTCTATTTTTGGAATAAAAGATAATAAAGAATAAGTCTTTGTAAACAATATTTACGTCTATCATAATTATTCAAATTATTATTCAACATGTAAAATTATAAAATTATGAAAAAAGGCACCTATCTTAAAAATGTTTTACGTGATAAATCACCCCTAACCAAAAATTTCTCATGAAACATAAATATAACAAACTAAGTGCTTATTTAGTATTTAATATGTATCATGTTTGATATGGACATAACAATTCTAAATTCTCTCCATCAATCATTCTACCAATTTTTCTAACTATTAAATAAAAAATGTATCGAATATTTTTTTATATTTCTAATTACTCAATAAGAAATTATTTCTTATTGAATGCATTTACCTTTTGCATTGATGCTGGTTGCCTGGTTCTAATTTATAGAATCTTGAATCACTGACGAAAACGATCTATACATTTTTTTAATTGAAGATCTATGGCCGGTGCGCTGAATTCAACAATCGCTTGGTATTATGTAGCTTTCTTCAGTCAGAAGATAAAAGGTTTACATTACGTACATGTAGATATTTGAATTTATTAACAAAGTTATATAGAAAACTAGCATCACATATTTTAATATTAGGTCTTCTTTTTTTTTTTTGGGGGGGGGGGGTGGATACGAATATTAGGGCATATTCTGAACTAAGGTTCAGTAACTACTCAAACTTTAAAATTAGGTACACATCGTTTACGTTAAAAATCATTGTATTTTGTATTACATGTTGAGTTTAATTTTTATTCTATATAAACTCTTTTACATCATCATCTATGTACAAAAATAACGTTAATTTATATTTTCAAATTGATAAATTAGACATAAATGATGATTTAGGGCAAGATTAGAGAACGCTCAAATTGGAGTAGTTTCATTGAAAATTCACGACACATTACCTATCATGGACTAAAATGTAAAGAAATTAAGTGATATATCCCGTTATACCGGCACAAAGCAGATAAAACAAAGTCTAAAAAGTCAATGATATGTTTGCACATTATTAAAGAGTTAAACTTTTTACTTATGAGGCTGTGATATTCAAACTTCTTTAATGATTTGGTAATATATGATTAAATGATAATATAAAAAATTTTATATTAATGAAAACTATGTCTATATAGGTCTAAAGATATACGTATATTGTAAATTATGTCTAGATTCGTTGTATAGGCTAATTAAATCATAACCAAATAATGTAATTATAATAATTAGGATCTTTGTATTTATTATAATAGGTTTATATAATTCAGTCTCCGTTGTATAGTTTAGACATACGATTTTCTTCATATGTCTCTCTTTTTTATCTCTTTCAAGATGGTATCTAGAACTTAAAGGGAAAGAATCCTAGAACCGTGCACACCTGATGAGCCCACTACTCTCTAATAATTTTTTTTTGCTAGCGAAACTGTGTTTCTACTCTGGTTTGCCGACATTTCTCCTCTTGTTGTGTCCTCTTTCCAACAAACTCATCTCCTTTGTTGTTGTCCACCACTGCCCGCTACCATCAGCCGCTGTCAGCCGCCTCCATTTAACTTTTCGGTGACTTTTCTGGCGACCAGCTATTTTTCCGATGACCTTTTTGACCGACTACCTCACCATCGGAATCGTCTCACCTAGTCCGGCCAGAACCCAAAAGCCCAAGTCTAGCAATCGCGAGACATGCCTACACGAGCCTTTGGAAGCCCCTGCGCACAGTTCTGCGCACCGCTCCAGTTGCCGTTTGTAGCGTCATGCTCGCCCTTCTCTCCTCTTTCTGGATCTACCCTATCTTTTTGTGTTCGTGTCCGTTTATCATGACCCTCTTTTGAATCAGTGCATTCAGGTACTATTTGGTTGTGTTTTTTGAAACTTTGTGTTCTGATCTATGGCAGTATATAGATATTTTACAATGGTTTGCACAACGTAAGTCCTCTGGTTCCTCTGCTCCAACGGATGCCTATGTATACTTTCTGAAGTGGTTTGAGCAACGTCAGACCTCTAGTTCCATTACCTTTATTGCACATATTGGTACTTCATTTGGTTGTCTCTCTCGTTCTCCATTCATTGGTACTTAGGTTCTTGATTCTAGTGCAACTGACCACATTTTTGGTAATAAAATTATTTTCTCCAACCTTTCTTTCAATTGTTATTTGCCTACTGTCACTTTAGCAAATTGTTCCAAGTCTCAATCCCAAGGGATCGGCACTACCCATCCCTTTCCTTCCGCTTCGGTAGACTCTATCCTTTATGCTCATTGGTGTCCTTTTAATTTGTTTTCCATTAGTCGTTTGACTCAGTCTCTTGATTGTACGATTACTTTTACTAAAGACTCTGTCATTCTATAGGACGGGAGTTCGGGTCAGATACTTGGCACTGGATGTGAGTCTTATGGCCTCTACTAGCTCTCCAACCCCTCTCGTGTTTGAGTCTGTTCCCTTCTTTCAGTCTACTTCATCGACTCTTGAGCCTATCTCTGAGGTCTTATTTGTCCCTCTTCCTCTTATCACTGTTAAATCAGTTACGCCTCCAATCCCCCATGTTGAGACACCCACCACTGTTATTCGCCCCTTCTAGATCTATCATCGTCGGCCATAGCAACCTCCACCACCCCTACCTCCACTAGAAGTTGTAGAGGTCAATCTGGACTCTCCTCCGGTACCAATTCCTTTACTAGCTCCAGCACTGCCTCCTGAACCTCACATTCTCATTACTCTCTGAAAAGATATATGATCTACTTGTAATCCTTATCTTCATTATGTTAATTTAAGTTATCATCACCTATCTTTTTCGCATTATGATTGTCTTTCTTCCTTATTTTCTGTGTCTATTCCTAACTCTTCAGGTGGCGCTTTATCTCATCCTGGGTAGAGACAATTTATGATCGATGATATGTATGCCCATCAGAGTAGTGGTACTTGGGAACTTATTCCTCTTCCTCCCGTGAAGTCTGTTGTAGGTTGTCGATGGATTTATACAATCAAGGTTTGACCCTGATGGTAAGATTGGTCGCCTCAAGGCTTGCCTAGTGGCAAAAGAGTATACTCAGATTTTTGGCTTTGATTACAGGGACACTTTCTTACCTGTTGCAAAAATGGCTTTGGTTTGATTTTTTTCTGTCAATAGCTGTTATTCGCTACTGACTCCTTCATCAGTTAGATATCAAGAATGTTTTGCTCCCTGTGATCTAGCAGAAGAGGTATACATAGAACAACCTCCAAGGTTTGTTGCTCAGGGGAAGTCTTCTAGTCTAGTTTGTCGTCTTCACAAATCTATGGCCTTAAATAGACTCCTAGGGCTTGATTTGGCCGATTTAGTACTGTAGTTCAACAATTCAATATGACATGCAGTGAGGCTGACCACTCTGTCTTCTATCGTCATTCAGCTCAAGAGTGTATTTATTTGATTTTGTATGTCGACGACATTATTATCACTGGCAGTGATCACCATGACATAATTCAAGTAAAACAATATCTTGGTCATCACTTTCAAACCAAATATCTTAGCAAACTTCGATACTTCTTGGGAATAGAGGTGACACAATCTAATGATGGTATAGTAATTTCACAAAGGAAGTATGCCATGAACATTCTTGAGAAAACAAGTCTGTTGAATGCAAAGCTTATTGACACTCTTATGGATCCGAATGCTAAACTTCTACCAAATCAAGGGGAGCCACTCTCGAATCCAGGAAGATATAGAAGATTAGTTGGAAAAGTGAATTACATCACTGTTACCTGTCCTGACATCTCCTTTGCGGTTAGTGTGGTAAGTCAGTTTTTAAATTTACCTTGTGATGCACATTGGGATGCAGTGATTCATATCTTAAAGTATATTAAAGGACCTCTTGGAAAAGGCATTGTCTATGAAAATAAGAGTCACACTCAAATTGTTGGATACTCAGATGCTAATTGGACAGGTTCTCCTCTTGATAGAAGATCTATTCCTGGGTATTAATTGTGTATTCATGGGGGGTAATCTGATATCCTAGAAGTGTAAGAAACAAAATGTGGTCATAAGATCAAGTGTCGAAATAGAATATCGAGTTATGGTTTCAGCTGCTTGTGAACTCATTTAGTTAAAACAGCTACTTAAAAAACTTTGATTTAGGGATATTATGTAAATGACACTCATTTGTGATAATCAAGCTGCATTACATATCGTCTCTAATCTAGTGTTTCATGAGAAAACCAAACATATTGAAATAGACTGTCATTTTATTAGATAAAAGATCATGTCGAGAGACATCATCACTAACTTCGTCAATTCAAATGATCAATTGACGGATGTTTTTACAAAGTCTTTGAGAGGTCATTGGATAAACTATATTTGTAACAAGCTTGGTGCATATGACCTATATGCTCCAGCTTGAGGGGAAGTGTTAAAAACTATGTTTTGATTCATTGTATAGGCTAACTAAATCATTTAATTATGGTAATTAAAATCTTTATATTTATTATAATAAGTCTACATAATTTAGCCTCCGTTATATAGTTTAAATATGCGATTTTCTTCATATATCTATCTTTTCTCTCTTTCAAGAGGTGCTTTCGGTACAAAATCTCTTATTATATACCATCGAATATATGCCCTACTTCAGTTATGTAGGTTATCGTTATTGCATATCGTCTTGTATTTCAATTACGTTTTTAATGTTATAGTTGAGGTGATATATATTTAATATTTTAGAATAAAAGAAATCCTTTATTATCAAAGCACATGCCACATAAGAATTTCTCTTTGACTGATAGTAATTCCTAATCTTTATTTTAGACCATTATTGTCTCTTTTCTTTTTTTTTTTGGTTTCTAGTTCTTGACGTCTTCCGTTAAAATGGAGAGATTTTCATAGTTTAATATAATGAAAGCCAATTACCAAAAGAAAAAATTAATTACTTTTCATCATGTCTACTCAAAATAGCAGGATGTAAAACAGTTTATATATATATATTGCATTACAAAACAGTTTATACAAAATATTTATTTTGCTGATATATTATCCTAGCAGCCTTTTATCATTGCAGGCTCGGACTGCAAATTATTGTTTATATCAGAAAATATTTAGTTGCAAATTGTATTAGTTCTTTTTTATTGTAGTCAGAAGTGTTTGGACCATCTTGCACTCATCTCGATTAATTCATTTCTCTGTCTTTTTAAAAACTTGTCATATTTTTTTTTTGTTCATCAAACTTAATAAATTATTTTATAATTATAAAAAATTTAAATTCATCCACTTCCTAAAATAAAAATAGAATTGAAATCCCTAATTTTTTTTTATCAAAAACATAATGGACTATTTTTCTTTTGCATGGGTAATCTATCCGACTTGCATGGTTGCACCCATCGCGTAACGCTTTAATTGAGATTTCCCACATTGCCCTCCTCTTTGCCACCCACCGGCCAACAAGAGTATGAGGAGGAGACACACTCGCACAAAGCAATGAAATGGTTTGTTCCCAAGGCAATGTCATGCTAGCTCTTCCTTCAATTCCCGCTGTGGTGACTGGTGATGACAACATAAGAAGGAATGAATACTACACATGACACATATACCAGACGACATGTGTATGATAAATTTGAAAAATTATAAGACATAACACAATTAAGATATATCATATAAAATTAATATAAGATTAATGCAAAAATATAATCTTAAATTAAAATAGAGTAACAGATAAGCAATATTCCACATAGATGTGTGTTCGACACTGATAAAACCATCACATTGAAATATTCTTGCTTCTTTGAAGACAAGGCAGCTTCACTCACTCTTATTTTTCTTGTCAATACCTCTCTCACTCTCTAACTTCAAGCTGACCGAATTTTTTTTAAATAACAAAATAAATAACGGGTTAATTGTAAAACTATAGTCACGAACTCACGATCCTTTAGGAGGAGCCTTTTTTTTTTTTAAAAAAAATTGCAAAGAATTTACAACTCTGATTTACGACTTTTCAAATGATTTGTTCAGCTTCGTCCCATTACATTATCTTGCTGCAAATTCGAGACGGCATTCCATACAACCAAACCCAAGTGGTGAAATGACATCCACAATTTTACGGCATATTTTATCCTTTTAAAAATAAATTATAATCTGACCGGAGATTTTTATTTTTATTTTTTACTTGCTCCTCTGCGCTTGAAAGGTCACTTGACTGGATAATATTCAACTATGACTGGTATTTGAAAGAAGAAAATAAAATAAAATAAACGAAACTATGGCGTGTTGAGTTGATATTCAACTTTTCAAGGAATTGATTCTAATGTCAAAATCAATTTTTTAAAAGCATTCAAAGATATGCTGCTCCCGTGGATAAAATCAAATCTCACCGTATTACCTCCATTTTAAAATATCATATGTTTTAAATAAAATTGTTTGTTTCATTTTATTTGTTATTTTAAAAATTAAAATAAATTTTTTTAAAAATTTTATTCTTATCTCTTGATATATTTACTAAATAATATTAATAGAAAAAAGATAATTTAGTAAAATGTTTGTATATTTCTCTAAAGTTAAATATTTTTTATTAGTAAAACCGAGGATATTTAATAGTATTAATTAAGTTAAGGATATCTTTTCTCAAAATAGTTTTTTACAAAGTAAGTTACTCTCTTCATTTCTTTCTATCTGTCGTTTTAGAAATTTTTTTTATGTTTTAGATTATATGCCATATTAGAATTCTAATACAAAATTAATTATTTTATACTAATTTTATCCTAATTTTTTATTACTCTGTTAATTATTTAACTCCTAAAAACTCTCAATATTTATTAATCTAACTTCTATCTCATTTATCACCTCTTTTATTGGTCAATCACATTTTTTTAAAGATTAATAATGTCTTTTACAGTTATCTTTTTCCTAAAATTAATACTATCAAATTGTTTTTTTAATATTAATGCTATTTCCTTAAACAACAGATAAAAATGAATGTATAGAGTATTAAATATCTTTAATTTTTTAAAAAATATAATAACATTTGACTAAATTATCCTCTCACTCCATTAATGCTACTAATGTAAAAACCAAAAAATAAGAATAAAGTTAAGAAAAAATAATTAATGGCATCTTGATTTTTAAAACGACAAATAAAATGAAACAAAAATTATTCTCTAAAACGATTGATATTTTGAAATAGATGACATAACTTTTAAAATATTATTCCTAAACACAAATTAATTCTTTTAACATCAATGCTTTTAAAATCAATTATTTTTAACATCAAATTTTCTTAAAACTAATTTTACTAAAATCTAAAACAAACAAAACCTATATATTTATTAAGGGTAAGAATAGGAAATGCAACTTATTAAGGACTTATGACCTAGCCGATTTATGGTTTACTATGACTTATTTTATAAACAAATCATGCTTAGGATTTTTAAAATACTTATTTTAACTAGTTAGCTAATATCTAGGCCTTTAAAAAAGCTTATTTAACATACTAGGCTGACCTCTTTATATTGTTATAAACTAGCATATTAAATAGGTAGTACATGCCTGTTAATTTACATTTTTTATTTTTTTAATAATAATAAAGAGTGTTTGAAGTGAATTATAATTATATAGTGAGTAGTTAAGAAGTATTTGAAGACAATTGTGATTGAAGACAAAAAGATATTTATAATTTTATCATTTTAAATGTTTATCTCTAAATATTTAATAGCTTAATAAGTTGAATTTACGGTTTCATCATTTTTATATTTTTATTTAAATTATTAAACAAAAATAATTAATAATAATAATTTTTAAAAAAATGGGACACCAAAGTAAGAAATCTTCTTTATAATTGTATAGATATATAATTAAAAATTTAAAATTTATAATACTATATATAATATATTTATTTTATATATAATTTAATACTCTTATCAATGGTTATACTTATTTTAAAATTGAAGTCTAAGTTTTTTTCCCTAAGTCTTTATGTAATATAAATTTTTAAATAAGTTTTCAAATTAACACAAGTTTTTATATTTTATAAACAAGTTAGACAAAGTGCAAACAAAAAATGCTTATGATAAATAATAGGTTAAGTTCGAGCAATATAAAATTCACCCGGATAGCAGTAGTTACAAACGCTCGAGCGTTTGAGCTTTGTTGCACTTGTTTGTTTTTTTTTTTCTTCATAATTTTGTCTTGGGACATGATTTTTTATAATTGTTTAATATATAAAAGTTTTCATTTTTCAATGGATTATATGGATCGACTGTTCTGAAGCAACTCCTTATTCACACAGTCCTGTCTTTTTCTTCTTTTTTTTCACCCAGTCCTGTCTATATATCCCTCCAATTCTGCAACCTTCTTTATTTGGCTAATCCAATCCAATAGGCTATTAGTATTGCGACCATGTTTACATGTCAACGACTATAAAATACATGGTTTAATTATGTTTTGGTTCTGTAAATATAATATTTTTATTTAATTTTTTTGGATTATATTTACTTACTTTTGATAATGATATGATTAAATTTACTCCCTTTAATAAAAAGAAAGAAACACAAACCAAACAAAAAAAATTTGAAAGATCAAATAAAAGATATTATATTTATAAAGACAAAAACATATTTAAGCAAAAATATATATCTAGCATACTGTATGATTAAAACTATTTTCTGTTTAAGAAAAGGGACTATCTACCACTAAAATCATCTCATTCGCATAATGGACTCAACTTGTCAAATGTAATGAATGCACTACGTCGATTCCAAGATTAATCAGGGATATTAAATAATTCCAAGGAAGAAAAATTCAAGGAAATTCAAACAAAACTAACCAAGGTGATTACAATTGTTTTAATCTAGTTTTACACTTTATATTTTACTTAATTAAATTAATAGCAAGCTCTACAATTTTGTGTTTGGTCAGAAATTCTCGAATAATTATTCTTTTGAAATAAATTCTCCTCATGTATTACGACGTCTTAAAAAATACTGCTTCCGTCCCTAGTTGTCTTTTAAGGTTTTTCAAAAAAATTAAAAATAAAATTAAATAACTTCAAATGCAAAAAAATATAATGTAATGTGACTGAATTAGTTTTTTCTCACTTTATTAATTTTTTTCATTAATCTCACGTGGTACAACAAATTTTCTCTCTACTAAAGAAGGTAAAATTGGAAAAAGTTATTATTTTTTTAATATTATCAAATGACAGATTGTGACAAATCAAAAATTTTAAAATAACAATTATTAAAAATTATTAAGGGAGGGAGAGATTATTTATTCAACTCTTACCAACCTAGAAAGCACGGACACGTTATTTTATTGACGTGTCCGTGTGTCAGATACGTGTTCGACATAAATACACTATGACACGCACATGACACGCGTGTCTTACGTGTCCGGTATGTCCAATTAAAAAAATTATTTTTTTAGCTCAGATACGGTCAGGACACACTGCAGACACATATTGGACACAACTCATTAAAATTTAAAAAAAAATTATTGTGTGGCATTGTACTAATATTACGGCCTACAAGCCCAATATCACCCAACCTACCCTCAGGAAAAATCTTCTATTCTTCCTCAATACATTGTGTTTACTGTACGCTAATGGTTCAAGTTTCAAGTGAGTTTCACTCTGGTCTGGTGGTTTAATTTTTAATTATTGTTGATTTTTTTTCTAGTTATAAATGAAGATATTTGTATTGTCATTGAGGAGTTGTGTTTGGAATGTTTATAATCAAAATTATTTATATATATATATATGTCGTGTCCGTGTCTTAAAATTTTGAATTTGGTTGTAAAATATCGTGTAGTCGTGTTCCGTGTCCGTGTCCATTTCTGTGCTTCATAGTTACCAAACCATTATTTAACAAGCCCAGATTTCCCGAGAAATTACATATCTATATTAGGTTGATATTTTAATTTCCAACAAATTCAAAATACCTACATTCACAACTTCGAGTATCAAGTTACAGAACTTGATTTTTATTCAATAGCTGAATATTAAGGATATTTATTTCCCATATGCCAAATTTCCTCAACTGCTCTTAAATTGAAATCTTAACGGCAACAGACAATAAATTACTTGAAAAAGCAACGAACAAACCTTGTACAAAATAGAGTGCATCCCAATTGCGAGATAGCAGTAGAGTTTATGGAATTAAAATGAATACACTATGCCTCCCACAGAAATAGAACTAGGCCTGCAAGACGCTGGCATACTTTGCACCTAAGAAAAGCCGTTGGATGCAGAGCAGTGCATTTTTAGTAACCTCATTAGTTAGTGATTCATTAGTTTCAATTCTCGTTCCTTGGCTTTAAGGTCCAATGATACGCCCAGCAGTATGGTGCTGGATGAAGTGTGAAAGGTCAAAGCAAGCAACAGCTATAGTCCTTGGATGGACGTGTCCAAAATTGTTATTAAGAACCTTAAAATCTGCAATAAATGAAGATAAATAACTAATAGATGAACGTTTTTTAGCATATAATAACCAATAAGATTATACCATAATTCTCAACTTTTTTAAAGGCAATTGCTATAAAATGCTTTCTCCATATCACTGATGACGGCAAAGAAACATCCATGTTGTTAAAATAATCTCATCTCATGGGATCCATGAGAAATGGGTATGAAGTTAAGTTACGGGAGTAAAAAGATTATTTCATTGTCTTATATATGCATATATATAGGTCATTTTTAATTTTGATCATAAATATTTTATCTAATCATTCAAATTTATTTCTTTCATACTCATAATAAACTACTCTTTTCACTTGATATGTTAGGAATTTTTTTTCTAAACTGTCATTGGTGGCAAAACTATTTACTAAACTATCATTTTTTTTGAACTATTTATCAAATTGTCATTTTTTTAAACTATTTACTAAAATGTGACTTTTTCAAAATTATATATCAAACTGTCACCCTTTTGTCATACGTGACTTTTTTTATTATTTTTGAGCCATGTAGGATGCGTCATCCCATATAGTGCATCTTGAGTGGCCATTACACTAGATACGCCAACAAGGTTAGCGTAAATGAGTCAAATACGTCACCTAAGATGACGTAACTCAGCTATATATTACCACCCCCTTCCCTCTGTGCCAGTGAATATATGTATTTTGTATTGATTATAATGACATATTTTTATATCTGTTTCTTAAGCGGATATTGCAGAGTATTGGTTGATTCATTTCGCTAATGGCCGCTAACAAGCTTGAGAAATCTTTCGCTTGAGATCTTACATTCATTGCGGGAGCATAATCGCATTACAATGGATCATCTGCGTCCAGCTCCAGCAGTAGATAACATTTTAGGGTCACCCGAGGAGTCCAGTCAATAGATGATGCGACGTAGAAGGAGGACAAGGTTAGCGAGCACTCATACACGATTTTGACATCCCAAGAACTCTGGTTTTACAAGTCAGCACACGACTCAGCCTCCTACAAGTATGATAATATCAAACTTTGATTTTAGTTAAAGTTATAAGCATTTATACCTAGTTGCTAACATGGCATTGAACAAAAACTTATACAGGAAATATAAAAGAAAGCTTATATTAATTCAGCTAACACTATCATATAACTATTAAATAATGATATTTTCAGGAATATGAACAAAGAAATGTGAACATCATTTTTTTATAAGAAAAAATGAGATGAATTGTAAACTCAAGAAGTCAGCAACCTTCTCTTTTGTAGAACTCTTGCCATCATCAATAAATCGTGGAAGGGTTCTTGAAGTAGCCAGGTATTCAATTGTCGACTCGTAATAGGATAAAAGTCAAACGCAGAGACATGTTTCATAAAGAAGTTGTTACAGAGAGAATTCTCAATTAATTTCCCTATTTTCTCTACACAAGTGCCATCAATTCTAACACTTGCCTAATTTTGTCACTAATGTTTTTTTTTATAATCTATCCCAAATCCAAAAAAATCTTGGAATCCCTTTATTCACTAATATTTATTTTTATTGATAATGTCATTGGTCTGGATGACATAAACCCTGTCGTATAACCCATTTGGTGCCTTCCACATGGCCAAATTGGGCCTTCATCAGTTGTAAATGTTGTATAAGTCATTGAGATATTTTTGTATGTATATAGATGTAACACATTATTTTTATATACAAAAGACAAAAAGTTAAAGAGGGAGAAGAAACTCAATTATCACAAAAATCTATCATCTATCTCTTTGAACATTATTTTTATACATTATTTGTATGTCCCACTAAATTCACTCATCACAAAAAACTATCATCTCTCTCTAATTTTTAGTAAGTATATATAAAAATAACGTGCTACATTTGTGTGTAATAAAAAATTTCTCTAAGCGATTTTGGTTCTTCCACACACTAACGGGTTTTCAATCCAAATGGACCTTCCTCTGACCCCAAAAAAAAAAAAGGAAATTGGGCCTTCCACTATTGACCGAAAACCAAATGTATCAAATTATATTTTATTTTATTTAGGTGCATGAGTCACCAAAATGGGCCTTTTGTTTGTTTCATTTTTAGCAAAAAAATAAACACCAACAAGAAAAAACAAAATTTCCTGCACAATCATTGATAACCAAACCAAAAAAAAAAAAAAATTGCCGCTCATTAGTAAATTTAAACTGTTAAACATCACACGACCAATTCGCACGTTGAGGGTGGGAAGGATGGTTCGTTCGGTGCTTCTGGTTTGTCAAAACACTTGGGAGGGTATTGTCAGGCCCGTCGGATGACGATGACATGTCGTTTTCGTCTTCCCCTGCAATCTCACCGCCACCCATGTTTTTCGTTCGTTCAAACTTATGGTTTCAGGTTTAGGATAGTTTTCAAACTCAATTTAGTTTTACAAGTAGGGGATTAGGGATTTAACAGAAGAACATCTTAACATTAATTAGTTGTCAAAGCCCCTTCTATTCAAATATACAACAATACATGGTTCAAATGATAAAAATTACTTCTTTATATATATGGATTAAATGGCAAATATCACATGTTTGAATTAATGTACCAAGTAGCATTACTTGTTTAAGAGGTTACAGGTATTAAATTTTAGCTGTTCATTAAGTTTTTAACTACATCAACCGTAACGGCCTCATGGAGCATGCATGCTCCCAATTGTTTAAGGAGCAAATTAAACATTTTCGACAATATAACCTTACCATCAGCTCAAATCTATCAATGATCCAAATCAGTAATCGCAAGAGTTGTGTTGTGATGATCCAGTTGAAAATTTGATGCTACATTGATTCACAGATAGGAATAGGACGAAAAATAATTTGAAGCAACCGAACCCTCTGCCCAGACCATCACATGCAGGCCACTTTGGCCATAGGAAAGTTCATGGCCTGATACATATTATTTATATATATTTAGAGAGTACACCCTACCATACTGATGATTATTGGACTAATATAGGGTCCAACGGCCATAAATAGGATAATCTACCATTTATTGCTAAGGTTATATTATTTCTATATTTTAGATTTTACACCTCTTATATGCTTGTAAATAATATGCATCAATTTGTTATTAAATTAGTATTTAATTATTGATAATGGGGAAACATATTACTATTTTCATAACAAATAAATGTATATTATTAATTAATAATTTACACATTATTAATAAGGGTATGAAATTATAGAATCTCAAGCTCTGCACTTTGGCCTGTCTTGGCAAGGGCATGAAGGATGTTCTGGGTATGGGAAAAAAAACATGAATTTGTCTTGAAAGACTTAAACAAGGGAGAGGACATAATGTGCAAGAAAATTCTCAGTCTTAGGTGAAGTGCTCATGGTAGGTAATGTATATCTAAGAATTTTTTGAATGTGCAAAAAGGGTAGAATGTAGGACCTGTGACTCACCTGAAAAAAAGTCTAAGAAGACGATTATTCGAAAGAAAGAAAGTTAAGTTTGATATTTCATATAAATTTTAATTCATTAAATATTGTGATAATGCATTATTAGATGATAGTATAAAATTTTTTTAACATCGATAATATATCAAAATTAAACTCATCGTTAATCTATTTTTGACACATCTTGTAACAATATGTGAAATTTTTTGTGTGCAATAATTTTTTTTTCCTTTTAATTTTTGGCCATACATTGATTCACATATAGGAATAGGATGGAAAATAATATGAAGCAACCTGAACCCGAGTTAGCGGCCCATAACCTTCACATGCAGGCAAGTTGGGGCCATCGGGAAGTTCGTGGCCTGATAGGTTAATACATTGTAACAGTAAACTAAAACACACAAAATTACTGAAATTTCTCTTTACACTGGTATTATTTTTTATGGGTTTCTTAAAATGGATATAAGGCTATTCTCAGTTACAGTCGTAGAGTTATGAGATGATAGCTTAGTACATAGGCAAGATAAGAAGAGCAAGAAGGAGAAAGGTAGATGAGAAATACAGAGAGAATAGAGAGACTGGGAGTAGAATAGAGATTCAACTTCACATAATTCACATACGCCCCCAATCACTCAGTCGTAAATGTTGTTTATTAGAGTTGCCATGCCTGTTAAATCTCATATTGGGGTGAGATTAGAGTTGTGACTTCATGATTAATTGCTTGTAAAAGTATATTATATTTTAGTAAAGACATATAGATAATATCACCATCAGTAATTGTATAAACTTTGTAAATAGGTTAAAGGCTCAATAAAGACAAATATGGAGGCAAAAAAACTGACTTTGTTGAACTCAACTGCGAGACTGACTTTGTTGCCAAAAACAAAATTTTTCAGCACTTGGTTAGTTTATGATCCATTACTGTTACTGATAAACACTTGGTTAGTTTATGATCTATTACTGTTACTGATAAACACATCCAGCATTACCTCTTCCTTTGAGACAAAATTACATTTCTCTCTGCACAAGGCCTATATTATATGATATTACTATGTTGTTAACATTGCTTCTTCTTGCTTTCTTGCAGCCATTATCTTTAGCAAAGCAAGCTTTGTTGGTTGAAAACTCTTCTCATCCGGTTTCTGGTGCCTTTCATGTTGGACTTGAATCTTTGCCCTCACTAATAATATTTCTATTAATTTTTGTAAACACCTTTTGAGAATTTCAGTGTTCTGCCCAATTGTCATGCAATAACTTTGTTTATGAATAAGCAGTAATTTCTCAAGCAATTTTTTGAAAGTATGAAATAATTTAAGAAATAATTTAGGGTCAGTCTATAAATGAGGTGGATCAAGTTTTGTTTTTAATGGGATAAGGTCAACCCATTAAATAAGTGAGCCAAATTTTTTTAAAAAATTATTATTATTGTGGGCTAACTCATGGGTCAACCCTAGCCCCACTTGGCCTTGAGGGCTTTTGGTTCTGTGAGCTTTTTTGCCTTGTGGACCTTTTGGTCTTGTGGACTTTTTGGCCCTAGTCTATGTGTGCTAGGGCTTGATGGACTGAGCTGAGCCTTTTTAACAGCTCCACGGGTAGTCGCTCAGTTTGGAGTTAGTTAGTCTCTGCCTTGTGCTTTTCCTCATTTCCTGGGTTCCCGATTCTTCACCAATAGGCTTTCATCACTAACAACCTTAGATTCCAGTTGTGACCTTCTAGAAACTTGACCACTTGTATGAGCTAATTCCCCATCCATGCTAGCATTCCTTCCAACTGGGCCCATGATATAAATATTATGATATATTTGATTATTTAATATTTAGATAGTACACTATAGCCATGAATATTGGAATAATAAAGGCTCCAATCCTAAATGGGACAATCTAGCATTTATTCCTATTACTTACAATGATTACGATCAGGCCCTTATTTTCTAATTACATGAAACAGACACCATCATGCATGTAGTGAGTGATATCATAAACAGTGGGAATCAAACACAACTGGTTTTTCCTTCCAACTGCCAATCCAAAGTGTTCAGTCATATCCAAATCCTCAGGTTTCATCCCATTTGGGAGTTCCCAGTTGAAATGATAGAGTAATAGAGCCAGAGGAAGCACAATGCCGGCTAAACCAAACAACATGCCAGGACACATTCTCCTTCCTGCCCCAAAAGGGAGATACTCAAAGTTATTCCCTTTGAAATCAATACTACTGCCATCAAACCTCTCTGGAATAAACCTCTCAGCGTCAGGCCAATATTGGGGATCTCTTCCAATTGCCCACACGTTTACCATGACTTTAGTCTTGATAGGTATTTCATATCCATCAATGATGGTTAATTCACTGCATTCTCTAGGGATCAACAAAGGAGTAGGTGCGTGTAACCTCAATGTCTCTTTGATCACCAACTTTAAGTAATTAAGTTCCTCTAGATCAGCTTCATGGACTGTTTCCTTCCCTCTAAATGCTTGCCTTAACTCAGCTTGTGCCTTCTCCCTTACTCTTGGGTTTCTCATCATTTCTGACATAGCCCACTCTATAGTCGATGCTGAAGTATCAGTTCCAGCAGCAAATACGTCCTGCACAATCAATTGATCAAATATCTTCAGATAGTTTTTGGTTAAATGAAAATATGTTGAATTGTTTAAAAAAAGAAAGAAACCATAAATCAGTAAAATAGTATGACTCCATTCAGCCAGTAAAAATTCCCCGCAGAATCTAATATATGTACAAAAACCATGTCATTAATCAATAATTAGGTTAGGGCTATTGCATCCTCAATTCTCTAAATAATTTATAATCAACTCATATATATAAGACCGGTTCCAAACTTATTTTATTGCTAAAACTAAAATTTTTAAAATTAAAATTGTTTTAATGATATTTGTTTAATTAGTACATAACATTAATAAAATTTAAGTAAAAAGTGTTTAAAAGGCTGAATTTCTTAACTTTATTAGCACACCCTTAATCTAGTTCCACACTTAAAATCACGATTGACTTTTGAATTGACAAAGAAGAAACAAGTTTAATTTATATTATACTCTGAGAAACCAAAAAGTTACGTAACCTACTTTCATACTAATAATATGGGAAACCACCATATGCCTACCTTCATTTTTTAATACGTGTTATATATGACTTTTATGATCATTGGTACTATGGTAGCTCATGCTATTTGATGCTTCTAACTTCTAAAAAAGCAGCACTGTATGAGTAAAATATGTTATGAAAAAGCCACTAAAAGTGGCTTACTGCTATATAATTTGTAAGAAGTCATATGTTCGAATTTTCCTTTCTTTCATTGTATAAAAAAATCTTATCAGAACATTTTAAAAGTTTTCAACTTATAATAATAGTTGTTACTAGTGAGCATTAAGAGGTGTTAAAAAAAATTGCATGCAAATAGTTTTCTCCTTAATTTTGTGACGTGGGTGAAGGGAAAAAATTAGGAAAGGGAAGGAAAGAGGAATTAAGCAGTTTATTCAGGCAGATTTAAAAACTATGAGTTTTGCGGCATATTTACTAACCAAAATCACAGCTTTGACGTTTCTGGTCGTTATTTTGATATCGAGACTGCCACTTTGTTGGATTCTTAAAAGAACATCAACAAGATCTTCCTCTTCTGCTTCAACCCTGCCTTCTTTTGCTCTTATTTGCTTTTCTTGATGCTCTGTGACAATGTTTTGTAAGATCTTGTCAACCCGCTTGTGCAACTTCTCCATTTTGCGCTTCTTCCCAGTAATGAAATGTATAGATTTCATTGAAGGAAACAAATCAACCAGGTCAAATCCTCCTGTCACTTGTATTACTTTTCTTATCAAAGATACAAATTCATCCTGGTCCTTAGATTTGTTACCAAATGCTGCCCTGGAAACAGAAGCACTTACCAATGAGAAAATTCTACTAGTAAGATTGATTGGTGAACCTGCGGATGTCCGAATTGATTCTATGAATTTCACGGTTTCATCTTCTCTAATAGAAGAGAAAGACTGAACCCTCTTGGCACTTAGCAACTCCATCTTACATATTTTCCTCATTTGTCTCCAGTAATCACCATATGGAGCAAAAGCAATATCTGTTGACCCATAGGTCATAATTTGAGAAGCAAGAAGTTGGGGCCTCTGCACAAAAGCAACCTCATGGATTTTCAATATATCCTTGGCCAACCTGGAGGACGACACAACTACAGCAGAAATTTCACCAAGTTGCAGGTGCATGAGAGGTCCATATATGTGGGCAAGTTGTTGGAGAGAATAATGTGGAAGTGAACCTGCTACTGCAAATTGATGCAGGTTCCCAATGAGAGGTAACTTCCTTGGGCCAGGGGGCAGTTTGTGAGCGAGACTGGTTTTTGGCTTGTAATATTTTGCAAGCCAATGCAACAGCAAAAACAGAAAGAAGGAAATAACCAAGAAGGATGCTTGAGCTTCCATGGCATTAAGGGGAAACTCAACTCTCAAGTGTTTATGATGTTTGCATTGATGCTGGTTGCCTGCTTCTTATTTATAGAATCTTGAATAACTGAGGACAACGATCTATACATTTTTTTTTTTATTAAAGATCTATGCCCGGTGCACTGAATTCAACAATTGCTTGGAATTACGTAGTTTTTTTTCAGTCAGAAGACAAGATTTACGTGACGTACATGTAAATATTTGAATTTATTTACAAAATATAGAAAATTAGCATTACATATACATATTTTAAATATTAGGGCAATTTTTTTCTTTTTTGGGATATGAATATTACGGCATATTTTGAACTTAGGTTCAGTAACTACTCTTAAACTTAAAAATTAGGTACACATCGTTTACGTTAAAAATCATTGTATTTTGTATTACATGTTGAGTTTAATTTGTATTCTCTATAAACTCTTTTATATCATCATCTATGTACAGAAATAACGTTAATCTATATTTTCAAATTGATAAATTAGACATAAATGATGATTTAGGACAAAATTTAAAATTTAAATATTTTATGTTGAGATCTCATATCGACTCAATATAAGAGTAAAATATCTCTTGTAATGACTTGAGCAATCCCCTAACTTGAACTAATTTTTGAAAACTGAGTTAGACCCAGGTCGCTTTCAATCATAATATGATTAGAGTCTATCGTAATCTTGTTAATGGGCAACTTGTAAATGTCTAGTCCAATAAATTTTACACTCTAAATATCTAATCCTAGAGTGAGGAAGTGTCTTAAGCTAACTTTTGGGGTTAATTACCCCTAGTCCGTTCTCAATTCTAATATTTCAAATAGCACATCCCATTTTATCAACAGATAAAAAAAAAGTTTGGAAAGTCTTAAAGAAAGAGTACTATCACGTTGAAAAGTCATATTTTACAGTTATAGTTATTTAAAATAGTCTTAATTAAATAATTTATTTCTAAGGAAAAATATTTATTTTTAATTTAAACCTCTATGGCGTATATTTTCTATGACAAAATATTTTATTTTGGGGATGTTAGATTATTTCCGTCAATTTGGTTATATATTAATATTTAGTTTTAAACCAGCTCCAATATATATATATATATATATATATATAGGAATATATTTAGTGAGATAGTTTTTATTGTGAGAGAAGTCAATTTTGACCATACAACCATACAATGGATGGTCAAGATTAAAAGTTAGTTAAAGGTATGACCACTTAAAAAATCACATGTATTTATGTTTCAATCTTGATCATTTATAAAAGATTTAATGGTCCAAGATTCATTCCCTTCACCTCTCACAATAAACATTCCTCTCAATTGAAGTAAGATTCATATATATATATATATATATGTATAGAGAGAGAGAGAGAGAGTGAGTGTGTTCTAAACCATTATATGCAGTTTTTTAACATCTCCGTGAAAATTGATCGATATTTTCATATTTTACTATAATGAAAGCTAACAAAGAGTTTTTAGTATTGTTTTTCAACTTTTGTCTCGTCGGAATTGTCTGATGGGATTATGGGAGTTTTGGAATTCTACTAAAAAACAACCATGAAAGAAACCCTACGGTTTGTGCTTTCAGCTTGAACCTTAAATATCCTTTTGGCGAATATGCCCGATTAAAAAAAAAGTATAATACAAAAAAAAATCCTAATCATCAATGACTAAGTTTGATTTGAAAAACTATTATTTAGCGAAACAAATTAGGAAATTAAAATTACAAATGATTGTAAGAAACAGCGAATAAAAAATTAGAACTGTTGATCATGTATGATATCATCCTCGCATAAATACACATCAACCTCTATTCAAAGATCAAAATAGAAGCATTATTGTCGTCCTCTTATACGTAGTATGTATTCTCTTTTCAAATAATATGACTTACACACACAAAGAGAAGAAGATATAGAGAGGAAAAGGTAAAGATCAAAATAGAAGCATTATTGTCGTCCTCTTATACGTAGTATGTATTCTCTTTTCAAATAATATGACTTACACACACAAAGAGAAGAAGATATAGAGAGGAAAAGGTAAGTTAGATAGACAGAGGGGAACTTATGCGGATGAGGATCATATGTCCTCATTTCCTGTCCCTTTCCTTGTCTCTCATACTTTAATTCTATCAAGTGTTCTAAACTTACACTATGTTTGGATGATAGGTAATGAGAGAAACGGAAAATGAATGAGAGGAACGGAAAGGGAATGAGGGGAATGGAAATAACTTTCCTTGTTTGAGAGTTTTAAAATACAAGGAAAGAGAATGGAACACACGAGGAATCATTTTCCCCCTCTTTCCCTCAAATGCCCAACTTTTGTTCCCTCCAAAATTGAGGTAGAATGGAAGGAACACATGGGTAATGAAGTTCCGTTTCGTTTCGTTAACGAAACTTCCAAACAAAGAGAATGGAAACTATATTTCATTCCTTTCCTTTCCTTTCCGCTCCATCCCCACCTATTCCGTTCCGTTCTATTAATGAAAAAATATCCAAACACAAAGTTAATTACATGTCCCCTTTCATTCTCTTTTCATTTTAATTTATTTTCCACTTTACTGAATTTAAGTAGGGGGATAAGGAAGGAGACAGGAAATGGAGACAGATAATTGATGATCACATATTTGATACATTAATAAGCTTTCATTCTTAGTCATTTACACTCTCTATGTACTTAATTGATTGAGTTTTATTATGTTTTGTAAGTTTGAGTTCAAATTGGACTTAATTGAATTTTTCAGCATGATTCATATCTTACACTGTTTCTGTATTTGGGCCATATCTTGGGCTGTAGGTGGTATTTGGAGGTGATTCTAGTGGCATTTGAAAGATAAGAGAGATCTCTATAACTTTTATGAAGACCTCAAAGGCCCAATCACACGAGTAGATAACTCAAATTGGGATTGAAGCAAGAACTAGAGTGCTGTTCCTGATAACTTGACTTATGTATACTGTTCATGCCATTGTTCGGGCTAGAAGTTGTAAAATGAGCTAAAATTTGGATGTTGAATAGCTAAGACCCATATCTACAACTTTCATGTTGAACACTTTTCCAGAATCGGACTCCTTGAAGGTGATATTGGGCTTGAAAGTCAGAACAGAGGAGCTGTGACTGGGCCTGGGCAGTGTGCAGTAATTTGAACGTATCTGGAGTTATAGACATGATATTGGACTCAAACTAAAGCCATTTGAAAGCTAAGATCCAGGCCTAAAACTTTCATGAAGACCACTTGGTTCAAAAATGACGAATGCAATGACTTCAGAGCTGCATGATTTCGGAGACAAGGAATCTCCATAATTTCCCACTCACCTAAAGTCATTTGGCATTTTTCACTCATTTTCCACTCATCCAACCACTAATGACTCAGCCCCCTTGTCATTTTGTATCTCTAATCCTCTATAAAAGGAGGCCTTGGCAGATCATTGAGGTGTTAGGTGTTAGTTACCAAAATGATGCCATTTTGTTACTAGGTTTTCTTGTAGTAATTTACCTTTGTTCTAAATTAAAGTCATGTTCTTCTTCTTCTTCTTCTTCTTCTTCTTCTTCTTCTTTTCTCTTTCTTTCTTCTTATCTATGAGTAACTAAGTTTTATTTTACTTGGGTGAAAGGATGAAGCTCTTGGTAATAAAGTAAAGTTAGATTTATTCTTCTCTTGTGCTTAAATGATTTATATTTTTCTAGTAACCATTATACGTATTATAATTTGTTTCTTATAATTTAGAAACCATCTTTGTAAAGAGGAGTTCTTGATTTGTTGTAGAAAAAATATTGGCACAATGAATGCTTTAACCCATTTATAAGTGGTGGTAATATTTTTAGGAAACATAATATAATTACGTATATTATTTTAAATGGACTTTTAATGTTGTATTTTTCGATTGGAACCTCCATGTTGCGAGGATTCTAATTGAGTTATAAAAGGAATTAATCTTACCTTTATTTTATTTACCAAGAGTGAATCTTTTTACCCAAGTAAATAATTTTAATTGTAGTAACAAAATATTCATTTCACCTTAATTAATCTTCAACAATTCCCTGTGGATTGACCTCGGACTCCCGAGAATTTTATTACTTGAGACAACCTACACTTAGGTTTACAAATGCGACAATCAAAAAAATTGTGCATCAATAATCCTCATTCAACTGATGCATGGAGAAAACCCCCTATATATAGTTTTCAAATGAAGTAGAAGTCTTTTCTATTTTTGAAATAAAAGATATTCCTTCCATCAATTGTTATTTGTTCTTTAAGGTTAATACGCACAGATTAAAAAAGTTGTTAAATATGTTAAATGATAGAAAAATATAATTTAACATAACTAAATTATCATTTCTCTCACTTAATTAACGATTTTTCTCTCTCCCTCTATCTTCATTAATCTCACATTCTCTCATTTTGTATTACATGTTGAGTTTAATTTACAACATTCTCTATAATTTATATTCATCTATGTAAAGATCTAATCCTCGACTTTATTGAATAGAGTAATTGATTTTAGGAAGTTGCAAAAAATAATTAATATGTATTTATTGAGTTTAGTAGAGATAATAAAAGATATGGGTAAAGTGGGAAAAAAACTAATAGATACTTATTGATTTTCTAAATAGACAAATAATGTTGGACAAATTAAGATTACTAAATAGACATATAAAAATAGACAGAGGGAGTAATAAAGAATAAGTCTTTGTAAACAATATTCATGTTCTTCATAAGGTACTTAAATCATTATTTGACATGTAAAGTTGTGGGAATTGTGATAGAAATACACCTATCTTAAAAATATTTTACGTGATAAATCGTCCCTAGCCAAAAATTTCTCATGATGCATAGATATGATAAACTAAGTGCTTATTTAATATTTAATATGTATCATGTCTGATATAGACATAATAATTCTAAATTCTGTTAACTAATCCTTCTACTAATCTTCCTAACAGAGGATGCTATGATGTACCTAATTTGGTTTTGGTGCATTGATGCACCAACTTTGTTACTTATGATAGCCGGTCGGCTAGTTTTATGTTTTTTTTTGTTTAATGTTTTTCTTTCTTTGTTAATAAGAAAGGTAGAGTGTCTTCTTCTTAGCGCCGACGCAATGTCTTCTTTCGCCTTTGGAGTAGGAGCAGTGCCGGTGAACCTAGTGCCGCAACTCTCAACCTCAACCTCATCCTCCTAAACTCTCTCATTAAAAGCCTCATTACCTAGCCCTATACCCCACTTAACAAAATAAACAACAAAAAGAAAGAAGAACAAGCTTCAGAATTAGAAAACAACATTGAAAGAATTTTTTTAAAGAAAAAGGAACAAATTCTAGGAAAGTTGGTGGCAGAGGCTGGGTTGAATGTGGTTTGTTTGGTGACTAGATCGAGTTACAAGGGTGGCCAAACTTGATTGAGTGATGGCGGCGAAAGGGCTAAGACCTGACAGTGTGTGACAACAATAAGGAGCGACTAGTCTGATGGTTGGCGTTGCTTCTCCGATAGTGAGCGACGAGGCTAAAGGACACTGGTGGTTAGGGTCATCGGTAACAATTGTGGGTAATGGTGAAACGGTGATGGCGACTTTTATGGAGGCTAGGGTTTTCACAGGCAGCATATGGAGTTACAACGGTACAACAATGGTACAACAGCGGCATATGGGAGCTTTGACGTCAGGTGCTAATGGCACGGTGGTGGGTGTTTGTGTGTAATCCGCAAGCGTACAGGTCAACAAGTAATATATGAGAGTTAGAGTATCGTGTCCCAAGGGATTGACAATTAGATGGTGCTAAAACTTAACCAATTTTTACAAAATCTTTTCCAAGCAATCAAAATATGAGAGTGGTTTGCAATTACAATAACAACTTAAGAGAAACAAAACAAAAATGCACCAAACACCAAATACACAAGAGAAAGATGAGAATGATTAAGGCCTAGGGGTTCCTATTCACTTGCTACTTCAATGAGTATTTGCAATTCACAAGCACCTATCAATGAATAGATTTTGTTAACTAAAACATGAGATAAGAGCTTATGTCTAAGACAACTACCCATGTGAAACCTATCTAATCCACTATGTGTCCATGTGAGTTAGCATAAGAATCACTCATTGAGACCAAATATCAAACACTTATTATGCATGACTAATGGGTATGTGTTCAACCCATTAGCTAATCAACACACTCAATCCAATAGAATGTAATTGAACATACATCAACCATACCATATCCATATTCACAACACCCTATTTCTAGTTCAATTGGAATACTAAAATTATGCAATTGATGGCTAATCAATAACAAGCATTAAGCATAGATATGAAAGAACAAAACCAATTTTATTGAAAGAATACTCAACCAATTTACAAGACATTCAAATCCATAGCAAGATCTTAGAGAGTCCCTAGATTAGAGTTTAGTTACATATCATGAAAGATGAAAAAACATATGGAATCATAGAACTCATCAAGTTACAAATCAAGAGAGAAAATGGGAAGAATGAACAAAAGTGGAGAGAATCTAAGCTTGATCTTCCTTCATTGATCTTGATTCTTCCCTTGAATCACCTCTATCTTGACTGGTTTTCTCCTCCTCCCACTTTCTCTAGGGATTTCGTGCTTGGTCCAAAATAGAAAATGTCAAAATGTCCTAAAAAATCAGATAAAAAGAGCCAAATTCGCGGACCAGGACTTTTCCCACGCCTAGGCGCAGCTTTTCCAAGCCTAGGCGCAGATTTTCCACGCCTAGGCGTGGGTGTCTCTGTCTGAAATTCCTGAAAACCTGAGAAGGCCACGCCTAGGCGTGATTTTGTCAAGCCTAGGCGTGGGTTTGTCAAGCCTAGACGTGGGTTTGCCAAGCCTAGGCGTGGGTTAGCAGCAGCTTCTTTTTTTTTTTTTGTTTTCTTCCAAATTTGAGCTCCTCTTTGAGTTCCTTGGCCCTTCCAAAGCTTTTCCAACTTGAATACCTGCATCAAGACAATGCCAAAGTTCATCAAATTATGACCAATTCAAATTCTTTAAATAAAATCCTCAAATATTCAATTCTCAATCATTTGAGTTAACAAGCTTAAATCATTAAAGTCATGCATGAATTGAACCTTTGGCCTATAAAACTTAAGGATAGCATGCTCATATACATTCAAATTCAAGTGAAATAACTTCATTTCCAGAAGTTATCAGTGGGTCGTGGTGCACAGTGGGATATGTGCAGGTTTGATTAGAAGTAGGGTTCGTTGTTTAAAAGCAGCGGCGCTGGGAAGTGCAATGCTTATGGTTTGATGGAGGACGATGGATCTGTGTGGTTCATAGGCATGAAATAGTGGTTAGCTTGAGTTGCAAGCTATACGTTGATTGCTGTGGTAGAGGGGTCTAGTCATGGAGGTTGTGTTTTGGGATTATGGGTTGCTTTGGTTTTGATTTGGGGGTGAAGTTGGGAGTTGATTTTGTGAAGGAAAGTTTGGGTTTTGGTGTTAGTGCTGCTGGAGAGATCATTGTGGTTGCCGTCAGAGGAGACGATGCCAAAGGTTTGGTCGCTAGAGAAGGTGAGGCGACGGTGGGTGAAGATGCTACTGGAGGATGAAGTTAAAGTATTGCAATTTGCCAATTCACTAGGTTTCATGTTTTTAATCTTTGTCCTTCCTTTTAATATCAATAAATCAACAGCTAAAATGTTTAATGCACCACAAATTTTTAGGTTTATGTTACAAATCTTTTTCCTAACTACTAAATGAATAATGTATTAAATACAGGGACGTACCCATGTTGGTGGGTTTGGGGGCACATGGCCCCATTAAAAAAATATATTCACCACTATATATGTAATATGTAACATATCTTTTTTATTTCCCATAAAACTTGAAAAAGTTTTACTTGAATACAAAGTTAATTGAATAAATTTTAATTTTATTGCATAGAATCATATTTATGTGCATAACTATTAATCAATCTTAGATGATATATATATAAATTCTTTTTAAATAAACTAGTACTTATATACAGTAAAAAAAAAATCACATTAATACTACATATAAAAAAAGCACAACAAATATTATAATTTTTAAATAAAATTTATTTATCTGATAAAATGGAAGGATTTGCCTCCACTAACAAAAATTTCTAAGTCCATTATTGATTAAATATTTTTTATATTTTCAAAACATTAAATATATTTATTTTTTATTTAGTATATTTTTTTTAAGTATTAAAAAATTATTAAAATATTTTAAGTGAATATAGTGAAACTTCAAACATAAAGCATATTTTCGTTGAGTTGTGACTTGTGACTTAGTAACTCCTTTATATATCAAATCTCCGTAGAGAAATATTTGAGTAGCTACTTACCAATAAATACTTGAATAAATATATAGATTATTATGCTATACAATTATTTTATAATAAAAATAATAATATATTAATTATTAATTAATTTAATATACACAATTTATATAAATAAAATCTATATAAATATTTCTCACAAATAATAAAATCAATAAGCTCACTACAAGCAAAGTCAAAAGGAGAACTGAAATCATTAAATTGCTTTGAAATTAAGGACGCTACTTATTTTTGCCTTTCCCGTCTTTCTCTCTTCTACAACATTGTAGATGATGTTGATCCATCGTTGTCTCACTTTCACCCTATTACCGCGCAGAAATATTTAAGTAAATTTTATTTATCTAATTATGTAAATTAAATTAATTAATATTTAATAATTTTATAAAATTTTTCTGTTATGTAATTATTTTATATTAAAAAAAAAATATATTACTTACTAATGAATTTAATCTATATAATTTATTTAGACAATATTAATACATATTTTTCTAAATGGTGCTTAAGTGCTTAACCATTGGCTATACTACTGTCATTGTCGTTGTCCAAAGTCACCGAGTCATAAATTCAGTTGGCTATATTACTGTCGAACAATGATTCTTTAAAATGAATATTTTTATAAAGTGAATAAATAAATTCAATATTAATTATTAATAATTAATATAGACTCATTTATTAATAATTGATATGAACTTACTTATTCAATTTACAAAAAATTTTACTTTAAAAGATCATTGTTCACTAAATATCATAGTCGTTATTCGGCTATTCAAAGTCAATATTGTCATAGTCATTATTCGACTGTTATATAATTATAATTTATATTAGGTGGTTGTTCTAGTGTAATTAAAAAGTATGTATCACTAGTGATATACCACATTCTCTCAATGTTGTTTTAATACATAAGTAAATAAGTTTAAGTTATCAATCTATGTAATAAGAGTATTTTATAAATTTTTATTTGTTAGACTCCCCTTAAAGGTTGTTCTGTAAATTTATAAAAAAATAAAATATGTTATCACTGTATGTAATTATAATTTAAAAATAAATTTAATATCCCTAATATACCTTTCTAATCATTCTATTTGCTTAAACCTCATAAATCAAAGAACTCTAAACTCCCAAATTGAAAGAACCTAAGCCTTAATCCTTGAATGTGAAAGTAGCAAACATCAAACATCTTACACCTGTTACATTTTTTTCTCATTTATTAGAACAAAATAACTGTTAAATAGAGACAGGTGATAAATTATAACAAATAATATTAAGAGTTTCTAAATGTAGCCAATCCAAAACTAGAAATTGAAAAAAAAAATCATTCGTATCTTTTTTTTTCTATTATTAACAATATATTACACAATTTGGATTTTCATGCAATAATAATTAAATTAATATTTGATTAATTGTTGTTTCATTGGACTGCTGCAATATCTACAAACAACAAGGAGAAAGTGTCCCACAAAAAAGAAAACAAGGAGAAAGTGTCAGAATGAAAATTAAGAAAACAAAATAAGGATTGTCACAGTTTGAGATGAAACACGAAAGAACGAAATTTCAAGTCAAGCAACAAAAACTCCAAGTAAAGGAATGACAAATGAAACAAACTCATTGATGTTTTCACTTTTTATGTATGCACTTAATAGTCATGAATCAAAGTGCTGAATACTACTAGTAAATGCAGTATATACACAGATTTTGGGAGTTCAAATAATCTCATTGTTCTTCTATGATTCGTAGCTCACATTCAACAATTAAGGCTTAGGTTCTTTTAATTTGGGGGTTTAGGGATCTTTGATTTATGAAGTTTTTGCAAATAGAATGATTGGAAGGGTATATTATTTGTTATAATTTATCAGGTGTCTCTATTTAACAGTTAATTTGTTCTAATAAATGAGAAAAAAATGTAATAGGAGTAATGTGTTTGATATTTGCTGTTTTCACATTCAAAGATTAAGACATAGGTTCTTTCAATTTGGAGATTTAGAGTTCTTTGATTTATGAGATTTAGGCAAACAGAACGATTGAGAGGATATATTAAGAATATCATATTTATTTTTGAATTATAATTGCATATAAAGGTAACATATTTTGTTTTTTTACAAATTTACAAAATAATCCTTAAGGAGAGTTTAATAAATAAAAATTTAAAAATACCTCTGTTATATAGATTGATAACTTAAATTTATTTGTTTATATATTAAAATAATATTAAAAGAATATGAAATGTCAATGATGATACACACTTTTTAATTATACCATAACAACCACCTTTATATTTACAATATTTATACAAATATTTTTCTAAATGGTGCTTAAGTGCTTAACCATTGGCTATACTACTGTCATCGTCGTTTTTCGATTGTTCAAAGTCACCGACTTATAAATTCGGTTGGCTATACTACAGTCATAGTCGTTATTCGACTGTTCAAAGTCACTAAGTCATAAATTCGGTTTATATATATATATATATGGGTATATTTTAATAAGATAAGTTTTTATTGTAAAAAATAAGAGGAGTAAAATATTAATTATATAACTATGTGTGGATAGTTAAAATTAAAAATTATTTAAAAATTATGTAACTATTTAAAAAAGTTATATATATTTATATTATAATCTTGATCATTCATATAAAATTTAATAATTAAGATTAACTTCTCTCACTTTTTATAATAAATATTTCTTTTAACAAATACACTCTTATATATATATATATATATATGATATTATTTATTTTTTATAACCTTTTTGAGACTGAATTCTGGTTCCATTCATTGATATGTAATACAGATATTGGTAGTTCAACATTAAAATTTATTTCTCTTGTCATGAACTCATTGAATTCCTTGTCTCATCCAGGTTCAACAATAACTAATGGTCTATTCA
Source organism: Ormosia semicastrata (assembly GCA_029884595.1). NCBI lineage: Eukaryota > Viridiplantae > Streptophyta > Magnoliopsida > Fabales > Fabaceae > Ormosia > Ormosia semicastrata. Next base: position 13,205,489 of record JAQQTO010000037.1, read on the forward strand.
CTCTATTGTTCTCTCATATTTTATTAACTTTTTCCCCTCTTATTAGATGGATAGGGTTATTAAGATATGTCATTAAGAATCCAGATTTGCCTCAAGTTTTTGGAATCAATGGAAATATTGGTTCTTCTTCTAAGAGAAAAAACATGAACCAATCATACAATCTATTGTTCCTGTTATGTCTGCATGCTATCCAGGTAATATGAGAATTAAGTTTAGTGTTTTTGTGTATTAGAATTTCTTAAATAAATTTTTAACGATAATCTAAATCCCATTAGTTTTGTAATTCTTAAATGAATTTCAGTTTCAATTTATTTTTGTTATTACATTTTATACTGTTGCCATTTGGTTTGTTCATTCTGCTAACGTTTTGAAGACTTTATTCTAAGTATCAAAGACTTTATTTTTCTTCTTATATTTCATCTTTTCTACTAACGTATCAAAGGCGTTATTTGGGATTGATTCTCTCAATCAGGTTGTGAAATTAGCTTTATATAATTTATTCAGATATTAATAAGAAAATTAAAGTTTGTTCATAATATGAATTAATGCAAAAAGTAGTTTTTACTTGTTTTTCAGTTACACAAATATAACGTCCTCTGCCTTGAATGGTTGAAAGAATATATTGGCTTGGCAGTTCACCTAAACCACTTAGTACAAGCCATTTGCTTCCTAATAAGAATAATGATGGAAGTGTTGGATCCTTAATCCAACATTGGCCTTATATGTGAATAATTATGTATTGTGGACTGTCACTTAAGGTTGAACCCAATTAAAAGTGATATGATAAGGTTTTGATTATTTGGACTTTAATGTATCTAATAGGATATGAGCCTTTAATGGGTAGAGACTAAAGGGTAATTCTATTTTTGCGATGGGCTAAAATAGAAATGCCAATAGATAAACTTAGGGTTGTCTATAAAATAGGTGATGGTCCCCGGGTCACACGTATCGTTCTCATCTTTCTTGACATCCCATCATCAGAAAGAAGCAGAGGAAAAGTTAAAGGATTCTCTCAGGAAATACGTGTAGATCTGGAAGACTAAATCACACGACTCTAAAGAGTTATTGGTCATCATGAATTCAGGTACGCTTCCGCACAATTTCCTAATGATCAACATGATTGTTTTTATCTAAGGGGTTTATTCCGGTTCCGACAATGGTATTAGAGCAGGTTATATTTGATCATTAAGAAATTCTTTATTTTTTTATGAATCTGGTTATGATTTATATGATTTAAAATTGAATTAAGCGGTGATTTTTTGGATATTTACGTGTTTTCCAATTGTATATCTGCGTGTTTTTCGATCTATATTATTTGGATTTAGATTAGAAATCAGAGCACCACATTGTTTCCAATGTCTTTTGCCTACTTGCGTAATTGATTCTTTTCGATTTACGTGTATTATTGTAAATTTGATTTGCGCATATATATCGATCATGAATTCAGTTTCAAAAACGTATGCGCTTGTAGCAATGTATATTCCTTGGTCAAACGTGTTACAACTCCTTTATTATATATGAGTTTATAATGAACAATTATTATTATATTAAAAGGAATATTAAAATTACTTTAAAGCTATAGTATGATCAGGAACCAATAAAGGCAATAATCTGGTATTGATTGTATGTATATATTATTCTGGAAATCACATGCACAAACATAGATTGATTTTATTAAATTGTATGTATTGTTTCTGGAAAATTACAAGTGTTATATGTTTATTTTGAGTATATTTTTAGCCATCCTAAATTCAAATATTGGAAAAGTTTATATATATTTTGGGATAAATTAATTGAAACAACATGTCACCAAAGTGACCTCTCTTGCAGAGATTAATTTATTTTAAAATATAAAATGTTGTGTGTTTGTAATTAATGTAGATACTGATCGGCCCAAAGGAAGGTGAGTATTTTACAGAATTGCAAGTGCATTTGTGGTGATAAATGCGTAATAATTATTTGATTTTACATGTGAATAATGAATCGGCCCAAAGGAAGATTTATTATTTGACATGTTCTTATTATCAGTGTTTGATTACTACGCCAAGGTATCACTGAAAAGTTAATATTTTGTCCAAAGATAAAATGTTAATGGATTCCCAGTATCTTGAGATGGGGTTTACCTTATTTGAATTTAGTATTGCTTTGATTTTGAGACTTATCTGAGCAAGTTTTGTTTGTTTATTGTTCTCTTTTCAGCTATAAATGATCCTGCGAGTATTACTGCCAACATTAATTCTATTCCTATGCTGAATGCCTCAAACTTCAAGTCCTGGAAAGAAAATATCTTGATAGTTCTTGGAGTAATGGATATCGACCTTGCGTTAAGGGTTGACTCTCCCCCACCTCTTACAGATCAGAGTACCTCTGAAGATAAGAGGGAGATGGAAATGTGGGAGAGGTCAAATCGCATGAGTGTGATGATCATGAAGAAAGTCATTCCAGAAGCATTCAGGGACATAATATCTGAAAAGATAACTACAACTAAGGAGTTCTTTGCAGATATTGAAAAGAGGTTTATCAAGAACAAAAAGGCTGAAATAGGTACGCTCTTGGCAAAACTAATTTCAATGAAGTATATGGGTAAGGGCAACATCAGGGAGTATATCATGGAGATGTCTCATATTACTTCAAAGTTGAAAGCACTTAAGCTAGAACTCTTTGAGGACTTGCTGGTGCATCTGGTTCTGATATCTCTTCCGACACAGTTTGACCAGTTTAAGGTGAGCTATAATTGTCAGAAAGAGACTTGGTCTCTGAATGAGCTCATCTCACATTGTGTTTACGAAGAAGAAAGGTTGAAGCAAGACAAGACAGAAAGTGCTCATTTTGCCTCTACCTCAAAGTATAAGGGCAAGGGACTGAAGAGGAAAATGGATAAGGAAGCTGCAGATACGGCACCTCAAAAGAAACAACAAAAGAAACCAAATGAATCAGGAGGTAGTGGTTGTTTCTTTTATGGAGCTGAAGGGCATGTGAAGAAGCATTACAGTAACTATCACGCATGGTGTACTAAGAAAGGGTTGCCTAAATTGTCGAAAACCAAGTGATGGTGAAAGATGCATCTATGTAGGTGACGGCAAGACGGTTCAAGTTGAGATAATTGAAAAATTTAGATTATTGTTAAAGACTGAATTTTATTTGGATCTTGATGAAACATTTATTTTACCATCTTTTAGACGAAATTTGATTTCTATTTCTGCTTTGGACAAATTTGTTTATTCTTGTTCATTTGGGAATGGAAAATTTAGTTTGTTTCATGATTCAAAATTGGTTGGTACTGGTTCTTTGTCAGGTTACGATAATCTTTATTCGCTTGATACGATTGCTTCGTTTAATGAATCTCTGCAATTAAGTACATGAAGCATAAAGAGGAAATTAACCGATGAGAATTCCGCTGCGTTATGGCATAAGAGATTAGGTCACATCTCTAGACAGAGAATAGAGAGACTTGTGTCAAACAAAATTCTAGAACCCTTAGATTTTACAGATTTTAATATTTGTATCAATTGTATTAAGGGAAAACAAAACAATAAAAGGAGATTTGAGGCCAATAGGACTTTGGATGTCTTAGAACTTATACATACAGATATTTGTGGGCTATTCCCTATGGCTGCTTGGAATGGTCAACAATATTATATAACGTTCATAGACAATTTTTCAAGATATGACTACATTTATCTCATTAATGAAAAGTCATTGGATATATTCAAAAATTATAAGGCTAAAGTTGAGAACCAACTCAACAAAAGAATCAAAAGTGTTAGGTCTGACCGTGGTGGTGGGTACTATGGCAGATATGACGGTTCAGGTAAACAACATCCAGGACCTTTTGCTAAATTCCTAGAGGAATGCGGTATCATCCCACAATACACTATGCCGGGCTCGCCCACTATGAATGGTGTTGCTGAAAGACGAAACAGGATGCTTAAAGACATGGTAAGAAGTATGATTAGTCATTCTACCTTACCAGAATCACTCTGGGGAGAAACACTTAAAACTGCAGCATATATCCTCAATAGAGTTCCAACTAAAGCAACTACAAAAACCCCTTACGAACTTTGGACAAACAAAAAGCCTAGTTTAAAGCACTTGCATGTTTGGGGTTATCCAGCTGAAGCAAGGTCTTATAGGCCAAATGAAAAGAAATTGGACTCAAGGACAGTCAGTTGCTATTTTATTGGATACTCTGAAAGGTCCAGGGGTTACAAGTTTTATGATCCCACAACTAAGTCAATTTTTGAATCGAGAAATGCCCGATTTTTTGAGGATGTCGAGTTTGTCGGGAGAGATATAGTTAGGGACAATGTCTTTGAAGAGGAATATGTTGATATTCCCACAGGTGTTATTGACATTGTTTAGGAACCTCTTCCTGACCCTGTTGAAGACACAATAGATCAAGACAATGTCGAACCTCCCATGCAAGAAATTATTCCAGAAGAACAAACTCTTCCACCTCAAGAACCTATGTCATTAAGGAGATCCACGAGAGAAAGGAGAAGTGCAATACCAGATGATTACATTGTATTTCTCCAAGAACATGAGGTTGACATTGGAGTGATGGAAGATGATCCAATCAACTTCCGTTAAGCCATGGAAAGTTCTAACTCTCAAAAGTGGATTGATGCCATGAATGAAGAGATTAAGTCCATGAAGACGTTTGGGATCTTGTCCCATTGCTTGAAGGTGCAAAACCCATTGGTTGCAAATGGATATTTAAGATCAAGAGGGATTCAAAAGGCGATGTTGAAAAATATAAGGCTCGTCTTGTCGCAAAGGGATTTACACAGAAAGAAGGCATCGACTATAAAGAGACTTTCTCTTCGGTATCTCCGAATGACTATTTCAGGACTATAATGGCATTGGTGGCGCATTTCGATCTTGAGTTGCATCAGATGGATGTAAGGACGACGTTTCTCAATCGTGACATTGATGAGACAATCTATATGGTGCAACCAGAAAACTTTGTTTCGGAAGACTCAAAGAATATGGTTTGCAAACTTAAGAAATCCATCTATGGGCTCAAGCAAGCATCTTGATGAACCTACAAAAATTCATATTTTTACGGTTCAAAATATTGGTTTTTCATTCTCTTTTAATCTTTTTAATTTAATTTTGTTCTTAAATTTGATTATATTTTTATTATTTTAATTTTGTTTTTATTATGTTTTTTATGTATTTTTTATAGATGAATACACATGAAAAGAGATTGGATGCTTAAAGAAGAAAGAAATCAAAGAAACAAGTTTTCAGGATAAATCATCAGATTTTGTGGCAAAAATAATTAATTCCCGAAGATAAATATTTAAAGAATTCATATCCTATTCTTAAATTCTAATTAGAGCTTTAATTGGATGTAAAATCTCAAACAAGGATTAGATTGAAGATTAGATAATGATTCTCAAAGAGATTTGATTTAGAGCAAAATTTGGATTCCCGCACTATCCTGACCATCCCTCATTAATTGAGTCATATCTTAGGCTATAGAGATCAGATCGACGCACCGTTTGCAGCATTGGAAAGCTAACAGAAAATCCTACAACTTCTCTGTTGAGATCAAGGGCAAATTAGGTCATCTGGAGGGTGAGAAAAATCATACAAGTCAGATACGAAAATCTGTCAGCTTTTTTATAATAAAAAAAAAAAACGAGTTTAGAAAAGGAGCACACTTTTTACACACTCTTAGACACTTGGAGATAAGGCAGTAGACGTCAAGAGGCACAAACCCTAATGTGGTGTGGGCGCAATTAGGATTGAAGATTAGAGATTTTCTTCAACCTTTCCACCTTTCTACAATAGAGTTTGTCATATTCTTCCCTTTGTGTTCTTCTTTTTTCATGTGTATCTAATTTTCCATTGTTAGGGGGGTGATGGATCTTGTTCTTGGATGATGTAACTTTCTTTTATGAGTTTAATTTATGTTTCTATTTCATGATTTACGTGTTTATCTCTATTCTTATACTTTTCTAAATCTGGCCAATTTGGGAATGATCTTTTGGGTTTATATATGATTTGAAAAATTTGCATGAACCTAGAACTTGTGATAAACACCATAACTTCTGCAATCACTAGGAATAGACGTTGTGGGTTATGTGGTCTCTCTTTTAATTCCATTGTTCTTGATAATACCTTTCTAATTGGAATTAGACTAAGGGATTAGTTAATTTCAATCAGTGTAAGAGGATTAATATACCAAGAGATTGAGTATTAATTAATTTTGAGAATTGACCATAAATCATTGAAATAAAACATAGTTAAACCAATATTTGAGTGTGCATCTAAAGAGTTCAAGTGAAATCTGAATCCTAACTCTTTAACATTATTGTTTTTCACCCTTTTGATTTATTGTTTGCTGATTTTTATTTTTTCTTTTTAATTTAATTTTTACCAACTCTCTTTTTGTTAGTTTAAATAATGTTATTTTCAGTTAATTTAGTAATTAATAATTTAATTCTCGTGGGATGATACTCTACTCACTTTTTATTACTTTTGTCGATTGATTGCACTTGCCGATATCCACATCAAGTTTTTTGTGTCGTTCTTGGGGATTATTGTTATTAATATTAAATAATAGTTGAAAAGACACTAATTTAAGCCTTTTTTTTCCTTTGTTTAATTTTTTTAATTATTTATTTTTAATTTTAATTTTAATTTTAATTTTAATTTTTCTTTTATTTATAGATAATTATTTTTCTTATTTACTTTCATTTTTTTCATTTAATTTTCCTTTTAATTTGTTTCTTTATTTTCTTGATTATTTTTATTAGTCATTTATTTTTTTTATTTTTTTAATTTCTTTCTTTACTTCACTTTGGTTTGCTTGTTTGGTTGTTTATGTAAGGTTCTCTAGAATCAGAAGAATTATTTTTTGATCCAGAGATAGAGAGAATAACTAGAGCAAATAGAAAAGCAGTTAGAGAAAGGAAGAAGCTTGAAGAAATAGAGGAAAAGATGACAGAAAGAGTTGTAACTGCAGAGCGAAGACGTACATTGGCTGACTATGTTACCCCGTCTGCTGAGAATATTTCTACCAGTATTGTGCGTCCTGCTATTCAGGCCAATAATTTTGAAATTAAACCAAAGACTTCTACGGTGGTGTGCGTTAGAATCAATTTGGAGGAGGCCATGCAGAAGATCCAAACTTGCATATTACCAATTTCTTGCAGCTCTGCGATACTATTAAGTATAATGGCGTTACTGATGATGCCATTAGATTATGACTGTTCCCATTTTCTCTCAGAGACAAAGCAAAGAGCTGGCTACAAGCTCAGCCACAAGGGAGCATCTCTACTTGGGAGGATCTGGTTGGTAAATTTCTCACTCGATACTTTCCTCCTTCAGTGTTTGTGAAGATGAGGGGTGAAATTGCTTGTTTCACTCAAAATCAAGGAGAGTCGTTATATGAAGCATGGGAAAGATTCAAGGAGCTATTACGGAGGTGTCCTCATCATGCATTTGAAGTTTGGCAGCAGGTGCATATTTTTTATAATGGTTTAAATCATTCTACCAGGGCTATGGTGGATGCATATGCAGGCGGATATTTAAATACTAAAACTCCTGAAGAAGCTCTAGAACTATTTGAGATCATGACGACCAATGAATATCAGTTGCCTAGTGGGAGAGCAGTAATTAAACAGGGAATGTTGGAGCTTGGTGTTGTTGATACTATACTTGCTCAGAATCAGACTATGATGCAACACATTGTCAACCTTACAAAGCAAGTTAGTAATTTACAAGTAAATACAATTAATCATCAAGGTCTGACTTGTGATTTTTGTCGAGGTAACCATGTCAATGGTCAATGTGAGGCAGGGAATTCAGGTGTCAACATTTCAGAGCAGGTGAACTATATGAGTAATCATTCAAGGCCACAAGGTAATCCTTATTCTAATACTTACAATTCAGGCTAGAGGAATCATCCTAGTTTCTCTTGAAAGAATCAAGTTGTACCATTGAATGCTTAGCCCGAACAGAAGTCTCCTCTTGAGATTGCACTTGAGAAACTCTCTATACAGACCTCTGCTTTTATGCAATAAACTTCTGTTTTTATGGAAGAAACAAGGGTAAATTTTCAGAATCAAGGAGCTGCGATTAAAAGTTTAGAGAATCAAGTGGGGCAGATAGCCAAACAGCTTCAAGAGAGACCTCTAGGCACTTTTCCAAGTGATACTGTAGTCAATCCAAAGGAGCAATATCATGCAATCACTTTGAGAAGTGGCAAGACTTTGGAAGACAAGAATGAAACATCTAGTTCTGCAGAAAATCAGAGTGAAGGTATTGAGGTTCCGATTGAAGAGGTTTTGTCTCAGGATAATGGTAAAAAGGTTGAAGTTAAAGAGGAGCACCCAAAGTGGCAGAGGAAGAAGAAGGAGCATGAACAGAAAATAGTTGATCCTTCATTGTATGCTAAACTTCCATATCCTCAAAGATTCAGGAAGGAGATTCAAGAAAAGCAGTTTTTCAAGTTCTTAGAAGCTTTCAAAAAGCTACAAATAAACATTCATTTTGCTGAAGTACTTGAGCAGATGCCCTCCTATGCAAAATTCATGAAGGACTTGCTATCAAAGAAGAGGAAGTTGGAAGAAGATGAGACTGTGGCACTTTCTGAAGAGTGCAGTGCTATAATTCAGAGGAAACTGTCACCTAAATTGAAAGATCTAGGCAGTTTCACTATTTCTTGCACAATTGGCAAATTGACTATTGAGAAAGCTCTATGTGATTTAGGAGCTAGCATCAATTTAATGCTATTGTCAATTCTCTGCAAGCTTGGGATTGATAAAGTGAAGCCAACTACAATGTCTCTTCAACTAGCTGATCGATCAATTAAACATCCATATGGTATAGTGGAAGATTTGCTATTGAAGGTTGACAAGTTTATTTTCCCAGCTGATTTTGTGATTTTGGATATGGATGAGGATGCTGATATTCTTCTGATTCTTGGAAGACCATTCTTGGCTACTTCAAGAGTGTTAATTGATTTACCTAGAGGAGAGCTTATTTTAAGGGTAGATGGAGATCAGGTGACTATTAATATTTTTGATAAATCTGCATTAACATCAGATCTCTATGCCCTTGTTAAATGCATTCAAAACAAGCCTCTACAGGCTTTGGCTAGTAAGAGCTCTTCGTCATCAATCAATGCTAATTTTTCTACTCCTAAGATGGTTGACGAAAAGGAGAAAGGTCCTCCTATAATTGAGATTGCTGAGACAGAGAAAGGTCCTCCCATTTTTCATGAACATCCTGGCTCAAATCAAGTTCCTAACACTTGTGGGGATTCCAAAGAAAGTGACAGAGTATGGAGGCAACAAGCTGATAAGAGAAAAATGTCATCCTACTTCTCTTGCTTCAAGCCACCTTGACTAGTTGAAAAGGGCAGCGTCGAGCTAATGACGTTAGACAAGCGCTTTTTGGGAGGCAACCCAAATTTTTTCTCTTTTTCTCTTTTATTTTTGTTTTTATTTTGTTATTTCTTATTTTGTTGATTAATATTTTTCTATTTTCGTTTTGAAGGTAGTGTTGAGTCGGCTTAGGTGCCTCCTCGAGTTTGAGCCTTTGTAGGGAGATGTATATAGTTGTCGGCCGCTAAAAAGAGTTTTTCTTTTCCTTTCTTGTATTTAATTCATTTTGTTATTTATTCTTTTTGTTTTTATTTTGTCATCATCATCCCTTTTGTGTTTTGAGTCATTTTGTGCATTCTGATGTGTTGAATTGAATATCCAATGATTGTTTAAATTGTTGATTGATTTGATTTCTTGGGATAACACATGAGAATCTATGAGTTATGTTTATCTCTATTGTTTCAATTGTGCATGAATGTTCTTCCCATCTTTATGATTGATAGACTTTGATTTTAATTGCATGTCAAGCTTAGAGAAAGTTTATGGGATTGCATGTGTGTGGATGATTTGTATCTAGAAATTGTTTGATTCTTTCTTAAGGCGAAATCTTAGGCAGTGCATGATTAAGGAAATGATAAGGGCCTTCTTTGAACCGTTTGAGCCTTTCAAGCTAACTTGTATACACAGTATATCCTTAGGTCCTTTTTGCAGCCTTATGTTTGTTTGGCCTCTATTTCTTTTCTTTACCCACATTTTCCTTTTCCCATACCCATATGAAAAAAAAATTCCTCTCTTACATAACCTCTGTTGAGTGCATATTTTGTATTATTTTATTATTCAAGTCTTCATTATTTTTGTGCATGAAATTTTGTGGAACTGAAAAATTTGAAAAGGAAAAAAAGGAATTGAAAAAAAAGAAAGAAAAAGTCCACCCAAAGTATTGCAAAGAAATAAGTTTGGGGGTGGAGGTTGTTGAAAAAGAAAAAGAAAAAAAAGAAAAAAAAAGAAAAAAATGAATGTTGTGTTGTTTCTTATGCTCCGTTTTGCACTTATCTTATATTTTGAGGCTTGAATTTTGAAATTTGCATGATTTTGTATCTCAACTTTTGCTTTCATTATCCTACCACTTCTTTCTTAACCCATACCATTGGCCTTACATTACAAGCTTTTAAAAATCCTTTTGATCTTTGATTGTGTGTTGTTTACATTAGTGGAAAGAGAGATGAAAAATAATCTTATGGATGTGGGTTTGATGTGCATTTGCAATTTTATAAACTCATTTGGGCTTGTACTCTATGAGGAGATTGAGTCTTTCATTCATGTTTTTGGGAAGTCATTTGTGCATAAGAGTTGTATGTGAGAGACGATGTGATAATTGGATTGTTCATGTGTGACACTTTGAAATTAGATTGTGAATTAGTTCTTGAGGATATGAATGATTTTTGATACTCGGTATTGTCATGTTTGAGTCTGTTTTGAGTTTTAGTTTGTTTTGTTTTTGTTTTTCTTTTTACTTGAGGACAAACAAAAGCTTAAGTTTGGGGGAGTGATGAACTTACAAAAATTCATATTTTTACGGTTCAAAATCTTGGGTTTTCATTCTCTTTTAATCTTTTTTATTTAGTTTTGTTCTTAAATTTGATTATATTTTTATTATTTTAATTTTGTTTTTATTATTTTTTTTATGTATTTTTGATAGGTGAATACACATGGAAAGAGATTGGATGCTCAAAGAAGAAAGAAATCAAAGAAATAAGTTTTCAGGATAAATTATCAGATTTTGTGCAAAAATAATAAATTCCTGAAGATAAATATTTAAAGAATTCATATCCTATTCTTAAATGCTAATTAGAGCTTTAATTGGATGTAAAATCCCAAACAAGGATTAGATTGAAGATTAGATAAGGATTCTCAAAGAAATTTGATTTGGAGCAAAATTTGAATTCCCGCACTATCCTGACCATCTCTCATTAATTGAGTCATATCTTGGGTTACAGAGTTCAGATCAATGCACCATTTGCGGCATTGGAAAGCTAACAGAAAATCTTACAACTTCTCTGTTGAGATCAAGGGCAAATTAGGCCATCTGGAGGGTGAGAAAAATCATGCAAGTCAGATACAAAAATCTATTAGCTTTTCTATAAAAGAGGAAAAACGAGTTTAGAAAAGGAGCACACTTTTTACACACTCTTAGACACTTGGAGAGAAGGCAGTAGACGTCAAGAGGCACAAACCCTAATGTGGTGTGGGCACAATTAGGATTGAAGATTAGAGATTTTCTTTAACCTTTCTACCTTTCTACAATGGAGTTTGTCATATTCTTCCCTTTGTGTTCTTGTTTTTCCATGTGTAACTAATTTCCCATTGTTAGGGGGATGATGGATCTTGTTCTTGGATGATGTAACTTTCTTTTATGGGTTTAATTTATGTTTCTGTTTCATGATTTACATGTTTATCTCTATTCTTAATGCTTTTCTAAATCTGGCCAATTTAGGAATGATCTTTTGGGTTTATGTATGATTTGGGAAAATTTGCATGAACCTAGAACTTGTGATAAACACCATAACTTCTGCAATTGCTAGGAATGGACGTTGTGGGTTATGTGGTCTCTATTTTAATTCCCTTGTTCTTGATAATGCCTTTCTAATTAGAGTTAGACTAAGGGATTAGTTAATTTCAATTAGCGTAAGAGGATTAATATACCAAGGGATCGAGTATTAATTAATTTTGGGAATTGACCATAAATCATTGAAATAGAACATAGTTAAACCAATATTTGAGTGTGCATCTAAAGAGTTCAAGTGAAATCTGAACCCTAACGCTTTAACATTATTGTTTTTCACCCCTTTGATTTATTGTTTGCTGATTTTTATTTTTTCTTTTTAATTTAATATTTACTAACTCTCTTTTTGTTAGCTTAAATATTTGAGTGTGCTTTAACATTTTTATTTGAGTGTGATTTATTTTCACCCTATCCGCATCACATCTCGACAATGGTATTTCAAGTTTCATCAAGTAATCATCTCATTTAGTTTTGAGGTGAATTTGGTAGATGACTGTATATATCATAAGTTCTATGGGAGCAAGTATATTTTTCTAGTTTTATATGTTGATGACATTTTGCTTGCCAGCAATGATATAGAATTATTGCATGAAACCAAGAGATTTCTAGCTAAGAATTTTAAGATGAAAGACCTTGGTAATGCATCTTTTGTATTGGGCATTCAGATACATCGAGATCGTTCTCGGGGTATTCTTGGATTGTCACAAAAAGGTTATATTGAAAAGGTTCTCAAGAGATATGGCATGCAAGAGTGTAAACCAGGTGATATCCCTATGGCTAAGGGAAACAAGTTTAGTCTTAATCAGTGTCCTAAAAATGGCTTTGAAGAAAAGGAAATGCAGAAGATTCCCTATGCATCAGCAGTAGGGAGTTTGATGTATGCTCAAGTTTGTACGCATCCTGATATTGCGTACATTACAGGGATATTGGGCAGACACTTGAGTAATCCAATATTAGACCATTGGAAAGCAATCAAATGGGTCATGCAGTACTTACAGAGAACGAAAGACTACATGCTCACATACCAGAGGTCGGATAAGCTTGAGATCATTGGGTATACTGATTCCGATTTTGCTGGATGCCAAGATAGTATGAAATCTACATCGGGCTATATATACCTGCTAGCTGGAGGTGCTATTTCTTGGAAGAGTGCTAAACAGTCTCTTATAACCTTTTCTACTATGACAGCAGAGTTCATAGCATGTTATGAGGCTTCCAATCATGGAATTTGGCCTCGAAATTTTGTCATGGGGGCTGCGCATAGTGGATGGTATTAAAAGACCACTCAAGTTATTTTGTGATAATAAATCAGCAGTTCTATTTTCCAACAACAATAGGAGGTCGACAAATTTGAAGCACATAGACATCAAGTTTCTTGTTGTTAAAGAAAGAGTTCAGAATGGACAGTTGTTTATAGAGCATATCAGAACAAACTCTATGGTTGCGGATCCGCTTACTAAAGGGTTACCACCCAAAATGTTTCATGAGCACACCGCTTATGTGGGTGTTATATCATTAAGTGATGTTCAGTTTTAGTGGGATTTTGTAACTTTTAAATGCTTTTATGATATAAACTTTTTTGTTTATGTATGGTTTAAAAATATTTTCTGCAGAAATAAAATTTTGGTGTATTAACACTTTAAATGTGTTATGCTTTGATCTCACTAAGGTTTAAGGAGGACCAATTGGAATTAGGCATGTTAAGATCACATCACATGAAAATTCCATGCTACACATCCATAGTATGATCCATGTCATTCATTTGTATCAGTATATGTGACCATTGATGGGTTGGGTTACGATAATTGTAGCGAAGACTGCTTTGATCCTATGTTGGTACGATTGATGGACCGGATTGGTTATAGATACTTTCGGTAATGACAATAACATTGAGCTCATATGGTTAATTTAGCAATACATAATTATAAGGTTACACATATAGTCCAAGTGGGAGATTGTTGGATCCTTAATCCAACATTGACCTTATATGTGAATAATTATGTATTGTGGGCTGTCACTTAAGGTTGAGCCCAATTAAAAGTGATCTGATAAGGTTTGGATTATTTGGACTTTAATGTATCTAATAAGATATGGGCCTTTAATGTGTAGAGACTAAAGTGTAATTCTATTTTTGCGATGTGCTAAAATAGAAACACCAATAGATAACCCTAGGATTGTCTATAAAATAGGTGATGGTCCCCGGGTCACACGTATTGTTCTCATCTTTCCTGACATCCTATCATCAGAAAGAAGCAGAGGGAAAGCTAAAGGGTTCTCTCAGGGAATACGTGTAGATCTGGAAGACCAAACCGCACGACTCTAAAGAGTTATTGGTCATCATGAATTCAGGTACGCTTCCGCACAATTTCCTAATGATCAACATGATTATTTTCTAGGTTATAAATGATTGTTTTCATCTAAGAGGTTTATTTCGGTTCCAACAAATATAACATCCTCTGCCTTGAATGGTTGAAAGAATATATTGGCTTGGTAGTTCACCTAAACCACTTAGTACAAGCCATTTGCTTCCTAATAAGAATAATGATGGAAGTGTTCAAGAAGCTACACATGTTGAATCAATGGCAATCAGGGACGGATCCATGTATTAAAGAGTGAGGACATATGCCCCCACCCAACTTGTAAACTTTTCTTTGATCTTATATATATATTTGTATGGATGGATTCACTTATATAATATTAGGGATATATGCCCCCACTCATTTTAAAAAATTTTCTATTACTTACAATAATTATTTGATATTTTTATCTTTTCATATTTTTAATTTTATCCTCATATGATATGTAAGTAAGTAAATTTGTTATAAGACAAATTAAAATTCTTATAATATTTTTTTAAACTGAATCTCATATAATTAAATGTCAAGATCATTTATACATACATAAATAAAAAATTATTTAATAATATTAATAGTGAAAAGATTATTTACATTGTAAAAAAAATTATAAATTAATCTTTTATCATTATGTATTAATATATTTTTTATTTAATTTTTTGATATTTGTGTATTACTTTTGCCCCCACTACTTAAATTTGCTGAGTCCGTCACTGATGGCAATACACAATGCATTATCACCAAGACAGAGCGAGGACACCATGGTAAAAAAAAAATAATAATAAAGCAAAGAAGTTAGAAGCTACAGACCGTTGCAATCTTTTCTTTACCTTTATTCTCTTATTTTTTTATTTCTTTTCTTCTTCATTTTCCCTTTTCTTCTTTATTCATGTTTATTTATTTAAGCATTTATGCTTTGATATACTTTTGCTTTTTAGAATCTGAAATAACAATTACCTTGACTATTATACCCATTAAATGTTGCTAGGATGGGTTTGCTTGAAAGTCAACTTGATGTATAAAGTTTTGAGAATGGCCAAGCTTTGAAAGTCTTTTATATGACTTCGTTTATTGACAATAGCACAAAACTGTTATGTCATATATAACTAGATAACAGCATAATGAAGTAAAATTGTCATGATTTAGTTTTGTGAGCAAATCATTATCAATGTATAACTTTTCAAATGCAAAAAAAGTGGCCTATTATGATATATCAACAATTTTGACAAGTTGAGCATTTACGCCATGTACTTCTGCAATTCTTCTGCAATTTGATTTTTCTGATCTACAAATGTTTTGAATATAATAAGGTCCCTCTCATATTGACTTACTAAGTTTTATCTCTAATTAATTTCCTATTATATTCCAACAACATCTTATGTCCAGAGGTGTCTATGGCGCTGGCGGTTCTGGGCTCCTTCAGATGTAGATATGAGCTATCGTTGGGTAGCAGAGATTTTGAGTCCTCTCGGAATGGCGTTGTTGATGGATTATTATAACTATAATTTGAAAAGTGCATAGCATTGCACAATTGAAATTATAATATGTTGTGTCACAATTGATGTTTTGGTACTGGATTAATTATTTTTTTAACCATATGTTTTACTTTGCGTATTTAGTTATTTACAAGTTGTTGATTATGTATTTATTTTAATTCTTACAAAATTTTAAGACAAAAATGAGAAAAAATAATAATTAAACAATTATCAATATAATAAATGAATAAAAAAATATAGTTAAAAATACTTAAAATAAAACGAAAAATCTTCTTTTTAATTTTTTAATTTGTTACATAATTTTTTAACTTAATAATGTAGAAGCCTTGTGAGAAATGAAATTAGTATACATATATATATATAAACCAAATTTATGACTAGTTGACTTTGAACAGTCAATTAACGACTATGACAGTAGTATAGCCAATGGTTAAGCACATAAGCAGCATGAGAAGAAAAATTTATGTAAATATTATTTATATAAATTGTGTAAATTAAATTAATTAATAAGTGAAATATTATTATTTTTTAATATAAAATAATTATATAATATAATTTTTTTAAATTATTAAATACTAATTAATTTAATTTATATAACTAAATAAATAATATATACCTAAGTATTTTCACCAAGAGCGGTAATAGGGTGAGAATGAGACAATATGCATCAACATCCTCTCCATACTGTTGTAGAAGAGAGAAAGACGTGAAGGGCATAAATAAGTAGCGTCCTTAATTTCAAAGCAATTTAATGCTCTCAATTCTCCTTTTGACTTTGTTTTTAGTGAGATTATTGATATTTTTAATTACGTAAAATATTTATATAGATTTTATTTATATAAGTTGTATAGATTAAATTAATTAATAATTAATATATTATTTTTTATTATAAAATTATTGTATAGTATAAAAATTTATATAATTATTTAAGTATTTATAGATAAATCTACTCAAATATTTCTCAACAGGGGTTTGAAATATAAAGGAATTATTCAGTCACAAGTCACAACCCAACAAAAATATGTTTTATGTTAAGAATTTTATTATATCATCCAAAAAGATTTTTTAATAATTTTTTAATATTTAATAAAAAATATTAAATAAAAAAATAAATATATTTTATATTTTAAAAATATAAAAAATATTCAATACATTTCTATCATATCTATGCATCATGAGAAATTTTTGGCTAGGGACGGTTTATCACGTAAAATATTTTTAAGATAGGTACATTTCTATCGTAGTTCTCATAATTTTACATGTCAAATAATGATTTGAGTGTTTTATGATAAACATAAATATTATTTAGAAAGACTTATCCTTTATTACTCCCTCAGTCTAATTAGAAATCTTGATTTGTCCATCATTATATGTTTATTTAAAAATCAATAAGTATCTATTAGCCTTTTTTTAATTTTATCCTCATCTTTTATTATCTTTTTACTAAACTTAATAAATACATATTAATTATTTTTTTACAACTTTCTAAAATCAACTACTCTATTGAATGGAGTGAGAGGGGAAAGAATGTGAGATTAATGAAGATAAAGGACGGAGAGAGAAAATATTAATTAAGTAAAAATAATAATAATTTAGTCATGCATCAGTTAATGGGAGGAAACAATCTTTTATTCCAAAAATAGAAAACACTTCTACTTCATTTGAAAACTGTATAAAAGGGCTTTTCTCCATGCATCAGTTCCAGTTCCCCTCTGTCTATCTATCTCACCTTTTCCTCTCTATATCTTCTTCTCTTTGTGTGTGTAAGTCATATTATTTGAAAAGAGAATACATACTACGTATAAGAGGAAGCTTTTATTTTGATCTTTGAATAGAGATTGATGTGTATTTATGCCAGGATGATATCATCCATGATCAACAGTTCTAATTTTCTGTTCGCTGTTTCTTACAATCATTTGTAATTTTATATAATTTCCTAATTTGTTTCGATAAATAATAGTTTTTCAAATCAAACTTAGTCATTGATGATTAGGATTTTTTTTTTTGTATTATACTTTTTTTTAATCGGGCATATTCGCCGAAAGGATATTTAAGGTTCAAGCTGAATGCACTATCCGTAGGGTTTCTTTCACGGTTGTTTTTTAGTAGAATTCCAAACTCCCATAATCCCATCAGACAATTCCGAGGAGACAAAGTTGAAAAACAATACTAAAAACTCTTTGTTAGCTTTCATTGTAGTAAAACATGAAAATCTCGATCAATTTTCATGGAGATGTTAAAAAACTGCGTATAATGGTTTAAAACTATATATGTATAGGAGCTGGTTTAAAACTAAATATTAATATATAACCAAATTGACGGAAATAATCTAACATGCCCAAAATAAAATATTTTGTTATAGAAAATATACGCCATAGAGTTTAAATTAAAAATAAATAAATTTTCTTAGAAATAAATTATTTAATTAATACTATTTTAAACAACTATAAATGTAAAATATGACTTTTCAACGTGATAGTACTCTTTTCTTTATGACTTTTCAAATTTTATTTTATCTGTTTTTTGCTGATAGAAAGAGATATGCTTTTTGAAATATTAGAATTGAGAACGGTCAGGGCATAATTAACCTCAAAAGCTAGCTCAAGACACTCCCTCACGTTTAAGATTGGACATTTAAAGTGTAAAATTTGTCAGATTAAACATTTGCAAGTAACCCATTATCAGGACTAGGATAAACTCAGATCATATTATAATTAAAAATGAGCTGGATCTAACTCAATCTCTAAAAGTTAGCTCAAATGAAAAGATTATCTAAGTTATTATAAGAAATACTTTGCTTTTATATCGGGTAGATATGAAATCTCAACATAAGATATTTAAATTTTAAATTTTGCCCTAAATCATCATTTATGCTTAATTTGTCAATTTAAAAATATAAATTAACGTTATTTTTAAATAGATGATGATATAAAAGAGTTTATAGAGAATAAAAATTAAACTCAACATTTAATAAAAAATACAATGATTTTTAACATAAACGATGTGTACCTAATTTTTAAGTTTAAGAGTAGTTACTAAACCTAAGTTCATAATATGCCCTAATATTCATATCCCAAAAAAAAAAAATTGCCCTATTAAAATATGTATATGTAATGCAAGTTTTCTATATAACTTTGTAAAAAAATTCAAATATTTACATGTATGTAATGTAAATCTTTTATCTTCTGACTGTTAAAACTATGTAATACCAAGCAATTGTTGAATTCAGCACACTGGTCATAGATATATGCAATTATTCAAGTGTTGATTGGTAGATCTACTCAAGTATTTCTCAATGCAGATTGATATATAAAGGGAGCTACTCAGTCAAAAGTTACAATCCAACGAAAATCTGCCTTATGTTTGGAGTTTTGCTATATTATTTTAAAAGATCCTATTAATAATTTTTTTAATACTTAATAAAAAAAAATATTAAATGAAAAAAATATATTTAATATTTTAGAAATATAAAAAAGCATTCACTATATTCTCCATGTAGTAGTTAGGAAGAGGATTTGTCTAACATGCACCTAAAAATTTGTGATGCATTCAACATTATAGCCATTGATTTATTAATATAAAAAAGAAGGGCAGAGATTAAAAACATGAAACTTAGTGAACCGATAAACTGCGATACTTCAGCTTCATCCTCCAGCAGCATCTTCATCCACCATCGCCATGGTGACCAAACCTCTGGCATAGTCTCCTCCGGCGACAACTACAATGAGCTGCCTACCAACACCAACACTAGCACCAGAACCCAAATTTTCCTTCACAAAATCAACCCCCAACTTCACCCTATATCAAAACCAAAGCAACCCATAATTCCAAAACACAACCTCCATGAACCAGACCCTTCCTCCACAGCCATTAACCCATAGTCTACAACTGTAACACCCTAATACAATATTCTCGATATATCTCATATATAAAGACATAAAGTATAAAACATGTTACTTCTATTCTTAATATCTTACTAATCTCATATAATTAAGTAATTATATTGGAGAGTCATAACTAAAAAGTTATTGATGATCACATATTTGATACATTAATAAGCTTTTATTTTTAGTCATTTACACTCTCTAGGTACTTAATTGATTGAGTTTTATTATGTTTTGTAAGTTTGAGCTCAAATTGGACTTAATTGAATTTTTCAGCATGATTCATATCTTACACTGTTTCTGTATTTGGGCCATATCTTGGGTTGTAGGTGGTCTTTGGACGTGATTCTAGTGGAATTTGAAAGATAAGAGAGAGCTCTATAACTTTCATGAAGACCTCAAAGGCCAAATCATACGAATAGATAACTCAAATTGGGATTGAATCAAGAACTAGAGTGCTGTTCCTGACAGCTTGACCTATGTGTACTGTTCATGCCATTGTTCGAGCTATAAGTTGTCAAATGAGCTGAAATTTGGATGTTGAATATCTAAGACCCATATCTACAACTTTCATGTTGAATATGTTTCCAAAATCGGACTCTTTGAAGGTAATATTGGGCTTGGAAGTCAGAATAGAGGAGCTGTGACTGGGCCTGGGCAGTGTACAGTAATTTGAACGTATCTGGAGTTATAGAAATGATATTGGACTCAAACCAAAGCCATTTGAAAGCTAAGATTCAGGCCTACAACTTTCATGAAGACCACTTGGTTCAAAAATGACGAATGCAATGACTTAAGAGCTGTATGATTTCGGAGACAAGGAATCTCCATAATTTCCCACTCACCTAAAGTCATTTAGCATTTTCCACTCATTTTCCACTCATCCAACCACTAATGACTCAGCCCCCTTGTCATTTTGTATCTCTAATCCTCTATAAAAGGAGGCCTTGGCAGATCATTGAGGGTGTTAGGTGTTAGTTACCAAAATGATGTCATTTTGTTACTAGGTTTTCTTGTAGTAATTTTCCTTTGTTCTAAATTAAAGTCATGTTCTTCTGCTTCTTCTTCTCTCTTTCTTTCTTCTTATCTATGAGTAACTAAGTATCATTTTACTTGAGTGAAATGGTGAAGCTCTTGGTAATAAAATAAGGTTAGATTTATTCTTCTCTTGTGCTTAAATGATTTATATTTTCTAGTAACCATTATACGTATTATAATTTGTTTCTTATAATTTAGAAACCATCTTTGTAAAGAGGAGTTCTTGATTTGTTGTAGACAAAATATTGGCACAATGAATGCTTTAACCCATTTATAAGTGGTGGTAATATTTTTAGGAAACATAATTTTTATAATTACGTATATTATTTTAATTGGACTTTTAATGTTGTATTTTTCGATTGGAACCTCCATGTTGTGAGGATTCTAATTGAGTTATAAAAGGAATTAATCTTACCTTTATTTTATTTACCAAGAGTGAATCTTTTTACCCAAGTAAATAATTTTAATCATAGTAACAAAATATTCACTTCACCTTAATTACTCTTCAACAATTCCCTGTGGATCGACCTCAGACTCCCGAGAAATTTATTACTTGAGGCAACCTGCACTTGGGTTTGCAAATGTGACAATTGAAAATTGTGCATCAAGTTTTTGGCGCCGTTGCTGGGGATTTGATTTGAAGACTGAATTTTTGGTGTAAAAAAAAATTGTATATATACTAACATACTAACTTAGTTAGGGAACCTCTCCCTTTTATTTTACGCACTAACTTGGTGGGGGAATCTCTCCCTTTTACTTATTTTTTTTTTCTTTCTTTAAATTTACTTTCTGCACTTTATTTTTTTTTGCATTTTAATTTAAACGTACAGTGGGGGTAATTCTCCATTTTATTTTCTTGTACATTTTAACTTAGTGGGAGTAACTCTTCCTTTTATTTTTTTGTACTTTATTTTTCGTATTTATTTTCAGTCATTTTTTTGTTATTTATTTTTTGTCATTTTTTTTTGTTTACTAACTTACTAATTCTCTTACTAACTATCCAACTTTTTACTTTATCAGCTATCTAACTTTTTACTTTTTCTGCTTCTAACATTTTAATTTATCTATATACTAACTTTTTAATTTTTATGCTTATTAACTTATTTGGTGGTTGGTTTATACCACACCTTTGTTAATATTTAATGGACAGTTTATACTGCTATTTTGTACATTTTATTTTATACTATAAGTTACTTGTTTATGTTTAATTGGTATCGTGATTTAAATTCTAGTCGTTTGATTAGAGTTAATCCAGGTACTTTACATATTGATTTGTTTGAATCACAATCACACACATTAATCCTTGCAAATTCAATTAGATCAAACCTTGCAAATGCTAGTAAAGGAAAATATCATCTTAGTCAAGAAGAAGATCTGAATGCTAGGTTTGCTAGTTTGGCTAGAAAGGTTGAAGCCATGGAATCCGGGAAAGTAAAAGAAATCAAATCTGTGCAAAGTGAAGAAATTTGTGGCATTTGTGATGAATTAGGACACTCAACAAATGAATGTCCAAAAATTCCTGTTTTTAAAGAAGTTGTGCATGAACAAGTAAATGCAATGAACAATTTTAAAAAGCCATTCACTTTTTCTTTTTCAGATACATACAATCCGGGATGGAGAAATCACCCAAACTTCAGTTGGAGGAATAGCAACCAGCCACAACTCATGCAACCACCACTTCCTCAGGCACAACAAGATTCTCAAAATCCTCAAGGATATGCACCCTATGTCCCACCATATAGGAAAAACCTTGAAGGAACATTGCATGCATTCATGGAAAAACAAGAGGCCATCAATAACCAAAACACTCAAGCCATGATTGACATAAAAGATACTCTTGCTAAACTTTCTTCTGCACTTGCCATTCATGAGAAAGGAAAGTTTCCTTCTCAACCTCAACCAAATCCTAAGGGTCAGTTTAGCCTAAATGAGGGTAGTTCAGAAAGTCAAAAAATAGATCAAGTCAACTCAGTGATAACTCTTAGGAGTGGAAAGGTTGTTGAAAAACAAATTCCTGAACTTTTTGAGAAAGATGATGAGTCAATTCCCAAAGATGAGGAAGGAGTTGATAAGCCACCTAGCCAAAAGGAGATCAAACCCTCGTCTTCACCCCCATTTTCTCAAGCATTAAACAATTCAAGAAAGGGAATCATAACAGTGACATTTTTGAAATCTTTAAACAAGTGAAGGTCAATATTCCTCTATTAGATGCTATCAAACAGATTCCTTCTTATGCCAAATATTTGAAAGACTTGTGCACTGTTAAAAGGAAACATAATGTGAAAAAGAATGCCTTTTGGTGAGAAGGTAAGCTCCATTATTCAAAACAATAATGAGTTGAAATATAAAGACCCTGGTTGTCCTACGAGTTTCATGCATTATTGGTGAACATAAAATTGAAGCGAGCTTTACTTGATCTTGGTACTAGTGTTAATTTGCTTCCATATTCGGTTTATCAAGCAACTCAACCTTGGTGAGTTAAAACCAACTTCGTAACTCTTCTACTTGCTTTGATAGATGAATTAAAATTCTAAAAGGAATAGTAGAAGATGTGTTGGTACAAGTTGATAAATTCATATATCCTGTGAATTTTATTGTCTTGAAACGAACCTATGGTTGATAGTTCTAAGTCAGTTCTTGTTATTTTGGGTCGCCCATTTTTAGTAACATCTAATGCTTTGATAAATTGCAGAAATGGAGTGGTGAAGCTAACTTTTGGAAATATGACACTGGAGCTTAATGTTTTCAACATGTGCAAGCAACCACATGAAGTTATTGATGACAATGAAGAGATTGAAGGGATTGAGGCCATTATAGATGATCATCTTCAAATTAGGAGTTCTTCTGACCCATTAGAAATCTGTTTAATTAATTCATTTGATTCAGCTACACAATTAGATGATGATGTTTCTGAAATATGCTCTTTACTTGACTGTACACAGGAAATGGAATACAAAGGATGGAAGCCAAGATTCGAAGAGCTAAAATCCATGAATGATGATACCCATGAAGAAGTACCCACACTGGAACTGAAGCCATTACCTAATGGGTTGAAGTACACATTTTTGGGAGAAGAACAAAGCTCTCCAGTGGTAATTTCCTCATCATTGACCAAAGAACAAGAAGGTAAGTTGATAGAAGTACTTAAAAGGCATAAAAGTGCAATTGGATGGACATTAAAGGATATAAAAGGCATTAATCTATTAATTTGTACACATAGAATATATTTAGAGGATAATGCTAAAATATCTCAACAACCTCAAAGAAGATTAAATCCACACATGAAAGAGGTAGTTAGAGCTGAAGTTCTTAAATTACTTGATGTTGGAATTATCTATCCTATCTCTGATAGCCAGTGGATAAGCCCTACACAAGTTGCGCCTAAGAAATCTGGAATAACAGTGGTTGAAAATGAAAAAGGAGAATTAATATCTACCCGAGTCTCATCTAGTTGGCGTATGTGTATTGATTTCAGAAAATTGAATGCAGCCACTAGGAAAGACCATTTTTCATTGCCATTTCTTGATCAGATTCTGGAAAGAGTAGCAGGCATCCCTACTATTGTTTTCTTGATGGTTATTCAGGGTATAATCAAATACCAATTGCATTAGAAGACCAAGAAAAGATCATTTTTACTTGTCACTTTGGCACTTTTGCATATAGAAGAATGTCTTTTGGTCTTTGTAATGCTCCGGTAACTTTTCAAAGATGCATGCTAAGTATTTTCAGTGACATGATTGAGCATTATTTAGAGGTTTTCATGGATGATCTGACAGTTTTTGGAAATTCTTTTGAAAATTGTCTTGATAATTTGGAAAAAGTTCTTAAAAGATGCGAAGAAAAAAGATTTGTGTTAAATTTGGAAAAATGTCATTACATGGTTACCTCAGGAATAGTGTTAGGTCATGTGATATCTTCTAAAGGAATTGATGTTGATAAGGCCAAAGTTGAATTAATTGCTCATTTGCCTTTCCCAAAAACAGTCAGAGAAATTCGTTCCTTTTTAGAACATGCAGGATTTTACAGAAGATTTGTAAAGGATTTTAGTGCCATATCTAGACCTTTATGTAATCTTCTAACAAAATATATACTATTTGTTTGGACTCAAGATTGTCAAAAATCTTTTAAAAAATTAATCGGTCTTTTGATTTCTGCTCCTATCATGCAATCTCCTGACTGGTCGTTGCCTTTTGAGTTGATGTGTGATGCTAGTGATTTTGCTGTTGGCGCTTTTTTAGGCCAAAGAAAGGAAGGTAAGCCTCATGTAATTTATTACGCTAGTCGAATTTTGAATAGTGCACAAATGAATTACACCACTACTGAAAAAGAACTACTTGCTGTAATTTTTGCATTGGACAAATTTTGAGCTTATTTAATTGGTTCATCCACTGTTGTTTTCACTAATCATGCTGCTATTAGATATTTAATGTCTAAACAGGATGCCAAACCTAGGTTGATACGGTGGATCTTGTTGCTTCAAGAATTTAACATCACAATAAAAGATAAGAAAGGAGCCGAAAATGTTGTTGCAGATCATTTGTCAAGGCTGACAACAGGCTCATCTTTTGATAGCACACCTATCAATGATTCTTTTCCTGATGAATTTTTATTTTCTGTCAATTCTATGCCTTGGTTTGCTAACATTGTCAATTTTCTTGTAACAGGTAAGATGCTGCCTCAGTGGACACACCAAGACAGAAAAAAGTTTTTTATTAAGGTGAAAAATTTCTTTTGGGATGACCCATATTTGTTCAAATATTGTCCTGATCAAATCTTTCGGAGATGTGTACCCGATAATGAGGTAAGTAGTGTCATTAAATTTTGTCATTCAGAAGCATGTGGAGGTCATTTTTCTTCAAAGAAAATAGCTGCGAAAATCTTACAGTGTGGATTTTATTGGCCCACTTTATTCAAGGACAGTTATACTTTTTGCAAAAGTTGTGAAAGTTGTCAAAAATTGGGGTCCATTTCTAAAAGAAATATGATGCCTTTGAACTCTATCCTTGTCATTGAAATTTTTGATTGTTGGGGAATTGATTTCATGGGTTGGTACGTGAAATCCGCAAGTGTACGGTTTTATCGTCAAGTAATAAAAGATTGAATCCACAGGGACTGTGTGTATGAATACCAATTAATTAATTAACTTAATTAAATTAAACAAGAGAAAATATGATTGTTGATTGATGAGAACTTAGTAACAAAATAATTAAATAAAAATTAAGAAAATAGAATTTAGAATAAAAACAGCAAGTTATCAAGAATGGGGTTTTCAGAATTAAGAAAGCTTCCAAGATTGGGATACCACAATGATACAAGACAAATCCTAATCGACAACCCTTTTATTAAACCTGAAATTCAATTGAAGGTGAGTTACCCAAAATTAGTTAATGTTCTCTTTCAAGATACAAGATCCGTGCCCAATTAAACCAATTCCTACTTTCGTGGTAATTGAATTTAAATTGAACCCATTACGCTTTGTGGTAATTCATTGATTCCTCGAAAGGCTAAAACTACTCTAGTGATTTAGACCTTAAGTTCAATTCTAATGGTTCCAACACTTAGGTTCACCTCTCAGTACGTTCCTAAATGCCTATGAGATGCAAATAAGTGGCCAACAAATTCACATGAATAAAAGTAATAAGAATTGAATCAATGAACAATCAAGATTAATAAAAGGGGAAAACAACGTCAATTAATCATTATCAATATATCAAAGGGCATTGCCCAATCCTAGAAACAAGGAAACTACTCAGACATAGAGAAGAAGGAAACAGAAATCAAACTTAAAAACATCCCAAACCCGTAACAATGGAAGACGAAGGGAGAAAGATGAAGAACTCAAGCCTCCTTTGTGCCTCCTTTCGAACAAGGTTTCAATCAAAGCTAGAATACCCTAATAGCAATCAGAACATCTATTTATAGCCTAGGGTTTTTATGGGCTAAAAGCCCCTAAAAGAAATAAAAAGAAAACTAAAATCTGCTGGCGCGCAGAACCACGGTAGTGGTACCACTGCCAGGCCGTGGTTGGTTACGGAAGTTAGAGGGATTCACCGTCTTTGTCTTCAAACCACGGCCGTGGTGTAGACCACGGCCAGGCCGTGGTTGGTTCTGGAATGGCCTTCCAAGCTCAATATGACCCATTAGACCTCCGAATCTGGAAAAGTACTCAACATGAAAGTTGTAGATTTGAATCTTAGCTATCAACCATCAAAATTTCAGCTCATTTGACAACTTGTAGCTCGAGATATGTCATGAATAGTATACAAAGGTCAAGCTGACAGGATCAGCACCCTAGTTCTTACTTCAACTCCAATTTGAGTTATCCAAACGTGTGATTGGGCCTTTGAGGTCTTCATGAAAGTTGTAGATAATTGTCTTATCTTTCCCTAAATTAGTTCCATAAAGCTCCAACTTCAATCATGTAAGCTTCCATTCATTCCAAGGCCAATTTAGCACCAATCCTACACAATAACACCACAAACACCGCAGTTATCCGAACTAAGGAAAAACAAACCAAAAAGGCAAACTAAAATGCCTAAAATGCCTAAGAATGCATGCAAAACAAGAACAAAACATGATGTTGTTTCACACACATCATGTGTCCATTTCCATCATCTTTTGGATTTGTGTACATTTTGGTTGCAGTTGATTATGTCTCAAAATGGATTGAGGCAATTCCATGTCGGCACAATGATCATAAAACTGTTCTAAAATTTTTAAAAGAAAATATTTTGAGTCGATTTGGAATTCCTCGAGCTATCATCAGTGATGGGGGAACACATTTTTGCAATAAACCATTTGAATCTTTAATGAAGAAATATTGCATTACTCACAAAATTGCAACCCCTTATCATCCTCAGACAAGTAGACAAGTTGAATTAGCAAATAGGGAGATTAAACAAATTTTGGAAAAAATGGTTAACCCAAATCGTAAAGATTGGTCTTTAAGACTAAACGATGCACTTTGAGCTTACCATACTGCTTTTAAAACATCTTTGGGCATGTCTCCTTATCGGTTAGTTTATGGAAAACCTTGTCATTTGCCTGTAGAATTGGAGCATAAAGCATTTTGGGCCATTAAAGCTTTCAACTTAAGTCTTGATGATGCTTCCAAGTTACGCAAATTGCAATTGAATGAACTTGAGAAATTAAGAAATGATGCATATGAAAACTCAAAGATTTATAAAGCTAGAACAAAAGCTTTTCATGACAAATCAATTTTCAAAAAAACTTTTGAAATTGGTCAAAAAGTTCTGCTTTATAATTCTCATCTTCACCTATTCCCTGAAAAATTGAGATCTAGGTCGATTGGTCCTTATGTTGTCAAACATGTGTATTCTTATGGGGCCATAGACATTGAGAATCCTAGGAATGTTATTGTATTTAAGGTCAATGGATAAAGACTCAAACCATTTCTGGAACATCAAGTTGTTGAGGTAGAATCCATTTCTCTTTCTAATCCTTGTTATGAGTAAAATTTATTTTAATGTTGTTTCTTTCTTTTTGCAGTTCTTTGTGTTCCCGGTTAAATGGCGGATAACGGTACTCCGTGACTCTCAAGTCGATTTATTTTTCAGTTTCCCATAATAACTGATTTCTTCTCCTTTCAAAATGGATGTCATTTTCTCAAATCTAAGAAAACATTTTCCTTCTCTCCCTCTAAATGCTCTAACAAAAGTCTATGAAGTTAGGTGTGAAAGACTGAGATTGTTAATGTATAAGGGCATCCCAGAAGATATACGCTGGATAATCGAAGCAAAGGTTTGTTTAGCTGGTGAATCTTCAGATTCATTTGTCCCATACATGCCTGGTCTCGGTAAAAGTTCATTTTCAAAAAGGAGAAGAGCAAAAAGAATGAAAGTTTGTTACAAGTGTGCACGATGGAATTGCAACACGCGATGTCACTCTTTGGGGATGGTTTCTGTAAATAGAGAAGATAAAATATTCTTCATTAAGAATGGACTGAGTAAGGAGTCATTAGATAATATTTTATTGACTCTTGAGACGCATTCTTGTGGAGTTATGCAGCGTGAACTTCTTAGTTTGTGGAATCTCTCCAAGGACGAACAAGAGCGTTATAGTCTTGGGAATCTGACTCAAAAAGACCCTGTTTGTCAATTTAAAAGAAAATTGGATGGGAAGCTTATCCCCGACTCATAGAAGGCGTTTAAGTCGTTTCTGGACGTGAAACTGAGGAGGAAGATGTGAGCCACAATCACAACAACATGTATATATTATCTTGTACATTTCAAAAGAAAAAAAAAGAAAAAAAAGGAAAAAAAAAGTTAGTAAGTGAAAAAAAATGAAAAAATGAAAAAATAAAAATAAAAATAAAAAAGGGCGAAACTTCGATTGTACTTGGTCTTTAATTAGATTAGAGCCCCCGCGTTGGATGGCGACATCCGTCATTGACTCGGGTGGACCTTCGCACGTCGGTCGGTAAATAAGGTTCGTGTGCCATGCTCTGCAGAGAGCCGCGCAAGCATTCCTGTGTTTTAACCAAAGGCTCGCTTGTTGATGGACGAGAAAGAAGCGTCCGTGTTTGCATTCTCGCGTGACAATGCCTCCGAAAGTGGATCCTATGATTTAATGCCATGGGCTCTTCGGCCGACCTCTCACTGGCTGTGGTCGTTGGTGGTAGCTGTCAGATTTACGCACTTTAATTAGTGACGTTGTAGCTCAATCCAAAATATTTCACAAGCGGGAGGGAGAAGAATACCCAGATTGGCTGAGCCGTCTTGGTATTACTGCACTCATGACGTGCAGTATAAAGATCTGCCATGAAACTTGTACATAAAGGTATGTAATCATTTGTTATTATTATTTTATCTTTGTATGATTTTGTTAAATTTTGGTTTTGGACAGACGATCCTTTGGATGGGATCCTTCGGGGGTTTCTAGACTTCTTTACCCTGATGGTTTTCTTGAAGTAAAAAAAAAACAAAAACAAAAACAAAAAAAAACAAAAACAAAAACAAAAACAAAAACAAAAACAAAAAAATATTATTATTATTATTATTATTATTATTATTTCAAACTTTTCTGACACAGCCAACCTACCTGTATAGGAGCTATTATTACTTTTTCTATTCTCCTCCCTATTTAAACACTCTATTTTCTTTACTTTTCTGTAACTCATAATCATTCAAAGAGAGTGTGAGTGTAGAAATGGAGGGATCTTCTTCTTCTGTTCGTAGATTTGTCAGTATCTGTGTATTTTGTGGGACAAGTTATGGGAGTAGTTTAGAGTTTGTAAATGCAGCAAGCACTGTTGGTAGAACACTTGCTGCGAGGAACATTCGTGTAGTATATGGGGGAGGTTGCCTTGGGTTAATGGGGGCTGTATCACTTTCTGCATTTGTAAGAGGTGGTCTAGTTTTAGGTGTCATTCTTGAACCTTTAACTCGAAGGAACATCATTGGAAAGACAATTGGACTGGAAATTAAGGTATCCTCTATGCATGGACGAATGAAGGCGATGCTTGACAACTCTGATGCATTCATTGTCTTACCTGGTGGTTTTGGTACTTTGGAAGAAGTCTTTCAAATTGTCTCTTGGGCCCAACTGAACATCCACCATAAACCCATAGGTTTGTTGAATGTTAATAATTTCTTTGATAATTTGTTATCTTTTCTTGACCATCTTTGTGGAACGTAAATTTGTCACACCTTCAAAGAAGACAACTCCTTATCTCTGCTTCTACTGTTGATGAATTGATTGATAAATTAGAAGCATTTGTTTATAAACCTGATCCAGTAACAGCTCAGATAGATTGGTCCGAAGGAAGTAATGAAGGAAATGGTGAAGGAAGCAAAATGAAAAGAAAGCCAGCCAAGACACTCCAACTATTTAAATAATTATAAGTTTTGGTTTTATTTATCGTACTTTGTTTCTATTTAAATTTGTGTGAGATTTTTTTTTTCTTTTCAGTAATTGCAGTAAAGAATGGTAATATATTCTATCCTTTACCTATCTATGTTTTGACATTGAGGACAATGTTGTGATCTGGTTGGGGAAAGGATGGTTGTAAAAAAAAAAACCCAAAAAATCCAAAAAAAAATTAGAAAGTGTGTTTGTTAATATGTTTATTGTGTTTATCATTAAAAAAAACCAAAAAAAAAATTAGAAAGTGTGTTTGTTAATATGTTTATTGTGTTTATCATTAAAAAAAACCAAAAAAAAAATTAGAAAGTGTGTTTGTGAATATGTTTGTTGTGTTTGTCATCAATTTATTAACAACAAAAGTAATTAGGGATGGCAGAGTAAAGAGTAAATTATTTACTCTTGAGACGCATCAAAAATTGGTGGCAGAGTAAGGAGTAATTAGGGTAGTAACTAATTTATGTGGAAGTAGCAATTCAAATTCAGGGAAATTTGCATGATTGAGTAAATTGTCTTCTTTCTTAAAATTCACATGCTTGGTTATGGATGTTGAATTTTTGGACTGAGAATGATAGAATTATGCCTTGTGAGATTTTGAGCTTATTGATGAATGGATTGAACATTTGTACCATTCTTTTCTTTCTTGTGTGAATTTCACTCATGAAATTGTTGCTCTAGAACTTGCTTTGATTCTTTTTGAGACTACATTTTCATATGCATACATGAATATGATTGAGGCATTTTTCTTGAAATAGCTATTTTAATCAAATAGTCAGCCTTGTTTAGCAATATGTTGTCTCAATATGATATCAAGCACTCTTATGACTTCTTGGAAATTCTCTGATTCCTGTCAACATAAAGCATTAGAAATGACCTATTTTCCCTTGCTTAACCCCTTTGAGCTTATTTGACTATTCTTTGTTTCGAACTCATTATGTGCCTTAAATGAAAAACTATGTTCTTACTTGACCTTAGGGAATAAGAGAACATTAGTTTGTCATTCAATGAGTTCTTGAACAAGTGTGGGGGTGTGTGTGCAGAATATTTAAAAAAAAATGTGTATATATGATGTTTTTATTCTTAAAAAAAAATCAAAAAAATCAAAAAAAATAAAAAAAAATGTAAAAAGAAGAGGGTCAACAAAGTAATAAAGAAAAGGAAAAGAATAGGTAAAGGGAATTTGTATTAAGTGGAGTTGGGATGAACTTTCATACTTGTTAATTGAACTCAGCTCTCATGCTCTTTTATTCTCTGATATTTAACTTGTCATATCCATACTACCTCTTCCTTTACCTTGACCTCATTACAACCTTGAATAAAGTCCTCATGATTTGTGTGTGCATGTGTTTTGAGTAGTGGAGAAGTAGAAGAGAAGCAAGCTTATGGTAGTGCAATTTTCATGGGTTGAATTGAGCGAAATACCTACCTTTTAAACACTTGAGGGATTGAGAGTGAATCTTGTGAAAATCTATCATTCTTGACTCATGCTTTTCAATTGAAATATCCTTACTTGTTAATTTGAGATGTGAAGATATATTACCTCATGAATGTTTTGATTACTTGAATGATTGATTGCTCTACATTTTTTTAAAATATTATTAAAAATTGAGTCTTTTAGAGTGTTCAGCTTTTGAGTCTGTTTCATTTTTTTTGTGAGTGATCTTGTGTGTTTTGCTCAGGAGTGTAAAAAGCTAAGTGTGGGGGAATTTGATGATCACATATTTGATACATTAATAAGCTTTCATTCTTAGTCATTTACACTCTCTATGTACTTAATTGATTGAGTTTTATTATGTTTTGTAAGTTTGGGCTCAAATTGGACTTAATTGAATTTTTCAGCATGATTCATATCTTACACTGTTTCTGTATTTGGGCCATATCTTGGGTTGTAGGTGGTCTTTGGACGTGATTCTAGTGGCATTTGAAAGATAAGAGAGAGCTCTATAACTTTCATGAAGACCTCAAAGACCCAATCACACGAGTAGATAACTCAAATTGGGATTGAATCAAGAACTAGAGTGTTATTCCTGACAGCTTGACCTATGTGTACTGTTCATGACATTGTTCGAGCTATAAGTTGTCAAATGAGTTGGAATTTGGATTTTGAATAGATAAGACCCATATCTACAATTTTCATGTTGAACATGTTTCCAGAATCGGACTCTTTGAAGGTGATATTGGGCTTGGAAGTTAGAACAAAGGAGCTGTGACTGGGCCTGGGCAGTGTGCAGTAATTTGAACGTATCTGGAGTTATAGAAATGATATTTGATTCAAAACAAAGCCATTTGAAAGTTAAGATCTAGGTCTACAACTTTCATGAAGACCACTTGGTTCAAAAATGACGAATGCAATGACTTCAGAGCTGCATAATTTCGGAGACAAGGAATCTCCATAATTTCCCACTCACCAAAAGTCATTTAGCATTTTTCACTCATTTTTCACTCATCCAACCACTAATGACTCAGCCCCCTTGTCATTTTGTATCTCTAATCCTCTATAAAAGGAGGCCTTGGCAGATCATTAAGGGTGTTAGGTGTTAGTTACCAAAATGATGCCATTTTGTTACTAGATTTTCTTGTAGTAATTTTCCTTTATTCTAAATTAAAGTCATGTTCTTCTGCTCCTTCTTCTCTCTTTCTTTATTCTTATCTATGAGTAACTAAGTATCATTTTACTTGGGTGAAAGGGTGAAGCTCTTGATAATAAAATAAGGTTAGATTTATTCTTCTCTTGTGCTTAAATGATTTATATTTTCTAGTAACCATTATACGTATTATAATTTGTTTCTTATAATTTAGAAACCATCTTTGTAAAGAGGAGTTCTTGATTTATTGTAAAAATATTTGCACAATGAATGCTTTAACCCATTTATAAGTGGTGGTAATATTTTTAGGAAACATAATTTTTATAATTACGTATATTATTTTAATTAAACTTTTAATGTTGTATTTTTCGATTGAAACCTCCATGTTGCGAGGATTCTAATTGAGTTATAAAATGAATTAATCTTACCTTTATTTTATTTACCAAGAGTGAATCTTTTTACCCAAGTAAATAATTTTAATCATAGTAACAAAATATTCACTTCACCTTAATTACTCTTCAACAATTCCCTGTGGATCGACCTCGGACTCCCGAGAAATTTATTACTTGAGACAACCTGCACTTGGGTTTGCAAATGCGACAATTGAAAATTGTGCATCAGTTATACACATATACATCAATAGCCCAAAAAGACAAAGTGTTATATATACAACTTTACATTCTCAAAGCAAAAATAACTAAAATACATTAACTTTGCTTATAAAAGAAACAAATAAACTAAACTACATTAGCTCTTCTGTTACTTTATCTTTTTACCCTTTGAAAGGCATTGACCTGCTATTACTATGAAAACACAGAAAGGGGTGAGAACATGCAATTCTCAGTAATATTCATACATTTCATGGCATTATACATTAATGTAAATTGCATACATATCAGTATAAACTATATTAACATTATACAATCACTCATACAATTGTATAACGTATCAAAGCTGTCTCACATCTACTTAACCTTATAATACTCGAACTTAAACATAATAGCTTATGATTGTTACTAGATATCAATTCTCTAGAACATTCACATGTTACTGTTATGTAAAGGTTCACTAAACACAACACATAATCGATAAGCCTAAGTCCCTTACTCATATGATAAGAACAAACTATCTACACAGTTGTAACATATCACCACTAGTTCATTCATAAACTTGTTATAGGTACTATACATATAACCTCTTTCTATGAATAAACTCACTAACTCTGAAATGTAGGATTAACAACAAGTAATGAAGTCTTTACTCCATGTCGCTCGAACATTTACATTCTCATACTCTATGCAAACGTTCACTAAGTCAATCTCTAACCTTAAACTCATAAACATACCATCAATGATATTGAACAACCGCCTATACAATTTACAATATCATCTATCCTAGACAACTGCCCATACAAATGCTAAGGAACAAGAAATGTATATGATTGTGTGTATGTCACTTGCTTATTCCAACTCTCTTTAAACTTGTAGATAAGAAGACTGACTCTTCAAACTACTGGATAATGAGTGGACTGGTTCCTACTCACTCTAGTGAGAGTACTATTTCTACTACATATAAACTAGCAATCCTAGCACTAACAAGCAACTTAGGCTAAATCCTCACTCAAAGAGACTTTTGGACTTTCCCCTCTATCTCCTTTGGCCATATGATTATATATCATTAAAGATTACTCTACTTTGGAATTAGCAAGTATCAGGAACTATGCAGTGTTATATATAACTCATACAAACCACCACTTTAACTCATCACATGATTCTCTCTAACCAAGTAAAGAACTGAACTCTAGCAAACATCTACTCTCAGCTCATTTTAACTCATAAAGTACGTAGCACATTCTTTGTTTCTAGCTAAGTAATTATAATAATGATTCTTATATCTAACTTGCCTTACTTCCGCACCACAAGTGGTAAACTATGTCACACTAGTGTACTTAAGGTTCTAGATACTTACTTTAGGCAATTCCTAACTAATTGAATGCTTAAAGAGTGGAACTTCTATAATATCTCCACACTAAGTCCATCCATACATCACTAACCTCACTTTCTCTCTTAGGAGTAACTAATGCACTATGGCAAGTGACTATTGCCAATTGAACTTAACTTTCTTGTATCTAGATTACCCTATCCTCATCACCTCATTTGTGATACTAAATGCAACTTTGTGTTGCCTAAGGGTTTAGATACCTATCTAAGGCAATACATTACTCTTGATTGCACTAAGGTCTCTTACTTTCCCATATATGAAAGATGGTCTTTCTCTCTAAGAAATACCCTTTTTAATGTCTCAACACACTCTACAAGACATATGAAAGGGATCTTAACAAGTAGGGAACTCAACTCATCAAAAATAACATTTTTGAGAGTTCTTGGAACTCACGCCATGACAAAGCGTGGGCACGTCGCGACGTACAATCGCCTGTCTCACATGCCTCAACGCGATTCTCAGTCATGTCGCAACATGCTGCTATCAGGTGCATACACTGGAAGTTACGCCTCAGCGTGACATCACTCAAGCCGCGATGCGAAGGCATTTTTTGCAGAATTCTGCAAAAAATCAGCTATGTGAATTGTTCCATTGACCTAAAATCACTTCCAATCGCTTGGCTCCTAGGTAATTTCTAGCTTCACCAATGCTTCCTAAATATGTTGTAACACTTTTATAACTTATTGGCTCACTTAAACTTGGATCAATGCTCAAAATCACATATTTACTTGTTCATTGCTTAAATTCCCACTCTAGGGACTAATTGATGTTTTTCACAAATAAAGACATGCATCTTGCATCCATTAAGTAGAAATTGACTCATTCTAATAAATGAAAATAAGAACAAACACAAGAACAGGTTTTTGGCATCTCAAACCTATTTTCCCTCTTTCTGACCTAACTCCAAATAATGAAATAGGTGAAGAAAGAAGATGGAAGTAATGGTTAGGAACCCCAACCTCTTGAAGACAAGATGATCTTCAAGCTTTCTCCTTTGATCTTCTAGTTCCCTTGGGCTTCTCCCCCTCTTCCCCTTCTTCTTTCTCCCCTTTGGTTGCTTCTTTCTTTTCTCTTTAGTTTTCTGTTTCTATTTTCTACTCTCAACTGAGAGATAAGGGAGAAAAATGAAGGAAAAGTCCACTTTGCCCGTTAAGGCCTAAAGCTGGAACTTTATATCTGCTAATGACACTTGAATTATGTTAAATCAAGTTTTCTAACTTCTAACAACTTTAGAATAAATACTAGAATTCATCTATAATATGGTTTTACCATTATCCTATTTTTTTCATATCTACTGTTAGTCAATCGGGCATTAAATGTACAACCAGTATGCCTAAAAATATCAAACAAACTCTTATTATTCTCAAATTTTAACTACATCATCTTCCACCTATTTGTGACTTAGAAACAAACTCTCTAGGTTTATTTCTCTCAACTTAGCAATTTATGCTACTATATATCTAAGTTATTTCAGGTTATTAGTCACACTTTGGGTTACAACAAAGTACCTAAACGAACTCAATTTATCATAAAACTTAATTGACATGTTAAACAAATAATATGCTACCTTTGTACCCATTTACAAGTCTAACATACTTTTCGGGATGTTACAACAACTCAACCAAACAACCACTCCATGCCTTTGAACCGTATAGATCCACCGTCCTCCATCGAACCAAAAGCCTTGCACTTTCTAGTGCTGCTGCTCCAACCAAAGAACCCTACCTCTAATTGAACCTGCGTACAGCCCACTGTGCACCACGACCCACCACTGTGCCATTAGCCCACGTTGTTGAAGCTCCTCTGCACTGCCATTGTCGTGTCACCATTACCACAACTATTGCCGATGACCCTAACCACCAGTGTCCTTTAATTAGCCTCGCCGCACAGTGCCGAAGAAGCAACACCAACCATCGTACATGCCATTCCTTATTGCCGCCATGCACTGCTGCGTCTTAGCCCCTTCGCCGCCATCGCTCAATCAAGTTTGGCCACCCTTGTAACTCGACTTAGCCACCAAACAATCCCCCTTCAACCCAGCCTCTTCCACCAAGTTTCCCTAGAATTCGTTCCTCTTTTTTGTAAAAAATTCTTTCAATGTTGTTTTCTAATTTTAAAGTTTGGTTTTCTTCCTTTTTTATTGTTTATTTTGTTAAGTGGGGGATAGGGCTAGCTAATGGTTCTTTTAGTGAATGAGTTTGGGAAGGTAAGGTTGAGGTTGAGGGTTTGAGCATTAGGTTCGCTGGCATTGCTCCAACGCCAAAGGAGGAAGAAGACATTGTGCCGGCGCCGGAAGAGGAAGAATATGCTCTACCTTTCTAGTTAACAAAGAAAACAAATATAAAACAAAAAAAACATAAAATCGGCCCACCGATTATCATCGGTAACAAATTGATGCACCAAAATCAAATTAGGTGCATCATAACATGCTCCGTTAAGAAGATTAGTAGAATGATTAGTTAAGAGAATTTATAATTATTATGTCCATATTAAACATGATACGTATTAAATACTAAATAAGCACTTAGTTTGTCATATCTATACAACATGAGAAATTTTTGGTTAGGGATGGTTTATCACGTAAAATATTTTTAAGATAGGTGCATTTCTATCATAGTTTCTATAACTTTACATGCCAAATAATAATTTGAGTACTTATGATAAACATGAATATTATTTACAAAGACTTATTCTTTTATTATCTTTGACAACTGTATATATGGGGTTTTCTCCACGCATCAGTTCCTCTCTGTCTATCTATCTTACCTTTTCCTCTCTCTATCTTCTTCTCTTTGTGTGTGCAAGTCATATTATTTGAAAAGAGAATACATACTGCGTATAATAGGATGACAATAATGCTTCTATTTTCATCTTTGAATAGAGATTGACGTGTATTTATGTGAGGATGATATCATACAGGATCAACAGTTCTAACTTTCTATTAGCAATTTCTTACAATTATTTGTAATTTTAATTTCCTAATTTGTTTCGCTAAATAATAGCTTTTCAAATCAAACTTAGTCATTGATGATTTGGATTAATTTTTTTTGTATTATACCTTTTTTTTATCGGGCATACTCGCCATAAGGATGTTTAAGGTTCAAGCAGAAAGTACAAATCGTAGGGCTTCTTTCACGGTTGTTTTTTTATTAGAATTCCACACTCCCATAATCCCATCAGACAATTCCGAGGAGACAATAGTTGAAAAACAATACTAAAAACTCTTTGTTAGCTTTCATTATAGTAAAATATGAAAATATCGATCAATTTTCATGGAAATGTTAAAAAACTGCGTATAATGGTATATATATATATATTGGAGCTGGTTTAAAACTAAATATTAATATATAACCAAATTGACGGAAATAATCTAACATCCCCAACATAAAATATTTTGTTATAGAAAATATACGCTATAGAGTTTAAATTAAAAATAAATAATTTTTCTTAGAAAGAAATTATTTAACTTAGACTATTTTAAATAATTATAAATAAAAATATGACTTTTCAAACGTGATAGTACTTTTTTCTTTATGATTTTTCAAATTTTATTTTATCTGTTTTGTCATGATAGAATGGGATGTGCTCACGTCCATGATTGGATTTGTAGAATGTGAAAGTTGTCGAGCTGGACATCTTTAAGTAGTCCATTATCGGGATAGGCTCTGACTGTATTAGAATTGAGAACGGGTTGGATCTAACTAAATTTCTAAAAATTAGTTTAAGTGGGAGGAGTGCTCAAGTTATTATAAGAGATATTTTGCTTATGCATGAAAATTATCTGTTCTTATTTTTTGTTTTTGTCTTTGTTCTTCTACTTAAATTCTGTTAAATGTTCTAAACTTAATTCTATGTTCTCATTTATTGTCTAAACTTAATTTAAGTGGAGGAACAGAGAAATGAGATAAGTGATCCTCATTCTTTGCTCAAAATGAGGATTACCTATCCTTATTTATTGTCTCCTTCTCTATCATCCCACTTAAATTTTATCAAGTGTTCTAATCTTAATTACATGTCTCATTTCATTTTCTTTTCATTTTAATTTATTTTCTATTTGACAAAATTTAAGTAAGGGAATAAGGAAGGGGATAGAAAATTGAAACAGATGATCCTCATTCTTTGCTCAAGATAAGGATCACTTATTTTTATTTTTTGTTTTCTTCTCTGTCCCCCACTTAAATTATGACAAATATTCTAAACTTAATTACATGTTTTTTTTTTCTTTCATTTTCATTTTAATTAAATTTTTACTTAGTAAAATTTAAACAAGGAGACAGGAAAATGGACAAAAAATGAAAAAAATTGTTCAAGTCATTACAAGAGATATTTTGCTCTTATATCGAGTCGATATGGGATCTCAACATAAAATATTTAAATTTTAAATTTTTTCCTAAATCATCATTTATGTCTAATTTATCAATTTGAAAATATAAATTAACGTTGTTTTTGTACATCGATGATGATATAAAAGAGTTTATAGAGAATAAAAATTAAACTCAACATGTAATACAAAATACAATGATTTTACAACGTGATTTAATGAATGAAAGATTATGGAAAGGGAGCTCTCAGTGGTTGAAGGACATTTGGAAGCTAGATAGTGAAAACTCTTCTGTGTCAAACTGGTTCACTAATAGTGTAAAAAAAAGAATTGGTAATGGAGAGTCCGTAAAGTTTTGGCATGATAAATTGGTAGGGAATGATACTTTGAGGTCTTGCTTCAGCAGGCTATATCAAATTTCAGAGGATAAAAATTCGTTTATTGCTGATATGGGTCAGTGGGTAAATAAGGATTGGAGGTGGTGTCTTAGTTGGAGGAGGGATTTCTTTTCATGGGAAAAGGAGTTGCTGCAAGAATTGGAGTGCTTACTTGCTGGCGTAGTCATTAATTATGGGAGTAGTGACTCTTGGAGATGGTTAAATGATTCTTCAGGTTCATATTCTTGCAGTTCAGCTTATGTGATTATTCAGAACTTGGGGAACGCTCAGCCCCAGCATAACGCAGTGAGCACAAGCTTTGCTTTTGATACGTTCTGGAAAGACTATGCTCCACCAAAAGTAGTTGCTTTCTCATGGCAAGTGGTGTTAGATAGATTGCCAACAAAAGTAAATTTACTTAACCGAAAGGTGCTTATTCAGAACCAATGTGTGTGTAGCTTTTGCAAGGTTAGTATGGAGACTGTAGATCACCTTTTTGTTAGTTGTGGTTATGCTAATTCAGTTTGGTACAATGTTTTTGGATGGACTGGTTTTCAAACACCTATTCCATGTTCTATTAGGCAACTTTATATTCAGTTCAGAGGATTGGTCAAGAAAAAGAAACTAAGGCGTTTTTGGATGATAATTTGGCATTCTGTTGTCTGGAGTATTTGGTATGCAAGGAATAGCTTGATTTTTAAATCTAACGCTGCTGTTGCTGAGTTGTTATGTGTATTGGAGCAGATCAAAATGAAATCTTGGGTTTGGATTCAGGCAAAGTTAGGCGGTGCTTCTTTTTCTTTTGCTAATTGGTGTTTGGCACCTTATCTTTACATTAGTTCTATATCTGTATAGCCCTTAAACTTTTTGTGTAAATGGGTTGAAGTACCCTTGTACTTCCCTAATATATTTTATTCTATCAAAAAAAAAATACAATGATTTTAAACGTAAACGATGTGTACCTAATTTTTAAGTTTAAGAGTAGTTACTGAACCTAAGGTCAAAATATGCCCTAATATTCATATCCCAAAAAAGAAAACAATTGCCCTAATATTTAAAATATGTATATGTAATGCTCGTTTTCTATATTTTGTAAATAAATTCAAATATTTACATGTACGTAACGTAAATCTTTTGTCTTCTGACTGAAAAAAAAACTACGTAATACCAAGCAATTGTTGAATTCAGTGAACCGGTCATAGATCTTTAATAATAAAAAAAAGTATAGATCGTTGTCCTCAGTGATTCAAGATTCTATAAATAAGAACCAGGCAACCAGCATCAATGCAAACATCATAAACACTTGAGAGTTGAGTTTCCCCTTAATGCCATGGAAGCTCAAGCATCCTTCTTGGTTATTTCCTTCTTTCTGTTTTTGCTGTTGCATTGGCTTGCAAAATATTACAAGCCAAATACCAGTCTCGCTCACAAACTGCCCCCTGGCCCAAGGAAGTTACCTCTCATTGGGAACCTGCATCAACTAGCAGTAGCAGGTTCACTTCCACATTATTCTCTCCAACAACTTGCCCACAAATATGGACCTCTCATGCACCTGCAACTTGGTGAAATTCCTGCTGTAGTTGTGTCCTGCCCCAGGTTGGCCAAGGATATATTGAAAATCCATGATATTGCTTTTGTGCAGAGGCCCCAACTTCTTGCTGCTCAAATTATGACCTATGGGTCAACAGATATTGCTTTTGCTCCATATGGTGATTACTGGAGACAAATGAGGAAAATATGTACGATGGAGTTGCTAAGTGCCAAGAGGGTTCAGTCTTTCTCTTGTATTAGAGAAGATGAAACCTTGAAATTCATAGAATCAATTCGGACATCCGCAGGTTCGCCAATCAATCTTACTAGTAGAATTTTCTCATTGGTAAGTGCTTCTGTTTCCAGGGCAGCATTTGGTAACAAATCTAAGGACCAGGATGAATTTGTATCTTTGATAAGAAAAGTAATACAAGTGACAGGAGGATTTGACCTGGCTGATTTGTTTCCTTCAATGAAATCTTTACATCTCATAACTGGGAAGAAGCGCAAAATGGAGAAGTTGCACAAGCGGGTTGACAAGATCTTAGAAAACATTGTTACAGAGCATCAAGAAAAGCAAATAAGAGCAAAAGAAGGCAGGGTTCAAGCAGAAGAGGAAGATCTTGTTGATGTTCCTTTAAGAATCCAACAAAGTGGCAGTCTCGAAGTCAAAATAACGACCAGAAACGTCAAAGCCGTGATTTTGGTTGGTAAATATGCCGCAAAACTCATAGTTTTTAAAATCTGCCTGCACAATTCCTCTTTCCTAGTCTTTCCTATTTTTTTCCCTCCAACCCACGTCATAAAATTAAGGAGAAAACTATTTGCATACCATTTTTTTTAACACCTCTTAATGCTTACTAGTAACAACTATTATTATATGTTGAAAACTTTTAAAATGTTTTGATAAGATTTTTTTATACAATGAAAGAAATGAAAATCCCAACATATGACATCTTACAAATTATATAGCAGTAAGCCAGTTTTAGTGGCTTTTTCATAACATATTTTACTGATACAGGTACTGCCTTTTTAGAAGTTACAAGCATCAAATAGCATGAGCTACCATAGTACCATTGATCATAAGTCATATATAACACATTAAAAATTGAAGGTGGGCATATGGTGGTTTACCATATTATTAGTATGAAAGTAGGTTAGGTAACTTTTTGGTTTCTCAGGGTATAATATAAAGTAAACTTGTTTCTTCTTTGCCAATTCAAAATTCAATCATGATTTTAAGTGTGGAACTAGATTAAGGGTACGGTGTGCTAATAAAGTTAAGAAATTCAGCCTTTTAAACACTTTTTACTTAAATTTTATTAATATTATGTACTAAACAAATATCATTAAAACAATTTTAATGTTAAAATTTTTTTATTTTTAGCAATCAAATAAGTTTGGAACCGGTCTTATATATATGAGTTGATTATAAATTATTTAGAGAATTGAGGAAGCAATACCCCTAACCTAATTATTGATTAATAACATGGTTTTTGTACATATATTAGATTCTGCAGAGAATTTTTACTGGCTGAATGGAGTCACACTATTTTACTGATTTCTGGCTTTCTTTTTTTTTAAAAAAACAATTCCACATATTTTCATTTAATCAAAAACTTTCTGAAGATATTTCAATTGATTGTGCAGGACGTATTTGCTGCTGGAACTGATACTTCAGCATCCACCATAGAGTGGGCTATGTCAGAAATGATGAGAAACCCAAGAGTGAGGGAAAAGGCACCAGCTAAGTTAAGACAAGCATTTCGAGGGAAGGAAACAATCCATGAAGCTGATCTAGAGGAACTTAATTACTTAAAATTGGTGATCAAAGAGACATTGAGGTTATATGCACCTACTCCTTTGTTGATCCCAAGAGAATGCAGTGAATTAACCATCATTGATGGGTATGAAATACCTATCAAGACTAAAGTCATGGTAAACGTGTGGGCAATTGGAAGAGATCCCCAATATTGGCCTAACGCTGAGAGGTTTATTCCAGAGAGGTTTGATGGCACTAGTATCGATTTCAAAGGGAATAACTTTGAGTATCTCCCTTTTGGGGCAGGAAGGAGAATGTGCCCTGGCATGTTGTTTGGTTTAGCCAGCATTGTGCTTCCTCTGGCTCTATTACTCTATCACTTCAACTGGGAACTCCCAAATGGGATGAAACCTGAGGATTTGGATATGATCGAACACTTTGGATTGGCAGTTGGAAGGAAAAACCAGTTGTGTTTGATTCCCACTGTTTATGATATCTCACTGCATGCATGATGGTGTTTGTTTCATGTAATTATAAAATAAGGGCCTAATCGTAATCATCATAAGTAATAGGAATAAATGCTAGATTGTCCCATTTAGCATTGGAGCCTTTATTAGTCCAATATTCATGGCTATAGTGTACTATCTAAATATTAAACAATCAAATATATCATAATATTTATGTCATGGGCCCAGTTGAAAGGAATGCCAACACGAAAGGGGAATTAGCTCACATAGGTGGTCAAGTTTCTAGAAGGTCACAGCTGGAATCTAAGGTAGTTAGTGATGAAAGCTTATTGGTGAAGAATCGAGAATCCAGGGAATGAGGAAAAGCACAAGGCAGAGACTAACTAACTCTAGACTGAGCGACTACCTACAGAGGTTAGAGGGTTATAAGCTAGAGAATGAGTGATTGGGGGTGTATGTGAATTATGTGAAGTTGAATCTCTATTCTACTCTCAGTCTCTTTATTCTCTCTGTATTTCTCCTCTACCTTTCTCCTTCTTGCTTTTATCTTACCTCTGTACTAAGCTATCATCTCATAACTCTATAACTAAGAATAGTCTTCTATCCATTTTAAGAAACCCATCAAAAACAATA
This sequence comes from Ormosia semicastrata, assembly GCA_029884595.1. NCBI lineage: Eukaryota > Viridiplantae > Streptophyta > Magnoliopsida > Fabales > Fabaceae > Ormosia > Ormosia semicastrata. Next base: position 13,249,723 of record JAQQTO010000037.1, read on the forward strand.
CTAGTGCGGAGAGAAATTTCAGTACTGTTACAATGTATCAGCCTATCTTGCCTGCATGTGAAGGCTATGGGCCGATAACACGGGTTCGGGTTGCTTCATATTATTTTCCATCCTATTCCTATATGTGAATCAATGTATGGCCGAAAATTAGAAGGAAAAAACAAGTATTGCACACAAAAAATTTCACATATTATTACAAGATGTGTCAAAAATTGATTAACAATGAGTTTAATTTTAATATATTATCAATGTAAAAAATGTTTTATATTATCATTTAATAATGTATTATCACATCATTTAATGAGTTAAAACTTGCAAAAATGTCAAACTCAATTGTTATTCTTTTGAATGATCTCTCTTTAACTATTTTTCAGGTGAGTCACTTAGACCCTACATTCTGCTCCCTTTACACATTCAAGAAAATTTTAGATATATATTGTCTACCATAAGCACTTCACTTAAGACTAAGAATTTTCATACACATTATGTCCTCTCCCATGTTTAAGTCTTTCAAGACAAATTCATGTTTTTTTTCCCCATACCCAAAACATCGTTCATGCCCTTGCCAAGACAGGCCAAAGTGCAGAGCTTGAGATTCTATAATTCCATACCCTTATTAATAATGTGTAAATTATTAATTAATAATATATATTTATTGGTTATCAAAATAGTAATATGTTTCCCCATTATCAGTAATTAATTATTAATTTAATAGTAAATTGATACATATCATTTACAAGCATATAAGAGGTGTAAGATCTCAACTATAGAAATAATATAAACTTAGCAATAAATGGTAGATTATCCTATTTATGGTCGTCGTATTAGTCCAATAATCATCAATATGGTATGGTGTACTCTCTAAATATATATAAATAATATGTATCAGGCCATGAACTTTCCCATGGCCCAAAGTGGCCTGCATATGATGGTCTGGGTTGTAACATGGGTCGGGTTGCTTCAAATTATTTTTTGTCAGACAAAACTTGGCCCCAATCTAAGTTGGAGACAAATCCTCTAATTTCTTCTAATTTTATGACATGTATTTATTTTATTAAGTTAATGGAATTGAAAATTAGAAAGGATTTGAAGGGTTTAGAGGAATAGACACATGTTATAAAATTAGAAAGAGTTTGATGACTTATCTCAAACTTGAGTTGAAACCAAGTTTTGTCTTTTTCCATCTCATTCATATATGTGAATCAATGTAGCATCTCGTGAGTCTGAGACTTTATTTTTACAAATAACTGTTATTTATTTTGTTATTTAAAAAAAATCGTTCAGCTTTAAGTTAGAGAGTGAGAGAAGTATTTATTAAGAAAAAAATAAGAGTGAGAGAACATCCTGACTTTTCCATCTTTCTTCGGAACGGGGACGATATTTGCTACCCATTCTGGGTGCCTTGACACTTCTAAAAAATCGGCCTCCAATTGCTTGGTGACTTCCTCTTTGATCTTTAACGACATTTCAGGGTGCATTCTCCTCAATTTCTGCTTTTTCACTTCAGCATTGGGGTATAGCGGAATCTTGTGGGAAGCTATGCTTGGATCCAGCCCTGGCATATCTCGGTAAGACCAAGCAAATACATCCATGTAGTCTCTGAATAACTTGATCATGCTTTCACGTTCCGGGTTATCCACTAATCTTAACTCCTTCTTGTCTTCATCTGTTCCCATATTGATCACTTGTACTTCTTCATCATCCAGGCTGAAGTCTCTTTCCGACCTTTCTACCAATTTGGCAAACTCCTCAGTGGCATTCCCATATTCATCTGAGTCATAGTTATCTACATCCATCGTTGAATAGGAATCCATCCTTGAGCTTTCAGGCATCCTTTTATGGGACAATGCCTCTACCAGACCCAAGTCCCTAGAAGATTTATTTATGCCCGATTGAAAACAGAAAGAAAATATGGTAATTAGACAAGACTAAGCAAAAGGCATAAATCAAACATAGAAAAGAACTAAAGCAGTGATTCAACTAAGAAACACACAATTTCATTGCATTGAAGCTTTGATGAAAGATAACATGAGCAAAGAATCATACTGGAAAAACACACAAGTTCATTACATTAAAGCTTCGACAAGAGTTAGCATAAATTCAGCATTACAAAAGTCTAAGATAACATCACGACTAAACAATTACTTTATGACAATCACATCCATTAACGCCTCAGATCACCAATTGTTCAGAGGTTCCAAATTGACAGCAGGCTGGATGACATGGTCTTCTCCGGAGTCTTCGTCTACATTGTTAATGATTAGTCGGACCTGATGATTGGAGGTTCTATTGATAACCTCGGCAGGGATGGGGAATGTCTCCTTCAGATGAGGAATCATCTTTTTCACTTCATTCTCCCTTTTTCCTTCATCGAGAACTAAATCGTGCTTCATCATGCCTTCCAAAGGTGCCTCATATCCCAGACCATATCTGTTTTTGTTCTCTGGCAGGGTGATCATAGACTTGGTTCCTTGAAGCTGACTTCCTAAACCTTTTTCAGCTTGGTAACCATTATTGGTCATAATGCAAGTCACAACTTGATGAACATCTTTAGAGGGCGACTCATCCTTCTTTGTCTTCGATTCCACCAAATGGAAACTGTGTAGGAAGTTTTCCACCTCCAACTCTGTGTTTTCAACATAAGGCACTGAAGTAGGCTTCATCAGTAAGATTTCTTCTTCTCCTTGAATGGTAACCAGACATCCATTTTTAATGTATTTCAGGCATTGGTGCAGGGTCGAGGGAACAACACCAGCAGTGTGGATCCATGGTCTTCCTAAAAGCATAGTGTATGTAGGCTCAATATCCATTACTTGAAACAACACTTGGAAACAGCTCGGGCCTATCTCAAGTGGAAGGGTCACTTCTCCCAGAATTCCTCTTTTCCTTCCGTCAAAGGCCCGCACTGTCATTTCTTGAGGCCTAAGATCTTCTATACTCATAGCCAGCTGGGACACGGTTGTCCTCGGAAGGACGTTCAAGGCAGAACCCCCATCAATCAGAACTTTTGCGACTACATACCCCTGACATTTCAAAGTGATATGCAAAGCACGTGGGTTATTCCCTATTGAACGTACCACTTCTTCCTCCTAGAAGGGGATCACATTGATGTGCCTTACTGGGTCTACCATGTTCACTAAGCTTTCTGGGGTAACATCCGGCTTTACATAGGCTTCATTTAACACTCTTTGCAGTGCTTTGCGATGAGGTTCAGAATTCATGATGAGTGACAATAGGGAGATCCGAGCTGGAGTCTTTCTTAGTTGTTCTACCACATCATACTCACTTTGCTTCATGATTTTTAGGAATTCTTCTTCATCATCTTCTTTTGTTTCTATGAAGCCTGCTTTTCCTTTCCCGGTTTTATCTTCTTGTCCATAGCACCTGCCACTTCTTGTGATTCCCCCTATGCCCATGACACTTGACACTGCTTATGCGGGCTCTGCTATCTGAGCAATAAGGGCTGAAGCGGTTTGTCCTATATTACTTTGCGTCTTTACCCATACATCATACTTCCAAGGCACAGTATGTGTATCACTATAGGGAAAATGTGTAGGCTTCTTTATCGCTATGACAACTTTCCGGGAATCTGGAACTTCACTAGTACGCGGGAGTTTGAGGACTAGACGCTCCACAACATCTATCTCTTTTACGAACCCTCTTGCTTGAGTAACATCTATTACCCCCAAAGCCGTGAATCTTTGCACCCGAGCCTTAAACTCCTGACAATCTTCAATATTGTGCCCCTTCTCTGTATGGTATTCACAATAAGCTTCAGTATCATATTCAAAACCTACATCACCCAAGGCTACTGAGGAACAATAGCCTACTTGGACAAGACCTTGGAATATTGTCTTCATAGGAGTTTTGACATCCGCTACATTTTGAAGTCCTTCGTTCTCTTTTTCTAATGCATTTACAATCCCCTTCCCATGATTAGGAATTGGGTTGCTAGTAATGCTAGGTCCCTTCTCCTCTTCAAAGTCTAGCTTTCCGCAGGAAATCAATCTCCTTATTGTGGTCTTAAATACCTTGCAATCTTCGATTGAGTGTCCTGGGTTATCCATATGGAACTTGCAAGTCACGTTGGGATTGTACCAAGCTGAAAATGGGGGCACCATAGGGCGAGAAGGAACGCATGTAACAAAATGTGCATCGAACAACTGTTGAAATAAATCAGCATTGGAGATTGGCAACTTTGGAAAAGGGGGTAGGTTCGATGGGGGTCGAGTATACCCTTGGTTTCCAGGATTTCGAGGTGCGAGAGGACGATTGGTATAGACGGGACGTGGTGAGGGCACATTGTTCACTTGGTATAAAGTCTGGTAAGCCGGAAAAGCGGGTGAAGGGGCTTGATAAGAAGGGTATGGTTGTGGATTACGAGGAAAACTTGAGTTTTGTTGATGCACATAACTGACTTCTGGCTCTTTCTTCCTTGTTGGTGCCACCTTCTTAGGAAAATTGCCCTCTGTATTTCCAGTAGATAATTTTCCTGCTTTCACAAGATTCTCAATCCTTTCTCCAGCCGAAATTAGATCAGAAAAATCTCTGTAGGCGGCGCCTACCATCAGCCCAATAAAAGGTGCTCCTAGGGTTCCCATAAAGTACGAGCTCATTTCTGATGGAGTCAATGGTGGTTGAACTTGGGCTGTTAACATTCTCCATCTTTGAGCGTATTGCTTGAAAGCTTTGAGCGTATTGCTTGAAAGCTTTGAGCGTATTGCTTGAAAGCTTTGTCATTCCTTTTCTGCATTGACCCTAACTGTTCTCGGGTAGGTGCAGTATCGATATTGAATCGATATTGCTCCAAGAATAGACTCGTCAAATCATCCCAACAAGAAATCTTTGAATGGTCGAGTTGCATATACCATTCCAAAGCCGACCCAGTCAGGCTCTCATGGAAGAAATTGATTAAGAACTTTTGATCCCGTGACCAAATGGCCATTTTGGTGATGTAAGTCTTCATATGGAACTTTGGATTGGTACTCCCATCATACTTTGAGAAGTCTGGTACTTTGAAGTCTTTGGGAATATTAACTTCAACCTCAGGGAACAGTTCATCGATTCCTACCGAGCCATACAGATTAGGGCCTTGCATGGCTTTAATTTGCTCTTGCATCTTTCCAATCAATGCATCTCTCAGCTTTTCTTTTTCGGAGTTGCTATTCAGGAATATTTTCACCGGCTGTTCATGAGTCACTTCTACATTATCCTTCTCTCCTTCATGATTTTCGTTCATGGAATCATCCTCTTCGTTCACATTGTTGCTTACATTTACATTTACCCTAGCGCCGACAGATGTTCCATTTGTTGTTTTAAGGGTCTCGGTTAACTGTCTCAGTAAATCCTCGACCCTTGATTGTCCTTCTGCCATTGTGTTGATTCTTTCTCTCATTTCATCCATCTATTGACTTAAGTTTCTTTCTGAATTTGACATCTCTTGTAGCCTAGTTTGCGATCTAGTTCTGTAGGCCCGAGTTTGTGTAATCTACGTTTTCCGAGGACGAGCAATGGTTCAACATTTTTACCTGAAAATTTTAGAAGATTAGTGATTATGTTCATTATTTGTTAGAGGACCGTTAGTGATTTTGCACCAAGTAAATTTGACAACGAGTATCTTTGATATTGTTTGTTGTGAGTATTACCCAGAATGTCTCGTTCAAAAGTATTAAGTCTCCAGTGAAATATGGGATAGAAAAAGAAAAGAGTGCCGACACAAGCGTGCTCCATTCATTCTACTGAAAAGATATAACAATACATTGCTTCTTAGATGAATACATCATGACCTAGCTGAAAGAAACTATTCCTTATCTGAATAGGCCTTAGCCATCTGTTTCATCTGCCCTATAAGGTTCTTACAATACTTAATGAAGTCACTGATTTCTACTGGTGTTTCAAAAGGGTTGACCATCTGATCGGCTTTCTTCAAATGATATGGAGTATCCGCAATTGCTGAATTAGCCAAACATGCCAATTTTGAAAAGCGACTCATCCAAAAATGAACTTTCTCCTTCCATCCATCGATGTCCCCTTTTTGTTGTTCCACCTGATCCATCAGTTTGTTCATATTTTCCTGTCCTTGTTGCAATGCTGCCTCATATTTTGCAACTGTCTCTTTCATGTGTAGCTTCTTATCTTCTATCATATCTTCATACCGCTTAGATGCCACTCCTATCTGCTGCCTCATTTCTTCTACCAGCCGCATTGCATTGTTCTGGGCTGCTTTAGCACTTTTGAGCCGCTCCCTAAGCTGTTGGTTTTCGGTCATGACCCTGTCCCTTTCTTGCCTGCGGAGCCCTAATTCCTTGTTTGCTGCCCCTAGACACTGCTTGGTTTTTAGCATGTAATCACGTTCTGCCTTCATCTTTTTATTAGCCCCTTCAAGAGTGTGGTCCTTTCCAGCATTTTCTCGCTTCAAGGCCGCACATGCCTGGCAGGTCTCTCTCAATTCGGCTTCCATTTGTCTTTTTTCCTCTTCCATTTTCACAAACCTTGCTCTCATTTCTTTCATCTCTTCATTCTCGATCACGACCGAGGCCGAAGGTTCACCAATCATAGGGGTTGCCGGGATCCTGAATGGCAACTTGATTTCTTGGACTCTGTCCTTAACCCATTGGCGATAATCTTCCTTGACTGCATAACTTCTGACTCCCAATTCTTTTCCTTTTCGGATGACCTTGTCCCAAGCACTTCGGACCTCCCGAAGTGAATCAGTGTCTTCCGTATCTATATAGTAATGAACAAAAGAGGTTATTTGGACTTCTGTAGGTGGCCCTATCATAGGATAACCGAGTTGTCGCTGTGCCAAGGCTGGATTGTAATTAATACATCATCGTGTACCCATGAGGGGTACGTTTGGAAACCTTCCGCACTGGTAGATGATAGTTTCTACATCTTTCCATCGAGGATACCATCTTATCTGCTTTTCTTCCAATCTCGCCAAGTGGTCCGCCCATTCGCGGCTGTTCTTGACCTTCAATTGGTACAGGTTAAAGTCAGCGATAGGGCACTCCGCTTTGTACGATCTATTGAAAACATGAGCTGTGAGCCAAACATATAACATCGGCAAGCAACAGAGGACTCTTTTACCATTCCTTTCGTGACAAAAGCTCAGGGTAGAGTAAACATTTGCGAGAACGGATGGGACAGGGTTGTCGGTGTGGAATTTGTGGGCAAGGAACACATCGATTGCTGCATAATCCACGTAATCATCAATATTAGGGAATAAAATTGTGCCGTAAATAGTGAGGGCTAACACATCCATGAAAGCCTCCCAATCTCCACTATTCGCTAAGTGACGCATCTGTCCTTCAAGGTACTCTCTTGAAAACCCTTTGGTTCCATTCCTATTCTGCTGCACACCTTGGAGGTCTCTTGCGTGCACTTTCAAAACGTTCGCCACAGTTTGGATGGATGCATAGTGTCCTTTATAAAAGTATGGCCTTTTACCTTCCAGTGACAAACCTAGGATTTGTTCGAATTCTTCCAGAGTGGGAGCTAGTTGGAAGTCCTGAAAAGTGAAACATCTGAGAAAAGGGTCATAATATTGGGCCGCTGTGGTGATCGCTTCCACTTGCACATTCACCTTTAACAGATCCAGAACCTTCCCATACTTTGCTGCAAATGTCAAACGTTGAGTTTTCTTCAACATTCCTCCCATAACCACTAGGCTTTCAGTGTGAACTTTATTAGCCTTGAGTCGTAGAGTCTTCTTCAAGCTTGCATCCTTATGATCTGATCCCATATTTCTTTTATCAAAGATACTCACTGTCAAATTTTGGTTGAGTTCTAACGGTTCTCTAACAAAACTGTCTCAGGAAGGACAAAAGATTAGGGTATTGCAAAGAAAACATGGTGCAAAGATGCAAAATATGATTTTTTTTAATGCAATGACAGATAAAATTAAAGATAATGAAAAGGTACGCTCCCTTTGTGCCTTAAAGGACTGCGTTAAATTTGAGGAGTTCTACCCTACGGATCTACAAGACTATCTAATTTGTGAGAATTTTTATTGGGTGGCTCTACCATTCTAAAGGCCTCTAGAGCTAAGTCCCATATCAGAATGTTGACCACAAATAGTGGGTGAACCACTAGGTGCGGGACATCCATGAAAAAGGTACGCTCTAGATGAGGTTTTCGCGATAACCAAACAGGATGTACATCCAAAATGGCTACCACTACGCAACCTCTACCTAACTTAAGATTCACTCAGACCCGGGTATAGGGCCCCCGCTCGAATGTGTGTGATAAACATGTAGGTGTAGTGTGTGTAGGGAGCATACAAACCTTCACAAACCTAGAGACTATTTACATCCTGCAAAACAACATAAACACAAACCAAGATTCCCAAAGATCTTCTATCCTAAAGTTTGCATGATGAAATAGAATCACAGTTAAGGTGATCAATAAACAATTTAAATACAATAGAAACAAAACAAAAATAAAGCAAAAACAAAAGGAGTAAAACAAACATATAAAAGTTACAAAATTTGCACAATCAACTTTCAAAGGCTTGACTCTCAAATCTCCCCAGTGGAGTCGCCATCTGTCGCGACCAAGATCGCGGTGAGAAATAGCAACTCTTGAGATTTTTTAAAAAGGAAAATGAAGTCGCCACCAATTTTATTTAAATTAGGAAAAATTAGAAAACCTTTCTTTGAAAATGGTCTTTGGCACCAGATTGGATTTGGGAGCCGGTTATGGATAAGGAAGGGCAGAAACTTAATCCCACAGCACCCCTAACACACCCGTTCTAAACGGTACCTTAAGTTAATTGTGCAAATTCTTAACAATTCTTGAAAATATTTGTTTTACCATTAAAAAAGAACAGATAAATAAAAACTTTAAAAGAAGAAGAAAAAATTTATGAATCATCGAGTTGTCACAACTTAAATGATTCCAAAAAAAAGAGATTAACAAACTGTCACAGCTCAGCTAATCCAATTTTGTAATTTCTCAACAACGCTTAATTATTTTATTTTATTTTCTAAAAAAAACTAACAGCTAAAGAAAGAAAAATAATAATAATAAATATGATAAGCAAAGCTAACAGAAAAAAAAGTAGCAAACATGCTATTGTTATTTATCTATCCTACCCAAACTCAAGAGAAGGTCTTGGATCACAAAAAATAAAAATAAATAAATAAAAACAACCATGAAGCCCAACCCAGCAGAACCTTTTTTTTCTTATACTTTTTGTTATGAATTCCCTTTTTTACATACATGCTACTTTTAAAACAACATAAAAACAAAAAAGAAAGCAGAAAATAGAGGCTCGTAGCCTCTGATAAGGAGAAAAAGAGATCAAAGAGGCTTTCAGCCTCTAAAATGGGAAAACGAAAAAGGTGAGCCATCGTGTTGGGAAGGATCTGGTGGAGGTCTGACGGTCGGTTGGGGGCTCTATTTTTCTGTGACCTGACGGTCGGTGCAGGGGGTTCTGGTTTTGTGATACGACGGTCGGTGTAAGGGGGTTCTGGTTTTGTGATCCGACAGTCGGTGCAGGAGGGGATCTGGCTTCTATTGTGATCCGACGGTCGGTGCAGGGGATTCTGGTTTTGTGGTCCGATAATCGGTGCAGGAGGGGTTCTGGTTTTATGATCCGACAGTCGATGTCGGAGGATATCTGACTTCTGTTGTCCGACGGTCGGTGCGGAGAGTGGTCTGGTTGGGTTCAATGGTCGATTAAGATGGATTTGGTTGTTAGGAGAGTGGTGAAGGTTGACATGGGTTTACGTGGGGGCTTGGAAGTAGCTGGTTAGAATGGTGATTCTGGAAGGTAGGTGTTTAGGAGGTTGAAGGGAGATGGAAGATGGTTAGGTTCGACGGTTGGTTGAAAGGAGAGATCTGGTATTGGGCCCGACAGTCGGTTGAAGGTGGTTACGGTCTTATGAGGTCCGACGGTCGGTTTTGATCTGGAATTCTGTAATGGTTACACGGTGGTGCAAGGTGAAGAAATAGGAGATGATGGATGGTGAGTTGAAGGAGTGGATAGATGGGTGGTTTGTCGGGTGTTGATGGATAGGTGGTTTTTATGATAGTTTTGGTGGGTGATGGGAGGTTGAAAATGAAGATAGTGTTGGAATGGTGAGGATGGAGATGAGTGTCGGTTTTGGGAGAGGGTTGTGCATGCTTGTGAGTGTATGAGAACCAGAAAGAGAACAAGAAAAAAAAAACAATATAGAGAAAGAAAAATCAACAATCCTCACTATTCAAATGCAGGTGATAATGACAAAAATCAAGGTGCATAATGAAAGAGCGAAACAAAATACCTCTGAGAGTTTCAAAAAAACTGAAAGTTTCTTTCTATTCAATTCTTTTTCGTTACAAACTCACTTCTCACTTTCTCTCAATATCCAGTTTTCTCACCAGTAGTAAACAGCAGCTGCAAGTGAATTCAAAATTTCTAACTAAGAAGAGGAAGTGTAAACAAAGAAAAATTCCCCTCTAAAAAAACTCAACCCAAAAGAATCAGCCAAAAAAAATCAAAAAAATCCTCCCTCTCTTTACATTTTTCCCTTTTATATAGGCACCAAGCAATTCTGGCTTGGCATGCCCGATAAATAGTGTAGTCCCTTTCTTCTGGCTTGGCATGCATGAGAAATAGTGCAGTCCCTTTCCTCTAGCTTGGCTTGCATGAGAAATAGTGCAGTCCCTTTCCTCTGGCTTGGCTTGGGCAGCACAAGATTGTCATCCCTGTCGGCTCTCTGTTTTTGGCTTTAAAACTTGCTTCTTTTTTTCTCTTTTCTTGCCCCTATCCCATTTTGTGTATCTGTGGTTCAACGCTACAAGAGCTGCATCGGGGACAAGCACATTGCAAAAGTCGCATCAAAGCGATGTACGCAAGAAGTTGTATCGAGGCAAGTATTGCAAGAGTTGCATCGAGAGGCAAGCATACCTGCAAGAGCGCATCAAAGCGATGGTGCAAGAGTTGCATCAGAGGCAGCAGCTCCTTCACCATTTGATGCTTCATTCCTCTGTTCCACGTCTCTCTTCCTCCCAAAATCTGTTGCTTTTCCTTTTTGTTCATTCCGCTGCTGCTGACTTGCGAAAATTGGTGGTCTACGCTGCTACCACCCCCTTTTTGTCTTTCTTTTTGTTTGTTTCCTTTTTATTTAGTGTTTTGCATGTCTTTTGTCTTCTTCTTCCTGGCTTTGTTTGCTTCTGCAACGATGGCCTCCTTTTCATTTTCTTCAAGGCTGCCTCACTCAATTGCATGAAAGCTTTTGGCCCAAATATTTGGCTATTGTTGCTACGTTGTTTTCTTTTCTTTGTTCTTCCTTCTTCTTCTTTTTTTTTTTGAAACTTTAAACCAAATAGGCCAAAGTAGCTAAATGAACCAGAACATATATTTTTATTGGGCTATACTTGATTTGGATTAGAAACTAAAGAAATGAGGGTAATTAATAATAATAATAAAAGAAATTATTATTTTTATTTTTATTATTTAAAAAAGTTTTACAGATCCGGACAAAATTGGTTGTTCACAATAAGAATTTTATTAATTTGATCTCATTCCATACATCAACTTACATCGAAAAAAAGAGAAAAAAGAAAATATTGAGACATGGAATGTATAAAGAAAGAGCGTGCACTGAAGATCCCGAAGGAAATATGGATGTGACGCAGCCAGAACGTCACAAACACTCAGAGTCACTGCCACCACCACGGCTCCACTAGGACCAGCCCCGGCCTCTTGAAAAAATGGATTGGCTTAGAAGAACATTGGCAAATCGGAACCCCAGAACCAGCACCAAATCTTCTGCATTACCTTCTCCACAACGTTGGAAAAGGTCGGGATGCTCTCTCCTTCGTTGGATGGGGCACAAGCCTTCATGAAGAAGTTCATTCCACTGAAACCTTGGCCAGCTTTCTGAACACCCCAGGATGCTTCAAGAGCCATTTCAATAGTCCTTCCTGCCCTTCCAAGTGCCCTTGAATGACGATACACCCCCAAGCCTCGGAAAGGAAAAGGAAAGCGTAAGCCCAGTCCCTAAACACCTCCATCCAACACAACAAATGTCTCAACTCTCCCCCAGCGAAGTATCAAACAAGTAACCACATCGCATACGCTGGGAAAGAAAACCATATTCCGTAATTATGCTGGGAAAGAAAACCACCCACCAGAGAAATCACTTGCTATGGGGCAGAGCGACTTCAGGGATTTTGGAAAAAACAAGAACATCATGGCCTTCACAGAGGGCAAAACCCTCCTTGAATGTAACACACGGAGAACCATCACAGAAAAAAGAGCTCACACTCAAGCAAAGGCACAAGGAAGAAAAGAACACGAGGAAAAGAATGCCAGCTCTAGCACAGACATCCCCTATTTATAGAAGGAATGGAGTGTTCCAATCGATCAGATGAAAGCATATTGAACAAGCAAAGCAAACAACACTTTAAATGCTCTTCGTCCCTATTCTGGACCGTAGTCTGGGGTCCCATAAAATAAGGCCAACCCGACACAGGAACTACAGAACTCTGCCGTGATCACCCTAGTTAGGCCCTCCAATCTCAAGATCTGGTCGTACCCCATAACTACACTCCTTAGGTCTGCGCAGGTCCTGACACCTGCCACTTATGACCCTTAAGGTGTGGGGATCATAGCTGTTTGCTACAGCAAGTGGCCATTAACGTGACATCCCTAAACTTTAGGGATCTGTCTGAACGATCGTGGGAGGGAGGCATCCACCGTCAAGGCTCTGCCTGAATGAATGTGGAGCAGAGGCACCTCCCCATCAGGCCACGATCTCAACGTACCTATACCTCTCTCTGATCATGAAGGGACCATGCGTACGCTATATAAATATCAGGCTAAGTTGTTCTATTTAGGATTATGATGATATAGTGGAAATTCCTCTTATTTCTTACCTGACTTGAGCGTTGGAGTCCTTTTGCAGGTACCCAACCCCCTTTGGATCATTGGGCAATCGCTGCAGTAGGAGGAAACCACACTATACGTGTCTTCTCAGGCACTCTCTGATTCTATATCAGAACACCTGTGTTCACCTGTGTGGCCTGTTATATGCTTACCATGTTAGTATTCGTTAGATGATCTTTATACAAAAGGTATTAGAAGCACCAAAATTATGACACTTCAAATTATTAAGGAATTAAATTAACTAATAAAAATATTTTAGGAACTAAAGTGATGATGATTATATATTTGAAGGATGAAAATAAGAGTTTATTCTTAAAATATTTAATCATTTTTGGTGGACGAAAAGTTTAAGATGATAAGAGTTTTTGTCTATTTTAAAGTTAGGATAAACTATTAATATTAGTAAAGATTTATAATTAGATTATAATTCGTTATGTTATTATGATAAATAGAAAGTCAATTAAGTAAGTTAACTCTATTGACTAAAATTATTTATATTTAAAAAATATCTTTACACATATTTAATGTTAGATGAAGTGCTTATACTAAGGAGCACTTAAAAATTTCTCTCTATGAAGACGATTACAACAATGTTTATATTTTTGGGAGGTTGATGTCTATTAACGTACCTCTTTTGTTTTTTTAAGGAAACAATAGACTGTTTTTTGCTACATCATCACATGAATCATGGCATAACAATATGAAAACAATCTAGAATTATTTATAAATAATTATCAACATAAATATATAGAACAAACCGTAAATATTGTTTGGGTTTAAACTCTCCTCTATCCATAAGTTGTATTAGGCTCTAATTAATTTGGAGCAAAATCAAGTCAAAGTAGTCAAAGTATAAAGGTGTAAATATCTCCTAATGCTAGTATTTTTCTTTCACAATACTTAAACTTAAGACCTTGTTTAATGGGAGTGATACCGTAAATATGACTCTAGTTTGTAAAATTTGTATATTTTATGCTGTTAATACACTCACAACATTGTTTTTCAAATTTTTGATTCGATATATAGTGATGTTTATTTACTTTTCTCTTTAATATTCACTTGTTTATGTAGTAACTAATAACTAGTTAGTTGTGCTATTATATTATATGCTTGTTATAATAACTTGTTATAATAACTTGATATAATTATGCTTATTTTACTATATATTGTAGTTTTACAGAGTATATTTCAGTTATTAATTAGAGTGTCAGATTTTATATTTATATGATTTCTTTTATATCAAAATTTTTTAATCCTGCTTATGCTATTTGGTTTGACAAATAGTTTAACTTGTTTAACTAAAATGTTATCGATGACTAAATCTTTTATTGGTAAAAATATAATTTTGATCCTTTATAATTTTTATTCTTTTTTAATTTTGCTTTTATAATTTTTTTTTAAATTAGTCCTTATAATTACAAATATTTTAAAAATGATCCCTGCAGTTAACTTTTACTATAATACAATCAATTTAGATATTGTACACAAAAAAAACATCTATTTAATAAATAAACACCTACTCAAAAATAAGATGTACCTATTAGAATGAAAGAATACCTACAGATTTTTTTTTTAAATGAGCATCTACTAAACAAATAAATATTTATTGAGTTAGTTAAGTGATGGTGTTATAACAACGTTATAAGCTGAAGTTAACGATAGAAATTATTTTAAAAATATTTATAAGTATAAAATTTAATTTAATATATATATACTAAATTAAAAATTATAAAGACTAAAATTATAATTTAATCTATTTTATTTTCTTTGGATTCACCAAATAATTTTCTTGAAAAATATAACTATAAAGCTGTTTATATAATTTAGAAAACATTGACATGGGAATGGTCATTTCATTCCTAGTCATTCGATTCTCATTTCATAAATTAACATTTCGTGTTGCGTGTTTAAACGTGTCTTTAAGTCTTCACTATCATTATTATCTCGTTATTTGTCTAATCAAAATACGTTTAAATTTATTTAATTTATTCACAAAATTATTTTATATATCACAAGAATACTACAATTACATAAATAATAATTTGATATCTCTCTCACATTAACATCTACGGTATAAATATAATGTACATATTTTAGTGTACATAAAACAATTCCCTTATCATTAATTGAGTAATGAAAATAAAATATTTACTAGTAAGTCCGTGTATTGTTTTTCTTTTTGCTTTTATAAATTAAAGCATATATTTTTACATCCAAGTTAATTGGAAAAATGAAAAATAAAGTTTATCTATATTAATGTAGACAACGCTCTTTAAATTTTATAAATATTCTCAAATCAATAGCTCCTTAAAGAAAATAAACTAACAAAAAATTTTAAAAATTATTGTAAGATAGTTTTCCTGAATAATTTGCTCTCTATTTTTCTAGAAAAATCTTACCATTTAATTCCATTTTAACAGATATTTGCAACATTTCGAAAATTCAAAGAAAGTATTTTTAATTTATTTTTATGGTGTATAATTTATTTAAATTTATTAATTTGAGAGAGAATAAAAGTTGAAACTTAAAGATGAAATCCATCAAAATAGAATGTAAATTAATTGATGAGATAATTATTAAAAAGATAACTAAGAAAAAAATAAGGAAAAAAAATGTGAGAAAAAATATTAAATTAGAGGACACGTAGTAATCATAAAGAAAGTAAACATGGTTACATAATGGGGAGAATATGATTAAGATTTTACTATTCTCGAGAAAATTTACTCTTATTTATAATATAAAAGTGGATTTAAAAGTTATATACATATACCGACAAGGGCTGAGTGCAATAGTAACTGAGTTGTCATCATAAAGAAAAGATTAAAATTTAAAATTTAAAAAACTTAGTAAAAAGATTTTGTAATTGCAATAATAATCAATAATTAATTTCACAATAATACCTATAAAGATATTTAGTTAAAAAAGTGATATACTTATCATTGGTGCTATATGTATATATGATTAAGTGTAATTACATAACTCAATAATTTTTTTATAAAACATGATTTATATGTGTTGATTCTATACATATTACAAAGAAGGAAAATTTTGTCGATTGTAGATTTACTATTTAATCCACGTGTTGCACCTTGATGCTTTAACTAATTTATTAATATTTTTTTGTGTGTTGAAGTGAAAAGGTGAGTCACATGCCTATTCTTGAGGACGTGTATACGAAAAGCAAGCCCTATAATAACAATCGTGTTATTCATCCATAAAAAATATTCAAACCTTCGTCCATTGTATGTCACATGGGAGTAGTTTGCTGACCCATCCGAGAACGTGACTCACAACAGCATTCTCACTCTGTATTTTTTTCCAATTTTGTCTCTCAATTTTTTTCTCCCGCCCTTAAACGTTGGTCTCGTCTCTTTGCTTTCAGTTTTACCATTCTCCCTATCACTGTCTTTCTCAGTGTCTCAAACACGGTTGCTCTCGTCCTCTTTCTCTTCCTATTCGTACAAATTCTACTTCTTCCTCAACAGTGTTCTCACTCTGTATTCCTTCCCAATTTTGTCTCCCAATTTTTGTCTCCCGCCCTTAAACGCTAGTCTTGTCTCTTTGCTTTTAGTTTCACCATCCTCCCTATCACTGCATTTCTTAGTGTCTCAAACATGGCTGCTCTCGTCCTCTTTCTCTTCCCATTTATACAAATTCTGCTTCTTCCTCACATCTATCACTCTCAAAATAAAACTCAGTCCTACCGTTGTCTTCTCCATGGCCATTGTCTTCTAGTTTGTATGGTCAAACTAATACACTAAGTAAAAGTCCCCCTTTCTTCGTTGCTCAGATGTTTGTTCTGGTTCATTTGATTATGTCTGTTGTTAATGTTAGATTCATACATTTTCTAAAAAAATTCATCAAATTACTATGTAGTTAGTTGTGTTCTTGGTGTTAGCATCGTAGGTCTGTGGAATTAACTAAAACAATTAAGTTTTTGCACTTATGCAGTGTTTCCTGCTTCAAATGTGTACATATAGTCAGAGCAACTGAGAAGATATGTTCTTCGATCTTGGCAGGATTGTAAACACAATTATTTTTTATCCATTTTTGAATAGAAAAAAGCACCCATTAAGTATTTAAATTGAGTTGGTGGCAGAGAAATGGGAGTTCATGAAGGGCTCTTACCTCCTAAAGTGTAGAAATGAAATAATTATAGATAGTTCTTTTTTGCATCCTTAGTTTCTTACCTAAGCTTTACTGTAGAGGTAAAACATATCTTGTTTTAGAAGAGAAAGAGTAATGACATGTTTTGAATGATGTTTTTATACCCTTTAAGCTTGTCACTGAGCCATTTGAGACTTATTTGAGCACATGTGAAAAAAGATTAACATGACTACAGTTATAAGTTGTTTTGTTGGACTAGATGGTTCCAAGCTCCTTTTTTAAGCTTCATTTCATCTCTATGTCTAAGTGTGACTTTTATAGAATAAACCTATTCAAATGGGTCTCTATCCTCATTATCTGTTGTCATTTGTATGTTTACTTTCCATTGCTCTTTCTTAATTTTCCATAATAAAATCTAGAGTTTGTTGAAGATGGGTCCATTGCTTTCATCTAATGGTTTTATTCTTTGTATTTGTTATATGAACTAGTTCTTTCCAAAACAAGGAAAGCATATATAATGAGTGAAGGATGCTTTGACTTTCCTGTTCCATGTTCATTTAATTTGCACTGCTTCTGCTTCAAAACACACTTGCTGTAAGTACTCACTCTTAAGAGTTTTGCAAGTGTAAGTGGAAACTTTGATGGTTTCTACTGCTGATACAGGATTACTGTTGTATTTCTTTTTCTGTGTCATTTCTACTACAATTCTCCTTTATTGTGTAAATATTTTCTGATACATAATCTTTGTGATGATTGTAGGAAAAGGTCTTCAAAAGCTTTATCATAATTGAGTGTGTCCAATTTGTCCATCTCTGAGTCATCTTTGTGAGGGTAAGGTCTGTTGCTTGGTTGCACAGTGATGAAGGTTATATTCTTAGAAATTTTATTTACCACATGCTTTCAATAGTAAACCCTGTATTTTCTAATTAAGAGTGATTTAGAGTTATAGTTGCTACTACATGTTGGATTGAACATGTATTTCTGTATATCAGGTACTATGAGGCACTGGTAACTAATTTTCCATATCATTTAGCTTCCAAAAGTGTTATTTAGAAAGTAGTATGATATATCATTACAAATTCAATATACTATTACAACGTATATGTTCTAAAATTTTGTAAATTGTTTAATGGAAGTTATTTAATGAATTATTTAATAGGCTAGTACATTGAGGGTTTTCCTTTTAAAACTTAACCCTTTACACAAGTAAGACATATTAATTTCAAATTCATTACAAAGATTATGGTTCACTTTCATACATTGCTTGTGAGTATTTAATAGAAGCATGCAAGTTTCTCTCAACTCTTGATTGTAAAAGTTTAGCATACAAATAATTGTCTTGAATGATCATTTTTTCTAGATCCTGTTTGTGAGGAGTCTAAGGTTTTAAATAATCATGCTCCCAGATTGGTAGAATGTTTTATTAGTAGATTATAACAAGGATGACATAGTTGATAATTAATATTGCAGTAGTTGATAACATTGGACATATGGTGGGAACATGACAATTACCATATTAAATAAAGCATTTAGTAGCTTGTGACATTTTTCTTTTTTGGTTGTTGGGTGTTGTTTCCCTTCCATTGACTCTAGTATTGTAGTAGGATTAGGATTAGTGGTTGGAGTGACATTTTCTGGTAAGTGCTTGTAACAATGCTGACATTGTTGATAATCACTGTGCATTACTTGATAACAAATGATGTGTGTATACACCAAAATTATGTTTCATTTCTAATCATTGTTGAAATACTCGTTAAGTTTTAAGCTACTTAAACTTAAATTGTTTGTTTTAATGAATAGTTTAGATGTTCATGTTTGGTATATTGTTGCTTAACAGTCCATAATTATTGAGCTGAGTACAAATGTTGCAGTACCAATATGTGACGGTACCTATTAGGTTTCACAACTATCACATAATCCATCAGCTGGTTTTTT
This sequence comes from Ormosia semicastrata, assembly GCA_029884595.1. NCBI lineage: Eukaryota > Viridiplantae > Streptophyta > Magnoliopsida > Fabales > Fabaceae > Ormosia > Ormosia semicastrata. The sequence continues at coordinate 13,268,642 of JAQQTO010000037.1, forward strand.
ATCATTATTAGAAGGAACTGATCATGATGTCAGTCAAAGGCCACAGGCATGTCCAACATATACTCATTAATTCATTATAGTAATTGAATTTGACATGCTTATATGTCTTTGTCCAGGGTTGTCCTAGTCAAATATCATACACCAATTTGTTGATTAGTGGTAATGCAAGCTAATTTGAAGATACACAGGCTGGAAATCAGTGACATAATACAAATCTAAATTTGTATAAATTATATAGGGTAGTGCTATGTACACGCTTCAAAGGTATACTTCAGCACTAATCTAATCCAGTGTTGTTTTGCAGGTTGATTTCTTTTTTTTTTTTGGTATAAAGGATAATGATAGCACAATGCACCTTTTTTTTTTATATGGGCAAAGTGTGTTGACTATGGCTTAGGTGCAAATTGGTGAAAGTGCGCTCACACTGTGATTTGGTCTACATTATTTTTTATGAATACCTTGAAAATAGATCTTAATGTATCATCAAGAATCCACTTAAGTAGTTTTTTTTTTTTTTTTTTTTGTTTTTATCTTTTTAAGTGGGTTGTTTGTGTGTTGTAGTTATTTATACTTTCCATGTAATGTGTATAGAATGCATATAATTCTATGTAAATGAGGAGAAGGAGGTATATATTTTTTAGGGTAAATGGTAGGAATGTATTATTTTAATGCCACGATATTGATAATGTACAAGGATATATATTGTGAGACATAAGCAATAAATGACTTTTTTTGTAAACTAGGTGTATTTTTTTGTATTTATTTTATTTATGTATTTTTACCTGCGGCCTTAAGAATAATTGAAGTTGAATGAAATATCAAATTTACCCCCACCATTGGGAACTCATTTTTGGATTAACCAAAAACTCATAGATATTAACCATTATTTCTTAATGTATTAATCAGTTAATTTGCATTCACCAAGTAATCAGATTCATCACAAAACCATGAACATTGACCAATTATTCCTAATGTGTTAACCACAAAATTACACATATCAATTCCAACTAGTTATGAATTTGTAACAAGTTTACCCCCATTATTGGGAACTCATTTTTTGGATTAACTAAAAACTCATAGAGATTAATTATTTTTTCTTAATGTATTAATTAGTTAATTTGGATTTACCAAGTAATGAGATTCACCACAAAAGTCTGGACATTGACCATATATTGCTAACTTGTTAATCGCAAAATTATATATCTCAACTCCAACTAGTAATTTATTTGTAACAAGTATACCCCTACTAGTGGGAACTCATTTTTGGATTAATCATAAACTCATAGAGATTAACCAATTTTTCCTAATTTCTTAACCAGTTAATTTGCATTCACCAAATAATGAGATTCACTACAAAACCCTGAATATTGACTAATTATTCCTAACGTATTAACCATAAAATTACACAAATGTAATGTTAGTGTTGTAGAAATTGTATTAAAATGTATAAAAATGTGTTGTAGAAGAATATATATAGTCTAGGATTTTTGTTTAATTTTGACTAAATTATGTATATTACTTGTATGAAAATATGCCTTAAGGGCTTGACTTGTATTTAATGTAATAGGAATCGTAACTTTTGTGGTGAATATAAATATGTGTTTTTGGCCATTTAGTGTTGATAACTCTACCAGGAAGTAGATAATATGTTACACAATAGTTGGTAACTTGAATAAAAGTAAAGAAGCTTTTCCGCAATATGCAAATTAACTGGTTAATGAATTGAGAAGAAGTGGTTAATCTATATACATTTTTGGTTAATCCAAAAATGAGTTCCCAATAATCAGGTTAAACTTGTTACAAATCCATGACTAGTTGGAGTTGAGATGTGTATTTTGTGGTTAACACATTAGCAATAAATGGTCAATGTCCAGGCTTTTATGATGAATCTCATTACTTGGTGAATGCAAATTAACTGGTTAATATAGTAGGAAAAAATGGTTAATATATATGAGTTTTTGGTTAATCCAAAAATGTGTTCCCAATAGTGGGGGTAAACTAGTTACAAATAAATTACATGTTGGAGTTGAGATGTGTAATTTTATGGTTAACAAGTTAGGAATAATTGGTCAATATCCAGGATTTTGTGGTGAATCTTATTACTTAGTGAATGCAAATTAACTGGTTAATAAATTAGGAAAAAATGGTTAATATCTATGAGTTTCTGATGAATCCAAAAATGAGTTCCTAATAATAGGGGTAAACTCGTTACAAATCCATGACTAGTTGGAGTTGAGATGTGTAATTTTGTGGTTAACACGTTGGGAGTAAATGATCAATATCTAGGATTTTGTGGTGAATCTCATTACTTGGTGAGATGCAAATTAACTAGTTAATGAATTGGGTAAAAGTAGTTAATATGTATGAGTTTCTAGTTAATCTAAAAATGTGTTCCCATGAGTGGAAGAAAACTTGTTACAAATAAATTACTAATTGAAGTTGAGATGTGTAATTTTCTAGTTAAAATGTTACGAATAAATGGTCAATGTTCATGTTTTTGTGGTGAAGATATGTACTATCAATTACAAAATGTAGCATTTTAACAGTAGCACCATTAATGTAGCAAAATTTCTTACATATATTATAAGTTCAACAGACTAAGCCATCGTAACAATAATTGGTTTTGTCACACAAATACTATTTTGGTGTGCCCAAAATTTTAAACTATTCATTAAATCATTAACTGCATAATAAATGCACAGGAAAGAACAATGCAACCATGCCATGAATGAGCATCCAACAAGTTAGGTCAGAATATAAAATATACACACTAATTTCAATATTATTGATGACATCAGACACAGAATGTAAAAATTATAACATACTACTTACAAAATGAAACTAAATGGTAGGGAAGTAGGGATGTTGGACTTAGTGTTTTAATTGTAAATATGTTAAGTAACAAAATTACACCCGTACATATAACTATACATGGGGCCAAGCTAAAGAGTGTAGAACAAAATTTACAAATCAAGACAACAACTCCATAGCATTTGCAGCTCTTAAAACTTCTTCTTTGCACTCATTGTTTTGAGGCAAGACCCAACCACATAATACGTCACATCGAATTTGCAAACATGTCTCGATTGCAACTTTTGCATTATGAGAACCAATTGTTCAACATATTTGCAAAGTCACTCATTATAATAGTTTTTTCTATATTAACCAGGTTGGTTACCTTATTGGTGTTGGACAAATTACACCTCCGTCTTAGCCGCGAGCTGTCCATGGAAGTAATCTACATCTACGTAAGACCAATTCTGAATTTCGCAAGTACAACAAGATTAAAGCACAAATTAAGAATAAATTAATCAACTTTATTGGTCACAACTATAATATTGGAAGATATTTTCAGAACACAAAACTCCCTAAACCTATCAAGCTATCAACGGATTTATAGAAATCAGACATGACTCATAAAGAATTCCTTATGTAGCTTACAAAGTATGCTGGCAGAACCCATTATGCTGCTACATACAATATGTTTTTTATATGATTTAGTTTTCTAACAACCTCTTAAAGTACCCTATGAATACCTGAGACTTGGTCCAAAAATTTGAGGATTATTACAGTATTACTACTTTCTAAAACAGTCCCTAATTACTGAAATTCTCCAGTGGGAATGAAATTATCCAAAATTAATCCAATGAAAACTCATGATGACCTGAATAGTCTATTATCAAATTTGCAAGATCCTTCAAAGAACAACTTAGTCATTACACAATAGGACTCTACGCAGTCAGTGAAGGTAAAAAGGAAAATGAATAGGCAATGGCTCCAGAGATTTACAATTCTACTCAATTCCTCTAGTACATTGTTTAGAAGTTCACTAATGAAATTTTTATCTCATCTTGTCCATAGATACAAGCAATGCAGCATAAAGACAAAGATAACACAAAGGAGAGAATCTCCCCCACCCCCATAAACTCCTCCAACTGATAAAGAACCAGAACACAAATTAGACAGGTAAACTTTTCAAGTATATCATATGGATTTCAGAATCCAAAATTTTAAAATGAAAATGACAACATGTATATTAAGTGACATACAAAAAACTTTTTTTGGGGGGGTGTGGAAAAGGATAATATACATTACCTTTTCTCAAGGTTAGTGCAACAACAACATTATTTTCAACTTGAACAGTAAAAAAAATATTTTTTTGTAGGAAATTGTCAACGTTTATGACACATAAGTATAAGTCATACGAGGAGCATGCAAAACTTTTAGGCTAGTTAGAGATTAAGAATAGATGTAAGGAAAAGATCCAAGAGTTAGACATCTCCTAAATGCTAACATTTAAAAAAAAATACAAAGAAATAAAAATCAAATAAAGCATGATGTGATAGTACCTTTTGATATGCTAGAGTCTTTAGAGTGCTCTAATACTTCCCATGTACCAAGAAGAACTAACCGTTGATTATTAGCTGGTTGGTCAATGAGATCTTACAACTTCTGCTTTATGTCAAGAATTTTATTAGATGGCTAGCACCCGATGAAGTATGTTGTCTTACTACGCTTAACATGAATGTACATATCCTGAAATGAAATGATAGTTTAGATACTCAAAAATTCTGATAATGCTAAACAGATACCTAAAAATAATTAGAGCTTCTGGGATAGATTTCAATGTAATACATGACAAAAAAATCCCCATTTTTGACTAAGATCAACAATCCAGCATTAACATAGCACTGAACGCTTATCATAGCTCAAAGTAGTAGTTTTATAATTTAACATGATATGATGTTAATGCACACCAGGTAATTAGATGGATTTGGAATTGCTAATGAAATCCATATATTAAACTGACTTTGAAAGATAATAAACAATAATCTTTTTCAGATACAAACCGAAATAACTACTATATAGCAAGATTTCAACCAAACAAATTCAATTCTTATCTTCAAGAAAATGAAATTCAAACAAAACTCAAAACAATCTATAAACATCTTCATGATTGTCTGACATTATTATAAACACCTTCATGATTGCCTAACGTCACTACCATATAAATTAAGTTAAAATATGAAATTAATTTATATCATGCTCCACTATAAAATCCAATGCATATCTCAAGGCTCCAACACTAACACACTGTTTGGGTTAAAAAAGTGTAATTACTAGTTTCACATACATGTTGTCTCTTCTTTTCATCCTCGGGCAAACACGGCAAAGACACTTGTTTTTATTAATTCCTTTTCCCTTTTACTACTCTTCCCAACCTTTAATATAAAATGAAAAGAACATTTTCTCAATTAATTGAATTCTGGGAACCCTCTTGAATGTTGGATTGCCCATACTCTTTGACCAAACAACCAACAAATTCAGGAGTAAAACCCTCATTAACCAGAGACTTCACTCACATTACCCACTAGAGTGTGGGTCAAATCAAGCAATGCCTAAACATTTGTCACTTGCTCTTTGGGATTTTAAACTGAAAAATCCTAAATCATTGTGGGTATGTTACACTTCTTAACCCCTCTAAATCAAATAATGAAGTAAAATGTTTGATGCAAAGAACCAAAAAATAAAATAAAATAAAGAAACAAACTTTACAGATATATTGATATAATACCTTACTTGTGCAGCTTTTTGAACTAGTTCAAGATTGTATCAAACTTGTTTGAATGCATGTTCATCAAATCGTCCATTTTCTCTGTTACATTTAGGGAAAAATAAAGTTTGAGAAATGGGTAAAAGGAGAAAAAATTGAAATTTTAAGAAAAGAAAGAGAAGAATAAGACGAAGGAGACTATGAGACTGAGAGTGATAGAAGTTTAAAATTTGATAAAGAAAAAAATAAATGAGAAGAGGAAGAGACAAGAGAAACGAAATTGAGAGTGAGAGAAGTCTTCAAATTTAATAAAAAAATAAATGAGAAGTGAGAAATGGAGAGGGCTGACTGGCTAAGCCAGCAAATATACATAAAGAGGCATATGGTGAAGGAAAGTTTGAATATTTAGGTGGACGAGAACATTTTCCCTGTAATAAAGTTGTCTGAAGAATGTCAAGAATACATTTTTATTACACATCTTTTAATATTTTTTTATTAAGTTATGTTACATATTAAAATATAAATTTAATTTAATTATATATTAATTAAGTTAATTTTATATTAATTAAATTGATTATATATTAATTAAGATGAAATGTGCGCTTTAACATGTGAGATAATTTAATAAAACAAATATATTAAAAAAGAGAAGGGATCAGCTTACATTAGTGTAAATTTTTTTTCTCTTACACCTATTTTTAACTATTAGTTCTACTTTCATCTAATGGTTGAGATTATTTCATTAAAAATAACTATTAAATAAAAATAGATCTAATAGTTAAAAATAAGTGTAAGAGAAAAAAAATTTACACTGATATAAGTTTATCCTCCCTCATTAAAAAAATATGATAGATAATTTGTTCGTAACGTTTCTCATACGAGTGATAAGACACTTTCAGACTCTTTCTTCACTCATTCTCTCAGAGTGTGTTTGGAATGCAAAAAAATAAAAAATAATTTTATTTGTAAATCAAATTTAATTAAATTTTATGTTTGGAATATTAAAAAATAAGAAATGATTTGATTTTTAAAATTCCATGAATTTCATTTCTTTTATTTTTTAAATTATCAAATTTGATAGGATTTATTAGGAATTGATTTGATTTAAAATAAATATATTATTTTATCCTTAATAACTATCTCTAACAACCTCTCATAAGGGTTAAAATATAAAATAATAAAATCAAATCAAATCAATTCTTATTTTAATGAATTCCAAATCAAAATTTAATTTCTAAATCAATTCAAATCCTATTTTTTTTTAAAATTCTAAACACAAAATTTAATTTCTAAATCAAATCAAATCAAATCATTTCTCATTTTTATTCCTTCCAAACCAACTCTCACGAAATTTATGGAAACTTTTGAAACTCCTTGTGCTTCTCTCACACGTCGACAACGAAGGTGAGGAGAAGGCGGAGAAAGATGACGCCAACGAACATGGCGTGGAAGGACGACGCTGGCTATCGGAGACATGGACGATGCCGTGGGCGGAGCTGGCGATGGTGGAAACGGAATGACAACACTAATGAAGGTGATGGGGAAGGACGACTTCGGCCAAGGTGCCGGCGACCTGAATGACGCTTGCAAAGGTGCTGGCCACCTTAACAGAAAAGGTGCTGGCGACCTGAACAGCGCCGGCAAAGGTGCTGGTGACCTGAACGGAAAAGGTTCCGGCGACGATACTATCTTTGAAGTGCCTGGATCAGAGTTGGTTCTTGAGCTTTATCTAATTCTTCTTCACCGTAGCTACCAACGGTTTGTGAAAAGTCCCAAGAGAGTGTTATCTTCAATTTTTTTTTTAAATTTTTTTTCTATATCAAACAGGTTTAATTTCGAGGTAGTCATTTTCTACACTAATTCTTATTTGACAGGGAATCCTAAAACTTGATTTGGTTGATTGGGAATTTAACATCTAAAACATGTGTAGGATTAGAAGGAATCTAGGATAAAGTATTCATAGTTGAATATTTTTACCATAAGGGCAGTGCTACATTATTTTTCATAATTATTGTTGGGACATTGTGGTGCTTGCCTTTTATATTCTAATGCACTTTTCCTCTTTCACTACAAATGAATTGTGCTCACCTGCAGAATTGTTTGCATGAGGCAAGATAGGAAGCTCAAACACAAAAATGTTCTGTTGACAGGAGGGCCTCAGAGTATAGTTTACTGCATGCATCTGTTATTAAAATGCGCAGCCTTTTTGAAAGACTCAAGACCTGTGTTTGTTCTCCTGGCAGTGTGGCTGGTTTGCAGATTCCGTGCATATTTTGTACCAATCTTTAGCCAAGTAATTTACTTGCGTTAATTACTTACATCATGAGGCCCTCTGTGTGGAAAATTTTATATCATCCCCCTCAATATAGAAGTAGCATCCATTCCCACTTAGAAAAGAAAAAAATTTACAGTAAAAAAAGAAAAGAAAAAGGAAAAGTGTTTTGGTAGTGATGAAAGTAACAAACTGACTTCCTTATTGTATAATAGAAGTAAAGTACACACAAATTTTGGTAGCACATATATTCATTTTAGTTCATTGAGTACTCTAATATATCGATTGTCAAATGAAGTGTGATGCTTATTAGGTCATCTCTATCAAGTGATTTCATTTAGCAGATTACTTTATTAGATTGATAATTTACACAATTAATTAAACAGTTCTTGTCCCTTTTGCATTCTCTCTTTTTTTAAGGGGGGGGTGAGGGTGTGTGTCGCCGTGATAAATGATGCCCGAAAAAACTCCTTGCTTTTTGCATCAAATAGAGCAGATTCTAGGTTATTGTGTTAGACTGATGTGCTTTGCGGTGATATTTTCTATTTATTCATGACTTGTGACTAGCAGGATTAGGAGAAGAAGGCATTGCAAACCAAAATATGCCCCCATCTCTCACTTTTTCCAGATTTTCTTCTCGCTCAATTATGTGGTATTTTTTTTCGTTTGGGTTAAATAAGTGAACAATTATGTGAAAAAATTTGTTTTTTTGGGTTAAATAGGTGAACAATTATGAGGTAATTTGGTTTGAATAATTTGTCCTTGCTTTTTTGAGTTCTGTTTTGTTATAAGCAAGTCTAAGTTTCCCAAATTGAAGAAAAAAGATTTTTTTTTTTGTGGGTTTAATGTCATTTTTATTATTTATGGGTATGTTGTTTTCCTGCATGTTGTTGAGCTCTGCATCTGTGAGAATTCATTTACACTTACTGTTGAACTTGAAACAGTTTTGCATCACAGTCCTTTTGTTTGATCTGTTTTTGTCATGGTTAGATAATTTGACTTTGATTAGTTTTTGTGAATTTTTATGGAAGTGTAACCTTGACCAAAGAAGAGTGTTCACTGAGGAGAATTTCTTATGGTGGGGGTTCACTTTTTGAAAGAATATTTGAAGGAATTCCGCCAATGGGGGAGCAAGACCTCGAGACACCCTGAGAACTTTGAGGCTCTTGGAGAAAGCACTTCCAGTAAGTAAATTCCAAACTTTTAAGGGCAGTGAAATACTCAAACAGACCTGTAAAGGTAATGTCAATAACAAATGCAACCATATATTAGCACTCACTTTGATTTATATGCATATGTTGATTTCTGTAAGCTTAAGGTATTCTTACTATAACTTCTGTCATTTGTTGCTCTGTTTCCTGTAAGTGAATGAATGTGGACTTACATATGTCCTCAATTTGTTTTTTCACATAATCGTGATGATGCTAAGCAGTTTATGAAGTTTCTTCATCCTGAACTGGGTGTTGGTAATTCAATGTCATTCTTTTAGTTTAACTTTGCATTGATTGCTATTAATTCATTGTGAAACTGTGGTGTATTTGAGATTTGAAGAGCTTTGTTGGTTGGTTATGGATTAGCCTGTAACCTTCATTTTCAAAATTCGTAATTGAGAATGTTTATGTATGATTTCTTCTTTCACAACCTTTTATTTTTTCCTGTTCTCTCCTAATATCATTTTGTTCTTTGCTTTATCATATTTGGATCTAACAAGGAGCTTATATATTATGCTTCATTTTATAGGATACACTTTGTAATGAGTTTTTTCTAGCTCACATTATTGGATGGTGGGGGGAAGGCTAATAAGCCCCTTCTTTGGGTGTTATCAATTGTTTTTGAGTTGATGGAGGTTAGCCCTGATCTGATTAATAATCTTTTTTGTTTTTTCATGTTGGTGTGGGTGTTGGTTAATGCGGCCTTTCGCCACTTGTAGGTTGCCTCAGTAAGGTACCTGATTATTTCTGATTATGTTGTGTTTAGTTGTGATTTTTGTTTACTCCATTTCATTATTCACTCAAATGTTTCATGCTGTCTAGATCATATACATTTTATCCTCTTGCATTTGATATGTGGATTGAAAAGTCCTTCATTTTTAAAGTGGAAATTAAGTGTACTACTTCTGCGCAATTTGAGTCTTTGTTTGGTGTTCGGCGTCTTTGTGATGATCCATTTGTTATTAAACAATTCGAACTATCAGGATCTACTTTTACCCCAAAAGAGATTTCATTCATGTTAAGTTATTAATTTTTAATTATAATATCTGACTTTGTTCAAATAATTTTTTTGATTTTTTTTAAAATTGATTAGGTAGATTGTACTCATTCCTTGGTTGTCTGTCGGTTAGTGACATCAACATGAGCTCTGAAATTTCTGAAATATTGCAAAGGTGTTTTTCCTGTTTTTGAAGTGAAGATGTTTTTCCTATGAAGTCAAGTGGTTTGATCTTTTCTCTCTTTTCCTGTGCGTGGCCGTGTCACACGTGCGATCGGGGAGCGCGACCACTGTTATCGCGTCAGGCCACTGGATGTGTTTTGGTTTAGCTTTTTATCTCAATTATTAAAAAGTTGAAACAGGTGTTAGGTTTGGTTTTAGAGGATAGATGAGTGTTGCAAAATGAAATAATAGGCTTTGACAGAGACGTTGAACTTATCTCTTTCACCTAATTTTGATTGAGTGTTTGAAGGTGGAGGCATATGAGGGAAGCTTATCTCTTGCACCGTTTAATTCTATTGTTGATTGTTGATTTTAAGTTTACTTATGCTTAGTCTTTTTTTTATTGTTATTAAGCTTCTCTCTCTTGCAAATTCGTTCAAATCTCTCCAAAAATTTGTCATTTTGTTTCTCATTTCCGTTGGAAGATTTGAAGCCAAGTGCAAAGAGAGGTGAACAATAAGCAATTGACAATTCAATTTGAGTAACACTACTCTCCCTTAGTGTAAGACTGTGTGGACAGGCTTTATCAATTGTAATCCGTTCAAATCCCCATGCAATGCAAAGATTATACTAGGTATTTTTTTGGGGGGGTGGGGTGTGGGGCATTTTGTTTATTTTGCTGTTTTTAATTTGGGAAAATTCAAATTTTGTTGGGGTGTTGATCGGTTTATGCGATGGGGGTGTGCAGGAGTATTTTAAACTGAAGTTCAAGGAGACTAGGTACAATAGCATGTATTTTCCGTAGGTAAGGTTCTGAATTTGGATAGATTTTACATTATGTTGGGGAAGGGATAGTATAAACAAACAAATTGCTGAGACAAAGGTTATGCTAAGTTTTTGAAAATAAAATTGACACCTTTGGCTTTGAAGTTTTTGCTTCACTGGGGTAATAATCTACTCTCACTCCAACTTACACTGGAAACTGTCTAAAATTTTTGGACATTTTTTGACTGGTGAGATTATGGTTACTAAAACGATCACCATTTCATACTTTTCAAAACAAACAAATGAAAAGGTTTTTTTCTTGAATATCCTACTTTTGGTGAAGGTTGTCTCTGAGATTTTGAGTTCTTCTTGGAAACTAGATAGTTTAATCCTTGGTGAGTTTCAGAATCGTTAATAGTAATTTAGGACATATATGTAAGAAGCTTGGTTTAGGTTGCTAAGAGGAATCAAGCTATTATGTTTGAGTATTTAAATGTACACTGTAAAAAATTCGCGAATTACAGACCGATTTCCAAAATTTGCTAGAAATTAAAATTTTTGGTGGATTTTTGTTTCTTGGAAATACGTTTGTTGGAAATAGAAATTTGTTGGAAATTATTGGTGGATTTGGTTATAAAAAAATTTGTGGCTTGTTAGTTTGCGACATTTTTTGACGAAAATATTTGCCAAAAATTTCTAGCTGAAAAATTAGCCAAAAATTTATCTGTCAAAAAATGCTTGTTACTGTAATTTTTTGCCCACGAAAAATCCACCAAAACCTCTATAAGTGACTCTAAGCAGTCTCAGAATTGATTGCTCTATTTATCTTTTGTTTTCCATTGATATTAAGGACTCTAATAATAATATTTTTAAGCAGTTGATATGATCAAAAGTTTGTGTACTAAAATAGTTTCACCTCTTATGATGATAAGAACAAGATTAAGTAACGAAATATAAAAAAAAAGGACAAAAGTATTACGAATTATAATAATGAATTTACACAATTTTACAAAATAATTTTTTTGGCGAACAGAAGTCTCATGGTGGAGAAGCAGAGGAATAAGAAAGAAATCAAAAGCAAATGAATTTTTTTTATCAAGAATGATGACACTAATGAAAATGACATTGTATCATAATATCATGAAGAGAAATATCTAGGTAATATTGTGTGCTCAATGTTAATAAAATTAGGATAATTGAAAGGGTAGTCTCAAGACCATTACCCTTGTTGGTGGTGTAGAGAGTATGTATCTTCTTGTAGTCGTGTAATGATTTTTATAGAGTAGAAAATATATATATATATATATATATATATATATATATAATCTCAAGAGAATTTGGATGAGAGTGAAATTAAGATTTCGATAGTGATGATGATGACAAGTAAAAACATATATATATTTCTCTTATTCAATGTAATAAATATGAAACTTAGAAAGATTATCCAAATTTACTGATTCAGTCTAGAAACCAGGTGCTTCAGAATAAAAAAGGTAGTCATTATTCTTTCAAGCTTATGAATCGATCACGCTCGTGTTTAAAAAAAAATTGTGTTGGTTTCTTTCCTGATGAACTAGGATATTAATCTTGCTCACTATAATTTGAGAATCACATTTTTTTCAAAAGCAAATATTTGTTGTGAAATATATCAATTATCATCATTGTATTTAATTGTTAAACATACGAATTTTATTAACATTCTTACATACACTCTTTCATACAGTCGATGACTGTTAAATCTTATAGAAGTCAACTCATATATCTTCTCTGATCCTAAAATATGGACCTACAACTACTCTAATCCAAAGAAGTCTCTAGATTAGAGAAGACATATGGACTGACTACTGTACGATGTGGTTATCATCAAGAGTAAGAAAAAGTGTAAAAAATGTTAAGAAAAATTGAGTATTTAATTATTGAAAATAAGGATGATGATTGTTGTATTCCGTAACGAACATTACTTAGAAAAAATTGTACTTCTCGAATAGTTGCCAGCATTTCTATCCTAGCTCGCCAAATGAGATCCAATACTTTAACATGAGTGAGAACAATTTATTAAAGATCAAAAGAAATTTTATTTTTCTTGATACTGACGCTCTCAGTTTCTAAACTCATTCATTAAATATTGTCTTCCGTTGAGTTCCAAAGGTATTACATTAAATAAGAAAAATACATCTATTTCATTTGTCATCACAATCACCATCAAAACCCTAAACCCCAGTTTAACCAAATACCTCTGAAATTATTTTTCTCTCAATTAACTACTCTCCAAAACTTGATAGACAAGTGCAAGGAGACACACGCTTTCAGTGTCACCACCAAGGGCAATAGTTTAGGCACTACCCACTCAACTTTCCTAATCCTAACGATGTAGAGCTCACGATTTTTTCGGGCATATCCTCTCCAAAGGACTCTTGTATAACATCATTTTCATTGTTGAAATCACTCTTTATATCAATTTAGTCTGTTTTCGATTTCTATCTTATTCTCTAACTGCTCCACCAAGCACCTTCTATCCGTCAAAAAATCTACGTAAAAAAATGCAAATTTATTCTTTTAATCTGCAATGTTTTTCTTCCTTTTCTTATATCAACCTATTTAGTCTTCTCCTCATCATCATAAGAGGTGGACTCGTGTTATTACTCAAACATTCTATCATATTTATCACATGATAATCTTATCACTAGAGTCACCATCCTCACTACCAGTAGATGACAACAGATAAGTTACTTGAGCAATCAATTCCCGGACTGTTCAAAGTCACTTAACCTATCAGGCAAAACTAATATCGTCTAACTTAAGATTTAGAGCTTCCTAATTCAGTAGAACATTAATTATTTCAACATCTCAAACACAATAACATATTAAATTAAATTAAATTTGAATAAGTAAAATAAGTAAAATAAGTAAAATAAAGAGACACTATCTTGTATACAATTAAGTTAAAATCTTTATTAATGTAAAACTGTTTAAAATGACTTTATTTATGATTTTTCTATTGTAATTTTGGAGAATTGAAATCATATTTTAAGTTACAATTTGAAACTAACTTAACTAAAAATGATTCTAAACTTTAATAAGTGCTCTTTGTTTGAATTATTTTAGTAGATTTTAGAAGATAAAGGTCCATGTTGTAATTCTTAATTTATTTGATATTTCTTATTTCAAGCTAGTAAGCTTTTATCATTCTATTGAAATTAATAAAGTATTATTAACTTAATTAATTATTGATTATATATATACTTCACATTTTTACTTTCTTTTATTTTATATTATATTACATTATATTTTATGTTATTAATTTATTAAAATTAAAATTAAAATTAATTAATAATTATTTTAATTTAATATATAAATTATTAAATTAATTAAATCAAATAAATAATAATTAATCAATCTCTTCACTTAAATATTTAATATTTCTTATTACTATTTTATCACAGTTATTTTAATTTTCAAATTAGTACATTAGGTTATAATCTATACTATGGATAAAGGGGATTTCCCTGGTTTAGTCACAATTCTAAGTTTTTCATTTTGTCATTCTCATTTAATATAAATTATAGTATTAATCTTATACAATGTAAAGTTATTAATCAAATCCTATAACAACATAATAGAGAATTATCTATCATAACAACATACAAATACCAACAAATAACAAATAACATTATATCATACATATAAATATACATTCAAATATACATACATATAAACACATATATTCAAAATATAAATATAATACACACACACACACACACACATGTTAAATTAAAACTTTAGTCCCTATAGTTTTCACTCATTTTCAATTTAGTCCCTATAATTATTTTCTTTATTTATTTATCCTTACACTTATAAGCATTTTCAAAGTCGTCTATACTCACAATTTTCATTATAACATTGTTAATTTAATCACTGTCAAATATTTTACAGAGATAAAAATAATATCTAATGCAGCACCTACTTAACAAATAAGCACTTACTTAGAAAAAATGAGTATCTACAAAAGTATTTACTAGAATGTAAGAGCACTTATTGGATTATTATTATTTTTTAAAAATGAGTATATAAAAGGGCATCTACTAGATAAAGGAACATTTACTAGGTTAGTTAATTGATGTGTTATGACGACATTATAATAGAAATTGATGATAGAGACTTTTTTGAAAATGTTTGTAAGTATAAGGACTAATTTGAAAAGAAAAAAACTATAGGGACTAAATTAAAAATGAATGAAAATTGTAGGGACCAAAATTTTTTAATTTAACCATGTGTGTGTGTGTTAATTGATGTGTTATGATGATGTTATAACAGAAATTAATGATAGAGACTTTTTTGAAAACGTTTGTAAGTATAAAGACTGATTTGAAAAGAAAAAACTATAGAGACTAAATTAAAAATGAATTAAAATTGTAGGGATCAAAATTTTAATTTAACCATATATGTATGTATGTATACATATATATATATATACATACATACATACATACATACATACATACATATATACATACATACATACATACATACACATGTTATTAGAAATTACATAAATTCAAAATAAATAATTAAAAAATTATATACAGGTGAGAAGCACTCTAGCCACATCCTATGCAACACGTCTAGGCCGCATGGGCCATTAACCCTGATGGCACCCATGGTCAGAGCTTAGGCACTTATGACTTTCAGGGGCAATAACCATCAACGCCGAACGAGTTGAATATCAGGGACTAACATTTTTGCTGGAGGCACCTGAAGGATAGAGCTTGGTGGTGGAGGGGAAGAGAGGATAGAGAAAAGGGAGAGGAACAAGGAGAGTGCACGGAGAAAAGGGAGAGGAAAGAGGAGAGAGTCACAGAAATAGAAGAGAAATGAGCCTCGCACTACTCTTAAAAAAAGTTTCTTGCGAATTATGATTAGCCGAAAAAAATTTAGGCGAGTATTTTCGAATTTCTGACAGCTAATCTGCCAAAATCCTTAAAATGTGTATCTGGTTTGTTACTCAAGTAACCACGCATGAATTTTCTAGTGGATAATCCGTTGAAAATTGGCCGGCGCTCCTCCTCGAAAGTTTGAGGAATTTTTTGGCAAAATTAATTCATCTAAAAATCTTGAGAAACCAAACCGCTACATTTACTGATAGATAATCTATCAAAAATATTAAAAAAAATTGTGGTGGTTTACTTTTCCAGAGGATTAATCCGTCGAAAATTTATTTTATTTTTATTTTATTTTATTTTATTTATTTCTCGAAGTTTGGTTTTCTAGCGGATATTTTTGCCAAAAATTGTCAGGATTATTGGAGATGAAGATTTCGCTGGAAAAATACGCCGCTAATCATTGAATTTCTTGTAGTGGTATATAGTAACATACATAGTATTAAGGTGAATCACAAAAGGGTTAAGTAATTGAAATGAAACTCTATTTCATTATATCTTTTAATTCACCGAGTCTATGTCGTAGCATACGATACTGTAATAGGAGAAACAATCTGACGCTTACTGCTAGTACATGTCTATGGAGTCCATTTCAAAGTCCATCATTGGCACCGCCAATAGCATAGGAATTAAGGTTGTCAAGGACCTCGATTCATTGTATATAATGTTTCCTTCCGATATCTTTCAATTGGAACTTGAGGGAAATAAAGGTTGAAATTTTGCATATGGTAGGTGGATCAATAATCTTGCCCGTCAAGCGTTTTCGCTCCTTCTCTCTAAGATGCTTTTTCAAATTTTTCTATTGCATGGGTAACTTTTCTTTTTCCGCTCCTTCTATTTGGTATTCTTAGTCAAAGCCTTTTTATTTGATCTTCCATCACATGGCTTGCTTTAGATTATTCAAAAGGTGTGATAACTTTATTCTTCTATTGGTAGTTTTGGCTTTGGTTCATGACCTGATTGAACTTTTTGCAAGCTAAGCTCAAGATTCTAATTTTGAGGCTTCAAGCTTAATCAAAACTTCAGAGCCTAAAGAAGCTCAATTTGACATCACATCTATGCATAAATATACATCCTTTCACAAGATGTAAAGAGTCTCAAATATGGTTACTAAAATCTTGTGTCCAATGTGTGGCCACTGTATTGTGTCTACTAAAAGGAATTAGGGATTTCAATTTTATTTTGTTTCAAAAAAGAGATGAGTTTAAGTTTTTTATAATTATCAAATAGTCTCTTTAATTCAATGAATAGAAGTAAAATATAACAAGTTTTTAATATGATAAATAAAATTTTTAACACATACAACTATTGATAAGATAATAAATTGAACACTTGAAGGATTAATTAAGAATGATTTCAAAACTCCTTCAAATACATAAATACCGTTGAAAGCATCTTTAATATATTATCTTTTCTGAACTGATTGGTTAACAGTAAACGGTCCATTCCTTTAATGAGAAAGTGAATTAAACAGTTGTATAACAAATGGGAGAAAGTGAATGGTTAGCCATGTTGCTGGTAAAACGAATAAGATAAGTGATGAATAAGAGAACTAAAATGTCTTGAGGTGAGATTGTGAGAAAGTTAACAAATTGCTGATGTGGTGATTTAAGAGAGAAGTGACGAGGTGTATGATGAGATGACCGAGTAATTCTTCTGAGATGACCTAAGGAGAGAGGTAAGGAAGAGCTGACTTGGCATTCATAGGAAGCTCAACATAACTTATATGGCAGTATTTCAGTTCACGAGCCCGAATTTACAGATTAAAAGTAGTTATAACTTAATCGCACGCGTATACAACTTTTTTTATAAGATATCTTTATAGTTATTATTGTGAGATTAATTTTTAAGTAATATCACAATTAAAATATTCTCTTAAAAAAATTTAAAAAAAAATTGAACTTTAATTCTTTTTTTGAGAGAGTAATTTATTTATCACTACACTCAACTTTTATTAATTATTTATATAATTTTGAAATAAAGCATTTTATTTTCATTTCTCAATTAAAGATAGTGAAGACTTAAAGACACGTTCAATACACGCAAGACGGAATGTTAATTTTATGAAATGAGAATCAAATAGAATGACTGGGTAATGAAATGACCATTCCCATAAAACTGTTTTCTAAAATTATATAACCAGCTTTATAGTTATGCTTTTCAAGGAAAATTAGAAGGTGAACCCAAAGAAAATAAATGAGGTTAAATTATAATTTTGGTCTTTATAATTTTCGTTCTTTTTTTATTTAGTCTCTATATTTCTTTTTAAAAAATTAATTCTCACACTTATAAATATTTTTAAAATAATCTCCGTCATCAAATTCTATTATAATACTATTAGTTAACTAACTCAATAAGTGTTTCTTTATTCAATAATACTCTTTTAGATGCTTTTTTTTTAAAAAATGTTCGATAAGTGTTCTTTCATTTCAATTGTTCTTTACTTCTAAGTATGTGCTCTTTATTTAATAAGTGCTCATTTAAATACTTTCTTCTGTAAAATGTCTAAATGATGGTGTTATAATAAAATTTAATGACAAAGACTATTTTAAAAATATTTGTAAGTATTAGAACTGATGTAAAAAAATTAAAATTAAAATAAATAAAAATTATGAGGACCAAAATTATATTTTTACCAATAAAAGACTGCGTCATGGATAACATTTTAGTTAAACAAGTTAAACTATTTGTCAAACCAAATAGCATAAGCAGGATTATAAAATTTTGATATAAAAGAAATCGTATAAAATCTGATACTCTAATTAATAACTAAAATATAAATATATAATAAAATGAGCATAATTATAACAAGTTATTAGCTACTACATAAACGAGTGAATATTACACTTAGGGATGGCAACGGGGCGGGGCGGGGGACGGGTAGTAGCCCCCGTCCCCGCCCCGCGAAGAATATCCGCCTCGCCCCGCCTCCATATCCGTCATGGATGCCGTTTATCTTTTCCCGCGGGTAACGGGTATCCACGGATATCATGGTATCCAATAAATTATAAAATAAAATAAAATAAAAAAAAAAAAATGTAAAAAAAGTATAATACTATAATTTTTTAAAATTTTTTTAATACAACTTAATCTAAAAATAATGTCAAACACCTAAAATATTTTTAATTTATATAACTTTATAATATTTAAATTTATATAATTAAGTTTTTTAATAATTTTATATAAAATATTTATATAAAATTTTTGCGAATCCGCGATGTCTGAGAACCAGCCTTGTACCCGTTTATTAAACGGGGATAACACTAAACGGGTATTTATATCCGCGGGGGGAATTTGACTATTACCCTCCCGTCATGGTATTACTCCTATGTACACGGGAAGGTAAAATTGCCATCCCTAATTACACTATGTTTAGATTATAGGTAATGAACAAAAAAGGAATAAGAGAAACAGAAATAACTTCTCTTGTTTGAGAGTTTTAAAATATATGAGAAGGGAAGAGAACACATGGGGAACCATTTCTCCCCTCTTCCCCTCAAATGTCCAACTTTTGTTTCTCCCAAAATTAAGGTGAAATGGAGGGAACATATGAGTAATGAAGTTCCGTTCCGTTCCATTAATGAAATTTTTAAATAAAACGAATGGAAACTATATTCCATTCCTTTTCTTTATTTTCCGCTTCATCCTCATCTATTTCATTCCGTTCTATTAATGAAAAAACATTCAAATACAAGATTAAAGAAAAAGGTAAATAAACATCTCTATATATATCGAAACAAAGATTTGAATAACAATGTTGTAAGTATATTAACAACATAAAATATACAAATATTACAAACTAGAGTCATATTCCCAGTATCGTTCTACATATTTATGTTGATACTTATTTATAAATAATTCTAGATTGTTTTCATATTGTTATGCCATGACGCATGTGATGATGTAGCAAAAAACAGTCTATTGTTTCCTTAAAAAAAAAACAAAAGAGGTATATTTATAGACATCAACCTCCCACAATATAAACACTGTTGTAATCCTCTTAAGTGAGAGAAATTTTTAAGTAAATGCTCCTTACTATAAGTACTTCATCCAACATTAAATATGTATAAAGGTATTCTTTAAATATAAATAATTTTAGTCAATAGATGTTAACTCACCTAATCAATCTTCAGCTTATGATAGTTACATGACAATTTTTAATCCAACTGTAAATTCTTACTAGTATTGATAGTTTGTCCTAACTTTAAAATGAACAGAAACTCTTTTCACTATAAACTTTTCATCTACCAACAATTATTAAGTATTTTTAAGATTAAACTCCTATTTTCGTCTCTCAAATATACAAGTGTCATCACTTTAATGTTTAAAATTTTTTATCACCAATTTAAATCCTTAATAATTTAAATTGTCGCAATTTTGATCCTTATGTTACTCTCTGTTAAAAGACCGTCTAATGAACAGTAACATGGTAAGTAGATAACAGGCCATACACAAGTAGAAAACGAGTCACGTCATCATCCATTAGACAACCTTCCAACAGAGGATAACGAAAATATTAAAATGATGACACTTCAAATCATTAAATAACTAAATGGATAACAATTTTTTTTTGTTGAAGACTAAAATACTAACGTTTGTATCATTGAAAAATTAAAAGGGAGAATTACTATATTTTTAATTAATAGAGTAATTTGATATATATTTGATATTGAATAAAGCAGTACTTAAAAATTCTCCTTAAATAGTATATAATATGTACTCTTTTTCAAATACTTACGTAGAGTTACGTTACTTAAGGCTGCGTTTGAATCGTAAGAGAAGTTGTCGGTTACCCAGAAAAAACGGACAAAAAAAAAGAAAAAGAAAAAGAAAGATGCATGGGTAATCTATCCGACTTGCATGGTTGCACCCATCGCGTAACGCTTTAATTGAGATTTCCCACATTGCCCTCCTCTTTGCCACCCACAGGCCAACAAGAGTATGAGGAGGAGACACACTCGCACAAAGCAATTGGTTTGTTCCCAAGGCAATGTCGTGCTAGCTCTTCCTTCAATTCCCGCTGTGGTGACTGGTGATGACAACATAAGAAGGAATGAATACTACACATGACACATATACCAGACGACATGTGTATGATAAATTTGAAAAATTATAAGACATAACACAAGTATGATATATCATATAAAATTGATATAAGATTAATGCACAAATATAATCTTAAATTAAAATAGAGTAACAGATAGTGTCTGAGCAGTATTCCACAAGATGTATGTTCGACACTGATAAAACCATCACATTGAGGTGTTCTTGCTTCTTTGAAGACAAGACAGCTTCTCTCACTTATTTTTCTTGTCAATACCTCTCTCACTCTCTACCTTCAAGCTGAACGATTTTTTTTTAAATAACAAAATAAATAACGGGTTAATTGTAAAACTATAGTCACGAACTCACGATTCTTTAGGAGGAGCTTTTTAAAAAAAAAAAATTGCAAAGAATTTACAACTCTGATTTACGACTTTTCTAATGATTTGTTCAGCTTCGTCCCATTACATTATCTTGCTGCAAATTCGAGACGGCATTCCATACAACCAAACCCAAGTGGTGAAATGACATCCACAATTTTACGGTATATTTTATCCTTTTAAAAATAAATTATAATCTGACTGGAGATTTTTATTTTTATTTTTTACTTGCTCGTCTGCGCTTGAAAGGTCACTTGACTGGATAATATTCAACTATGACTGGTATTTGAAAGAAGAAAATAAAATAAAAGAAACGAACTATGGCGTGTTGAGTTGATGTTCAACTTTTCAAGGAATTGATTCAAATGTCAAAATCAATTTTTTGAAAGCATTCAAAGATATGCTGCTCCCGTGGATAAAATCAAATCTCACCGTATTACCTCCATTTTAAAATATCATATTTTTAAATAATAAATTTTATTTTATTGTAAATAGAGAAGAGAAATATAAAAATATTAAGACAAAAAAATATAAATTCAAAATCTTATTATGTATATCAAATAAAATACATGTTTTTGAGATCTGACAAAATATTTTTAAGAATATTTTAGGGTTTATGGAATGTAATTATTTAGGATTAGTATCCGTTAAGAATTATGATACCTTTTAACTTTTTTTTATGTTTATGTGGGATAATTAGTGTGCATATTAATCATTTAAAATCAAATTAAAGTAGTCATCCATCATATGTTAAATGTGCATGTTTTACAATACTTCTCATTAGGTGACTATACACTATGAATATGCCTCGTTAAAACCTTGCTAAGAAAAACCTAGTGGGATAAAAACTTAGCTAAGGAAAAAGAGTACAATATTCATAAGCAACTTTCCCTCAAAATATAACTAATTATGAAAGATCCTTAACTTGACGCATTCCAATATTATGCACATGCTTCTTGAAAATTGAAGTTAGTAATGCCTATGTAAATAGATCAGTTAGGTTGTCACTTGAGCGAATTTTGCAAATATTAGCATCACCCTTCTTCAAGAGTTCATGAGTGTAAAATTTTTTTGGTGAAATATAATTAGTTCTATCACATTTTGTGCAGCCTTCTTTGATTTGTGCAATACCTGCTGCATTATTCTCATGCAATATTGTTGGCTCATCATTTTCCTTCAACAATCCACATGCTCCTTTAATGTGTTGGATTATAGTTCTCAATCATATACACTCACAATTTGCTTCATGAATGATCAATATTTCTAAATGGTTTGATGATGTATCAGTAATTGTTTGCTTTACAGACTGCCATAAGATAACAATATTTCCACATGTGAATACATAACCAATTTGTGACTGAGCTTTATGTGGATCAGAAAGATAACCAACATCAGCATATCCTACCAAGTTTGACTTTTCTCCCTTTGAGTAAAACAAACTCATATCAGATGTGCCACGGAGATAACGAAGAACATGTTTTACTCTATTCCAATGTCTTCAAGTTAGTACAGAACTAAACCTTACTAGCAAATTGACTGCAAAAGTTATATCTGGTCTAGTGTTGTTTGTAAGATACAAAAGTGCTCCTATTGCACTAAGATATGGTACTTCAAGATCAAGAATTTCCTCATCATCTTCCCGTGGACAAAAATGATCTCTTTTTACATTAAGTAAACGAACAACCATTGGAGAGTTTAATGGATAAGATTTATCCATATAAAATTGTTTTAAGATTTTTTCTATATAAGATGATTGATGTACAAGAATTTCACTTGCCAAATGTTCAACTCGAAACCCAAGACAAAACTTTGTCTTTCCAATATCATTCATTTCAAATTCCTTATTTAGGTAGTTTGCAGTCTCAAATATCTCTTTTGGAGTCCCTACTACGTTTAAATCATCAACATAAATAACGACTATAGCAAATCTAGAATTTATTTTTTTAATGAAAACACAAGGACAAATAAGATTATTTTCATATCTATTTTTCAATAAATATTCACTTTAACGATTATACCACATATGTCCAGATTACTTTAACCAATACAAGGATCTTTGAAGTTTAACAAAGTACATGTGCCGAGGTTCTGAATTATATGCTTCAGGCATCTTAAATCCTTCAAGGATTTTCATATATATATATATGTCATTATCCAATTATCCATATAAATAAGTTATCACAACGTCCATTAGACGTATGTCAAGTTTTTCAGAGACTGTCAAACAAATTAAAAATCTAAAAGTAATTACATTTATAATAGGAGAGTAAGTTTCTTCATAATCTATACTGTAATATCCTAATACTAGTATCCTAGCATATTTGGATATCTTCAGATAAATAGTATTAGTCGTGTCACTTCTAAACTAATAACATCAAATTATATTCATAATAACCATACACATTATTATGAAGAGCCTTGCGGAAAAGAAAAATTATATAAATACAACCTCAACCTCAAAAGGAAACATTGTAATACATAAAACTTTCGTACAAACCAAAGAAAATATAACATTAATATACAAGCTTTATTCTAAAAGCAGTAAAAACTACTCTAGTCTATCTGCTTCTTCTTATTTCCCTTAAAGGGGTCTTGACCTGGATTTACATGGAAACACAGCGGAGTGAGAATTGACAATTCTCAGTAAAAGTATTCTAAAACCAGACATATATAACATTATAAACATAATCTTAACAAATAAAGAGTAAGATATGCTTTAAAGGATCTTCCCTAACTCATTTTTAGTAACTAATGAAGTCAAGCTAAAATAAACATTCCTGAATCAATAAAGAATCAAGCTAATAAACTACCATGGTCCAATAAGGAACCAAGTTGATTTCATTATCATGACTCATTAAAGAATCAAGCTCATCTCGTTACCATGGCTTAATAAAGAACCAAACTATTGTTTTCTTTCATAGTTCCTCAAAGGAAACTAAGCTCATATTATCCATAGTTCATTCACATATTCTTCTTATGTAATAGTTCACTAAACAAATGTATAATCTATATACATAAGTTCATCTTTCCTATGATATGACAACTACTATACAATTGTAACATATCATAACCTAGTTATTGATCAACATGTTATAAGTACTACACAAATAACCGTTTACTATGAATAACTGAGTAACTTTGGATTAGGATTTGCAACAAGTAGAAAGAGTTCTACTCTATACCACTGGAATATTCACATTTCACTACTATGTAAACATTCACTAAGCCAACTCACAACCCTTAACTAACCTCATTCAAAGATAAGACAATCGTCCATACAATTGTCAAAAAAATACAAAAGGATATGCTTGCAATATGCTCATGCTTATGCAATGCTCAAGAATAATGTTTGTGAAATACAATGTGATTGTGTATGTGTAGATTTGTGTGTGTGTGTCACTTATATATTCCACGTTCTCTTTTAAAATTATAGATAAGAAGACTGACTCTTCAAACTACCTGGTAATGAGTGGACTGGTTCCTACTCACACTAGTGAGAGTACTGATTCCACTATATAAATTTAGTAACCCTGGCCCTATGAGCCTAAACGCTCTAAGAATCTAGTACTAGTCCTCATTCAAAGAAGCTTTTGGACTTTCCCACTCTCTCCTTTGGCCAGATGATTGTGCACATTAACTGAGGTTACTTTATGTAGGAATTTATAGGGACATCAAAAGCAACATCATTGTTCTTCAATGATTAGGACCTTAAACCTTACCTATGTCAATCCATTATTTTTGGATGTACAAGGTTCTATTCTTTTACACATGTACTAGGTAGATATTTCCTTCTTCAAATACCCTAATAGTGTCTTAACTTACACAAAAAGGTATGCATAAAAGATTCTTAAGAGTAAGGAACTCCAATTCCTCAACATAAATGTCCTGGACATTTCTGGACCTGGCGCTTAGGCGTCAGCCTTCCAACGCTTGAGTGCTGGCATGGTAGGGACATTGCCTTATTTTCCCTAGTCACTGGTGCTTAGGCGCCCAACACTGGCACCTAGGTGCCTAGCTCTCTGCCTCATACTGGTGACACTCTAGTTGGTTGGTGCTTAGGCATCCAAAACTCCATGCCCAGGCGCCAAGCTTGCAGCCTGCTATTGGCCACGATCTGGTCAGTGGGTGCCTAGGCGCCAGTGTACCAGAAAACCAACTTGTGTTTCTCTAGTTCTCAAACCAGTTTCTAACTCTCAAATCATCGGTTCTAAGTGGTTTTCCAACCCAAACGTGATCTCTAAACATGTTAGAATCATCAACCACTCTCTCAACACATTCATGAACAAGTTTCAATCATCAAAATACCCATTTTCTAACTTTAAACTTAATGAGTTTTATGGATATTCCTAGGTGCAAAACTAACACCCATGTATAGATTAACTCATTACAAGTCTTATATCAAGTTCCTAATGAGTTCATCTAACTTGAACTCTTGAGAAACTCCTAGGACCTCATTTCCTATCCCAAGCAAGCATAACTCATACATAAAAGGATATAGAAAAGGAAAAAACTAGGTAGACAAACACCCCTACCTCTAGTTGTATAGATGACGATCTTCAAGCTCTAGCTTTCCCCTTTGCTTTCGTCCTCATTTTCCTCTTCTTTCTCCTTCGTTCTTCTCTTCTTTTTCATTCTTTCTCTTTCTCTGTTTTCTGCTCTGCTGCTACATGAGAAAATGGGAGAAATGAGAAAAAAAAGTCAAAGATGGAGGCTTAAGAAAGAGTGAGGGGCGGTGGGAAACCAAAGGAAAACAAGTGGGAACTTAAGATATTTAGCTGAAACTTTATATCTTTTAGGAATACTTTGATCTTACTAATCCAAGTTTCCTAACTTCCATAGATGTTATGAAAAATCTTAGGATTCATCTCAATCCTATTCTCATCATTTCATAAATTTTCATACATCTAAAACTATCATTGAAGTTCTATCACTTTTCCTTAAGTTACATTAAACCTAAGGAAATAAATTAATGAGCTTACAGATATCTACCTTAACCTGTTCTCATTACTAGAAAATTCTTCATCCTTTACTTGGTATCTTCAAAAATTCTCACAATTTTTGAGATATTTGCCTATTTAATCTGACTCTTAAACACCCACTCAGTATTATCAGAAATACCAAACTAACTCAGTTAATTCTCTAAAATTAACCACATCATTTAATATTTTTTTGTGACCTAGTAATAAATTCTCTATATCTATTTCTATCACCTTAAGCAAATTATACTACATTATGGGCTATTAACAGTTATTTCACACATTCAATGTCATAACAAAATAGCCTAATTATCTTAAAAAGATTACTAAGGTTAACAGGTAACTCTTACAAGAGTTACTGAACTTCCATAACCCTATTTAAGATTAACTGGTTAGAGAAGATGCTACATATACCAGGCCTTTATGAGAAATCATGTGCTACAAGTCGTGCCTTGTATCTCACAATTTCATTTAACTCATTTTTTTTCGGTTCAAAGACCTATTTATACCCAACGAGTTTGACATCTTCAGATATCTAGACTATTGGTCCAAATACATTACATTTGGCTAAAGAATCTAAGTCAATTTGTATTGTTTTTTCCTTTTTGGCCAATCACTTCGATGTCATCATTCATTTACATTTTGAGGCTTAAGCTCATTATCATTGATAATTTCAAAAGTAACTGCATATGCAAAAACATTATCAACAACAACTTCATCTCTTCCCCTCATATTTTCAGATTTTAATGAGATCTCATAATTTCTTGGTACCAGAACCACTTTTGGAGTTACTTCCCTAGAAATATGGGGTTGTTGATCTATATTGTTTTTGACCTCTTCTAGAGTGTCATTTTGAAGTTATTTCATTTCTTTCTTTTTTTGAGGAACAGTGTCCTTTGCACTAATAAGTCTACCACGCTTCTAGCGTGCTTTAGATTCATTGGCTGTCATACCCACAGGATGTCCTGTAGGAACAACTAATCCTGCAGGAATATTTGCAGCCGGCACATGTGATTTAGTGACCTTTTAGGTGTCAACAAAAATATCTGGTAATTGATTTGCGACATTCTGCAAATGAATTATTCTTTGAACTTTAAGCTCACATTGATTTGAGTGTGCATCAAGATTGGACAATATTGGTATGTTCCAACAAATTTCTTGTGCTTTGGACCCTTTACCTTTTTCTTCTATTAATGACGGGAAAGTTGACTCATCAAATTGACAATCTAAGAATCTTGCTCTAAATAGATCACTAGTTAAAGTTTCAAGATATCTAATGATATATAGGGAGTCAAAACCAACATAAATAACAAGGCGACATTGTGGGCTCATCTTAGTTCGTTGAGGGGGTGTAATAGAAACATAAACAGCCCAACCAAAAATTCTAATATGAGATATATTAGGTTGTTGATTAAACACAAGTTGTAAAGATGAAAGCTTATGATATGCATATGGTCGGATGCGAACCAAATATGCAGCATGAATTATAGCATGTCCCCAAGCAGATGTAAGAAGTTTTGATTTCATAAGCATAGGTCTAGCAATAAATTGCAAACGCTTAATATAAGATTCAGCTAATCCATTTTGAGTATGAACATATGCAATGGAATACTCAACACTAATTCCTATTGACATGCAATAATCAGAAAAGGCTTTTGAAGTAAACTCACTTACATTATCTAAACGAACTGATTTGATAGGATAGTCAGGAAAACTTGATCTTAACTTTATAATTTGGGCAAGAAATTTAGTAAAAGCAACATTACGAGTTGCAAGCAAACAAACATGTGACCATCAAGTGGAAGCATCAATTAAAACCATGAAATACTGAAATGGTCCACAAGATGGATGAATTGGGCCACAAATGTCACCTTGTATTCTTTGTAAAAAATTAGGAGACTCCAAAGATAATTTAGATGGAGAAGGTCTAATAATTAATTTACCTTGAGCATAAGAAGTACAAAAATAATGATTAGGCAGAAAAATTTTCTAATCCTTTAAAGGATGTCCATGTATATTTTCAATAATACGTCACATCATAGTTGAACTTGGATGATCAAGATGATAATGCCAGGGCATGAAAGTTTTAGAATCTGAGCACTTTTGGTGCATATAATTTGACTCAACCACCCTTATTTTTGTAAAATATAATTCAAATGAGAAACTTAGAAATTTCTCTAATATGAACTTTTGGTTTGAAATTATAGAGGTAATATATAGATATTCTATAAGTCCCTTATTTTTGGTTTCAACATGATACCCATTACAACGTATATCTTTGAAACTTAGTAGATTTCTTCGTAATCTACTAAAATACAACGCGTCGTCAATATACAATTTTGTCCCATTTGGGAACATAATTTGCACTCTTCCAGAGGCTTCAATTACATTTGCAGAACTAGATATGGTATTAACATTAATTTCAACTAATGTTAATTGTAAGAAATATTTTTATCACGAAGAATTGTATGAATTATGCCACTGTTCACTAAACATATGTCATCCTTCATTATATCAAGTTTATTTTGCATTATCTACTAACACAAAAATATATTTTTAAGAATTAGAAAGAGATAATAAACAAGAAATACACAAATCATTGATATTCATGTTATAAATAAAACTTTAATGAAAAATTACAAATGATAAACTTTAAAATAACATAAACATAAACATATTTCAATAGTAGACATTTTCATTCCCAATCAAATGATCAATCTTGCCATTATTGTCTTAAAAAAATCAGAAATATCAAAATCAACATTCATAAGAGACTCATCATCATGAGTAGGACCAACAGGTTCAGAAAAACTCACTTCAACATTTTTTCCTTTCTTTTAGTGATTCCTTATAAAGTTCAACTAGGTGTTTTGAAGTGCGACATATGTCAGACCAATGACCTTTTGTTCCACATTAGTAATAAATATTGTCATTATTTTTCTCTTTTCCAATATTTCTCTCATTTTTGACCCATTTCTTTTGGTTTCTTTCAGCACATTTACTTTCAAAACTTTGAGAAAGATTAGCACGAGTCCAATAATTTTCCTACCATAACCCCTTTTACTATCACGGCCTCGTCCACGACCTTGAAAAAATGTCACATTCACTTCAGGGAATGGTGCTAACCAGTTGGACGATATTGATGGTTTTTCATCAAAAGCTCATTGTTTTGTTTAGTCATAAGTAAACAAGAAATTAACTCAGAATATTTTGTAAATCTATGCTCTCGATCCTGCTGCTGCAGGAGCATATTCGAGGCATAAAAAGTAGAATATGTTTTTTCTAACACATCCTCATCAGTAATTTTTTCTCTACATAATTTTAATTGAGAGTTAATCTTAAACAAGACTGAATTATATTCACTTACGGTTTTAAAATTTTGAAAACGTAAGTGGATCCAATCATAGCGAGCTTTTGGAAGAATCGCCATTTTTTGGTATTCATATCTCTCCTTCAAATTATTCCAAAGGATTAATGGGTCTTTAATAGTAAAGTACTCTGTTTTCAATTCTTTGTGCAAATAATGTCGAAGAAAAATTATTGCTTTTGTACGATCTTGTAGGGATGCTTAGTTTCCTTTTTTTATAGTATTCTCAAGATTCATAGCATTAAGATGAATCTCAGCATTAAGTACCCATGATAAATAATTTCTTCCAGAAATATTAAGGGCAACGAATTCAAGTTTCATGAGATTTGATATTCTAAAGACACTTGAAAAAAGAATAAAAATTATATGGATAACTAAGAATTTAAACAATAAAAATATTTTGATCATTCAACAAAGAACATATGCATAACACATGATAAAGAAAACAAATTTTTACTTTGATATATAAAAAGAAACTTGGAGGATTTAGCTACAACGTAGAGACTTGATCTTGCTGATAACGTGTTGTAAATAGAGAAGAAAAATATAGAAAGATTAAAACAAAAAAATATAGATTCGAAATCTTATTCTGTATATCAGATGAAATGCATATCTTTGAGATCTGACAAGGTATTTATAAGAGCGTTTTAGGATTTTTACAATACAATTATTTAGGATTAGTATTCGTTAGCAATTGTGATCCTTTTTAACAAATTTCTTTGTTTATGTGGGATAATTAGTGTGCATATCAATCCTTTAAAATCAAATTAAAGTAGTCATTTAACACATGCTAAATGTATATGCTTTACAATATATTTCATTTTATTTGTTATTTTTAAAAATTAAAAGGACTTTAATTTTTTATTTATTTTTTGATATCTCTATTAAATAACAGTAATGGAGAAAAAGATAATTTAGTGAAATGTTGTTATATTTCTCTAAAATTGGGAATATTTTTTTTACTAGTAAAATTGAGGATATTTAATAGCATTAATTAAGGATATTTTTTGTGAAAATATCTTTCATTTAAAGTTTTTTTATAAAATAAGTTATTAAATGTCCTTAATTTTAGAAAAATATATTAACATCTAATTAAATTATCCTCTTACTTCATTAATTACTCAATGGAGATACAAAGAGATAAGAATGAAGTTAAGAAAAATAATTAATGACTTCTTAAATTTTTAAAATGACAGATAAAATGAAACCTAAATTAACTTTTAAAATATTATTCCTAACACAAATTAATTCTTTTAACATCAATTTTTCTTAAAACTAATTTTGCTAAAATCTAAAACAAACGAAATCTATATATTTATTGGGGGTGAGAAAAAGGTTGGCAACTTATCAGGACCTATGAACTAACCTATTTACGACTTACTTTAACCTAATTTATTTAATAAACAAATCGGATTAGAGTTTTTAAAAAGCCTATTTAACTAGTTGGCTAATGTCATTGCCTTTAAAAAAGCTTATTTGACATACTAGGCTGATCTATTAACATTATTATAGACAAGCATATTAAACACGCACTGCATGCCTGTCAATTCATATTTTTTTATTTATAATAATAATAATAATAATAATAATAATAATAATAATAATAATAATAATAATAATAATAATAATAATAAAGAGTGTTTGAAGTGAATTATAATTATACAATGAGTAGTTGAGAAGTATTTGAAAACAATTGTGATTGAAGACAAAGATATTTACAATTTTATCCTATTCAGTGTTTATCTTTAAATATTTAATTGCTTAATAAGTTGAATTTACGTTTTATCCTTTTTATATTTTTATTTAAATTATTAAATAATTAATTAATAATGATAATTTTAGAAAAATAAATTTCGGACACCAAAGTATGAAATTTTCATTATAATTGTATAGATATATAATTAAAAATTTATAACATTTATATTAATATATTATATTTATTTTATATATAATTAATACTTTTATTAATGGTTATACTTATTTTAAAATTAAAGTCTAAGTTTTTTTCCTAAGCCTTTATGTAATGTAAATTTTTAAATAAATTTTCAAATTAAGACTAGTTTTTATATTTCACAAATAAGTTAAGTCTGAACAAAAAATGCTTATGATAAAAAAATAAATTAAGTTCGAGCAACATAAAATGCTTGGATCACCGGTAATGTCCAAAATTGTTATTAAGACCCTTAAAATCTGCAATAAAATGAAGATAAATAACTAGCAGATGAACGTTTTTGAGAATATAATACCCAATAAGATTATACCATAATTCTCAACTTTTTTAAAGGCAGTTGCTATAAAATGCTTTCTCCATATCACTGTTGAGGACAAAGAAACGTCCATGTTGTAAAAATAATCTCATCTCATGTGATCCATGGGAAGTGGGTATAAAGTCAAGTTACGGAGTAAAATGACTTTATCATTGTCTTATATATGTATATATATAGTTTACTTCTAATCTTGATCATCAAGGAATGATTTAATGATTAGAATTTATTCCTCTCACACTTACAATAAATTATATATATATATTAGAAAAATGATTAATTAACGTATTATGGGAGTCAAAAGACTTACAGACAAAGAACCAAATCAACCAATGCATGCATTTTATTTTACAAACGTAGGATCTTAGATAATTGAGACAAGATCAAATAAATATAGTGTGCAACCATAAATAATGTCAATCCAAGCTAAAATAGGGCCAGACAGAAAGCATACTTTGTAAACTGTTCTGAACTAGATTCAGAGGGTACCTGAGATAGGCACGTTGCGATGAGTTCTCCTTCGCGCAGCAGCTGAACTTGTAACACAGGGGAGTTGGGTACCTGCAAAGGGACTCCAACGCTCAAGTCAGGCAGTGCACAATAAGGGTTTTGGGATGGGTTTTTGAGTTACCTTACTGAGATGACTTAGCCTTGTATTTATAGAGCGTAAGCAGAATTCTAATGGGATTCTTATCGAATACTGAATGCAGGTAATTTAGGATTAGTATCCTGAAGAGGATTGCCTTCCTGCTATCATCAGATATATGCCTGCAAATCTGGGATTAAGATATGGAAAGTATCCAACCATTAAGGATATCTATGAATCCTATAATATCATAAGTTGATGATTGGCAGTTACGGATATTTAGGGATTCATCCACTGCGCGAATCTATCAGTCACGATGTCGAATACTGATACTGCTCGAATGCCGTAATCCATTGTCCGTAATACGTCGTGAGTCTTCCTCTACGCCAGCTAGGAGAGTCCGGTAATGTGCATGCCGGGTTGATCCATGGAGCGGGATCCCGGATCACGGTCTAGAACAGTTGCCCCCAGCTTGGCTCTTGGATGAGATAGACCAGAGTCAATTTTAGAACGGATCAACCATTCTGTGGTAATTCGACGGGTAGGTGTCAGACCTCGGGTTATTACCGATATCCTTGTCCTTATTCAGTTACGAACAAACATCGCTGCCCCCAAGCACGAGTACTAAAGATTCCTGGAGACATATTTGACGCAGATCCCAAACGTGATCCCTAACGTAACAGTCTGTGATTTTCTGGGAAACTGATGCTTGGACTTTATTGGAAAGTAGTGATTCTTTAAAGAAAACGTCAGTTTCAAATGGATTTTTTCAACTACTCCCTATCTTTGTGACCAATCACAGATCAAAGCATTTATTTTGGCTGACTTTATGGGATCAGGTCACCTTTTACGGGACCAATCGGAATCCTTCATACATGCTATAAGTAGAAAACACTTCTTCGTGAGTTAGCATTCCCTTCTTCTTTTTCATTGTCGACAGAGATGATTTCTCCCAAAGGAATGAGTGTAATTTTTCCTTCGTTCCCTTCTTTTGTGAAGAGAGCTTCACCATCTGCAGAAACCATATTTTTATTTTTTCCAAAGTTCGTGAAGAGATTTGATTTTCTCCGAGCGTTCATCCTTATTGGACAGGGGGCCTTTCTATCTTGGGTAAAACCGGGTTGCTATGCATTTAGGGAGGCGGAAGCCTTTCTATCTTGGCGTACACGGGGGTGTCTGACCCAATGTGTTGTTAGGATGGAATAATGCTTCCGTTGTCCATTACATGGGGACCCGATGGAGCACACTGTTCCTCTCTTCTTCTTCTTGGCGGGCTGCTTGAAAGCACTTGGCGTGTCTTTTCAAGTAATGTGATTGGAAATGAAAGGATGCCTGGTCAAAGGAGTGAGGACCCCCTTGGAGCAACTTGGGGTGGTCTGCTTTCTTTGACTTGCTTTCAAGGAAGCAGCGCGTATCCCCTTCTGCCGTTATCCGTCGAAAAGGTGGGAGAAGAACGGGCAAACGGAGGATTTCTACTCCGGAGTGGCTTCACTCTGTTTCGGCGTAGAAAGGCCGCTGTAGCTGCTCCGTAACTTGAGGCAACTTGGAATGGTCGAGACCGGCGGAGGATTCTTCAGCTAGAGAGGTCGTACCCCTTCCAACCAGAAAAAAGGATCCCGGTCTTTAGTTGCATCGCGGAAAAGCAATGCAAAGGACTTTGGCATTTTCCCTAGGGCTATAATCCCTGTTTGCCAATGTTCTGCAAAGCCTATCCACTTTTTCAAACGACCGTGGATTGGAGATGTGGATGGGGTACGATCCGGGCAGCCGGAGATGTTTGCCCTCGTTCCCGGAATTTCGTTATACATTCCATGTCTCAATATTTTCTTTTTCCTCTTTTTTAATTGTATGACGATGTATGGAATGAAGATGATTCAATAGACTTTACATTCTCTGTATTTGTCCTGTATTTTCATTACACATATGCTTTTCCACCGAGGTAACTATGCATGGATGAGTCCAACGCTTATCCCGGAATAATCAAGTAAAGAGATTGCCGGGGTAGGCCCAATGCCAACCCGGCATAATAGCCATAAGCACACCTCGGAGTAGGAACGTTGTCCGTAGTGTCAATAGTTTATTGGACTTGGAATCCGTGGTAAAAACCTAGGTTTCTCATCCAACATTCGTATGATGCTTTGGATTACTGCGTAACCATCCTTTCAACTGCTATTATAGCTGGTGGGCCACGTGTTGCGATTTCATCGGAGGGACGTGCTTAGAGCCCTGCGAGCCATGATGAGCACCTTTTTTTGAACTTGCGCTGGAGGGGACAGAAATGCCCCTTAACCGTTCAACCCTTTATAAAAGGTTTGTCTTCCTTGCTCTATTGGTTTTGCCCTCTTCACTGAAAACACCGTGCGTTGAAAGTCTTGGCTTCTTTTTGGGTGCTTTCCAATCGCTGCTCCTCCATTATTTTGACTCGACTTCTCAGCTTTCAAGTACTCTATCTTTACACAGTAAGTTACTTTCTTTCAGCTATTTTGTCATTTGCACTTTCAGTATGTCAATAGCTTTTCAGAAAGTAGGGTAGCTTCGCCTTCCAGGTTTTTCTTGCCTTCAAATAGGGCTTAGTGATTTAGGTAGATATGGTTGCCTCCCTGAAACACCAACTTCGCCGCGCCACGTGCGGTGGAGGGGTTCCCCCCGAATGCCTTGTTTCTGGTGGGACAGGAGGTCGGTAAGGGAGGTTAGGATTACCTTGCTCTCCCTGTGTCTGAATCTGTGAAGCTATTGATTCTGACAGTTTCTTACCGACTTCTTCGGATGTTCTCAGGGTTTCCATGGCCAAAGGAAAGAAAGCTAGGGTCCAGCCCCCATCTCACGGCGTCCGTGATCCGGCAGAAGACGAGCTGGTTCGAGTTCGGCGGGGTCCAGGGTTGGTATGCCCATGGGTAGTGGACGACGTGTAGGATCGTCAGTCCCAGTTTTCAAGTGAAGCCGTGCTCCGAGAATCTCTGTTCGCCTTGGAGTTGACTGTGAACAAGGCTTGAGATGACGAGTTCGAAGTCGTCTGTCCGAACTGGAACGAGAGGGTGTGCTCCTGTCGAGAGGAGGGTTCACATTTCATGTTTCTATATGAGCCACTTTTCTTCAAGTTAGGGCTAAGGATGCCTTTTTCTGACTTCCAAATGGACGTTCTCCGTACTCTCCAAGTGGCCCCTTCGCAGATCCACCCTAACGGTTGGGCCTACATCATATCGTTTGAGAGGTTTTGTCGGCTGATGAGCCTCAAGTGCTCGGCGAGCACTTTTTTTTATTTTTATACAAGAATAAACACCCAGGGGACGGTGCGGCAAACGAGCTGGCTCGTCATCCGCTCTCGGCTTGGTCGTAAGTCCTTTGATATTTTTAAAGAAAGCTTCAAAGGGTTCAAGACTGTATTTTTCAAGGTAAAAGTCAAAGAGGGATATCAGCCTTTCTTCCTTAAGCCGGACGGGGAGCCGGAATTTCCTCTTTACTGGACGCAGAGGTGCTGAGACGTGCCCATCAACTTGATTAAGAAAGAGGAGGAAGATCTCGACCCTGAGGAACTTAGGACCGCGAGATTCATAACCCGACATGCTGAGAAGCACGGGAACATCAACATTAGAGATGTTCTTAGTATCCCTGGTGATGATCTTCTTTACACTTTGTTAGGTAGGAATTAGGGCGTTTATACCTCTAGTATCCTTAGGTGTTTGCATCGTCTTTATATATCAATGTTTCGTGATGATGTACTGACTCTATCTGTTTCTGTTTCTTTCCAGTCAGCAACATGACCTCAGGATCTTCCATGGTTACCCTACGAACTTCAAGAAATCGGAGGAAGGGGAAGAAGATGGCGGCTTCTTCTTCCTCAGCTATTCCGGACTCATCCGACCGTGATGTTGTCATTGCAGAGCAAGATCAGTCAAGATCCCCTGCCCAGAATCTTAAAGGGAAGAAAAGGCAGGCTGTTGAAGAGCCTCCCGAGCACGATGGAGGGTCGTCGGAGGGCGGTGAAAGGGGGAGGGGCGGACTTCTTGCCAATCATCGCGGGCACTCGATCCCGCCCTTTCATAGATGGGCGACTCTTGAGTGGCGAGGTGGGGCAAGATATTGCCGAGCAAGGTCCGGCCCAAACCTTAGCCGCACTTCGAGGCAAGCTCTCCCGGCGGCCGAGATCCGTGTCATCGAAGTCACTATCGAGAACACTGATCGCCATGCATCGGAAGAGCTGAGGGCCTTGAAGAAAGAAAATGAGGAAATCAGCCAGAAGTTGACCGCGTCCTTAAAGGCCAATGAGGATAATAGGACGAGAGCCATCGAGCTGGAAAAGAGTCCCTGAGCTGGAAAAGAAGGTCATTGAGCTGGAGAAAGCGTTGGCGGATTCTCGAGGCTGTCGCCAGAAGGCCGAAAGCTTCGAGGCCGACCGAAGCATTGGCGCTTTGAGGGCCGAGGTAACACATTCGAAAAGGAGGTGGAGGAACTGGACGGAGTAGCTGGAAATGTCGGGGAAGAGCAGTTCCAAAATGCTGTGAAGCAAATCCAGTACCTCAACCTCGGGGTCGACCTTATCTTGGAGGGTGTTACCCCAGATAAAATGTTTCATAATGGCCAGCTTGTAACTGTTGAAGAGTTAACCGCTAAAGCTCCTGGTGGCAACCCGGAGGTTATCCAGATCCCGGAAGAGGCCGACGTCTAATCTTTTGCTTGCTTTTTTTCATTTTGCTGTTTTTCGCCCCCGCGTGGGATTTTGTTACTTGTACGAACAATTGCCCCGTGTTTGGGGTTTTATAATTAATGATTCTGTTTAACCATTTATTTTTCATGGTCCGACTTGGGTCCAACGCGTAGTCATAATAATGAACTTAGAAAACTTATTGTCATAGAATACCATGGTCCGGGATCCTTCACTCATACCGCTGAGTGAATGGCATTCCACTTTGACTTAGGTAAAAATAACGCTTTAGTCTGTAATCTAACGCTTGTAATAATCAAACGTCAAGAAATTTGAGACTTAGGCAAAGTAAAACCTTAATCCATATTCCAGTGCTTGGTATGGGAAGCGTTTGGAATTGCAGACATAGGTAAGTAACGCCTGACTTAGGGCAGTTTACGTGAGGACCCTTTTGCTTGAGGCATCATCATTATTTAACCTTGCCCGGGGTAGGTACCCCAACAATCATATAGATTTTGGGACCCCTTCTAGGCTTGGGTATAAAGGAGCGTGTACATATGATCCGTACTGCCTCCTATCGACTTGTCAATTTAAAGCAACGCGTTGGATAAACCTGGTTTCCAGAATAACAATTTTATTGATGAAATTAGGAGGACAGGAGTCCGACCATAGCATACTTATTTAAAACGGGAGTGGATCAAAGGTAATTCCACTGGAGGGCTAAGCTGTTATGGGCATTCAACTATAGTATTTTCTTAATTTATCCGCATTCCAATAATTCTTGACCAGGGTCCCAGATAACGTTTCCAGGGTGTAGGCACCCTTACCCGTACTAATGACGACACGATAGGGGCCTTCCCAGTTAGGGGCTAATTTCCCTTGGGAGGCATTTTTTCCTCCTATGTCGGCTCTCCTGAGCACTAGATCGCCGAGATGAAATTTTCTTGGGACCACTTTCTTGTTATATCTGGCAGCTGTCTTCTGCTTAAGGGCGGCATCCCGTATATGGGCCACGTTTCTTCTTTCTTCGAGCAAGTCCAGGTCCTCTCTGATTAGACCAGGGTTGCTGTCGGATGAGAACTGTTGGTAACGTCAGTTGGGTTCCCCTATTTCTACCGGGATCATGGCTTCACAGCTATAGGTCAACTTGAAAGGGGATTCTCCCGTCGTGGAATGAGGAGTGGTCCGATATGCCCAAAGAACGTGGTCGAGTTGCTCGACCCAATTTCCTTTGGCTTCGTCGAGCCTCCTTTTTAAGCCTCGCACGATGATTCTGTTGGCGGCCTCGGCTTGCCCGTTTGTTCTGGGGCTCTCGACTGAGCTACAGTGGTGTTTTATTTTCAATACGGCTAGTAGCTCTTCGAAAGTTTTATCTTTGAACTGGGTACCGTTATCTGTGACTACCGATTCCGGTATGCCGAACCTGGTGATAATATGGAGCCAAGTAAACTTCTGAATTCGCGCCGAAGTGATGGTGATCAGGGGTTCGGCCTCGATCCACTTAGTGAAGTAGTCTACTGCTACCACCAAGTATTTAAACTGCCCTGGGGCCTGAGGGAACGGTCCTAGAATGTCCATACCCCACCTATAAAAGGGTCAGGGAACCGACATCGTGAACAATTCTTCAGAAGGGGCTTGAAAATGATCTGCATGACGCTGACACTTGTCACAAATTTGAACATATGCATGTGAGTCAGCTTCCATTGTGGGCCAATAGAATCCTGCCCTTAATACTTTTTGGGCTAGGGTTTGGCTCTCATGTGGTGACCGCAGCTTCCTTCATGAACTTCAGCTAGGGCGTACTCTGCTTCTTTGGGGGTTAAACACTTTAGAAGAAGGGAGGAGAAACCACGTCGGTATAAGCGACCGTTGTAAACGGTGTATCTAACCGACGTCTTTGCCAATCTGGAAGCCTCCTTCGGGTCCGACCGTAACTTCCCATGTTGCAGATAGTCCAGTATAGGAATGATCCAAGATGGCTGATGGTCCTCCACTTGGGATATGTTGTGATCCATAATGGAGGGTTGGGAAAGGGTTTCTTGGATTACAGACCGGTTGTTGCCGGGGCTCTTCGTGCTAGCCAGTTTAGACAAAAGGTCTGCTCTGGAGTTCTGTTCCCTTAGGATGTGCTCTATCTTGACCTCTTCGAAGTTTTTCAAAAGTTCCTGGACCTTGTTCAAGTATTTCTGAAGGAGGGGTTCTTTGGCTTGATATTCGCCTCGGATTTGGGAGGTTACTAGCTGGGAATCACTGCAAAGCGTGATCCGCGTTGCCTCCAGGTCCTTTGCCATTAGCAACCCGGTGATGCAGGCCTCATACTCGGCCTGGTTGTTTGAGGTTGGGAATTCAAACTTCAGGGAGTGCTCTAAGGTCAGACCCTCCGAATTCTCGACAATCACCCTGGTCCCGCTTCCTTTGGGGTTCGAAGATCCGTCGACAAAAATGGTCTAGAAGGCTTTCCTTGGGTTGCCGTTGTCTGTTGTGAGCTCTACTAAGAAGTCGGACAAGGCCTGGGCTTTTATTGCCAGTCGTGGTTCGTATGTGATTCCAAACTCTGAGAGTTCAATCGACCACGCAATCATTCGCCCGGCCAGGTCTGGTTTGTGTAGCACCTGTCGGATGGGTTAGTCGGTTCTTACCACCACTGGGTGGCATTGGAAGTATTGTCGAAGTCTTCTTGCGGTGATGATGAGCGCGAAGGCAACTTTCTTTACCTTTTGGTATCAAAGCTCAGGGCCCTGGAGGACCTTGCTGACGAAGTAGACAGGCTTCTGTCCTTCATTGGTTTCTCTAATCAAGACTGAACTCACAGCCTCGTCGTGGATGGATAGGTATAAGTAGAGCGTCTCTCCAGTGTCCGGCCTTGTCAAGATAGGAGGAGAGGACAAAAGATTTTTTAATGATGTGAAGGCATCTTCACACTCCTGGGTCCATTCGAAGTTTTTTCCCTTCTTGAGCAATTTGAACAGGGGGAGGGACTTGTGCGCGGCTTTAGCTAGGAATCTTGTGAGGGCCGCTATGCGCCCCGTAAGCTGTTGTACTTCTTTGACGTTCCGGGAACTTCTCATGTTGAGGACGGCCTGACATTTATCCGGTTTGGCTTCAATTCCTCTATGAGTTAGCATGAACCCCAAAAATTTGTCGGTCTGGACCCCGAAAGCGCACTTTTCCGGGTTTAA
This sequence comes from Ormosia semicastrata, assembly GCA_029884595.1. Taxonomy (NCBI): domain Eukaryota; kingdom Viridiplantae; phylum Streptophyta; class Magnoliopsida; order Fabales; family Fabaceae; genus Ormosia; species Ormosia semicastrata. The sequence goes on from JAQQTO010000037.1 coordinate 13,308,977, forward strand.
CCTCATGTTGTACTTTCGGATTTGTGCAAATACTTCCTCGAGGTCTGCCGTGTGCGATCCGCAATGTGGGGTCTTTACTATCATTTCGTCTATGTAGACTTCTAGCATCTTTCCCACTTGATTTTCAAAAACCTTGTTCATCATCCTCTAGTAGATGGCTCCTGCATTCTTTAGGCTGAAAGGCATGACCTTGTAGCAATAGTCATACCGTCGGTAATGAAAGCGGTTTTATCCTCATCCCCAGTGTACATGGGAATCTGGTTGTACCCGGAATATGCGTCCATGAATGAGAGCCATCTGAACCCCGAGGAGCCATCCACTAATTTATCCACGTTGGGGAGTGGATATGGGTCCTTGGGACAGGCTTTATTCAGGTCAGTATAATCTATGTACATCCTTCATTTTCTGTTGGACTTTTTTACTAGGACCACGTTGGAGAGCCATGTGGTATATGAGATTTCTCTGATGAAGTTGCCATTCAGTAGCTCTTTAACTTGGTCCTCTATGACTTGCTGCCTCTCGGGCCCGACCTTCCTCTTCTTTTGCGTGACCGGTCTGGTACTTTCTTTAATCGACAGTCGGTGGCAAATGAAACTGGGGTCGAGTCCGGGCATGTCGGAGGAAGTCCAAGCGAAAAGTCTTTGTTTTTCAACAAGAGTTCTGAGAGTTGCTGTTTTTCTTTTTCACCCAGACGAGCTTCGATCTTGGTGACCTGTTCAGGGTTGGCCCCGAGTTGAAGAGACTCCAGTTCGCCTTCGGGTATCCCGGATTTCTTCTCTAACGTCCAGCTCCGTCATTAAAATGTTAACCTGGTCGATAGCCGGGGTGGATGCTACGGGGCTCGACCGGAGTGCTCTACAGATCTTCAAACTCTCATTATAGCACTTCCTGGTTGCAATTTGGTCGCCTTTTATAGTGACGACATCATTATTCTTATTGGGGAACTTCATCATGAGGTGGGTGGTGGACACCACCGCTCCGAGGGCGTTAAGAGAAGGGCGGCCCAGGATGATGTTATAAGCCGAGGGGCAGTCCACGACCAGGAACTTCACCTTGACGGTCCTGAATAGTGTAGATGATCCGAGAGTCAGGTGGATTTCGTAGTATCCGACCGGGGTGATCTTCTCACCGGTGAAACCCGTTAGTTCTCCTATATGGGGAGTCAAGTCGGATTGCAGGAGCTCCAACTTCTGATAGAGATTTAGGAACATAATGTCTGCAGAACTCCCTTGATCGACGAAGATTCGGCGAACTTTGGCATTGGAAATTACCCCGGATACTACGAGTGGGTCATCGTGATCCGGGATTATTCCGCCGTAGTCCTCGTCCGAGAAGGTAATGAGTGGCACTTTTCTATTCTCTGCTTGTGTTCTTGGCTCTGAGTGGACCACGCTAAAAACTGCCATTCTAAGGGCTTTCTTTCGAGCTCCGTTGGAGGATCCCCCTCCGGCAAAGCCACCGGCGATGGTATGGATCGTCTTGTTGGGCTCGGCGCGGTGGTCTTCATTATCGACAGGAGGAGTGTTCCTGGTTCGACCCTGTCGATCACTGTTGTCTCGTCGAGGCGGAGTCCGGGATCTTCTCCTAGGGCTTCTCGTTCTTCTCCTGCGAGCAGAGGATGGACTCCGACGCCTGCTGTCTCTGCGCCTATTATCCCCTTTGTTGTTTTGTACACGGAGGATATACTGTTGTAGGTGTCCGGCCTTGATTAGAAATTCAATGGCGTCGCGCAACTGATAGCAATCCTCTGTATCGTGGCCATAGGCTTTATGTCATGTGCAACGTTTGGAATGATCCTTCTGCTTGTGTTTCTTGATAAGAGGCGGCCTCTAGATGTTCTGAAACTCCGTGTTCATTACCTCCCTCAAGATTGTTTCCCGGGGGGTGTTCAAAGGAGTGTAGTCAGCGTAGCTTTTCTGTGGTGGGCTACCCTTTGGGGGCCGCGACTTTGAGGAATTTTGGTTGGGCTTTTGGTGAGAAGGTTCACCTTTGTCCCACCTCCTATGGTCTTTCGTTGCCTCCTCCAACTAGACATACTTCTCGGATCGCTTCTGGAAATCGGTCAGATTGTCCGGCTTCTTTTTTGCCAAGGACTTGAAGAAATCGGAGCCTATCCGGAGACCGCTCCTGGCGTAATGCAAGGCTATTCTGTCTTCAAAATTTTTCACGTTGGTGCAGGCGGCCATAAAACGCCTAACGTAGTCTCGGAGGGTCTCATCCTTTCCCTGGCGGATCTTAGCCAAGGATTCGATGGACTTAGGCTGTTCCTTGCTTGTGGTGTACTGCAGTAGAAAGCGCTGCTTGAGGTCAGACCAATCCACAATGGTCCCCCGTGATTGGCTAGTGAACCATTTGAGGGCCCCCTTTTTGAGGGAGAGGGGGAAGGCTCGGCACAACAACTCCATGGAGCCGCCATAGAATCATAGGGACTGCTCGTAAGCATTTATGTGTTCCTGGGGGTCCGTGGTTCCGTCGTAAATTTCAAGATTTGGAGGAAACTTGAAATTTCTCGGAACACAAAACTCCATGAGTTGGTCGGAGAAAGGTTGTTCCATAGTTCCTCGATTCCAGTTATTGTCTCCAGTATCGGGGATTCCGTCATCATCGTGGGCCCTCCTTCTGTTATTTTCCACGCTGGACTGTCTGTCACGGCGGCGCGGCTTCGGTTGGTTATCATGCATGGCGCGCTGCATGTCCTCCAGTCTCCTGAATTGATCGTTGAGTAAGTCCATATGTTGTTGCAACATATCTTGAAACTGGAATTGGGAACCCCGAGTTTGATGTGTGCGTTCAGAGTGGGATGCACGATCATCGAACTCGTTGTTCGGGATTCCCAAACGTTGGTGCACTGGAATCCTATGCTCTTGAAGGCTCTGATCTCCTCTCTGAGCTGGGAATTTAAGTCTTTCCCTGACAGAAATCCTGCGTGATGGGTTGGGAGACTCCTCAGAAAAGGAGGTAGAGTGCCCATCACGTCGGCTTCCTGTTCCGGGTGCCTGATTCCTCGCAGCGGAGGTTTGAGCCACGAGTGGAAGCAGTGGTGGTGGTGGACGTTGCATGTCGAGATTTTGCCTCTGATTGACAGAGGCTTGAGCAGCGTCTCTCCTGGAGTTTTGCCTCGTATTAACCATGATTGGGTGGGATTAGAAATTTATGGTCCCCACAGTCGGCGCCAATGTTCTGAACTAGATTCAGAGGGTACCTGAGATAGGTACGTTGCGATGAGTTTTCCTTCGCGCAACAACTGAACTTGTAACACAGGGGGGTTGGGTACCTGCAAAGGGACTCCAACGCTCAAGTCAGGCAGTGCACAATAAGGGTTTTGGGATGGGTTTTTGAGTTACCTTACTGAGATGACTTAGCCTTGTATTTATAGAGCGTAAGCAGAATCCTAATGGGATTCTTATCGAATACTGAATGCAGGTAATTTAGGATTAGTATCCTGAAGAGGATTGCCTTCCTGCTATCATCAGATACATCCCTGCAAATCTGGGATTAAGATATGGAAAGTATCCAACCATTAAGGATATCTATGAATCCTATAATATCGTAAGTTGATGATTGGCGAAGTTACGGATATTTAGGGATTCATCCACTGCGCGAATCTATCACCACGATGTCGAATACTGATACTGCTCGAAGGCCGTAATCCATTGTCCGGAATACGTCGTGAGTCTTCCTCTACGCCAGCTAGGAGAGTCCAGTAATGTGCATGCCGAGTTGATCCATGGAGCGGGATCCCGGATCACGGTCCAGAACATAAACAAAGAAAGTGGGTGTTTTGTGAACCTCCCTCAATGTATATTGTAATTAACAATTTAAATGTTTTATATATGAATGTTCATGCATGCTTCTGCCAGAACATGCATATTGAAACATGAGAAAGAGATCAATGTAGTGTCACGCCAGATATTCAAGCCAATCATTAATGCATGCTAAAGTAACAAAGCATCACAATTAGACAATCCGATTTCGTCTTCTACATTGATAAGGCACAACCGCACTAGTCACTCTTTCCCTATCAGTAAATATTTAAGCAAGATCCAATGAGTTCTGAAATAACAATCATTCAGATTTTCACTTTTCTGTTGAAACGCATGACATTAAATAGTATGTGCTGTCTAAAATTTCACTTTGTATCTAACAAAGCAGAGTGACCAGTACCAGATATACTATATAACTACAGCGTGAAAAATGATAAATATTATTGCAATGGCCCCAACTATATGTAAAATCAGGATGACATTAAATAAATAAAAAAATGTAAGTTCTGACTGCAAATACACCGATTTGGTTTGCACCTCCGAATGCATTCTGACTCTCAAAAGTCAAAATACATTTTGGGGCTAAATTGATATTTGGTAAAAAGAAACTCATTAAAATAATGTATGTTTAACAAAACATAATTTTTCTTTTTTTTAGTAATTCCATACCTAAAAGCAATTTAACTAAATATTATACATAACTATCCTCAGACATAAAAGTCATCCTTCTAAAAGTAATTCTTTCGAAATTAATTTTTCAAAAATACTTTCTACTTAAAAGTAATTCTAGAATAATTACCCAAATAAGCTCTTAATGGCAAGATGTAAATCAAGAATGACGTCCAGTGACTGATATCTGCATGACACCTCTTATATTTTTAATCCATTTGCACATAAGTAAATTTTCAGCAGGAACAGTTTAATGTAGGTCCTTCAAATTCTCTCAGAGTCTCACATCATCACTCCATGCTTGTGCTTTCAAACTCTGAACAACTTGTGGGAGCTGAAGGTCAACCATTTGACGCCCAATGTCCCTTTTGACAGCAAGTTCTTAAGGATTGAGACAACAACTCTTAACAACCTAACAAAAATTGGCAAAACAAGTCTGATAATATCATACTTTGATTTTAGTTGAAGTTATAAACATACCTAGTTGCTAACATGGCATTGAACATAAACTTATACGGGAAATATAACAGAAAGCTTATATTAATTCAGCTAACAGCGATCATATAACTATTAAATAATGATATTTCCAGGAACAGGAGCAAAGAAATGTGAAATTTTATAAAAAAAAATGCGATGAAATGTAAACTCGAGAAGTCAACAATACCTTCTCTTTTGTAGAACTCTTAACAACATCAATAAGTCGTAGAAGGATTCATAAAGTAGTCAAATATTCAATTGTCGACTCGTAATAGGGTAATAGTCATATCCAGAGACACGTTTTTTAAAGAAGCTGTTAACTAAGAGAATTCTCAATTAATTTCTCCTTATTACCTACACAAGTGCCACCAATTCTAACACTTGCCTATATTTTTTTTTTTATCAATCCCAAATCCAAAAAATCTTGGAATCCCTTTATTCACTAATATTTATTTTTATTGATAATGCCATTGGTCTGGATGACATATACCCTGTCGTATAACCCGTTTAGTGCCTTCCACATGGCCAAATTGGGCCTTCATCAGTCGTAAATGTTGAATAAGTCATTTTGGTCCTTCCACACACAAGAACGGGTTTTCAATCCAAAATGGACCTTCCTCTGACCCAAAAAAACCAAACAAAAAATCGGGCCTTCCACTATTGACTGATGACCAAATGTATCAAAAAATTATATTATATTATATTTAGGTGCATCAGTCACCAAAATGGGCCTTTTATTTATTTCTTTTTTAACCAAAAAAAAAACACTAACAAGAAAAAACAAATTTCCTGCATAATCATTGATGACCAAACCAAAAAAAAAAAATGTGCTTCTCCTGCTTATCAATAAACTTAAACTGTTAAACATCACACGACCAATTCGCACGTTGAGGAGCTCCGTGGCGATGCTGGTGGTGCATTGGATCTGCAGCCATTCGCACGTTGAGGACAAGCATGGTGTCTCTGATTGGACCGACAGTCGATGGCCCAGCTCATGTTTGAGGGGTGGGAAGGATGGTTTGTTCGATGTTTGTCAAAACGCTTGGGAGGGTATTGTCAGGCCAGTCGCACAGCGATGACATGCCGTTTTCTTCTTCCCCTGCAATCTCACCGCCACCCATGTTTTTCGTTCGTTCAAACTTTTGGTTTCAGGTTTAGGATAGTTTTCAAACTCAATTTCAATTTTACAAGTTGGGGATTAGGGATTTATCTTAAAATTAGTTTTCAAAGCCACTTCTATTCAAATATACAGCAATGCACAGTTCCAATGACAAAAAATACTTCTTTATATGGATTAAATGGCAAATATCACATGTTTGAATGTACCAAGTAGCATTACTTGTTTAACAGGTTACATGTACTAAATCTTAACTGTTCATTAAGTTTTTAACTACATCAACCGTAACGGCCTCATGGAGCACACAGGCTCTCAATTGTTTATGGAGCATATTAAACATTTTCGACAATATAACCTTAGCATCAGTTCAAATCTACCAATGATCCAAATCAGTAATCTCAAGAGTTGTGTTGTGATGATCCGGTTAAAAATTTGATGCTACATTGATTCACAGATAGGAATAGAACGGAAAATAATTTGAAGCAACCCGAACTCGTCTTATCGGCCCAAACCATCACATGCAGGCCACTTTGGGCCATGGGAAAGTTCATGGCCTGATACATATTATTTATATAAATATTTAGAGAGTACACCATACCATACTGATGATTATTGGACTAATATAGGGTCCAACGACCATAAATAGGATAATCTACCATTTATTGCTAAGTTTATATTTTTTCTATACTTGAGATTTTACATCTCTTGTACGCTTGTAAATAATATGTATCAATTTGTTATTAAATTAGTAGTTAATTAAGAAACATATTACTATTTTCATAACCAATAAATGTATATTATTAATTAATAATTTACATATTATTAATTAATAATTATTATTATTTAATAATTTACACATTATTAATAAAGGTATGGACTTATAGAATCTCAAGCTCTACACTTCGGCCTGTCTTGGCAAGGGCATGAAGGATTTACTACGTTTCTTGAATGTGTAAAAGGAATAAAATGTAAGGTTCGAATGATTCACTTAAACAAAATGTCAAAAAGACGATTATTCAAAAAAAGGACAGTTGAGTTTGACATTTTATGTAAATTTTAACTTATTAAATAATATGACAATGCATTATTAGATGACAATGTAAAATTTTATTTACACTGACAATATATCAAAATTAAACTCATTATTAATCAATTTTTGACACATCTTGTAACAATATGTGAAATTTTTTTGTGTGGAATAATATATTTTTCCTTCTAATCTTTGGCCATACATTGATTCACATATAGGAATAGGATGGAAAATAATATGAAGCAACCCAAACCTGTGTTACCAGCTCATAGCCCTCACACGTAGCCAAGTTGGGGCCATCGGAAAGTTCGTGGCCTGATAGGCTGATACATTGTAACAGTAAACAAAAACACACAAAATTACTGAGATTTCTCGTTGCACTAGTATTATTCTTGATGGGTTTCTTAAAATGGATAGACGGCTATTCTCATTTATAGAGTTCTGAGATGATAGCTTAGTACAAAGGTAAGATAAGAGCAAGAAGGAGAAAGGTAGAGGAGAAATACAGAGAGAATACAGAGACTGGGAGTAGAATATAGATTTAACTTCACATAATTCACGTACACCCCTAATCACTCATTCTCTACCTTATAACCCTCTGACCTTTGTAGCTAGTCGCTTAGTTTGGAGTTAGTTAGTATCTGCCGTGTGCTGCTTCTCATTCCTTGGATTCCCGATTCTTCACCAGTAGGCTTTCATCACTAACTACCTTAGATTCCAGCTGTGACCTTCTAGAAACTTGACCACCTGTGTGAGCTAATTCCCCTTCCATGCTGGCATTCCTTCCAACTAGGCTCATGACATAAAATATTATAATATATTTGTTATTTAATATTTAGATAGTACACCATAGCCATGAATATTGGACTAATAAAGGCTCCAATGCTAAATGGGACAATCTAGCATTTATTCCTACTACTTACATTGGTTACGATCAGGCCCTTATTTTCTAATTACATGAAACAGACACCATCATGCATGCATGTAGTGAGTGATATCATAAACAGTGGGAATCAAACACAACTGGTTTTTCCTTCCAACTGCCAATCCAAAGTGTTCGGTCATATCCAAATCCTCATGTTTTATCCCATTTGGGAGTTCCCAGTTGAAGTGATAGAGTAATAGAGCCAGAGGAAGCACAATGCTGGCTAAACCAAACAACATGCCTGGGCACATTCTCCTTCCTGCCCCAAAAGGGAGATACTCAAAGTCATTCCCTTTGAAATCGATACTACTGCCATCAAACCTCTCTGGAATAAACCTCTCAGCGTCAGGCCAATACTGGGGATCTCTTCCAATTGCCCACACGTTTACCATGACTTTAGTCTTGATAGGTATTTCATACCCATCAATGATGGTTAATTCACTGCATTCTCTAGGGATCAACAAAGGAGTAGGTGCGTGTAACCTCAATGTCTCTTTGATCACCAACTTTAAGTAATTAAGTTCCTCTAGATCAGCTTCATGGATTGTTTCCTTCCCTCTAAATGCTTGTCTTAACTCAGCTTGTGCCTTCTCCCTCACTCTTGGGTTTCTCATCATTTCTGACATAGCCCACTCTATGGTCGTTGCTGAAGTATCAGTTCCAGCAGCAACTACGTCCTGCACAATCAATTGAAATATCTTCAGATAGTTTTTGTTTAAATGGAAATATGTGTAAAATAGTGTGATTTCATTCAGCTAGTAAAAATTCCCTGCAAAATCTAATATATGTACAAAAAACATGTTATTTATCAATAATTAGGTTAGGGGTATTGCATCCTCAATTCTCTAAATAATTTATAATAAACTCAAATATAATATATATATATATATATATATATATATATATATATATATATATATATATATATAAGACCGGTTCCAGACTTATTTTATTGCTAAAAATAAAAAAATTTAACATTACAATTGTTTTAATGATATTTGTTTAGTACATAATATTAATAAAATATAAGTAAAAAGTGTTTAAGAGGCTTAATTTCTTAACTTTATTAGCACACCCTTAATCTAGTTCGACACCCATAATCATGATTGAATTTTGAATTGGCAAAGAAGAAACAAGTTTACTTTATATTATACCTGGGAGACCAAAAAGTTACATAACCTACTTTCATACTAATAATGTCGGAAACCACCATATGGCCACCTTCATTTTTTAATACGTGTTACATATGACTTATGATCAATGGTACTATGGTAACTCATGCTATTTGATGTTTGTAACTTCTAAAAAAGCAGTAGCTGTATGAGTAAAATATGTTATGAAAAAGCCACTAAAACTGAATTACTGCTATATAATTTGTAAGATGTCATTCGTTCGAATTTTCATTTCTTTCATTGTATAAAAAAATCTTATCAAAACATTTTAGAAGTTTTCAACAAATAATAATAGTTGTTACTAGTAAGCATTAAGAGGTGCTAAAAAAATGGTATGCAAATAGTTTTCTCCTTAATTTTGTGACGTGGCTGAAGGGAAAAAATTAGGAATGAGTAGGAAAGAGGAATTATGCGGTTTATTCAGGCAGATTTAAAAAACTGAGTTTTGTGGCATATTTACTAACAAAAATCACAGCTTTGACGTTTCTGGTCGTTATGTTGACATCGAGACTGCCACTTTGTTGGATTCTTAAAAGAACATCAACAAGATCTTCCTCTTCTGCTTCGACCATGCTTTCTTTTGCTCTTATTTGCTTTTCTTGATGCTCTGTGACAATGTTTTGTAAGATCTTGTCAACCCGCTTGTGCAACTTCTCCATTTTGCTCTTCTTCCCAGTTATGAAATGTATAGATTTCATTGAAGGAAACAAATCAACCAGGTCAAATCCTCCTGTCACTTGTATTACTTTTCTTATCAAAGATACAAATTCATCCTGGTCCTTAGATTTGTTACCAAATGCTGCCCTGGAAACAGAAGCAATTACCAATGAGAAAATTCTACTAGTAAGATTGATTGGCGAACCAGCGGATGTCCGAATTGATTCTATGAATTTCACGGTTTCATCTTCTCTAATAGAAGAGAAAGACTGAACCCTCTTGGCACTTAGCAACTCCATCGTACATATTTTCCTCATTTGTCTCCAGTAATCACCATATGGAGCAAAAGCAATATCTGTTGACCCATAGGCCATAATTTGAGCAGCAAGAAGTTGGGGCCTCTGCACAAAAGCAACATCATGGATTTTCAATATATCCTTGGCCAACCTGGGGGAGGACACAACTACAGCAGAAATTTCACCAAGTTGCAGGTGCATGAGAGGTCCATATTTGTGGGCAAGTTGTTGGAGAGAATAATGTGGAAGTGAACCTGCTACTGCTAGTTGGTGCAGGTTCCCAATGAGAGGTAACTTCCTTGGGCCAGGGGGCAGTTTGTGAGCGAGACTGGTTTTTGGCTTGTAATATTTTGCAAGCCAATGCAACAGCAAAAACAGAAAGAAGGAAATAACCAAGAAGGATGCTTGAGCTTCCATGGCATTAAGGGGAAACTCAACTCTCAAGTGTTTATGATGTTTGCATTGATGCTGGTTGCCTGCTTCTTATTTATAGAATCTTGAATCACTGAGGACAACAATCTATACATTTTTTTATTTATTAAAGATATATATGTCCGGTGCGCTGAATTCAACGATTGCTTGGTATTACGTGGTTTTCTTCAGTCAGAAGACAAAAGATTTACATTATGTACATGTAAATATTTGAATTTATTTACAAAGTTATATAGAAAACTAGCATTACATATACCTATTTTAAATATTAGGGCAATTTTTTTTTTGGGAAATGAATATTAGGGCATATTTTGAACTTAGGTTCAGTAATTACTCTTAAACTTTAAAATTAGGTACACATCGTTTACGTCAAAAATCATTATATTTTGTATTACATGTTGAGTTTAATTTTTATTCTCTATAAACTTTTTTATATCATCATCTATGTACAAAAATAACGTTAATTTATATTTTCAAATTGATAAATTAGACATAAATGAGGATTTAGGGCAAATTTTAAAATTTAAAGTTTTTTTGTTGAGATCCCATATCGACTTGGTATATGAGCAAGATCCCATATCGACTTGGAATTCTAATATTGTTTTTAGTATTGTTTTTCAACTTTTGTCTCCTCGGAATTGTCTGATGGGATTATGGGAGTGTGGAATTCTAATTATAAAAAACAACCGTGAAAGAAACCCTACGGTTTGTAATTGCTGCTTGAACCTTAAACATCCGAATATGCCCGATAAAAAAAGGTATATTACAAAAAAAAAATCCAAATCATCAATGACTAAGTTTGATTTGAAAAACTATTATTTAGCGAAACAAATTAGGAAATTAAAATTACAAATAATTGTAAGACATTTCTAATAGAAAATTAGAATTGCTGATCATGTATTATATCATCCTCGCATAAATACACATCAATCTCTATTCAAAGATCAAAATAGAAGCATTATTGTCATCCTCTTATACGTATTATGTATTCTCTTTTTGAATAATATGACTTACACACACAAAGAGAAGAAGATATAGAGAGGAAATGGTAAGATAGATAGACAGAGAGGAACTGATGGATGGAGACAACCCTATATACAGTTTTCAAATGAAGTACAAGTCTTTCCTATTTTTGGAATAAAAGATAATAAAGAATAAGTCTTTGTAAACAATATTCATGTTTATTATAAGCACTTAAATAATTATTTAACATGTAAAATTATAGAAATTATGATAAAATTGCATCTATCTTAAAAATATTTTACATGATAAACCATCCTTAACCAAAAATTTCTTATGCAACATAGATATGACAAACTAAGTGCTTATTCAATATTAAACATGTATCATGTCTAATATGGATATAATAATTTTAAATTCTCGTAACTAATCATTCTACTAATCTTCCTAACAAAGGATGCTATGATGCACCTAATTTAGTTTTGGTGCATTGATGAACCAACTTTGTTACCGATGATAACCGGTGAGCAGTTTTATGTTTTTTATTTTTTTTCTTTGTTAACTAGAAAGGTAGAGCGTATTCTTCCTCCTCCGGCGCTGGCGCAACGTCTTCTTCCTCTTTTGGCGTTGGAGCAATGCCAGCGAACATAATGCCCCAACCCTCAACCTCACCTTCTCAAACTCTCTCACTAAAAGCCCCATTAGCTAGCCCTATCCCCCACTTAACAAAATAAACAATAAAATAGGAAGAAGACCAAGCTCTAGAATTAGAAAACAACATTGAAATAATTTTTTTTTACAAAAAAAAGAGGAACGAGCAGCATATGGAGTTACGGCGGTACAACAGCGAAATAGGGGAGCTTCGACGACAGGGGCTAATGGCACGGTAGTGGGTCGTGGTGCACAGTGGACTGTGTGCAGGTTTGATTAGAAGTAGGGTTTGTTGGTTAGAGCAGCGACTTTGGGAAGTGCAATGCTTCTGGTTCGATGGAGGACAGTGGATTTGTGCGATTCAGAGGCATGGAATAGTGGTTTGATTGAGTTGCAGGCTATGGGTTGATTATTGTGGGTGAAGGGTCTGGTCATGGAGGTTGTGTTTTGGGATTATGGGTTTCTTTGGTTTTGATTTAGGGTGAAGTTGGGAGTTGATTTTGTGAAGGAAAGTTTGGGTTTTGTTGCTAGTGCTGGTGGGGAGATCATTGTGGTTGCCGTTGGAGGAGACGATGCTAGAGGTTTGGTTGTCGGAGAAGATGCGGCGATGGTGGACAAAGATGCTACCGGAAAATGAATCTGAAGTATTGCAATTTACCGGTTCACTAGGTTTCATGTTTTTAATCTCTGCCTTTCGTTTAAATCAATAAATCAACGGCTAAAATACTGAATCCACCACAAATTTTTAAGTTTGTGTTAGACAAATCTTCTTCTTAATTACTACATGAATAATGTATTAAATATTTTTATATTTTTAAGATATTAAATATATTTATTTTTTTATTTAATAATTTTTATTAATTATTAAAAATTTATTAAAAAATCTTTTAAAAAATATAATAAAACCCCAAACATAAACAAATTTTCGTTAGGTTGTAACTTGTGACTGAATAACTCCTTTATATATCAAATTCCTGTAAAAAATATTTGAATAGACTTACTAAGAAATATTTAAATAATTATATAAATGTTTACATTATATAATTATTTTATAATAAAAAATAATATATTAATTATTAATTAATTTAATCTATACAATCTATATAAATATTTCTGACGGTATCAATAAGGTTACTAAAAGCAAATTCAAAAAACGTGAATTGAAAGCATTAAATTGCTTTGAAATTAAGGATGCGTCTTATATTTCTGACAGTTAAGAGTATAGGTTACTAGAAGCAAAGTCAAAAGGAAAATTGAAAGCATTAAGTTGCTTTGAAATTAAGGATGCTAATTATTTATGCCTTTCACGTCTTTTTCTCTTCTACAACGTTATTGCAGAGGATGCTGATCCATCGTTGTCTCACTCTCACCCTATTACCGCTCTCAGCGGAAATATTTAGAGAAATCTTGTTTATTCAATTATGTAAATCACATTAATCATCATTAAATATTTATAAATTTTATGTCATATAATTATTTTATATTAAAAATAATAATATGTCACTTATTAATTAATTTAATCTATATAATTTTTGTATACATAACATCTATATAAATATTTTTTAAAAAAATACGAATAATACATTCTTTTAAATATTTTTTAATTTTAATTTAAAAATAAATATTATTAATAATTTTTTAAATATTTAAAATAAATAATAAAATAAATATTAAAAAATATCAAAAAAAAAATATTAGCAGAATTCCTTTTCTTCCAATGGTCCTTATGTGCTTAACCATGTGTCATTTTAATATTTATCCTATGATCAACGGTTCATTTATAGATCTTGTTGAATGAGTCATTAGATTTGATGAGAAACAAATAAACGATTAGAGATTATTACTTATAACTTAAGAATTAGGTAAACAAATAAAAAGGATAAGATTTTCTTGCCTTTCATTATTGCCTTAGTCTTCTTCTGCTCTTATATACTTTTCTCGATTCTTGTACACAACTTCTTCAATTTGGCTTTCAACCTAATTATGCGATAAATGAGTTTTATTGAATGATACATATCAGCAAGATCAAATCATCGTGCCATTTTTACTACTTTTTTTAGTAAAAATATAAACTCATATTCTTCTTTAGATTTGCTACCAAATTTATAAGATAAATTAGACTTTGTCTTTGGATTTGTTACGAAACTTATCAAATTTGGTGTTAAAAAGTTTATTGTTGAATGTGATTCTCAGGCTGTGATCATGATTATTAATGATAATCATCAACGATAAGTGTCTCACTATAATATCATTGACAGGATTCAACAGTGAATGAACAAGGATTGAAACTTTATTTTTATTCATATTCTAAGATAAGAAAATTATTGTACGAATGTAATGATTAGACTTAGTCTTTCTCATGATTTAAACATCTAAGAGTAAGTTAATTCCTCTAACAGTTGATTCTTCCTTTGCTTGTTGATGCTACAGGGACTGAATGTCTCAAAACGTTATTAATTTTGTTTAATAATTTACTTCTTTTGGGCTTTCTATCCTCCAATGTAATTTAAAAAAATAAAAAAAAAAACTTGTTGTAACCAATAAAGTCAAAGGTCTGAGTACCTTTCACCATATAATTCATATTAAAATCAACCCTTAACCATCACTACTGCCATAGTCGTTATTCAACTGTTCAAAGTCAATACTGTCATAGTCGTTATCCGACTGTTCAAAGTCAATACTGTCATAGTCGAGTTAAAATCCAGTTATATATATATATATATATATATAAAGAATGTATTTAGTAAAAGAATTATTTATTATAATAAGTGAGATGAATAAATTTTAATTATTAAATTTTATATAAATAATTAAAATTAAAATATAAATATATATAATTTTTTTAAATAATTATATAATTTTTAATTTTAATTATTCATGTATAATTATATAATTAAAATTTATTTTTTTATCTTATAATAAAAAATCATCTCATAACATATATAATGAAAAAGTTTTTACTCATTTTTTATTTTAAATTTTATAAAAATTAAAATAAATACATAATCAACAATTTGTAAATAACTAAATATGCAAAGTAAAACATATGGTTAAAAAAATAATTAGTCCAGTACCAAAACATCAATTGTGACACAGCATATTATAATTTCAATTGAGCAATGCTATGCAGTTTTCAAATTATAATAATAATCCATCAACAACGTCATTCCGAGAGGACTCGAAATCTCTGCCACCTAACGATAGCTCATATATACAACTGAAGGAGCCCAGAACTGCCGACGTCATAGACACCTCAGGACATAGGATGTTGTTGGAATATAATAGGAGGTTAATTAGAGATAAAACTTAGTCAATATGAGAGGGACCTTATTATATTCAAAACTTTTGTAGATCAGAAACATCAAAATGCAGTACATAGGCGTAAATGCTCAACTTGTCAAAATTATTGATATAGTAGGCCACTTTATTTGCATTTGAAAAGTTATACATTGATAATGGTTTACTCACAAAACTAAATAATGACAATTTTACTTCATTATGCTCTTATCTAGTTATATATGACATAACAGTTTTGTGCTATTGTCAATAAATGAAGTCATAAAAAAGACTTTCAAGGCTTGGCCATTCTCAAAACTTTATATATCAAATTGACTTTTAAGCAAACCCATCCTAGCAACATTTAATGTGTATAATAGTCAAGGTAATTGTTATTTCAGATTCAAACAAGGAAAAGTATATCAAAGCATAAATGCTTAAATAAATAAACATAAATAAAGAAAAAAAGGGAAAATGAAGAAAAAAAATTAAAAAAAATAAGAGAATAAAGATAAAGATTGCAATGGCCTGTAGCTTCTAACTTCTTTGCTTTTTTGTTTTTGTACCATGATGTCCTCGCTCTGACTCGGTGATAATGCATTGTGTATTGCCATTGATTCTACATGTGTAACTTCTTGAACACTTCCGTCATTATTCTTATTAGGAAGCAAATGGCTTGTACTAAGTAGGGATGGCAAAAATCCCTCGGGAGCTGGGATCCCCGGAGAGACCACCCCGAATGGAGCTTCAAATGCAGGGTATTTTTCTCCACGAAGATGGAGGTGGGAGAAAAATTCCCCTGTGATAAGTTTGGGGACAGGGATGGGGACCATACTCCCCGCCCCGCGGGTTCCCCATCCTCGTTAAAATTACTATAATAAGTGATGTCATTAATGATGTTATTTTACTAAATTAATCCTCCCCATACCTAAATGCTGCGTCTCAGACTCTCAACTCATAGCAGATGGAGGTGCCTGCAAGCCCCTTCTTCCCCCTTTCCCAAATCCCTAATATTTCTCAATCTCACATTTTTTAATTCGTATTCTCTCTCTTCTCACAGTCTCAAACTCTCACTTTCTCTTCTTCTCAAATCTCAATCTCACAATTTCACTCAATCCCCCATGCTCTCTACGGCCCTAGCCTTACGCCCCTACCATAGCACGCAAGTGACGCAACTACCGTCCAACGCCGCTCCACTGTCCAGTCCACCAAGCTCGCAACGCCGCTCCATCGTCCAATACCGAGCCCGCAACCCACTCCACCGTCTAGTTCACCAAGTCCAACGCTGCTCCACCGTCCAGTCCACCAAGCCTGCATCACCGATTCTCTCTAAGCCAGCAACGACTCTCCTCTCCGACCACACAGCGCCGCTCCTATGAACACCCAATTTTGTCGGGGCATTTTGTAAAAAAAAAAATAAAAAAAGAAAAAGAAAAAAAAAAAAAAAAAAGAAAAAGACTCATCTTTCAACCCATTAACTCACAACCCTTAAGCACTTATCCTAAATAAACCTCATCAGTTATCCTAATCCCTAAGCACTTATCCTAACTATCCCAAACAAACCTATCATAAACTAACCATAACTCATCCTACCACAAACTTATCCTAAACCAACCTTCAGTTATCATCAAACCCATCTTAACACAAACTTATCCTAGCATAAACCCATCCTAACTCAAACTCATCCTAAACAAACTTATCATAAACCCCCATCACTTATCCTAAACAAACTCCTAATCACATTTTAACTCAAACTCTTCAACATAATTCTCTCCTATAAATACCCATCACCCACACACTCGAAACGGACTTACTTCACCTTCATACACACGAGACTTTTGCCTACACGCTACCAACACGCAACCATATTTTCTCACTTACATAGCCTTCATCTTCCATCTTCAACCAAACTCCTCACCGTCCCATCATCACCTCGGCATAGGTTCAAACTTCTCACAACACAATAACCACCCTCGCCAAAATTGCCATTCACGTTAGCCTATCACCGCAATACACCAACTCCTTCATCCCACTAACAAACAGCCACCATCGTGACTCACTTCCATCCGAGCCACTACCTACTTGGGCCGCCGCCGCCTAATCCGCCTTCATCTTCTTCCCTGTTCTTTCCACAAACATCAAGAAGAAAAGAAACGAGACCCCCTTTTGTTTTTTTTCATTCTTTCGTAAGCTTGAGAAGCCACTTTTATTTTATTTTTGCTTATTTTGATTCTCGTTATTCTTTTTATTATTTTTTTTGCTTTATCTCTTTTCTCTTTCTTTTTTTATTTATTATTTGCTTTCTCTATTTTTTATTTAGTTTAATTAAAGAGAAGAAAAGAAACAAACTTTTTCGTAAAGTTGTTAACTTGTCTTTTTTTCCGTGAAGTTGCTAACTCGTCTCTTTTTTTTCTTTCATAAAGTTACTACTTTTTTTAAAAGTTGTATTTTTTTGTTATATTTTTTTTTTTAGAGAAATGGTTTTGAGTAGTGGACTTTAACTTAATGAGCTAAAAAAAAAAAAAAAAAATAAAAATAAAAATTGATAAAAATAAAATATAAAAATAAGATAATTAATTTTTTTTAAATTACATGGGTTACCCGAGTTCTGACGCCTTGCTAACCTTTGTAACATTTGTAATCATCGAATTGACAACTTGATGATTCAAATTATTATAATTTAAATTATTATTTTATCTTCAAACTTTTATAAAATAAATTGTTAATTGATAAAGGTTCAATTTTTTAAAAAAATAAAAATAAAAATTTTCGTAACAAACTTGAAAGCAATGGGTGACGTCTCTAGCATGTCGCGAGCTTCACCTATTCAATTCTTAATTTGAATAACTGAGTCGCGACGACTTATTAATTCAAATTTTTAAAAATAATTAAGTTGTTTCTTTAATAAAATAATAATAATAATAATAAAATCAACTAATTTTTTTCCTAGATAAATTTTAAATAAAAGTTTTGTAACAAATTTGATAATCAATGGATGACATCTCTAGTGTGACGCGAGCTTAACCTATTTAATCCTTAATTTGAATAACTGAGTCGCGACGGCTTGTTAATTCAAATTTTTAAAGTTTTTTTTAATAAAATCAACCAACCCACAAGTATTTTCTAAAGAACTACGTGACTTTGATTTCTTCATTGCAACCGGGGATACGTAGGAGCAGAATTTATATTCTGTCAAGTTAAAAATTAAATTTTTATAATTTATTTTTTTATTTCATATATTTTTTTACAAAAGGGGTAAAACAAATATTTTCAAAGATTATTAAGAATTTGCATAATTAATTTAAGGTACCGTCTTAAGACGGGTGTGTTAGGAGTGCTGTGGGATTAAGTTTCCACCCTTCCCTACACATAATCGACTCCCGAATTTAATCTGGTTTCAAAAACTATTTTTTTTGGGTTTTTCAATTTTTCCTAATAAAAAATAAAATTGGTGGCGACTCCTAATTTTTAATTTAAGTTGCTATTTCACCGTGATTTTTCGGTCGCGACAGCTCCTCTCCGACATCAACCGTAGTAGCTTCCACCTAATCTCAAATGTGAGGGTTTATTTTTCATGTTTTTCTCTCTAGATCTGCTACCATTTCGATTTCTCCTTAGATCTATGATTGGGAATTTGTGGAGATGATGTTCTTGCTCTTGTGCTTGATTTCCATTTTCCACTAACATGAGCAAGTCCATTTCTCCTTAGGCAATTGTGAATTTCATTTTCTGTGATCTACTACCACCGATCTCTGTTCATGTTCTTGTGCTTGATTTCTACTAACATTTTAGCCGATGTTGGAAAAGATACAAATCAGTTCTACGTTGGATTTACAATATTGGGTCCATTTTTCCTATTTTTTCCTATTTTTTATTTTTTTTACATTGTGGGGAATCCCCGCAGGTATTTACGGGGATTCAGGGAACAGAGATAGGAGAAAAAATTCCTCCGTGACGAGGATCGGGGACGAGGGTGGGGAATTAATCAATTGGCAGGGACGGGAAGCGGGGAGGTACTCCCCGCCTCTGCCCCGTGCGGGTGACATCCCTAGTACTAAGTGGTTTAGGTGAAATACCAAGCCAATATATTCTTTCAACCCTTCAAGGCAGAGGACGTTATATTTGTGTAACTGAAAAGCAAGTAAAAACTACTTTTTGCATTAATTCATATTATGAACAAACTTTAATTTTCTTATTAATCTCTGAATAAATTATATAAAGCTAATTTCACAACCTGATTGAGAGAATCAATCCCAAATAACGCCTTTGATACGTTAGTAGAAAAGAAGAAATATAAGAAGAAAAATAAAGTCTTCGATACTTAGAATAAAGTCTTCAAAACGTTAGCAGAATGAACAAACCAAATGGCAACAGTATAAAATGTAATGACAAAAATAAATTGAAAATGAAATTCATTTAAGAATTACAAAACTAATGGGGTTTAGATTATCGTAAAAAAATTATTTAAGAAATTCAAAATACACAAAAACACTAAATTTAATTACCTGGACAGCATGCAAACATAACAGGAGCAATAGATTGTATGATTGGTTCATGTTTTTTATCTTAGAAGAAGAACCAATATTTCCATTGATTCCAAAAACCTGAGACAAATCTGGATTCTTAATGACATATCTTAACAACCCTATTAATCTAAAAAGAGGGGGGGAAAGTTAATAAAATATGAGAGAACAATAGACCATTAGTTATTGTTGAACTTGGATGAGACAACGAATTCAATGAGTTCATGACAGGAGAAATAAATTTTGATATTGAACTACCAATATCTGTATTACATATCAATCAATGGAACCATAATTCAGCCTCAAAAGGTTATAAAAAATAAATAATATCATATAACACGATCTTCAAACATTTCTCTTTCAAGAGAGGATGCCATAATTCTTCATTGTTTCCTAGTATCAACTGGTGAACGAACAATTCCTTTGCACAATTTTAATATTCTTCGATTTCAAGAATTTCAGGGTTTATCAAAAGCCTTGAAGCATACAATGAATTTTGTAATTTGTATTCTTGTTGAATATTTTCCTATAAAAAGTCAAATTAGCCAATCTTGCCAAGATTTCTAAGAATTAAATGATATTTTTTGAATAGGATAAAATAATGTTTACAATAATAATAATAATAATAATAATAATAATAATAATAATAATAATAATAATAATAATAAAGATCTTTACAATCTATAGTCATTGCAATATGACTATTAAGTTAATTTATTTAATAGTTAATTAGTTAAATGTCAGTCAATTAGTTAGACAGTTATAGTTAGTTAACACACAGATGTAGTTAGTTAACATAGTTAACACAAAGACTTTCTTCTAGTTCCATTCAAAACTGATGTCCTCACACTGTTTTGCATGACAAACTTCCTGTTTTTGTTAATTTCAAAGTTTTTGATTGTTTGTGTTTTGCAGCTACACTTGTTGCTCTTAGAAATAAGTTTCATTCTAGAGCAATAAAGTGTGTTTTCTTTTGGATTTAGGGCTGATGTCAAAGGTTAATTACTTTTTAATATCAGTTCCAAATTTGTGTTTGTTTCTAGAAATGTTATTTTTTATGAAAATGTTTTTCCATATCAAGTTTCCTCTTCTCTTATTGAGTCTGCCAATCATAATCAACTAGTTACAGAACATTCCTTTCCTAATTATGATATTGTTGGTGCTTCACTAGTAATCCACTTCCTAGACACTCATCTAGACCTAGAAATCCACTTAGTTATTTACAGGATTACCATTGCAGTCTTAATGTTTTAGCACATACCCTAATTTCTTTAGGTAATTTGTATCCATTATCTAGTTATCTTTCTTATGATAAATAGTCACATCACCATAAAACATTTACTTTAAATATCACCACTACACCATAACCTAAAACCTATCAACAAACTGTTAGACATGATTGTTGGAGACAAGCCATGGCTTTTGAAATTCAAGCTTTAGAGTAGAATCAAACCTGAATACTAGTTTTATTTACCTCGTGGTAAGTAGCCAATTAGCTGTAAATAGGTTTACAAGGTAAAATATAAATTTGATGGCACTATTGAGAGACACAAGGCAAGATTAACAGCCAAAGGCTACACACAAATTGAAAGGCTAGACTTTCATGAAACTTTTTCCCAATAGCTAAACTGACTATAGTGAGATTGTTACTAGCTCTTGCATCTACTCAAGAGTTGCACTTACATCAACTTGATGTAAACAATGTCTTTTTGCATGGAGATTTAGATGAAGATGTATACATGACTCTACCTCCTGGTTTTCATTCTTCCAAAGCCAACCAAGTATGCAAATTGCAAAAATCACTGTACGGTTTGCGACAAGCCAGAGCAAGCAATGGTTTTCTACATTGACTAGTTCTTTAATCAGTTCTGGTTATACTCCTAGCAAGGCAGATTATTCCTTATTCATCAAAAGAAATGACACTTCATTTACTGCTCTATTGGTTTATGTAGATGATATCATTTTGGCTGAAAATGTTATGGATGAGATTAAGTTAGTTACAATTTTCATTTTTTTCTCTTCTTTTTCATATCAAGCTTCTACTTCTTCCATTAAGTTTTTGCTTCAGCTTTCATCAAGCTTTTCTTCAATTTCTTGTTATCTTCAATTTTGATTTTTTGCTATCTTTGATTTCGATCTTTCGATTCTTATGTTTCTGTTATGGTATCAGAGCTATCATTGTTTCTGTTTTTACTATGCTCTGATTCTTTTCTCTCACAATCATGGAGAACTCAATTAATGTTTTGTTAGATCCTGTTTGTCTTTACTTTTTGCATCCAAATGAGAATCCTGGGAGCATGTTGGTTTCCACTCCTCTTTCGAGTACTTAACTATGTTAACTAACTATATTTGTGTCTTAACTAACTAATTGACATTTAACTAACTAACTACTAAATAAACTAACTCAACAATGATAGTTCCAGATGTATGACTGTCCATAAAGCTCAACAACTGAATTGCATATTTATCTTACAGTGTACAACTAAGCCTAGTGTTGCTTCATTTCAGGAAAAGGAAACTATCATGTGTTTAGGAATGTAACATTTAGTTATTCTAAATCTATAAATTGAAAGCACCATTATCTACTCTAAGTTACCAACTTTCCAATAGCAGATCTTAATTAGCCAAATAGTTAAATTTATTTATTTTTATTGCAGGCAAAAAATTATATCGTAAACACTGAAATATGCATGATCATAAGAAATCTGTATTTCTTTTTATAAGCAACACAATTAACACACAACACAGCATGAGTTAACATGCTTATAGTCTCTTGTGCAACTGAAAAATAAGTGTAGAAAAATAAAAGGCAATTGCCACTATTTAGAGGCACCATGGGTTTTAGAGCCTAATATATTTAAATTTATAATTTTATGAAAGTTAGTAATAAATTATAAGATTTTTTTACTTTAATTAATAAATTTTGCATTAATATAATTTATTTAAAATGTATATTGTAAAAATATCCCATAATTTTATTTTATACTTTTAAAATTTTATAACTTAACTATGTATAATATTCAAATTTATAAAATTTATCTAAATGTCAAGTTAGCTTAATCTTAGTCTGATCATTAATTAAATCATAATTAAGTCTTATAATTTGACTCAATTAAAATATTATGTCAAGTTTAAGATTAGGTTAAACTCAGCTCATAAACACCCGTGTTGGAGAGAATAATGTGGCACTGAACCTGCTCGTGCTAGTCGATGCAGGTTCCCAATGAGAGGCAACTTCCTTGGCCCAGGGGGCATTTTGTGAGCGAGACTGGTTTTTGGCTTGTAATATTTTGCAAGCCAATGCAACAGCAAAAACAGAAAAAAGGTAATAACCAATAAGGATGCTTGAGCTTCCATGGCATTAAGGGAAACTCAACTCTCTAGTGTCTATAATGTTTGCTTTGAAGCTGGTAGCCTGGTTCTTATTTATAGAATATTGAATCACTGAGGACAACGATCTATACATTTTTTTTATTTATTGAAGATCTATGCCTGGTGCGCTGAATTCAACAATTGCTTGGTATTACATAGGTTTTTTTAGTTAGAAGATAAAAGACATAACACAAAAAAAAACACAGTTGCTTGGTATTCAACATTTGCTTGAAGATCTTATACATTTTTTGGAATTCTATTTTGAAAAAAAAAAACAGCTTAAATATCCCCAATGGAGTATGCTTATATATATATATATATATATATATTGCATTACAAACCAGTTTATGCAACAACAAAAAAAGCCTTTTATTCAAAGAAAAAAAAACATTTATTATCCTAGCAGTTCATGTACCAAAACAAAAAAACAGTTTATGCAAAATATTTTTTTTGCTAGTATATTATCCTTGCAGCCTTTTATCATTGCAGGCTCTGGACTAACTGCAAACTATTGTTCTGATCACAAAATATTTAGTTGCGAATTGTTTTAATATTTTTATTATTATGATTAGGTAGTGATTAAGTCAGTTTATGTGTATCTCAACTAATTCACTTTTTTAGTCTGGTCAAAGACAAGTCATCTACATCATAATTAAAAGATTTAAAAAAAATTCCTTACGATCTGACCTTAAAAAATTTACATAATTAAAATTTAAACATCTAACTATATGCATACTTATACATCACATACTCATTTCACCGCTAGGCCAACCCTTACGGGTGAATTGTATTAAAGTTTTGTAGAGTTAACAGAGAAATTTTGGTTAACCATCCTCCTAATGCGTTCTGATTTGAAAGGGAGGAAACAGGAAAGGTAAAATTAAATTAAAAAAAAAAGTGAGAATATATATTTGTAGAATTAACAGAGAAATTTTGTTAACCATCCTCCTAATGCGTTATGATTTAGAAAGGTAGGGAACATGAAGGGTAAAATTAAATTAAAAAAAGGTGAGAATATATATATAATGTATTTAGTAAGATGAGTGTTCATTATAAGAGGTGAGACAAGTGAATCTTGATTATTAGATCTTATATAAATGGTTAAAATTAGAACATAAATACATATGACTTTTTTAAGTGATCACATGACCTTTAAATAACTTTTAATTTTGATCATCTATGTATGATTGTATGGTCAAGATTCACTCCTCTCACCCTCTCACAATAAAAAATCCTCTCACTAGATATGTTATATATATATAGTGTATCTAGTGAGATATGTTTAATATTGTAATAGGTGGGAGGAGTGAATATTGACTATTGAATCTTATACATGAATAATCAAAATTAAAACATAAATACATGTAATTTTTTTAAGTTGTTACATGACCTTTAAGTAACTTTTAATCTTGACTATCTATGTATAGTTGTATAGTCAAGATTTACTCATCTCACTCTATCACATCTTCGTGTGGAGGTTAGCAACTTCCACAATTTATTTTGGACAAAAAGTCCAATAAGTATTTTTTAAAAACAACTTAAATTTAATAATATTTTAGTCATTTACATTTTTACTCATTTAATAAAGAAAGAGAATAAAAAGTATATTTTTAATGAAAAAGAAAGTATTTGTATTATGAAGGGAGAATATGATATTATTATTTAATTTTTAATTATTACATTTATATTAAAATCATGTAATATTTTTAATATATATAATTTTATTCAATAAATAAAAATAAATTAGTTTTAAAGTATACCATATAAAATAATAAAATTATAATTTTCAATTAACAAATTAATACATAGTTTATAACATATTAAGTAACAAATTGATACGTAAATTTAACTCATGTACGTGGTGGAAATTTAACTCTTTAGACATTTTAATTTCGTAAGCTAAAAAAAAAAAAAACTACCGTACGAACTGTACAGGCATCCCATCTAATTGCCCTAGTAAAGTAATTTGTTATGATAAAAATATATTAAAACATATTACATGATTTTAATATAAATGTAATAATTACAAATTAAATAATAATATCATATTTTCTTTCTTTATTAAAATAAAATATAAATATTCTCTTTCTTCATTAAAAATAATTTTTTTATTTTTTTATTAAATGAATAAAAGTATAAATGACTACAATATTATTAAATTTAAGTACTTAAAAGATACTTATAATTTTTTTTATCTAAAACAAAATGTAAAATTACCTCCACATGTGTGGAGGTTAGTAATTAATATATATATATATATGCTAACCTTCAACACTTCAAATGAAAGTTAATTAGTACCTTTTACTCTTTTTGAAGAAAAAAACGTCTCTATTATCATTTGTTAATCAACTTAAATGATTATCTCTATTTAAGTATTTAAGTAATTAAATCAACAAATGATTCTTTTCTAATAAATCCTTAATAAAATTTTCTCTCTCATAATAATTACCAACCTCATAAATGACTCTCACTTCTAATAACTCTTAAAAGTAGTTTCTTTTTCTCTTGATATTATATTTTTTATAAAATAATAATATATTTACTAGTATAATTTTAAATTAATTAATTTTAAAAAATCACGTTAATGTTTTTCTTCAAAAATTAGTGTTATGATTTTCTTTAAAAAATTCACATTAGATAACTTAAAAAAAACATTAGATAACTTTAAAAAAACTCAATATTATATAACTTAAAATGTAAAAACACGTTGCACATTTTCTTTAAAAGAATATTGTATTAGTTTTTATAAATATTAACTCGCCGTTTCTCTCTTAATTCAATATTAGATAATTTTAAAAATATAAAAACATGTTTCAATTTTTGTTAAATGAGTTATTGTGATTTTATTTTAAAATATGTAAAACGGCCTTTATTTACTATTTAATATTTTTTAACTATATTATTATTTTTAAAATAATAATAAAATAGAAAGGTTTATGAAGTTAGTGGTACTAGAAGTAAGAAATAAAAAAACAAGGCTATTAGTTATGATGAGAGAAAATTCTTGAGGTTGACACTTAATAGGATAGAAAAAGATTTAATTGAAAGATTTAGTAAGCATTTATTAGGAAAGAGAAAAAAATTTTGATTTAATTATAAAAAGTCTTGATTACTTAAGTAGGCATAGTTATTTATGTTGATTAGCTAAACATTCACTTTTAAAGTGTTGAAGGTCAGCGTTATATATATATATATATATATATATGAGACATATATAGGAGAAGAATTTTTATTGTGAGAGGAATAAATCTTGACCATACAATCATATATAAATAGTCAAGATTAAAATTACTTGAAGGTCATGTGATTACTTAAAAAATCACATGTATTTATGTTTTAATATTAACCATTCATATAAGATCTAATGGTCAAAATTTACTCTTCTCACTTCTTATAATAAACACTTCTCTCACTAGAATAAGATCTTATATATATATATATGTGTGTGTGTGTGTGTGTGTGTGATGAAAATTGTGACAATTTAAATTATTAAAGAACTAAATTGACGATGAAAATCTTTTAAGGATTAAAGTGATGATACTTGTATATTTGAGAGACGAACATAAGAGTTTATTCTTAAAAATATTTAATAATTTTTTATAGACAAATTGTATAGTGAAGAGAGTTTCAGCTCATTTTAAAGTTAGGGCAAATCATCAATATTAATAAATATTCACAGTTGGATTAAAAATTATCATGTAACTATTATAAGCGAAAAATTAATCAAGTGAGTCAACTCCTATTGACTAAAATTATTTATATCTAAAGAATACCTTTACACATATTTAATGTTGTATGAAGTACTTATAGTAAGGAGCACTTACTTAAAAATTTCTCTCACTTAAGAGGATTACAACTGTGTTTATATTTTGGGAGTTTGATGTCTATAAACGTACCTTTTTTGTTTTTTCTAAGGAAATAATAGACTGTTTTTTGCTACATCATCACATGCGTCGTGGCATAACAATATGAAAACAATCTAGAATTATTTATAAATAATTATCAACATAAATACGTAGAACGATACTGTGAATATGACTCTAGTTTGTAATATTTGTATATTTTATGTTGTTAATATACTTACAGCATTGTTATTCAAATCTTTGTTTCGATATATAGAGATGTTTATTTACCTTTTTCTTTAATATTCCCTTGTTTATGTAGTAGTTAATAACTTGTTATAATTATGCTCATTTTGTTATATACTTATATTTCAGTTATTAATTAGAGTATCAGATTTTATACAATTTCTTTTATATCAACATTTTTTAATCCTGCTTATGCTATTTGGTTTGACAAATAGTTTAACTTGTTTAACTAAAATCTTGTTCAACTAAAATGTTATCCATGACACAGTCTTTTATTGGTAAAAATATAATTTTGGTCTTTCTAGTTTTTATTTATTTTTAATTTAATTTTTATTATTTTTTCTTTTCAAATCAGTCTTAATAACTACAAACATTTTTAAAACAGCTGCCATTATTAACTTTTATTATAACATCATCATTTAGACATTTTACAAAAAATATATATATATCTAAATAAGCACTTATTGAATAAAAAGTACTTACTCAAAATTAAAGAACATTTATTGAAATGAAAGAACATTTATCAAATATATATATTTTTTAAAAAGAGCATTTAAAAGAGTATTACTAAATAAAGAAATACTTATTAAGTTAATTAACTAATAATATTATAATAAAATTTGTTGATAAGAATTATTTTAAAAATATTTATAAATATGATAAGTGATTTAAAAAAATTATAAAAACTAAACTAAAAACAAATAAAAACTATAAAGACCAAAATTATAATTTAACCTATTTTTTCTTTGGGTTCACCTTCTAATTTTCCTTGAAAAGCATAACTATAAAGCTGGATATATAATTTTAGAAAACAGTGAGATGGGAATGGTCGTCATTTCATTATCCAATCATTCTATTTGATTCTCATTTCATAAAATTAACATTCCATCTTGCGTGTATCGAACGTGTCTTTTAAGTCTTCATTATCTTTAATTGAGTAATGAAAATAAAATGCTTTATTTGAAAGTTATATAAGTATACTAATAAAAGTTGAGTGTAATGATAAATGAACTGATTTTCTTAGAGAAAGGAATAAAGTTCAAATTTTAAAAAAAGTATTGAAAGAATATCTTAATTATGACATTAATTACTTAAAAGATTAATTTCACAATAATATCTATAAAAATATTTTATACAAAAAATTATATACGTATGCGATTAAATTATAACTACTTTTAATCTATAAATTCAGGCTCGTGAGCTGAAATACTGCCATATCAGTTATGTTGAATATGAATGCCAAAGTCAGCTCTTCCTTACCTCTCTCCTAAGGTCATCTCATCATACACTTCATCACTTCTCTCTTAAATCACCACATCAGCAATTTGTTAACTTCTCACAATCTCAACTCATGACTTTTTTAGTTCTCTTATTCGTCGCTTATCTTATTCGTTTTACCACCAACATGGCTAACCATTCACTTTCTCCCCTTTGTTATACAACTGTTTCATTCACTTTCTCATTAAAGGAATGAGCCGTTTACTTTTGACTAATCAGTTCAGAAAAGATAATATATTAAAGATGCTTTTTACGATACTTACGTATTGAGAAGAGTTTTGAAATTCTTTTTAATTGATTCAATTACTTGTATTTAAGCGTCTATCTTACTGTCCTATTAATAATTTTATGTGTTAAAAAATTTATTTATCTTATTAAAAACCTATATATATATATATATATATATATATATATATATATATAGGGACATATCTAGTGAGAGAATTTTTTATTATAAGAGGGTGAGAGGAGTAAATCTTGACCATATAATCATACATAGATGGTCAAAATTAAAAGTTACTTGAAAGTCATGTGACCACTTAAAAAAGTCACATGCGTTTATGTTATAATCTTGACCATTCATGTAAGATCTAATGGTCAAGATTCACTTCTTTTACATCTTACAATAAACACTTCTCTCATCTGATACACATTCTATATATATATATTGCTCATTGAATCCAATGTTGTATTTGAAATGAATAAAAATGAGAAATAATTTGATTTGATTTGATTTAAAAATCAAATTTTATGTTTAGAATTTTTTTTTAAAAATAAGATTTGAATTGATTTAAAAACCAAATTTTGTATTTAGAATTCATTAAAATGAGAATTGATTTTATTTTATTTTATTAGTTTACATTTTAACCCTTATGAAAGGTGGTCAAATATAGTCACTAAGTGATGCACAATTTTTAGTTTCAAACAAGTTTACAAACTTGATGCGGGATTAATTGTTGCATTGCTAACTCAAGTGCAAGTTGTCTCAAGTAATAAATTTCTTGGGAGTCCGAGATCGATCCACAGGGAATTGTTGAAGATTAATTAAGGTGAAGTAAATATTTTGTTATTACGGTAAAAATTATTTACTTGGGTTAAAAGATCCACTCTTGGTAAATAAAGTAAAGGTAAGATTAATTTCTTTTATAACTCAATTAGAATACTCGCAACATGGAGGTTCCAATCGAAAAATACAACATTAAAAGTCCATTTAAAATAATATACGTAATTATATTATGTTTTCTAAAAATATTACCACTACTTATAAATGGGTTAAAGTATTCATTGTACTAATATTTTGTCTACAACAAATCAAGAACTCCTCTTTATAAAGATGATTTCTAAATTATAAGAAACAAATTATAATATGTATAATAGTTACTAGAAAATATAAATCATTTAAGCACAAGAGAAGAATAAATCTAACATTACTTTATTACCAAAAGCTTCACTCTTTCACCCAAGTAAAATGAAACTTAGTTACTCATAGATAAGAAGAAAGAAAGAGAGAAGAAGAAGAAGAAGAACATGACTTTAATTTAGAACAAAGGAAAATTACTACAAGAAAACTTAGTAACAAAATGACATCATTTTGGTAACTAACACCTAACACCTTCAATGATCTGCCAAGACTCCCTTTTATAGAGGATTAGAGATACAAAATGACAAGGAGACTGAGTCATTAGTGAGTGGATGAGTGGAAAATGAGTGGAAAATGCCAAATGACTTTTGGTGAGTGGAAAATTATGGAGATTCCTTGTCTCCGAAATCATTTAGCTCTGAAGTTATTGAACGCGTCAGAATTAGTAAATATGATCTTCATCAAAGTTGTAGGCTTGGATCTTAGATTTCAAATGGCTTTGGTTTGAGTCCAATATCATTTATATAACTCCAGATACGTTCAAATTACTACACACTGCTCAGGCCCGGTCACAGCTCCTCTGTTCTGACTTTTAAGTCCAATATCACCCATTTGGCCTCCGATTCTGGAAAAGTGTTCAACATGAAAGTTGTAGATATAGGTCTCAACTATTCAACATCAAAATTTCAACCCATTTGACAACTTCTATCCCAAAAAATGGCATGAACAGTATACATAGGTAAAGCTGTCAGGAACAACACTCTAGTTCTTGCTTCAACCCCAATTCGAGTTATCTATTCATGTGATTGGGCCTTTGAGATCTTCATGAAAGTTATAGAGCTCTTTCTTGTCTTTAAAATGCCATCAGATTCACCTCATTTGATCATCTATATCCCAAGATATAGCCCAAATACAGAAATAACGTAAGATGTAAATTATGCTAAAAAATTCAATTAAGTCCAATTTGAGTCCAAACTTACAAAACATAATCAAAATCAATCAATTAAGTACATAAAAAGTGTAAATGACTAAAAATGAAGGCTTATTAATATATCAAATATGTGATCATCACTAAGGGTAAAATAATTTATTCATTTCAAATCAAATTCAATCCTAACAAATCTTATCAAATTTGATAAAATTTCTAAAATAAAAAAAATGAAATTCATGATATTTTAGAAATCAAATCATTTCTTATTTTTTAACATTCTAAACACAAGATTTAATTAGATTTAATTTACAAATTAAATCATTTCTTTTTTTCTTTTACATTCCAAACACACTCCAAACGATTATTTAATAATTATAAAAAAGGTAAACTCATCCCCTTCTTGAAACAAAATAAAATTAAAATCTCTAATTTTTATTCATCCACACAATATAGTGGCCACACATTGGACACAAGATTTTAGTAACTATATTTGAGACTCTTTACTTCTTGTGAAAGGATGTATATTTATGCATAAATGTGAAGTCAAATTGAGCTTCCTTAGGCTCTGAAGCTTCAATTAAGCTTGAAGCCTCAAAATTAGAATCTTGAGCTTAGCTTGCAAAAAGCTCAATCAGGTCATGAGCGAAAGCCAAAACAACCAATAGGAGAATAAAGTCATCACATCTTCTGAATCATCTAAAGCAAGCCATGTGATGGAAGATCAAATAAAAAGGCTTTGACTAAGAATACCAAACAGAAGGAGTGGCAAAAGAAAAGTTACCCATGCAATAGAAAATTTGAAAAAGCATCTTAGAGAGAAGGAGCGAAAACGCTTGACGGGCAAGATTATTGATTCACTTACCATATGCAAAATTTTAACCTTTATTCCCCTCAAGTTCCAATTGAAAGAGAACGAAAGGAAACGGTACATACAATGAATCGAGGTCCATGACAACCTTAATCCCTATGCTATTGGCAGTGCCAATGATGGACTTTGAAATGGACTCCATAGACATGTAATGGCAGTAAGCGTCAGATTGTTTATCCTATTACAGTATCGCATGCTACGATATAGACTCGGTGAATAAAAAGATATAATGAATCAGAGTTTCATTTCAATTATTTTACCTTTTTGTGATTCACCTTAATACTATGTATGTGACTATATACCACTACAAGAAATTTAATGATTAGTAGCGGATTTTTCTAGCGAAATCTTCGTTGTTGGTAATGTTGATAATTTCTGGCGGAAATATTTGCTAGAAAACCAAACTTCAAGAAATAAAATAAAATAAATTTTTGGTGGATTAATTAGCAGGAAAAGTAACCACCATAATTTTTTACCTACCAATAAATGTAGCAATTTCGTTTCTAGAAATTTTTTGACGGATTAATTCCATCAAAAAATTTCTCAAACTTTCAAGGAGGAGCACGAGCCAATTCCTGATAGATTATCCACCAGAAATTTCATACGCAATTACTCAGGTAACAAATCACTTACGCATTTTGAGGATTTCGATAGATTAGTCATCGGAAATTCGAAAATACTTGTTGGAAAATATTTTCGACTGATCATAATCCGCCAAAAACTTTTTTTAAAGAGTCGTGCGAGACTCATTTCTCTTCCATTTATGCGACTTTCTCCTCCTTCCTCTCCTTCTTCTTCGTCCTCTCTTCCCCTCTACCACCAAGCTCCATCCTTCGGGTGCTTCCAACAAAAATGTCAGTCCCTGATATTCAACTCCTCCGGCATTGCTAGCTCCTTCCGGCACTGATGGTTATTGCCCTTGAAAGCCACAAGGGCCTGAGCTCTGACCATGGGTGTCATCAGGGTTAATGGCCCATGAGACCTAGACGTGGTGCATAGGACATGGCTAGTGTGCTTTTCACCTGTATGTAATTTTATAAATTATTTATTTTGAATGTTATATTTTGTTAATAATATGTATGTGTGTGTGTGTGTGTGTGTATATATATATATATAGTTAGATTAAAATTTTGGTCCCTACAATTTTTATTTATTTTTAATGTGGTCCTTATAGTTTTTTTCTTTTTAAATCAATCTTTATACTTACAAACGTTTTTAAAAAAGTCTCTATCATCAATTTCTATTATAACATCATCATAACACATTAATTAACTAACCTAGTAAGTGTTTCTTTATATAATATATGCTCCTTTATATACTTATTTTTTTTTGTAAAACATCTAATAAGTGTTCTTGCATTCTAGTAAATATTTCTGTAAATACTCATTTTTTCTAAGTAAGTGCTTATTTGTTAAGTAGGTGCTGCTTTAGATGCTCTTTTTATCTCTGTAAAATATTTAACAGTGATTAAATTACTGTTATAATGGAAATTGAGAGTAAGGGCTACTTTGAAAATGTTTATAAGTGCAAAGATAGATAAGAAAACAAAAGAATTATAAGGATTAAATTGAAAATGAGTAAAAATTATAAGAACTAAGGTTTTAATTTAACATATATATGTGTGTGTGTGTTATATTTATATTTTGAATATATGTATTTATATGTATATTTATATGTATGATATATATATTATTACTTGTTATATGTTGGTGTTTGTATGCTATTGTGATAGATAATTCTCTATTATGTTATTATAAGATTTAATTAATAACTTTACATTGTATAAGATTAATATTATAATTTATATTAAATGAGAATGACACAATGAGAAACTCATAATTATGACTAAACTAGGGAAATCCCATTTATCCATAGTATAAATTATAACTTAATGTACTAATTTGACAATTAAAAAAATTGTGATAAAATAGTAATAAGAAATATTAAATATTTTAATTTTAAAATTTTAAGTGAATAGATTGATTAATTATTGTTTATTTAATTTCATTAATTTCATTAATTAATTTAATAATTTATATATTAAATTAAAATAAATTAATTAATATTAATATTAATATTAATTTTAATTTTAATTTTAATTTTAATTTTAATAAATTAATAACATATAATATAAAATTAAAAATTAAAAATGTGAAGTATATATATAATTAATAATTAATTAAGTTAATAATAATTTATTAAATTTAGTAGAATGATAAAAGCTTACTAGCTTGAAATAGAAAATGTCAAATAAATTAAGAATTAAAGTAAGAACCTTTATCATCTAAAATCTACTAAAAATATTCAAATAAAAAGCACTTATTAAAATTTTGAATCATTTTCAATTAAGTTAATTTCAAATTGTAACTCAAAATATAATTTTAATTTTTCAAAATTACCATAGAAAAATCCTAAATAAAGTCATTTTAAACAATTTTACATTAATAAAGATTTTAATTTAATTGTATACAAGATAGTGTCTCTTTATTTTACTTATTTTACTTATCCAAATTTAATTTAATTTAATATGTTGTTGTGTTTAAAATGTTGAAATAATTAATGTTATATTGAATTTGGAAGCTCTAAACCTTAAGTTAACTATACGATATTAGTTTTGCATGATAGGTTAAGTGGCTTTGAACAATTTGGGATTTAATTGCTCAAGTAACTTATCTTTTGTTAACCACTGGTACTGAGGATGATGACTCTAGTGATAAGATTATCATGTAATAAATATGATAGAAAGTTTGAGTAATAACATGAATTCACCTCTTATAATGATAATAAGAAGACTAGGTAAGTTGATATAAGAAAAGGAAGAAAAAAAAACATTGCGGATTAAAATAATAAATTTGTATTTTTTTTAAGTAGATTTTCTGACAAATAGAAGGTGTTTGGTGGAGCAATTGGAGAATAAGACATAAATCGAAAGCAAACAAAATTGATATAAAGAGTGATTTTAACAATGAATATGACATTATACAAGATTCCTTTGGAGAGGATATGTCGAATAAAATCATGAGCTCGACATCGTTAAGATTGAGAAAGTTGAGTGGGTAGTGCCTAAACTATTACCCTTGGTGGTGACACCGAAAGCGTGTGTCTCCTTGCACTCGTCTATCGAGTTTTTGAGAGTAGTTAATTGACAAAAAAAATAATTTCAATAGTAGTTGGTTGAACTTAAGATTAGGTTTTGATGGTGATTGTGATGACAAATGGAGTAAATGTATTTTTCTTATTTAATGTAATACCATTGGAACTCCATGGAAGACTATTCATGTTTAATGAATGAGTTTTGGATCTCTAGCTGAGAACGTCAGTATCAGAAAAAAATAAATTTTTTTTTATCTTTAATAAATTACTCTAGCTCATGTTAAAGTATTGGATCTCTCCTGGTAAGTTAGGATAGAAATGCTAGCAACTATTCAAGAAGCATAGTTTTTTCTAAGTAATGTTCCTTACGAAATACAACAATCATCATCATTATCTTCAACAATTAAATATTCAAAATTTCTTGACATTTTGTACAATTTTCCTTATGCTTGATGATAATCACATCGTACAGTTGTCAACTCATATGTCTTCTCCAATCTAGAGACTTCTTTGGATTGAAGAAGTTATAGGTTCATATTTTTGAATTAGAGAATATATATGAGTTGACTTCTATAAAATTTGACTATTATCAATTATATGAAATAGCATATGTAATAATGTTAATAAAATTTGTATGTTTAACAGTTAAAGATAGTGGTAATGATTGATATATTTCACAATGAACATTACTTTTAAAAAAATTGTGATTCTCAAATTGTAGTGAGTAAGATTAATATTCCAGTTCATCAAAAGAGAAACTAACACAAATATTTTTTAAACACGAGTGTGATCGATTCAAGAGTTTAAAAGAAAAAATGTCTTTCTTTTTTATTCTGACGCTTCTAATTTCTAGACTGATTCGTTAAGTTTGGACAATTTTTCTTTAAGTTTCATATTGTATTACATTGAATAAGAGAAATATATATATACTTTTATTTATCATTATCATCACTTTTGAAATCTTAATTTCACTCACATCCAAATTCCCTTAATTTTTTTATTACTCTTTAAAAATCATTATACGACTATAAATAGACATATACTTTCTATGTCACCAACAAGGGTAATAGTCTTAGGACTACCCTCTCAACTATCCTAATTTTATTAATGTTGAGCACACAATATTACCTAATATTCATCTTCATAATACTTTGGTATAATGTTATTTTCATTGATGTCATCATTCTTAATAAAAAAAATCATTTATTTTTGATTTCTTTCTTATTCCTCAACTTTTC
The DNA here is from genome assembly GCA_029884595.1 of Ormosia semicastrata. Lineage (NCBI taxonomy): Eukaryota > Viridiplantae > Streptophyta > Magnoliopsida > Fabales > Fabaceae > Ormosia > Ormosia semicastrata. Next base: position 13,345,154 of record JAQQTO010000037.1, read on the forward strand.
TACCAACAGGCTTCTGTTCTCTAGAAAATTAATTTTATTAAATTAATGTAATTCATCATTATAATCCATAATATTTTTCTTTCCTTTTTTTTATATCCTCATTACTTAGTCATGTCCTTATCATCATAAGAGGGAAAATCATTTCAATACGATAACTTTTGATCATATTTACCACTTGAAAATATTATTAGAATTATCATCCTTAATATCAATGAAAGCCAAAAGATGAATAAAACAATCAATTCTTAATCTGCTCATAATCACTTATAGAGTTATTTTGGCAAATTTTTCGTAAGCAAAAAATTGCGGTAACAAGCATTTTCTAACAAATAAATTTCCAATTGATTTTTTCGCTAGAAATTTCTGATGGATATTTCATCAAAAAATGTCACAAACTGACAAGTTACCCTTTTTTTTTCTGCTGACCAAATCCACCGATAATTTCCAACAAATTTCTATTTTCTACAAACATTCTTTCAGGAAACAAAAATCCACCGAAAATTTCAATTTCTAGCTAATTTTGGAGATCCATCAGTAATCCACAAATTTCTTACAATGTACATTTAAATACTCAACATAATAACTTGACCTGAACCAAGCTTCTTACATATATGTCCTGAATTATTATTAACAATTGTAAAACTCACCAAGGATTCAACTATCTAGTTTCCAAGAAGAGCTCGGAATCTTAAAGACAACCTTCACCCAAAGTAGGATATTCAAGAAAAAAACTTTCACTTGTTTGTTTTTAAAAGTAAGAAATGGTGAATGCTTTGGTAACCATTATCTAACTAGTCAAAAAATGTCCAAAAACTTTAGACAATTTCCCAGTGCAAGTTGGAGTGAGTAGATTATTTCACCAGTGAAACTAAAACTTCTAAGTCAAAGGTGTCAATTTTATTTTCAAAAACTTAGCATAACCTTTATCTCATCAAGTTGTTTGTTTATACTATCCCTTCCCTAACATAAAAATGTAAAATCCATCCAACCTTACCTAAAGAAAATACACGTTATTGTGCCTAGTCTCCTTGAACTTCAGCTTAAAATTCTCCTGCACACCCCATCGCATAAACCGATCAACACCCCCAGCAAAATTTGAATTTTCCCAAATTAAAAACAGCAAAATAAACAAAATGCCCCCAAAATAATTAAACAAAAAAAACCTAGTATAATCTTTGCATTGCATGGGTATTTTAACGGATTACAATTGATAAATCCTGTCCACAGAGTCTTACACTAAGGGAGAGTAGTGTTACTCAAATTGAATTGTCAATTGCTTATTGTACACCTCTCTTTGCACTTGGCTTCAAATCTTCCAACGGAAATGAGAAACAAAATGACAGAATTTTTTGGAGAGATTTGAACGGATTTGCAAGAGAGAAGCTTAATCCAAAAAAAACTAAGCAAAAGTAATAAAATCAACAATCAACAATCAACAATAGAATTAAACGGTGCAAGAGATAAGCTTCCCTCATATGCCTCCACCTTCAAACACTCAATCAAAATTAGGTGAAAGGGATAAGCTCAACGTCTCTGTCAAAGCCTATTATTTCATTTCATCTTGCAACATTCATCTACCCTCTAAAGCCAAACCTAACACCTGTTTCAACTTTTTAATAATTGAGATAAAAAGCTAAACCAAAACACATCCAGTGGTCTGAAGCGATAAAAGTGGTCACGCTCCCCCATCGCACGTGTGACACGGCCACGCACAGGAAAAAGAGAGAAGATCAAACCACTTGACTTCATAGGAAAAACACCTTCACTTCAAAAACAGGAAAAACACCTTTGCAATTCCAGAATCAATTTCAGAAATTTCAGAACTCATGTTGATTTCACTAACCGACAACCTAGGAATGAGTACAATCTACCTAATCAATTTAAAATAAATAAATAAAAAAAACTATTTGAACAAAGTCAGATATTATAATTAAAAATTAATAACTTAACATGAATGAAATCTCTTTTGGGGTAAAAATAGATCCTGATAGTTCGAATTGTTTAATAACAAATGGATCATCACAAAGACGCCGAACACCAAACAAAGACTCAAATTGCGCAGAAGTAGTACACTTAATTTCCACTTTAAAAATGAAGGACTTTTCAATCCACATATCAAATGCAAGAGGACAAAATGAATATGATCTAGACAGGATGAAACATTTGAATGAATAATGAAATGGAGTAAAAAAAAAAATCACAACTAAACACAACATAATCAGAAATAATCAGGTACCTTACTGAGGCAACCTACATGTGGCGAAAGGACGCATTAACCCACACCCACACCAACATGAAAAAACAAAAAAAGATTATTAATCAAATCAGGGCTAACCTCCATCAACTCAAAAACAATTGATAACACCCAAAGAAGGGGCTGATTAGCCTTTCCCCCACCATCCAATAATGTGAGCTAGAACAAACTCATCACAAAGTGTATCCTATAAAATGAAGCATAATATATAAGCTCCATGTTAGATCCAAATATGATAAAGCAAAGAACAAAATGATATTAGGAGAGAACAGGAAAAAACAAAAGGCTGTGAAAGAAGAAATCATACATAAACATTCTCAATTACGAATTTTGAAAATGAAGGTAACAGGCTAATCCATAACCAACCAACAAAGCTCTTCAAATCTCAAATACAACACAGTTTCACAATGAATTAATAGCAACCAATGCAAAGTTAAACTAAAAGAATGACATTGAATTACCAACACCAAGTTCAAGATGAAGAAACTTCATAAACTGCTTAGCATCATCACGATTATGTGAAAAACAAATTGAGGACACATGTAAGTCCACATTCATTCACTTACAGGAAACAGAGCAACAAATGACAGAAGTTATAGTACGAATACCTTAAGCTTACATAAATCAACATATGCATATAAATCAAAGCGAGTGCTAATATATGGTTGCATTTGTTATTGACATTACCTTTACAGGTCTGTTTGAGTAATTCACTGCCCCTAAAAGTTTGGAATTTACTTACTGGAAGTGCTTTCTCCAAGAGCCTCAAAGTTCTCAGGGTGTCTCGAGGTCTTGCTCCCCCATTGGCAGAATTCCTTCAAATATTCTTTCAAAAAAGTGAACCCCCACCATAAGAAATTCACCTCAGTGAACACTCTTCTTTGGTCACGGTTACACTTCCCATAAAAATTCACAAAAACTTATCAAAGGTCAAATTATCTAACCATAACATAAACAGATCAAACAAAAGGACTGTGATGCAAAACTGTTTCAAGTTTGCTAGAATTCAGAAACGAAGAATGAGTCTTCAGAGAAACTGAATAGAAACAATATGAATCAATTTCACACTACTCTGCACATACAGAACCTTAATACTTATAGTGCAAACAATATTGAGAGCAACAGAACAACACTGTGATCTAACAAACTAACAGAATAACAAACTCAAAGTATTAACTAACTTCTAACAGAATTCTAACAGTTATCTAGCTATTCTCTATTATTCCCCCTTCAAACTCAGGATGGTTGTGTTAAACTAAAAGGATCACAGACTCTGAGTTTGTGTCTTAGCAAATGAAAACGAGCAAAAGACAAAGGTTTAGTGAGAACATCAGCTGCTTGATCAGCTGAAGGTATGTGATTAACATGCAGCAGCTGTTGAATAACTTTTTCTCTCACAAAAAACAGATCCAGCTCCATATGTTTAGTTCTAGTATGTAATACTGGATTATGTGTTAACATAACAGTGCTTAAGTTGTCACAAAAGATAGTTGGAGTGGAGAAGGAAACATGTAACTCCTTTAATAATGACTGAATCCATAGAACCTCTGCAGCTGTACTTGCCAAGCTTCTGAACTCAGCTTCAGTGCTTGATCTAGCAACTACTTGCTGTTTTTTAGACTACCAAGATATGACGTTAGAACCTAAAAAGACACAAGATCCTGAAGTGGACCTCCGATCATCCAAATCAGTTGCCCAATCAGTATCACAAAAGGCAATCAGAGATAAGGGAGACTAAGAGTTTGGTGTGAGATGTAGACCAAAATTGATGGTGCCCTTGAGATACCTCAAAATCCGCTTGACTGCCTTCCAATGATCATCATATGGATTCTGCATGTATTGGCAGACTTTATTAATTGCATAAGATAATTTTGGTCTTGTAATTGTGACATATTGAAGTGCTCCAACAGTAGACCTATATAATTGAGGATCCTTCATCAGAGAATGTCCTAACTTTGTCAGTCTAGAACTAGAAATCATAGGAGTACTTATGCCCTTAGATTGCAACATATGAACTTTAGCCAATAGATCCTTAATGTACTTAGTTTGAGTGAGATGCAGACCCCTATCCTTAAGTGCAGTAACTTCTATACCGAGGAAGTAACTCAACTTACCAAGATCTTTGAGAGCAAATTCTTTGTCAATATTAGAGATCAAGGTTTGAATCACAATAGAGGAGCTGCCAGTTACAATAATATTGTCTACATAAACCAGAATATAAGTAGTAGCAACTGAATTTGATCGAATAAACAGAAAGGGATCACATTTACTAGTGACAAATCAAAATTTATGCAAAGTGGAAGTAAGTTTCTCAAACCAAGCCCTAGGAGCTTGCTTGAGACCATATAAAGCTCTGTGTAATCGACAAACCAATGACTTATCAGTAGAGATAAAACCCTGTGGTTGGACCATATAAACCTCCTCTTGAAGAATGTCATTAAGAAAGGCATTATTAACATCAAATTGCCTAATAGTCCAGTGATTAGTTAAAGCCAAGGTAAGAAGAATCTTGACTGTGACAGGCTTGATAACTGGAGAAAATGTCTCTTGAAAATCAAAACCAGGCTACTGATGAAAGCCCTTAGCTACTAACCTAGCTTTGTAACTTTGTATTGAGCCATTTGGATTTTGTTTGATTCTAAAAACCCATTTACAACCAATGGCAGCCCTGTTTGGAGGTAAAGAGACTAAAGTCCAAGTATTATTTTTTATTAAAGCATCATACTCTTCCTACATTGCCTTTCTCCAATGAGGATTAGATAAAGCTTCAAGAGCTGTTGAAGGTTTCTCAGGACTAGAATTGGTAGAAGTAGACAGCAGATCTCGTGGCTTGAATATTCCAGACTTTGATCTGGTTATCATGGGATGAGTAGATGAAACAATGGGTGGAATTAATGGTAGTGAAGATGGTACAGAAGGAACAGAAACAGAAGATGTACTGCTCGTGTTAGTAACAGACTGATTGACAACAGATGAAGGTGAGGAAGCTATAGGAGCAATAGGAACATGTAAAAATGGAGACTGCACTTGACTGACATGATTAGAACATGATGAAAGTGAAAGAGGAGGAGTGGCAGAAAGATATGACACTAATGAATGAGAAGAGAAAACAGACAAGGAAGTAGCAAAAGGAAACTTTGACTCATTGAAGATGACATCTTTGGAAATATACAACTTGCCAGATGGAGCAAGACACTTGTAGCCTTTGTGATGAAGACTGTAACCCAAGAAAGTACACTCAACGGACCTAAACTGAAGCTTATTATGATTATATGGCCTGATCAAAGGAAAACATGAGCAACCAAAAACCTTTAGGAAGGTGTAATCAGGTAAAGAAGAGAACAAATTGGTGTAAGGTACAGTATTAGAAACAGAAGAGGATGGTAGTCTATTTATGAGATACACAGCAGTAGCAAATGCCTCATCCCAAAATTTTAGAGGCATAGAAGCTTGAGCAAGTAAGGTTAAACCAAGTTCAGTAATATGGCGATGATTTCTTTCAACAACACCATTTTGATGGTGTGTATGAGAAAAAATGAGCCTATGAATAATACCATGAGACTTAAGAAAGGCTGTGAGAAGGCGAAATTTCCCCCCCCCCAATCAGACTGTACACTTTCGATCAATCTACCCAATTGAAGTTCAACCATCTTTTTGAATTCAACAAATATAGACATAGCATCTAATTTTATTTTTAACAAATATATCCAAGTATATCTTGTAACTTGTGCATGCATCTACAAAGCTAATGTAATAGGAATAACCACCAGAAGAGAGAATAAGGGTTGGACCCCACAGATTAGTAAAAATGAGGTCCAAAGGTGCATTATATGAAGTAGAGGATGCAGGGGAATGTAACTGATGAGCTTTGTCAAGACAACAGGAAGAACAAAAATCATACACTGTTTTAGTTGGTACAGAAATATTACAAGAAGACATCACTTGGCTGACCACTGCAGCAGCAGGGTGTCCAAGTCTACAATGCCACAAAAAAAAGAAGATACATGAGATTCATTTTTATTTGTTGAATACAAAGGATTGACAGAAACTTAAAAAGATTGTAATGGATTTACAGGGGAGGCAGAAGACAAAGTAGAAACTGAACTAGTTTTACTAGTAATTGCTGAACCAACTGAAGAAGAAGAATTTTGTTGAAGCTGAAAAGAATTGAAACAGTATAGTCCATCAGGTCCAAGTGTGCCTCGCAGGAGAACCTCATTGATTGCCTATGATTTAACAAAACAATGATACGAGTGAAACTCAAAGAAAACAGAATTATCCTTAGTAAATTTGCTGACACTAACTAAATTTTTAGTAATTTTAGGAACATGCAAAAGATCATGTAACTTAAGAGTGACAGAAGAATTATAAGGAGAAAGAACTTTAGAATAACCAATGTTTTTAATATTCAGACCTATACCATCACCAGTGTGTTGTTTTTCCTGTCCCTCAAATGGAACCTTGTACACAAAGTTATGCTCATCAGGAGTTACATGAGTTGTCGCTCTTGAATCAAGAAACCATGCTTGATTAGTTAGAATTTCAGAAGTAGCACACATAGTAGAGAGATGTGAACTTGGATGAGGAGCAGGGTGTCTAAACTGAGAGAAATTGGAATTTGATGGTAATGATTGAGATGGTAGAGGTGAAAAAGAAGAGTAGGAAGTTGGATGAGAAAAACCAGGAGGAGGTGATGGATAAGAGAAAGGAGAAAAACCAAGAGGTTGTGATGGTGAAGGATATGGTGAAGATGAAGTATAATGATGGGAAGAGTAAGACGAATGATACATTGAAGGTTGAAAAGAAGGTAAGTGTTGGGATGAAGTATGCTGAGAAGAAAACTGAGGTGAAATCTCATATCTATAGTAACATTTGGTTGCTGAATGACCAGAGCGATCACATAGCTGACACACAATGGAAGAGGATCTACCTCCAAACCTACCAAATCTGCCTCTACCACGACCATAGGAAAACCTTCCACCACGAGAATAGGTATTAAATCCACGAAATCCACTCTGATAGGAATCAAAGTGACCTCTATATCCCCCTGAAGTCTGATAACCAGGTAGAGTTTGACCAATTCTGTCAAAACTATTTCGTAATGCAGGTTGATTAGCATAAAAAATACCATGATAACCACCAAGATTCTGCTCAAAAGAACTGTGTCTTGGATCAACAGAGCAAGGACCATTTGAAGTACCACCAGTATTCGCTTCAGGTTGCAAGTTGAAATTAGACTTAACGTCATTAAACTGAGCAACATTAGCAGTTAAATGATCACCAAGAAAAGACTTAGATGAAGTTCTTTCAATCCTAGCTTCTTGCGCAAGTAACAAAGATTCAATCTCTCCTATTGTATAAGGATCTAGACTAGAATTAATAGAAGTGACAAAAGCATCATACTCATCTGGAAGACCATCAAGGATAATCTCAATGCATTCTTCTGTGCTGATTTGACTTCTAATTGAAGTGAGAGCATCGATCAATGCTTTGATGCATAAGAGATACTCAATAATAGGTTTTGAATCTTACTTGGTATTACGCAACTCAGATCTATATTGTTTGATCTTGGCACGAGTCTGTGAAGCAAAGAAGATCTGAACTTGCTTCCACAGCTGCCATGAGAAATCACAACCTACCATTCTGGTCAACATGCTTTCACTCAGAGAGGACAACAGCCATGACAATAGAAGTTGATCTTGTTGTTCCCAAGTGATGAACGCAGGATTCACATTACCACATGCTTCATCATCTACAGAAAGATATTGAGGTGGAATTGAAGATCCAAAGAGAAAATCTTGAAGACGATGACCATGGATTGCTACAGCAATTTGTTGTTTCCATACTAAGAAATTCTTTTCATCCAATTTCACAGAAATGGAATGAGCGAACATAACAAAAGAAGATGAAGCAGTAGAACTAAGAGGTGAAGCAGTGGGAGGAGAGGAAGATTCCGCCATGGCCCCAAGAAATCAAGCTCTGATTACCATGCTAGAATTCAGAGATCGATGAAAGAAAGAGAACATAGAAAGAAGAAGAGAATAACAGAAACAAAGAATGAGTCTTCAGAGAAACTGAATAGAAACAATATGAATCAATTTCACACGACTCTGCACATACAGAACCTTAATACTTATAGTGCAAACAATACTGACAGCAACAGAACAACACTGTGATCTAACAAACTAACAGAAAAACAAACTCAAAGTATTAACTAACTTCTAACAGAATTCTAACAGTTATCTAGCTATTCTCTATTAAAGTTCAACAATGAGTGTAAATGAATTCTCATAGATGTAGAACTCAACAACATGCAGGAAAACAACATACCCATAAATAATAAACATGACATTAAACCCAAAAAAAAACTTATTTTTTCTTCAATTTGGGAAACTTAGACTTGCTTATAACAAAACAGAACTCAAAAAAGCAAGGAAAAATTATTCAAACCAAATTACCTCATAATTGTTCATCTATTTAACCCAAAAAAAACAATTTTTTCACATAATTGTTCACTTATTTAACCCCCCCAAAAAAAAAATACCACATAATTGAGCAAGAAGAAAATCTGGAAAAAGTGAGAGATGGGGGCATATTTTGGTTTGCAATGCCTTCTTCTCCTAATCCTTCTTGTCACAATTCATGAATAAATAGAAAATATCACCGCAAAGGACATCAGTCTAACACAATAGCTTAGAATCTGCTCTATTTGATGCAAACAGCAAGGAGTTTTTTCGGGCATCATTTATCAAGGATGACACACACCCTCACCCTCCCCTTAAAAAAAGAGAGAATGCAAAAGGGGCAAGAACTGTTTAATTAATTGTATAAATTATCAATCTAATAAAGTAATTGCTAAATGAAATCACTTGTTAGAGATGACCTAATAAGTATCACACTTCATTTGACAATTGATATATTAGAGTTCTCAGTGAACTAAAATGAATATATGTGCTACCAAAATTTGTGTGTGCTTTACTTCTAATATACAATAAGGAAGTCAGTTTGTTACTTTCATCACTACCAAAACTCTTTCCTTTTTTTTTTTCTTTTTTTACTGGAAACATTTTTCTTTTCTAAGTGGGAATGGACGCTACTTCTACATTGGGGGGGATGATATAAAATCTTCCACACAGAGGGCCTCATGATGTAAGTAATTAACGCAAGTAAATTACTTGGCTAAAGATTGGGCCAAAATATGCACGGAATCTGCAAACCAGCCACACTGCCAGGAGAACAAACACAGGTCGAGTCTTTCAAAAAGGCTGCGCATTTTAATAACAGATGCATGCAGTAAACTATACTCTGAGGCCCTCCTGTCAACAGAACATTTTTGTGTTTGAGCTTCCTATCTTGCCTCATGCAAACAATTCTCCAGGTGAGCACAATTCATTTGTAGTGAAAGAGGAAAAGTGCATTAGAATATAAAAGGCAAGCACAATAATGTCCCAACAATAATTATGAAAAAATAATGTAGCACTGCCCTTATGGTAAAACTATTCAACTATGAATACTTTATCCTAGATTCCTTCTAATCCTACATATGTTTTAGATGTCAAATTCCCAATCAACCAAATCAAGTTTTAGGATTCCCTGTCAAATAAGAATTAGTGTAGAAAATTACTACCTTAAAATTAAACCTGTTTGGTATAGAAATTTTTTTTAAAAAAATTGAAGATAACACTCTCTTGGGACTTTTCACAAACCGTTGGTACCTACGGTGAAGAAGAATTAGATAAAGCTCAAGAACCAACTCTGATTCAGGCACTTCAAAGATAGTATCGTCGCCGGAACCTTTTCCGTTCAGGTCACCAGCACCTTTGCCGGCGTTGTTCAGGTCGCCGGCACCTTTGCAAGCGTCATTCAGCTCGCCGGCACCTTGGCCGAAGTCGTCCTTCCCCATCACCTTCATTAGTGTTGTCATTCCGTTTCCACCATCGCCAGCTCCGGCCACGGCATCGTCCATGTCTCCGATAGCCAGCGTCGTCCTTCCACGCCATGTTCGTTGGCGTCGTCTTTCTCCGCCTTCTCCTCACCTTCGTTGTCGACGTGTGAGGGAAGCAGAAGGAGTTTCAAAAGTTTCCATAAATTTCCTGAGAGAATGAGTGAAGAAAGAGTCTGGAAGTGTCTTATCGCTCGTGTAAACAATAGGTCAAAATTAGGAAAGGTAAGACAGCTTTATTTCATGATTTTATTCACACGATACATTAGGATTTTTTTCATGATTTATGATTTATTAGCATGATATATTAAGATTTTTTCTTAATTTTTTTCTAATCCTTGCTTATATTTTATTTTTAACCATAATATTATTTTAGGAACATCATAGTATGATTTTAGGAACTCGTAAGAATATGTAATTAATTGTTTTCCTTTTACATGTCCTTTCTTTTAAGTATTTAGCAGCTCTCATTGTTGTATAAATATTGTATGAGTGTATTACTAATAATCATCTATTGAAAAAAATTTATCTCTTTATGGTATCAAGAACAGATCATAGTGACCTAGCAACCTCCTTATTTAGATCATGGCTTGAGATAAAGACAAGGCAAGTAAGGAAGAAGGAGAATTGGTAGCGAGTGTTAAGGCTTCACAAAACAAGGCAGTGGACACCAATTCTCCATACTACTTGCACCCCTCTGTTCATCCTGACCTCATGTTTGTAGCTCATCCCTTGAGTGAGAATGGTGAAAGTTACTTCACTTGGAAGAAAAAAAATTTGAACGCCTTTTATTCAAAAAATAAAGCAGGTTTTGTGAATGGAACAATCACGAAGTCGAACATTTCATATCCGGATTTCCAATCATAGGCTCAATGCAATGCAACTGTTCAAGTATGACACACTAATGCTTTATGCAAGGAACTTCATAGCACAACTACACATCTTGATACTGCTGAGGAATTATGGAATGAACTACAGGAACACTACACACAAGGAATTGCTCCTCGAGTGTATGAACTGAGACGTGTCATTGCACTGTTGCAATAAGAAAATAATTATGTATCATCCTATTATAGGAAATTAAAATCCATATGGAATGAGATTTAATCCTTTCGATCCATTCCTGTACGTTCTTATGGTTGCACATGCGAAGCATTGAAAAAGGTGTAGGAGATGCGAGAGGAAGAGAGGCTATTTGACTTCCTCATGGGATTGGGCGAAGAATTTTTTGTTGTGTGAACACAAATTCTGGGCATTGAACCATTGCCCAATATTAGGCGTGCTTATGCAGTAGCGGCGCAGGAAAAGAAGCAAAAACTTATGACTGCCAGTCGAGCATCAACAGTTGAAGCAGCCATTTTTATGGCTAGTAGCGCCATAGGAGTGTAGCCAACAGCAAACACCATTGCTGGACATCGAGGAGGTAGCAAAGCGAGACGTGGGGGCTTGGGCAACCGAGCAGGGTCGTCGGATCGACCATGATGTGCTCACTATGGGAAGTCTGGTCATGTAAAGGACCAATGTTTTGAAATCGTTTCGTATCCACCAGATTGGCCACCTCACCGACGGCAGAACCAATTTGATCAACAGCGCTCAAATGCAACAAGACTGCATGGAGATCATTTTGCAGTGGCAGGAGGATATAGCAGCACGATGACCTTGACCCCTTTCCAGTAGCAAGTTCTGGAACTTCTCAACAACATGACAACTTCTACTACCGGGCAAGCAACACCTAGTAATGCAGCAAACCTAGCTGCAAATTTGACAGCGAACTTCTCGGGTAAGAAACATGAATTTGAACCAAACCTGTGGATAATAGATACGGGCGCGACAGACCATATTGCAAGCAAATTGGGCCTTTTGGACCAAGTCACCATTAAGCCCAATATCGCTCTTGTCCAAATACCAAATGGTGAATCAGTGCTAGTACATGCAATAGGCCATGTTCATTTGAATGATAAATTGACACTAGAAGGAGTCCTTTGTGTACCGAAATTTTGTTTTAATCTACTTTTTGTTAAGAAATTAACAAGAGATTTGAATTGTGCTCTCACATTTTTGCCAGATTATTGTGTGATATAGGACCTATCTTCTATAAGGCCAATTAGAATAGGTAGAGTGCGAAACAGATTGTATTACTTGGAGTCAATGAGAAAAGGGAAGGCTTTGATGGCAAAGAACTCAAAGAACACAGATTTATGACACCACAAATTGGGGCATTTTCCAATGAGTCAAATGAACTTTGTTAATGGTTTATCTTTTCCTATTGAGAAAACTTGGTTTTGTGATGCTTGTTGTCGAGTAAAACAAACCCGTTTACCTTTTTCCCATTAGCATGAATAAATCAAGAAGACCTTTTGAATTAATCCAATTTGATATTTGGGGGGCTTATATTAGTCCACCTTTATCTAGTGCAGACTATTTCCTAACTATCATTGATATTATGGTAAAGCAACATAAGTGTATCTCATAAGGTTTAAATATAAAAAATGTTTGTACTTGTTGCATTTTTTTAAATGGGTTCAAACATAATTTGATCTGCAGGTAAAGATAGTGAGATATGATAATGAGACAGAGTTCTGACACAATGATTTAATTAAGTATTACGATGCTAATGGAGTGGAAATACAGAAAAGTTGCATTGACACACCACAACAAAATGGGAGAGTAGAAAGAAAACATAGGCACATATTGGAGGTTGTTAAGGCACTGCGATTCCAAGGAAGCTTACCTATAAATTTTTGGGGTGAGTGTGTTCTTATAATAGTTTATTTGATAAATTGAATGCCACTGTCAGTTTTGCAAAATAAATCGACTTACGAAGTATTGTTCAAGAAACTCCCATCTTATGAACATCTACAAACTTTTGGTTGCTTATGTTATGGACACGTGCATACTAGACCTCGTGACAAGTTTGCACCTCGATCCAAGCTCAACATCGTTGTAGGGTATTCACATGGTCAGAAAGGGTATAGAATTTTTTATTAGAAAATTAGACCATATATACATCACGATATGTTTATTTTTGTGAATAGATCTATCCATTTACAAATTCACATGGTTCAGAAGCCCAACAACTAGCATATATGTCAAGGAAAAATGGATTGCTTGATCACATAAGTGTCAACTAAGATGAAGGTTGTAACATCCTAATACCAATATCTCAGTATAAACATCATACCAAGAGATACTTAGCATTACAATGTCACTATATACCTACTAATTATATACTTATATTCATAATGTTTGTTGGAAACACTATAGAGAGCCATATGAAATGTGAAAATACAATATTTCTATATCATAATGCATCAAAGTACATTTACATCATTAGCCTTAACAAAGGCTTGAAGTACTACATAATTCTATACATTTCAAAAGTAATACTAATAAGTACAACAACTGAAACATAATACATAAACTAGTCTAATCTTCCGCTTCTTTCTTCTTTTTACATTGTAAGAAGTTTCATTTGGAATTACATGATACACAGTAGGGTGAGAAAATTATATTTTCAGTATGAGTAATCAAAACCAGCATACATAACATAATTAAACATAATCTCATTAATTACTAATGAAACATGTTTAAAACATCTATAAAGTCTAACTATTACATTAGATAAATCAAGTTAATACACATCTCATACATACATACTTAGTCCAACTGAGAACTAAGATGTTAAGCTTAGGAATTACTGGTTTCTTGTGTTATTTTGTAGCAAGTAGAGGTATCTCCTCACACTACACATATATCCTGACACATGAGAAGTTCGGTCTAAATCCTGATTCTGAAAAACTTTATGGACCCCTACTTATCTCTTCTGGCATTGACACTATCGACTTATCAGGGTTATGTCATTTCTCTATTGAGTCTATTAGACACCTTTTTGATTTCTCATGTTGCGATGTTACTTGCCTCACGTCGCAGTATTCAAGCCGTTCATCCTCACGTCATGGCACAGCATCTCTCACGCCGCAGTGTTAACAGCAGAATCCAAGTTCTGCATAATGTGGTACTATTCCATTAGTCATTTTCTCAGATTTTAGCCATTCCAACTTAATTTCTAAGTGATTCTAAGTTCCTGATCAGTTCAATAATACATAGAAATCATCAATCATCAATCAAAACCTTTTAATTTGGATTAATGCACCAAAATCACCTATAGGGTGACCTAACCCCTAATTTAGGATTCAAAGGCCTAAATGACAAACTCTAAGCTTCTATCTCTGAATTATGCTTTGAACAAGTCACAATTGATCAAAGAAACTCAATTATGCAATCAAAACACATTAAACACATCTAGAACTTAATTTGGCCTATTAAGCAACCTAATTGCATAAATAGAGAAAAGAGTAACAAGAAGTAGATTTGATCACAAAACCCTACCTTTAACAGACGAGTAGAGATTCAAGCTTAGCTGGATATCAAACTTTCGCTTTCCCTTTGGATTTCCTCTTTCTCTCTTCCTACTCCTTGGCATTTTCTTCTCCTTTCTCTCTTTCTCCTTACAAGTTTTATGCTTCTGTTTTTTTGTGAAGCAAAGAACCGTGGGAGAAGTCTTAAAAAGAGGAACTAAGACTCATAGCCTTTAGGCCAAAACTGATAAAATCTTGATTTGTAAAAAACACTCAGATTTAGCTAAATCCAGATTTCAAGCTTCCAACAACTTTAAAATAAATACTATGATTCATATAAAAAGTCGTTTCAACATTATCTGATATTTCCATATATGCTACTAGTCAAACCGGCTATAATTAGATAACCAGTATGCCTAAAAATGTCAAACTAACTCAGTTTACCTTGAAACTTTAACTGTAGCTCATTCTACATATTTGTGACCTAGAAATAAATTATCCATATTTATTTCTCTCTCCTAAGCAATTAATATTATTATCTGAGTCATTTTAAGTTACTTTTCATAGTCCAGGTTGCAACTAAATACTTAAACTAAATCAGATTGTCATAAAAATAAATATACATGTTAAGCAAGTCATATGCTACATTTTGAACACATAAACAAGTCTAATATGCCATTTAGGGTATTACAAAGGCCTCGAACCCAATGTCAACCATGATGTTCAACCATGTGAAACAGAGTCTGATCCAGTAACTGAGGTTCATAGCACTTCAGCCCTTGAGCCTGCGACTGATATAGAGAGACACACTGAAATCTTCGTGCACTCAGAACCAGTGGCACATGATCTAAGGACATGAAGAAGAATAAGGTAGATTTCACAACGACTGACAGGGTATGATATAGACTTGCCTCCCTCTCTCAAGCCTTCATCTTCATTTATGTACTCACCTGAATCGACAGCTAACTCGACGGTACATCCTTTTTTATTTCCTATTCAAAGTTTTCAGATACTTATAAAGGTTTTCTAATGGCTATCTCCTTATAAGATGAGCCATCTTTATCAGGCTGTTAAACATATGAACATTGGTGACAAGTAGTGGCAACAGAAATCCAAGCACTTGAAGAAAATAATACATAGACTTTATAGACACTTCCTCTAGGGAAACAAGCAATTGATTCCAAGTGGGTGTACAAGATTAAGTACAACTCGAATGGAAGCATAGAGTGTTATAAGACACATTTAGTTGCCAAAGGTTACACATAGATTGAGGGGATTGATTTTCATAAGACATTTGCTATTGTGGCCAAATTGGTCACAGATCGATGCTTGTTTGTTGTTGCTTTAGTTTGAAATTAGCAATTATGCTAGTTATATGTGAATAATGCTTTCCTTCTTGGTGATCTTAAGAAAGAAGTCTACATGAAAATTCTACAGGGTTTGCGTGAAAGGGGGAGCAATGAGTTTACAGGTTACAAAATTCACTATATAGACTTAAATAGGCATCTAGAATTTGGTATAAGAAATTCACTGCTTCTCTTCTCCAACTTCGTTATACGCAATCTCATGCGGACCATTCGTTGTTTTATTTATCATGATGGGCCTTCATTTTTTGCTGTACTTATTTATGTTAATGATGTTATAGTCACATGAACTGATCAAGCCCGTATTGCCTTATTGAAGAAATTTTTGGATGATAAGTTTAGAATTAAAGATCTTGGAAAGTTGAGATATTTTTTTGGTATAGAAGTGGCCCGATCACCAACAGGCTTAGCACTTAGCCAACGCAAGTACACTCTCGACATACTGAAGAATGTGGGTTTTTGGGTTGTAAGCCTGTCAACTCACCAATAGATCAACAACACAAGTTATCTTCAGGAGTTGGGTCTGTTTGCTCTAACCCAGGTGTCTATTGGCGATTGGTGGGTCACCTCTTGTATCTTTCCATTATCCGACTCGATATTAGTTATGTCGGTTATGTCCTAAGTCAATTTATGCATGATCCACGATATCCACACATGGAGGCAACCCTCATAATATTTTGCTATCTCAAACATTCACTAGGTCAGGGTCTCTTACTTCTAGCTTCAAGCCCATTTAGGTTACGGGCCTACTGTGATGCAGATTGGGCAAGATGTCCCACTATTCGTAGGTCCACTACAGGTTACATTATTTTCCTTGGATTATCTCCTATTTCATGGCACTCTAAAAAGAAAACGGCTATTTCTCGTTCTTCAGCAGAAGCGGAGTATACAGCTATGACTACTACAACTAGTGAACTCATCTGGTTAGTTGTCTCTTACAAGACCTAAAGGTGTCTTATGACTCTCCAGTACCTCTTTTATGTGACAATCAGGATGCACTTCACATTGCATCAAACCCTATTGTTTATGAAAGAATCAAACACATTGAAAATCGATTGTCACTTCATTCGACAATACATTCAATCTCGTGTTTTGGTTCTGCGATCTATCTCTACAAAGTACTAGTTGGCAAATATCTTTACTAAGGCACTTGGCCGAGATCGATTTCATGAGTTGCTTGGCAAGTTAGGCATTTCAACGCTCCATGCACTAACTTTAGCAGCTCACTTGTTGTATAAATATTATATGAGTGTATCAATGATAATCATCCATTAGAAAAAATTTATCTCTTTAAACTTGCTTTTAGTATACACTTCCTCAAGAAGAAGCATGTGACTCACTCTTTCACTTCAACACACATTAATAATAATAATAATAATAATTAAAGCATCAAGGATGTAACACGTGGATTAAATAGTGAATCTATAGTCGACAAAATTTCCTTCCTTATAATATTTATAGAATCGACACATATAAATCATGATTTATAAAAAGTTATTGAGTTATGTAAATCTCGCTAAGTCATATATACATATGACATCAATGATAAGTATATCACTTTCTTTTTTTTTTTACTAAATATCTTTATAGGTATTATTGTGAAATTGGCTCTCAGTCATTATCACAACTACAAGGCCCTTCCAACAATTATTTTTTTCAGGGTTTGAACTTTGATCTTCTCTTTAGGAGGGCAGCTCGCTTATTACTGCACTCAACCCTTGTTAGTATGCATTTATAACTTTTAAATCCACATTTGTATTATAAATAAGAATACATTCTCTTGAGAATGGTGAAATCTTAATCATACTATTCTTCTTATATAACCATGTCTATTTTCTTAATTAATGATTACCATTGTCATCTTATCTAATATTTTCTCTCACATTTCTTCTCCTTATCTTCTCCTTAATTATCTTTTTAATAATTATCTCCTCAATTAATTTACATTATATTTTCGTGGGTTTCATCTTCAAGTTTCAACTTTTATTCTCTCTCAAATTAAGAAATTTAAATAAATTATACACCATAAAAATTGAATTAAAAAAAATACTTTAATTTCCTTGAGTTTTAGAAATGTTGGAAATATCTCTTAAAAGGGAATAAAATATTAAAAGGGAATAAAATAGGAAGATTTTTCTAGAAAAATAGAGAGCAAATTATTAAGGAAAACTATGTTACAATATTTTTTTAAAGTTTTTATTATTTTCTTTTCTTTAAGGAGCTATTGATGAGAATATTTAGAAAATTTATAGAGTGTTATCTAAATTAATATAGATAAACTTTTTTTTCATTTTTCCAATTAACTTGGACGTAAAAATATATGCTTTAATTTTTTTTTTAAATACACGGACTTACTTACTAGTAAATATTTTATTTTCATTACTCAATTAATGATAATGAAGACTTAAAGACACGTTCAAACACGCAACACGTAATGTTAATTTTATGAAATGAGAATCAAATAGAATGACTGGTAATGAAATGACCATTCCGATCTCAATGTTTTCTAAATTATATAACCAGCTTTATAGTTATATTTTTCAAGGAAAATTAGAAGGTGAACCCAAAGAAAATAAAATAGATTAAATTATAATTTTAGTCTTTATAGTTTTCAATTTAGTTTCTATTATTATTTTTAAATTAATCTTTATACTTATAAATATTTTTAAAATAATTCTCATTGTCAACTTTTGTTATAACGTTGTTATAACACTATAAGTTGATTAACTTAATAAATATTTATTTATTCAATAAATGCTTATTTTTTTAAAAAATGTTTGATAGCTATTCTTTTATTATAATAGGTGCAGATATTCTTTCATTTTAATACGTGTACCTTATTTTTAAGTAAGTGCTCATTTATTCCGTAGATGTTCTTTCTTTTGTAAAATATCAAAATTGATAATGTTATAGTGGAAGTTAATGCAATAACCATTTCAAAAACATTTATAACTATAAGAACTAATTTAAAAAGAATAAATTATAAAAACTAAATTAAAAACAAATAAAAATTATAAGAGACCAAAATTATATTTTTACCAATAAAAGATTGAGTCATCAATAACATTTTAGTTAAACAAGTTAAACTATTTGTCAAACCAAATAGCATAAGCAGGATTAAAATTTTTTGATATAAAAGAAATCATATAAATATAAAATCTGACACTCTAATTAATTACTGAAATATACTCTGTAAAACTAAAATATATAGTAAAATGAGCATAATTATATCAAGTTATTATGACAAGTTATAACAAGCATATAATATAATAGCACAAGTAACTAGTTATTAGTTACTGCATAAACAAGTGAATATTAAAGAGAAAAACATAACTATTTATCGAATCCAAATTTTGAATAACAATGTTGTAAGTATATTAACAAAATAAAATATACAAATATTACAAACTAGGTGTCATATCCACGATATCACTCTCCTTAAGTAAGGTCTCAAGTTTATATTTTGTGAATAAAAAAGATTAATGTTAAGAAAACTTTATATTTTTATGCTACAACTTGATTTTACTCTGAATTAGTCCGGACTTAATGCAACTTCTAAATATAAGGGAATTTATACCAAAAAAATATTTTCTGTTCGTTCTACATATTTATGTTGATAATTATTTATAAATAATTCTAGATTGTTTTCATATTGTTATGTCATGATTCATGTGATGAAGTAGCAAAAAACAGTATTGTTTCCTTAAAAAACCAGAAGAGGAACGTTAATAGACATCAACCTCCCAAAATATATATAAACATTGTTGTAATCCTCTTAAGTGAGAGAAATTTTTAAGTAAGTGGTCCTTAGTATAAGCACTTCATCATAACATTAAGTATGTGTAAAGATATTCTTTAGATATAAACAATTTTAGTAAATAGGATTAACTTACTTAATTGATCTTCTGATTATGATAAATACATGATGATTTGTAATCTAATTGTAAATCCTTATTAATATTGATGGTTTGTCCTAATTTTAAAATAAACAAAGGTTCTTCTCATTTTAAACTTTTCATCCACAAAAAATGATTAAATATTTTTAAAAATAAACTCTTATTTTCATCTTTCAAATATATCACCATCATCACTTCAGTTCTTAAAATATTTTTATTAGTCAATTTAATTCCTTAATAATTTGAAGTGTCGTAATTTTGGTGCTTTTAATACCTTCTGTATGAAGACCGTCTAATGGATACCAACATGCTAAGCATATAACAGGCACATAGGTGAACACAGGTAAATAACGAGCCAGGTCAGCACCGTCCATAAGATAGCCTTTCAACAAAGATAAAAATGATGACACTTCAGATCATTAAATAACTAAATTAATAACAAAAATCTCCTTCTCAAATACTTGCGTAGAGTATTACGTTAATTAAGGCTGCGTTTGAATCGTTTGAGAAAGTCGTCGCTTTTACCCAAGAAAATGTCAAAAAAGAAGAAGAAAGAAGCATGGATATTCTATCTGACTTGCATGGTTACATATTCGGGTTAGGATTGGTTACTTCTCCATAAGAAGTTTATAATTTAGATTATTTTTTATTTATATAAGTCTGGTCAATTTAATAAATAAATTAGATTTAAATTTTTAAAAAATTATTTAATCTACTAAGTTGATTTATTTTTTAATATTTATATATATATTATTAAAAATTTATAATACTTATATAATTTAATAATTATATATTAGTATAATATATTTATTTTGCATAAAATATAATAATTTTATTAAAATTATGCTTATTTAAAAATTTAAAAATTAAAGTTTCTTAATTTATATAAAGACTTTTATATAATATAAATCTTTAAACAAACTTTTAAATAAAATTAAATCAAATTTTAATATTTTTTATAATAAATAGAAAGTCAAACTCAAATTAATACATTATAAAATAAGTCTAAATTTATATAAACAAAGTCTAAAATAACTTAACTTATTTCTATTTCTAATTACATTGCACTCATCACATAACACTCTATAGCATCTAGAGCTATAGAGTAAATTAATACTATAGCTGAGATATGTGCAATATCTAGAACTAGACATTCTTAATTCTTATAATTGTTTTTTAAATTAATTTTTATACTTACAAACATTTTCAAAAAAAGATTCTATCATTAATTTTTATTATAATATCATCATAACACATCAATTAACACATATAAAATAGATCTAAACATATTTAAACAAAGCATAAAATAATCTAATCTATTTCTATTCCCAGTTACATTACACCCATCGCGTAACACTCTATTTGAGATTTCCCACATTTCCCTCGCCTCCACCACCCACTGGCCAACAAGAGTATGAGGAGGAGACACGCTCGCACAAAGCAATTGGATTGTTCCCAAGGCAATGCCTTGCTCTTCCTTCAATTCCCGCTGTGGTGATGACAACATAAGAAACAACGGATACTACGCATAACACATATATCATACGACAAAGACCCATGTGTCTGAGCAGTATTCCACATAGATGTATGTTCGACACTGATAAAACCATCACATTGAAGTGTTCTTGCTTCCGTGAAGACAAGACAGCTTCTCTTACTCTTATTTTTTGTGAACACCCAATTTTGATCGGACTAAAAAAGAAAAGAAGTAAAAAAAATAAAAATAAAAAATAAAAAAATAAAATATAATAAAATATAATAAAATATAAAAAATATAAAAAAAAATAGTCACATGCTGCACATATGCTTTTTTACTTTGGATTTCATGGGGATGGGAACTCAATATAAAAAAAAAGTGGGGGGGAGTGATTGACGAAAAGAAGAAAAGAGAAGAAAGGGTCAGCAGAAAAAATAAAAAAGAGGGATTTTGATACAAAAAGGAGGATTTTAGGGAGATTTGTTGGGAGAAGATGAAAATTTGAAGGAAAATGCCAACCTCCCATACGGTGAGCAATCATCACATCCATCATCAACAACAACTCTTTCCTCCAAAAATGTGAAGGATCCCTCCATAAATGCCTCGGCCATCATTTTCTTCCAGCATCCTTGATAACCCAAATCTTTCCAGATCCTTCTTCAACCAAATAAACACAGCAACCACCTTCCCTTCATCAAACCGCCACGTGAAGCTCCATCAAAAAGAGGGCAGCACCTTTATCCTCCCAACCCCTCCATTATCTTCTTCTCCTTCATCTTCCACGTGAGCTTACGACCACCTTCATCATCCTCTCTCACTATTATTGTGAACCAAACACCATCACATTCGACCGTCGGACCCCAAAAGCAAAACCCCTCATTCTCACCTCCCAACCATAACCATCTTCTCTAAACCAAAACCTTTCTCCAATCACTCCTTCTCAAATCCCTCTCCATCACCACCATTTACGTGAACCCACCTTCAACCACCCATCAACCATTAACAAATAACCACATAACCACCCAACCTTCCATTCAACCTATGCACAAGTGAGAACCCCTTCACCGACAACCCGTCCAAATCTCCATCACCATCAACCAAACTCCATCCCCAACCCAAAACCATGAACCCCACCAAACCGTAGCAGCCACCACGTGAAGCCGCAAACGTTCACCACCTCATTTTGACAACCCCACAAAGCCGACCCTCTACAACCGACCGTCGGATCGCACGTAAGCCATCAGCCTTCCAACGGACCGTCGAATCCCAGATCCTCCAAACTTCACCCCATTCTCATCACCTTCTGCCACCATAAGACCACATCACAACCGACCGTCGGGCCGTAATCTTTTAAACCAAATCTTCACCTCCAACTCGACCATCGAACCATACCATTGTGACCCTCGACCAACTTCACAAAGCTCACCTTCACCTCTAACTCGACCGTCGAAACCATCCCACAAACCGGACCATCTACCTCTCAAATCTCCAAACCACATTTCAAACACCATCACATACATCGACCGTCGAAATCCAAAGAGCCACATCATTCCCCTCTCCGACTGTCGAACTCAATCAACTAAATTTCATCACATTCGACCGTCGGACCCCAAAAACAAGACCATCTACATTCTCCACGGTCGACCGTCGAACCGTGAGCTCCACTCCTCTCACCGACAAGCCATCCAAACCTTCATACCATCAACTAAACTCCATCACATTCGACCGTCGGACCCCAAAAGCAAAACCACCTACATTCTCCATTCGACCGTCAAACCGTAAGCTCCACTCCCCTCATCGACCTTCAACCTTCCAAACCCAAATAAATCCATTTTTCCACCGACCGTCGAACCTCGAGGCCGCTCTCGACCGTCGGACCACAGAACCAGTTCTCGACCGTCAGAGGCAATTCTCGACCGTCGAACATCAGAAGTCAGCCCCCCGACCGTCGAGCCTCAGGATCCAGACCCCCCAGCATCAACTGTAGGACCTCAGGATCCAGATCCTTCCAGTACCGATCGTCGAACCTCAGACTAAATCCCTCCACAAACGTCCCCTGGTGCGTGCTGTTATTGTTGTCAAAGTCTCCAACTTTTATCTCTTTAAATTGAATTGTGATTGTCTTTTGGGTGTGTGAGGTTGAATCGCGTGGACTGCTGTCCATAATGATGCATTTTGGTAAGAAGGGAGAAGGGTAAAGAAGTTAAAAATGATAAACAAAGAAATAATTAAAAAGTTTTTAAAAAAAGGAATAAAAATGGGTTACCTGAGTTGCGACAGCTTGCTAACCCTTATATTTTGTAAATATCTGAGTTGCGACAGCTTGATAATTTACATTATTATTATTATTATATTTAAATTATTATCATGTTTTTTTTTATTTTTTAGTTAAATCGCTAATTGATAATTTTAAATAAAAGTTTTGTAACAAACTTGATAATCAATGGGTGACGTCTATAGCGACGCGAGCTTCACCTATTTAATCCTTAATTTGAATAACTGAGCCGCATGACGGCTTGTTGATTCAAATTTTTAAAGTTTTGTTTAATAAAATCAACCAATTCACAAATATTTTCTAAAGAACTACGTAACTTTGAGTTCCCCATTGCACCAGGGGATACGTAGGAGCAGAATTTCATTTCTGTCAAGCCAAATTAAATTTTCATAATTTTGTGGTTTCGCTTTTGTAAATAGTTACAATGCTTTTGTAAAAAGAGGTAAAATAAATATTTTCAAAGATTGTTAAAAATTTACACAATTAACCTAAGGTACCGTCTTAGGACGGGTGTGTTAGGGGTGCAGTGGGATTAAGTTTCCACCCTTCCCTAAGCATAACCGACTCCCGAATCCAATCTGGTTCTAAAGACCATTTTCAAAGAAAGGTTTTCCAATTTTTCCTAAATTAAAATAAAATTGGTGGCGACTCCATTTCCTCAATTTCATATTCTAAAATCCTAACGAGTTGCTGTTTCCCGCCGCGATTATCCCGGTCGCGACAGATGGAGACTCCACTGGGGATATTTGGAGAGTCAAGCCTGTTGTTGTTAGTTGTGCAAATTGTTAATAATTTTTATTTATTTATTTTACCCTTTTTATCCTTGTTTTTGTTTTCTTTTTGTGTGTAAATGGAGTTTATTTTATTTTGTTCCATGTAAGTATCTGATGACATTATCTTATGTATATTATTACTTGTAAATATGTTGTGCATAATTTTGAAACCCTTGGATAGATGATTCTTTGTCTGGGCTATTGTATATATGCTTTCTTGAGGTTTTGAGTATTTTTATTTTTAAATTTTTGTGAAGGTTTGTACGCTCCCAGCACCCACTGCACCTACACGTAAAGCACACACATTCGAGTGGGGCCCTATACCCGGGTCTGAGTGAAGCCTAAGTTAAGTAGAGGTTGCGTAGTGGTAGCCATTTTGGATGTACTTCCTGTTTGGTTATCACGAAAACCTTATCTAGAGTGCGCCTTTTTCATGAATGTCCCACACCTAGTTGGTTTACCCACTATTTTGTGGTCAACACTCTGAAATAGGACTTGGCTCTAGAGACCTTTAAAATAGAAAAGCCACCCTATGGAAGTTCTCACGAACCAAAAGACTCTTAGATCCTTAGGATAGAATTCCCAAGTTTAAGGCAACCTCATTAGGACACAAAGGGAGCGTACTTCTTCTTTCCTCATGCCATCCATTCTTGAAAAAAAAAACTTAAAAAATACATTTTCTTACATTCTTAAAAAAAAAAAAAATCATCTTGCATTTTTATAACCTTAAAAAAAAAAAACTTGCATTTTCATGACATTGCATAAAGAAAATCATGCATTCCTAGCATTCAAAAAAAAAATCATGCATTTTCATGACACTCCAAGCATTCTTAAAAATAAAAAATAAAAAAAATCATGCATTTTCATGTCATCCTTAGCATTTAAAAAATAATAATAAAAATAAATCGACATTTTCATAAAAAATTTTCATGCATGGCATCTTTAGCATTCTAAAAAAATATATATAAAAAAAAATAAATCATGCATTTCATTCCATGCATTTGAAAAGAAAATGTTTTCATTTCATTCATCTCATCTTATGCATGACATTCCTTGTATGATGTTACCGTGTTCGGCAATTATTGCGCGACTAAGGAAAGAAGACACCGCCTCAAACAGTTTCAAGAACTTCCAGAGAATGCAGAAATGGAGGTGATGAACCTTCTCCATCCGCATTATGAATAAAAAAAAGAAGAAGAAAAAAAAAAAACATTGTGTGTACCCGACAATGAGGTAGGTAGTGCCATTAAATTTTATCGGAAGCATGTGGAGGTCATTTTTTTCAGCGACAACAACTGCAAAAATCTTGCAGTATGGATTTTATTGGCCTTCTTTATTCAAGGTCTGTTACACCTTTTGCAAAAGTTGCGGAAATTGGTCAATAAAGTTTTGCTTTAAGATTCTCATCCGCACCTACTCCTTAGAAAATTGAGATCTAGGAGGCGCGGTTCTTTTATTGTCAAACACGTGGGACCGTAGATATTGAGGATCTTAGGAATGGTAATGCGCTTAAAGTTAATGGACCAAGACTCAACCATTTCTGGAATATCAAGTTGTTGAGTTCTCTGTGTTCTTAGGTTAAATGGCGGATAACGGTACTTCGTGACTCTCAAGTCGGTTTGTTTTTCGTTTCCCATAATAACCGATTTCTTCTCCTTTCAAAATGGATGTCATTCTCTCAAATCTAAGAAAATATTTTCCTTCTCTCCCTCTAAATGCTCTAACAAAAGTCTATGAAGCTAGGTGTGAAAGATCGAGATTGTTAATGTATAAGGGCATCCCGAGAAGATATCTATTTGGATAATCGAAGCAAAGGTTCGTTTAGTCTGGTGAATCTTCGATTCATTTGTCCCATACATGCCTGGTCTCGGTAAAAGTTCATTTTCAAAAAGGAGAAGAGCAAAAAGAATGAAAGTTTGTTACAAGTGTGCACGATGGAATTGCAACACGCGATGTCACTCTTTGGGGATGGTTTCTTAAATAGAGAAGATAAAATATTCTTCATTAAGAATGGATCGAGTAAGGAGTCATTAGATAATATCTTATTGACTCTTGAGACGCATTCTTGTGGAGTTGTGCGGCGTGAACTTCTTAGTTTGTGGAATCTCTTCAAGGACGAGCAAGAGCGTTACGGTCTTGGGAATCGACTCAAAAAGACCTGTTTGCCAATTTATAAGAAAATTGGATGGGAAGCTTATCCTCGACTCATAGAAGGCGTTTAAGTCAAGCTTTTACGGACGTGAAACGAGAGGAAGATGTGAGCCACAATCACAACAACATGTATATATTATCTTGTACATTTTTAAAAAAAAAAAAAAAAAAAAAAAAAGAAAGAAAGAAGAAGAAAGAAAGAAAAAAAAACTAAAAAAAAAAAAAAAAAGGTGAAACTTCGGTTGTACTTGGTCTTTAATTAGATTAGAGCCCCCGCGGTGGAGTGGCGGACCTGGTCATTGACTCGGGTGGACCTTCGCACGCCGGTTGGTAAATAAGGTTCGTGTGCCATGCTCGTAGAGAGCCGCGCAAGCATTCCTGTGTTTTTAACCAAAGGCTCGCTTGTTGATGGACGAGAAAGAAGCGTCCGTGTTTGCATTCTCGCGCGACAATGCCTCTGAGTGAATCCTGTGATTTAATGCCATGGGCTCTTCAGCGACCTCTCACTGGCTGTGGTCGTTGGTGGTAGCTGTCAGATTTACGCACTTTAATTAGTGGCGTCGTAGCTCAATCCAAAATATCCCACAAGCGGGAGGGAGAAGAATGCCCAGATTGGCTGAGCCGTCTTGGTATTACTGCACTCATGACACGCAGTATAAAGATCTGCCATGAAACCTGTACATAAAGGTATGTAATCATTTGTTATTATTTTATCTTTGTATGATTTTGTTGAATTTTGATTTTGGACAGACGATCTTTTGGATGGGATCCTTCGGGGGTTTCTAGACTTCTTTACCCTGATGATTTTCTTTAAAAAAAAAAGTTAAAAAAAACACAAAAAAAAAAGATTTTATGTTTCTTAAATTCAACCTTTTCTGACAACAGCCGACCTACCCTTCTAGTTGCAATTATTTCCCTTTCCATTCTTTTTCTTATTTAAACACTCTATTTTCTCCTTCATCTTCAACTCAGAAACACTCAAAGAGAAGAAGGGTATAGAATGGGGCCTTCTATTCGTAACCTAAAAAATGTCTGTGTTTTTTGTGGGTCGAGTTATGGGAAGGGATTAGAGTTTGTAAACGCAGCTAGCACTCTTGGTCGATCACTTGCTGCGAGGAATATTCATCTTGTATATGGGGGAGGTTGTCGTGGGTTAATGGGGGGCTGTTTCACTTTCTCGCTTTTATAGGAGGCAGTCAGGTTTTAGGTGTTATTCCTAAACCTTTAGCTGAAAATAACATCACTGGCAAGACAGTTGGAGAAGAAATTCAGGTAACATCCATGCATGGACGCATGAAAATAATGGTTGACAATTCTGATGCATTTCTTGTCTTACCAGGTGGTTTTGGTACTTTGGAAGAAATTTTTCAAATTGTCTCTTGGGTTGAACTGAACATCCACCATAAACCCATTGGTTTGTTGAATGTTAATAATTTCTTTGACCTTTTGTTATTTTTTCTTGACTTTTGTGGAACAGTAAATTTATCACTCCTTCTAAGAAGACAACTTCTTATCTCTGCCTCCACTATTGATGAGCTTATTGATAAATTGGAAGCTTTTGAGTATGTACGATAAGGTATTGGCTCAAATAGATTGGTCAATAGGAAGCAAGTGAAGGAAGTAACAAGAAAAGCAAGCCAGATCTGACACTTTCTCTTTAATCGGTTTGATTTTATTGTACTTTGTTTCTGTTTAAATTTGTGTCCGCTTTCTCCAACAGGTAATTTATTCTATCCTTTACTCATCTATATTTTAACATTAAGGACAATGTTATGATCTAGTTGGGGGGAAGGATGGTTGTGTAAAATAAAAAATAAAAAAAAAACAAAAAAACAAAAAAAACAACAAAAAAACAACAAAAAAACAAAAAACCAAAAAAATTCAAAAAGTGTGTTTGTTGTGTTTGTCATCAATTAACAACAAAAGTAAATAGGGATGGCAGAGTAGGGAGTAATTTTTCTCTTGAGACGCATCTTAATTGGTGGCAGAGTAAGGAGTGTTTTTAGGTAGTAATTAATTAGTATTAAATTGTGGAAGTACTTAAGTTTTATTATCTGATTTCTTATCGGGGTCGATGCGACTTGATTTGTGTGCTTCATTTCGCTTGGCGTTGATTCACTTCTTATCAGGGTCAGATGCGGCTGATTGTGTGCTTCTTTTCTACGCTTGGCGTTGATTCACTTCTTATCAGGTTGTTTTGCTCTTTTCTATATCATATTGAGGATAATGTTATGATCTGGTTGGGGGAAGGATGGTTATGCAAAAACAAAAAAAAAAAAAAAAAAAAAAAAAAAAAAAAAAAAAAAAAAAAAAAAACAAAAAAACAAAAAAAAAAACAAAAAAAGGTGTGTTTGTCAGTAATTTTCTAAACCAGTTAAGGATGGCAGAGTAGGGAGTAAATTTTACTCTTGAGACGCATTTTAGTTGGGGTAGATAACTAGTTTGTGTGGAAGTAGCAATTGAAATTCAGGAAATTTGCATGATTGAGTTAATTGTCTTCTTTCTTAAAAATCATATGTTTGATTATGGATGTTGAATTGGTGGACTGAGAATGATAGAACTATATCTTGTGAGATCTTGAGCCTAATGGATGGATTCAACATTTATGCCATTCTCTTCTTTCTTGTGTGATTTTCACTCATGATAATGATCACTCTAGAATTTGCTTTGATTCTTTTTGAGGCTACGTTTCACTTGCATGCATAAACATGATTGAGGCCCTCTTTCTTAGCTAGTTTAACCAAATAGTCAACCTTGTTTTCAATATGATATCAAGCACTCTTTTGACTTCTTGAAAATTTTCTAGTTCTTGTCAACCTTGTATATTTTCCTTTACTTAACCCCTTTGAGCTTATTTGACCATTCTTTGTTTCTAACTCATTACGTGCCTTAAATGAAAAACCATGTTCTAACCCAACCTTAGGGAATAAGAGAGCATTGACTTTGTTATTTGATGAGTTCTTGAACAAGTGTGGGGGTGCATGTGCAGATTGGTTATATAAAAAAGAAAAAAAAGAAAAAGAAAATATGTTTCTATAAAAAGAAAAAAGAAAAAAAAAGAGAGTTGATTATTGCTACAATCAAAAGAATGCACCATGTGATATATTCATACCTAGAATGAGGGTGGATGATTGGAAATAACAGGAATAGAAGGAGAATGTTCAAGCCTAAAGAAATTCAATCTACCAATTGATTTTTAACAAAACATTAGTTAGATATTGGTCATTGTCCTGTATAAAAAAAAAATCTTGGGAAAGTTAGACTGAATGTTCTCAAACATCTTCTCCACTCTAACTGTATCATAATGCTCTTCTATTCTCTTTGGTATTTAACTTGACATATCCATATTACTTCCACCTTTACCTTAACCTCACTACAACCTTGAATAAAGTCCTCATGATTTGTGTGTGCATGTGTTTTGAGTAGTGGAGAAGTAGAAGATAAGCAAGCTTATGGTAGTGCAATTTTCATGGGTTGAATTGAGTGAAATACCTACTTTTTAAACACTTGAGAGATTGAGAGTAAATTCTGTGAGGATCTATCATTCTTTACTCATGTTTTTCAATTGAAGTATCTTTGCTTATTGATTTGAGATGTGAAGATGTGTTACCTCATGAATGTTTTAATTACTTGAATTATTAATTGCTCTTCGTTCTTGAATGTCATTTGAAATTGAGTCTTTTAGAGTTTTTAACTTTTGAGTTTGTTTTGTTTTTCTTTGTTCCCTAGTTTTGGTTTTTTCTGTTTTGCCCGAGGACGTGCAAAAAGAGTAAGTGTGGGGGTGTTTGATAATTAATGATGTCCAGTTGTCGAATCTTGACTCGAGCAAAAAAAAAAAGGAAAAAGAAAATATATATATATATATATATCTTACATTTTTATGTCATTCTTAGCATTTTTTTCTGCATTTTCATGACATTCCTAACATTCTTCAAAAGAAAAAAAAAATCTGCATTTTCATGGCATTCTTGACTTCAAAAAAAAAAATGCATCTTCATAGCATCCCTAGCATTCAAAATTTTTTTTTGCATTTTCATGACATTGCAAAAAAAAAAAAAATCATGCATCTTCATAGCATCCACAGCATAAAAATATATATATATATATATCTTACATTTTCATGACATTGTAAAAAAAAAAAATCATGCATCTTCATAGCATCCCTCGCATAAAAAAATATATATATATCTTGCATTTTCATGACATTGAAAAAAAAA
This sequence comes from Ormosia semicastrata, assembly GCA_029884595.1. Classification (NCBI taxonomy): domain Eukaryota; kingdom Viridiplantae; phylum Streptophyta; class Magnoliopsida; order Fabales; family Fabaceae; genus Ormosia; species Ormosia semicastrata. The sequence goes on from JAQQTO010000037.1 coordinate 13,375,861, forward strand.
AGAGGAAAGAAAAATGAAAAAAAATGTTTTCAAAGTTCATTCATTTTGTGCATCTCATGCATTTCATTTCATCCTTTGTTAAATGTTATTTTGTTTTAATAAAATCAAATTGGTTTGAACCACAGAGCCTAGGAAATAGGAGACCAATCAAACCCAAATTCACAAGCCTAGATCTCGGATCAGAATGGCTGCTGATAACCTTGAGGATGAAGGAAGAAATCTGAGTATGCAAGTAGATGAGATGAAAGAGATGATGATTGAAATGGCAAAATCTCAGAGAAGAATGGAGGAAATGGTGAGGAGCATAACTCTGGGAAAAGAAAATGATGCAGCACATTCCTCATCCGAGGGAAATACTCCCCGCACCAGTCAAAATAATCATCTCTGAAGAAGTCACTCATCCTCCAGCAATTTGAAACCTCTGAGCAATGGGAGATCTGAGGCGTTAATTGATGTGATTGTCATCTTAGACTTTTGTGGTGTTGAACCTATGTTAACTTTCTTGAAGCATTAATGTAATAAATTTGCATGAATATCTTGTTTCCTTTCATTTTCAGTGTCTTTCTTGATATTTACTTCTTTTTCACTTCTTCAAAGTGTCTTCCTCGTATTTGGGGGCCCATCAGACTCCAATTCTTGGTAATTCCCAGTTTGGTAGATGTCAACAAAGTTCACGTGTGTAAGTATCCTTTGCCTTAAAAAAAAAAAACAAAAAATAATAATAATAAATATAAAAAAATAAGTAAAAAAATGGAGCAAAGAAATAATCACTTGGTGTGTATCATCCTTTTCGTCTCTAAATTAAAATTTTTGAAAATGAGCAATTGAGATTTGAAATGAAGATTGGCCGTGTTTCTCTATCCCTCATAAGAATTCATCTTTTCATTATCTCTCGACATCCCTTTTTGAGCTTGAAAGTTTCTTCAATAAACCCTGGACAAGTATCACCCTACACTAGGGGATGACACAAAGTAAAGGTTGATTGTCATGGTGACTATTTTGAAGCGTAAAAAAAAAAAAAAAAACCAAAAGGGAGATATAAAAAAAATGAGATGAAATAAGTTATGACAAGGCGAATGAAAGAAAATGAAAAGAAAAAGAAAGAAATGGAGAGCGGTAAGGAAAAAGTGTGCTTGAAAGTACAAAGGCAATTGACAAGATTTAACTTTGAACATGGATCCTGGGCCCCATTCAAACCTTTAAACAATTATTTGAGCCTTATATTTTTCCTTTCATAACCCCTAGCCTTGGCCACGTTACAAGCCTCAAAAAGTCCATTCTGATCAATGAAGGATTGTTGCCATTTTCATTAACTTTAATTTTGAGACAAAGGTTATGCTCATCTAAGTATCCAATTCATTGCTCCTAAAAAAAAAAAAAACTTACACCAGAGTAAATTTCTACTCTGCTCGAATTGGCCCAACACTAGGACAAATCTTTTGGTCACTAGGGCGAATTTCTGCCCTGTTCTATCCAGTCCTAGACTGGGGCAAATTTTTCTTGGTTCAATTTGACCTACATTGGTGTAGATTTGTGACTTACACTGGGACAAATTTTTGTTCACAAATGACATACTCTGAGCCTAATTCCTTTGATACCTTACATGAGGGCAGATTTTTTTGATAAAATAATGGTCATGGTGTCTAGTTGTCAAGTCAAGATTAATCACGTCCATATTGGGGCAGTTTTTTGTCGTTCTCTTGGTTCAATTTGTCCTACACTGGGGCCAATTTTTGTTGTAAAATGGCCTACACTGAGGCAATTTTGTTCGTAAACGACATATCCTGAGTCGAATACATTTGATACCCTACACGAGGGTAGTTTTTGTAGATACCTAAAAAAAAAATCTCTTGACTTTCTTGCTATTCTACTTCTGGTGTCTGTACCCTTTGTAAATAATACCATTTCTATAGTCAAGCTTCCAAGAACAATCTGGAAGTTGTTTGCTTCTTCTCTGTTGAGTTCATGAGTGTCTGTTACGTAATGCTTCAAGTAAGGTGAACATGAGTACAACACTATAATTTGACCATCTAATGATAATCTCCTAATGAACAATTCAGGTTGAAGAGAACTTGAAAATCCCAATTGATGGAAGAGGTGGTACCCGAAAAAAAAAAAAGGGGAAGAGAAAAAGCTCGTTAGGTTGAAAACCCGAAAGGGCGGCCTAAGCAAAAGTCAGAGCAAAAGAGAGAGAGAGGAAAAGAGCCCGTTAGTCTGAAAACCCGAAGGGGGGTCTAAGCAAAAGTTAGGGCAAATAGATGGACAAAATCTCAGAGGAAGTTGGCCTGAAACACCTTGAAGGGTGCACCCAAACTGGGGCAATTTTGAATTGCGTTTGATCAGCCACACAGGGGCAATTCTGTTCGTATTCAGTTGGCCATACCGGGGCAAAAAAAAAAATTTGCAACAGAGACAGTGATTGAGTTATCAAATAGTTGCATGGAATCAACTGGATGATGGATAAACTAAAGTACTGGGGCAAAAAAATTTTCTCTCAAGGAGTCAGTCAAGCAATGGTTCATCCCATTCCTTGAAAGGAGAGTTGAAAATGGAAAACAAAGAAAGAGAAAGAAGAAAAAAAGGGAAAAGATTGAGGTTATCAGGTCCAACGAGTAAAAGCACGTGAACGAGGGGTTTGATTGGTCAAAACTTTCCAAAAGTCGCCGTTGGTTCAAAGGTCTTTTAATAAAACTAAAACAAAAAAAAAGATAAAAAAAAATAGAAGAAGAAAAAGAGAAGAAAAATCTTGTTTTCTGGGACTCAGTTGCCCATTTGTGTTCATTTTAATTTATGTTAATTCTGTTGAGCGCATCGGCTCCTTGCATTTTACTTTCTGTTGAGCGCATCGGCTCCATGCATTTTAATTCCTGTTGAGCGCATCGGCTCCTTGCATTTTACTTTCTGTTGAGCGCATCGGCTCCATGCATTTTAATTCCTGTTGAGCGCATCGGCTCCATGCATTTTAAATTCTGTTGAGCGCATCGGCTCCATGCATTTTAATTCTTGTTGAGCGCATCGGCTCCTTGCATTTTAAATTCTGTTGAGCGCATCGGCTCCATGCATTTTAATTCCTGTCGAGCGCATCGGCTCCATGCATTTTAAATTCTGTTGAGCACATCGGCTCCATGCATTTTAATTCCTGTTGAGCGCATCGGCTCCATGCATTTTAATTCTTGTTGAGCGCATCGGCTCCATGCATTTTAAATTCTGTTGAGCTCATCGGCTCCATGCATTTTACTTTCTGTTGAGCGCATCGGCTCCAGCATTTTACTTTCTGTTGAGCGCATCGGCTCCATGCATTTTAATTCCTGTTGAGCGCATCGGCTCCTTGCATTTTACTTTCTGTTGAGCGCATCGGCTCCTTGCATTTTAAATTCTATTGAGCGCATCGGCTCCATGCATTTTAAATTCTGTTGAGCGCATCGGCTCCATGCATTTTAATTCTTGTTGAGCGCATCGGCTCCTTGCATTTTACTTTCTGTTGAGCGCATCGGCTCCATGCATTTTAAATTGCATGGAGCGCATCGGCTCCATGCATTTTAATTCCTGTTGAGCGCATCGGCTCCATGCATTTTAATTCCTGTGGAGCGCATCGGCTCCATGCATTTTAAATTCTGTTGAGCGCATCGGCTCCATGCATTTTATTCCTGTTGAGCGCATCGGCTCCATGCATTTTAATTCCTGTCTTTTAATTTCGAGCGCATCGGCTCCTGTCATTTACTTTTTGAGCGCATCGGCTCCATGCATTTTAAATTCTGTTGAGCGCATCGGCTCCATGCATTTTAATTCCTGTTGAGCGCATCGGCTCCATGCATTTTACTTTCTGTTGAGCGTATAGGCTCCATGCATTTTAAATTCTATTGAGCGCATCGGCTCCTTGCATTTTACTTTCTGTTGAGCGCATCGGCTCCATGCATTTTAAATTCTGTTGAGCGCATCGGCTCCATGCATTTTAATTTCTGTCATTTACTTTTGAGTGCATCGGCCACCTTTGCATTTCAACTTTCTATCGTTGTTCTGCTTCTGTTTTACATTTATCCTTTTATGCATTCTTGGGACAAAATTGGAGTTCATATCTTTACTCGTTTTACGACGATAAAAAAAAAATCAATCACAGTTTTTCTTTTTATCTAATAAGAAACAAGTAAAGAGGGTAATGAACACCCAATTTTGTGGGACTAAAAAAGAAAAGAAGTAAAAAAAATAAAAATAAAAAAATAAAAAAATAAAAAATAATAAAAAATAAAAAATAAAAAATAAAAAAATAGTCACATCTTGCCGCACATACGTTTTTTACTTTGGATTTCATGGGGATGGGAACTCAATATAAAAAAAAAGGGGGAGTGATTGACGCAAAAAGAAGAAAGAGAAGAAAGGGTCAGCAGAAAAAATAAAAAAGAGGGATTTTGATACAAAAAGGAGGATTTTAGGGAGATTTGTTGGGAGAAGATGAAAATTTGAAGGAAAATGCCAACCTCCCATACGGTGAGCAATCATCACATCCATCATCAACAACAACTCTTTCCTCCAAAAATGTGAAGGATCCCTCCATAAATGCCTCGGCCATCATTTTCTTCCAGCATCCTTGATAACCCAAATCTTTCCAGATCCTTCTTCAACCAAATAAACACAGCAACCACCTTCCCTTCATCAAACCGCCACGTGAAGCTCCATCAAAAAGAGGGCAGCACCTTTATCCTCCCAACCCCTCCATTATCTTCTTCTCCTTCATCTTCCACGTGAGCTTACGACCACCTTCATCATCCTCTCTCACTATTATTGTGAACCAAACACCATCACATTCGACCGTCGGACCCCAAAAGCAAAACCCTCATTCTCACCTCCCAACCATAACCATCTTCTCTAAACCAAAACCTTTCTCCAATCACTCCTTCTCAAATCCCTCTCCATCACCACCATTTACGTGAACCCACCTTCAACCACCCATCAACCATTAACAAATAACCACATAACCACCCAACCTTCCATTCAACCTATGCACAAGTGAGAACCCCTTCACCGACAACCCGTCCAAATCTCCATCACCATCAACCAAACTCCATCCCCAACCCAAAACCATGAACCCCCCACCAAACCGTAGCAGCCACCACGTGAAGCCGCAAACGTTCACCACCTCATTTTGACAACCCCACAAAGCCGGACCCTCTACAACCGACCGTCGGACCGCACGAAGCCATCAGCCCTTCCAACCGACCGTCGAATCCCAGATCCTCCAAACTTCACCCCATTCTCATCACCTTCTGCCACCATAAGACCACATCACAACCGACCGTCGGGCCGTAATCTTTTAAACCAAATCTTCACCTCCAACTCGACCGTCGAACCATACCATTGTGACCCTCGACCAACTTCACAAAGCTCACCTTCACCTCTAACTCGACCGTCGAAACCATCCCACAAACCAGACCACCTACCTCTCAAATCTCCAAACCACATTTCAAACACCATCACATACATCGACCGTCGAAATCCAAAGAGCCACATCCTTCCCCTCTCCGACTGTCGAACTCAATCAACTAAATTTCATCACATTCGACCGTCGGACCCCAAAAGCAAGACCATCTACATTCTCCAATTCGACCGTCGAACCGTGAGCTTCACTCCTCTCACCGACAAGCCATCCAAACCTTCATACCATCAACTAAACTCCATCACATTCGACCATCGAACCCCAAAAGCAAAACCACCTACATTCTCCAATTTGACCGTCGAACCGTAAGCTCCACTCCCCTCATCGACCTTCAACCTTCCAAACCCAAATAAATCCATTTTTCCACCGACCGTCGAACCTCAGAGGCCAGCTCTCGACCGTCGGACCACAGGAACCAGTTCTCGACCGTCAGAGGCAATTCCCGACCGTCGAACATCAGAAGTCAGCCCCCCGACCGTCGAGCCTCAGGATCCAGACCCCCCAGCATCAACTGTAGGACCTCAGGATCCAGATCCTTCCAGTACCGACCGTCGAACCTCAGACTAAATCCCTCCACAAACGTCCCCTGGTGCGTGCTGTTATTGTTGTCAAAGTCTCCAACTTTTATCTCTTTAAATTGAATTGTGATTGTCTTTTGGGTGTGTGAGGTTGAATCGCGTGGACTGCTGTCCATAATGATGCATTTTGGTAAGAAGGGAGAAGGGTAAAGAAGTTAAAAATGATAAACAAAGAAATAATTAAAAAGTTTTTAAAAAAGGAATAAAAATGGGTTACCTGAGTTGCGACAAATTATTAATTGACCCTTATATTTTGTAAATATCTCGAGTTATGACGAACTTGATAATTTACATTATTATTATTATTATATTTAAATTATTATCATGTTTTTTTTTTATTTTTTAGTTAAATCGCTAATTGATAATTTTAAATAAAAGTTTTGTAACAAACTTGATAATCAATGGGTGACGTCTCTAGCGCGCCTTGAGCTTCACCTATTTAATCCTTAATTTGAATAAGCGAGCGCATGACGAACTTATTGATTCAAATTTTTAAAGTTTTGTTTAATAAAATCAACAAATTCACAAATATTTTCTAAAGAACTACGTAACTTTGAGTTCCCCATTGCACCGGGGGATACGGGAGTTAATTTCATTTCTGTCAAGCCAAATTAAATTTTCATAATTTTGTGGTTTCGCTTTTGTAAATAGTTACAATGCTTTTGTAAAAAGAGGTAAAATAAATATTTTCAAAGATTGTTAAAAATTTACACAATTAACCTAAGATGTACCGTCTTAGGACGGGTGTGTTAGAAGTGCAGTGGGATTAAGTTTCCACCCTTCCCTAAGCATAACCGACTCCCGAATCCAATCTGGTTCTAAAGACCATTTTCAAAGAAAGGTTTTCCAATTTTTTCTAAATTAAAATAAAATTGGTGGCGACTCCATTTCCTCAATTTCATATTCTAAAATCCTAACAAGTTGCTGTTTCCCGCCACGATTATCCCGGTCGCGACATTTTTCTTCTCAATAAATATCTCTCTCACTCTCTAACTTCAAGCTGAACGATATTTTTTTTTAAATAACAAAACAAATAATGGTTAATTGTAAAACTATAGTCACGAACTCACGATTCCTTTGGAGGAGCTTTTTTTTTAAAAAATAAAAAATTGCAAAGAATTTACAACTCTTATTTACGACTTTTCAAATGATTTGTTCAGCTTTGTCCCATTACATTAGCTTGACCAAACCCAGGTGGTGAAAAGACATCCACAATTTGACGGTAAATTTTATCCTTTTAAAATAAATTATAACCTGACCGGAGATTTTTATTTTTATTTTTCACTTGCTCCTCTGCGCTTGAAAGGTCACTTAACTTGATAATATTCAACTATGACTGGTATTTGAAAAAAGAAAATAAAAGGAAAGAAACGAAACTATGGCGTCTTGAGTTGATATTAAACTTTTCAAGGAATTGATTCAAATGTCAAAATCAATTTTTTAAAAGCGTTCAAAGATATGCTGCTCCCGTTGATAAAATCAAATCTCACCGTATCCATTTTAAAATATCAGATGTTTTAAATAATAAATTTTATTTCATTTTATTTGTTATTTTTAAAAATTAAAAGGACATGAATTTTTTTTATATCTCTATTAAATAACATTAATGAAAAAAAAAGATAATTTAGTGAAATGTTATTATATTTCTTTAAAATTAGAGATTTTTTATTGATAAAATTGAGGATATTTAATAGCATTAATTAAGGATATACTTTTTTTGAAAACATCTTTCATTTAAAGTTTTTTCACAAAATAAGTTATTAAATATCCTTAATTTTAGAATAATATATTAACATCTAATTAAATTATTCTCTTACTCCATTAATGCTATTCAATGGAGATATAAAGAGATAAGAATAAAGTTAAGAAAAATAATTAATGGTTTCTTTATTTTTTAAAGCGACAGACAAAATGAAACCTAAATTAACTTTTAAAATATTATTCCTAAACACAAATAAATTCTTTTAATATCAATGCTTTTAAAATCAATTATTTTTAACATCAAATTTTCTTAAAACTAATTCTACTAAAATCTAAAACAAACGAAATCTACATATTTATTAGGAATAAGAATAGGGCAAATAATTTATTAGAGACTTATGGCCTAACTTATTTACGACTTACTTTAACCTAACTTATTTAATAAATAAATTGAATTTAGAGTTTTAAAAGGCCTATTTAACTAGTTGACTAATGCCTAGTCCTTTAAAAAAGTTTATTTGACATACTTGACTAACCTATTAATATTATAATTCTTATATTTTTACATTAAGCAGTGTATATACTTCTTTTTATATTTTATTTAATATTATTTATTATACATATTTTTTTCTATCATTTTTTTTCACTCAATCACATCCCTTAAAAAGGATGTAAATAAGTACTTACACCTCTTTTTAAGGATATAAGATGATAATTTTCCTTAATATTATTATAGACTAGCATATTGAACTGGCATTACATACCTGTCAATTCATATTTTTTATTTGTTATAATAATAATAATAATAATAATAATAATAATAAGGGTATTTGAAGTGAATTATAACTATATATTCAATAGTTGAGAAGTATTTGAAGACAATTGTGATTGAAGAAAAAGATATTTACAATTTTATCCTTTTCAATGTTTATCTTTAAATATTTAATTAAATTAAGGTGTCTTGCATATGATTGGTAATAGTTTAAGTGTTAACCTAGTTAAGATGTTAGTTGTTACCGTGATACTTTTGTATGCCTTTTTGCCTTAAAAAAAACTATATTAAAAAAATTTAACATAAAAAAAATCTTTAAATATTGAATTGCTTAATAAGTTTAATTTGCCGTTTTATCCTTTTTATATTTTTATTTAAATTATTAAATAAATAATAAATAATGATAATTTAAAAAAAACAAAATTTGGACACTAAAGTATGAAATCTTCTTTATAATTGTATAGAGATATAATTAAAAAATTATAATATTTATATAATTCATAGGTTATATATTAATATAATATATTTATTTTATATATAATTTAATATTCTTATTAATGGTTATACTTATTTTAAAATTAAAGTCTAAGTTTTTTTTTCTAAGCTTTTATGTAATATAAATTTTTAAATAAATTTTCAGATTAAGACAGGCTTTTATATTTCACAAATAAATTATTGCATTTGTTTGTTTGTTTTTGTTTTCATAGTTTTGTTTTTGGACATGATATTTTTTTATTGTTTAATACATAAAATTTTTATTTCTCAATGGATTTTATGGATCGATGGTTGTGAAGCAACTCCCTATTCACCTAGCCCTTTCTTTATTTTAGTTTGTCACGCAGTCTTGTCTATATATCCGTCCAATCCTGTAAGCTTCTTTATTTGGTTAATCCAATCCAATAGGCTATTAGTATTACGACCATGTTTCGTGTCAACAACTATAAAATGCATGGTTTAAATATATTTTTGTTCATGTAAATATAATATTTTCTTATTTAAATATTTTAAATTAAATTTACTCACTTTTGACGATGACAGAACCAAATTCACTCTTTTTTAACAAAAAAAAAAGGGTAACACAAATCAAATAAAAAAAATTTAAGGAACAAAATATGAAAGGGAGGGAGGGGGAGATGGATGATGGAGGGGATGACGGTGGAGTAGGTGGTTTACTGTTGCAGTTGGAGGCAGAAAAAAAAAGGGGAGAGAGTCTCTAAGTAAAACAGTGAGTTTTAATTTTGTAGATGTGGCACAATTGAAGCCATAGATGAAAGCTTAAAAAATTTGTAAGCTGTGGATTCATTGAACAGGATGCTCCCCTGTTATTCCCTAAATTGAGAGGATCTTGATCTATTAAAAATAATTCTACGGGAGAAAATTTCAAGGAAATTCAAACAAAACTAACCAAGGTGATTACAATTGTTTTAATCTAGATTTACACCTTATATTTTACTTAAATTAATAGCAAGCTCTACAATTTTGTGTTTGGTCACAAATGTCATTAAAATTTTCATCTCTCGAATAATTATTCTTCTAAAGTAAATTCTTTGTGTATTACAACGTCTTAAAAAAAACTATTTTCATTTCTTTATAATTGTTTTTTAAGATTTTTGCATAAAAATTAATAATAAAATAAAATAATCTTAAATATAAGAAAATATAACATAATACGACTAAATTATCATTTCTCTCACTTTAGTAATTCTCTCCATTAAAAAGGATAAAGTTAAAAAAATAAATACTTTCTTAATATTATTAAATGACAAATAATTTGAGTCAAATAAATTTTTTTCAAAAGACAATTATTAATAGACAAAAGAAGTACTTAGCAGATTTGTTCAACTCTTACCAACCCATTATTTAAGAAGCTCAAATTTCCCGAGAAATTACATATCTATATTAGCTTGATATTTTAATTTCCAACAAATTCAAAATACCTGCATTCACAACTTCGAGTGTCAAGGTACAGAACTTGATTTTTATTCAATAGCTAAATATCAACGATATTTATTTCCCATGCCAAATTTCCTCAACTGCTCTTAAACTGAAATCTTAACGGCAACGGACAATAAATTACTTGAAAAAGCAATGAATAAGCCTTGTACAAGAGAGAGTCCATCCCAATTGTGAGATAGCAGTAGAGTTCATGGAATTAAAATGAATATACTATGCCACCCCACAGAAATAGAACTAGACCTGCTTGACGCTGGCATACTTTGCACCTAAGAAAAGCCGTTGGATGCAGAGAAGTGCAATTTTAGTAACCTCAGTATTCTTGATAATCACATATTTTATTCATTAAGAAACCATTATATTTAGTCATTTACACTCTCCATATTCTTAATTGATTGAGTTTGGTATGATTTTGTGAGTTTGAACTCAAATTGGTCCTAATTAAATATTTTTAGCATTATTGAGATTTGATACTGTTTCTGTATTTTGGTCATAACTTGAGTTCCTGATATCTGATAATCATGAATTTTACCTTGTAGGAAAGCTAAGAGGAAGCTCTACAACTTTGATGAAGAGCTCGAAGTCCCTAAACAGATGTCTAAGGGACCTAAGTTTACATGGAAGTCAGAATACGAGTTCTGTCACTAGAATCCGAACGGTGTCACTCATAAAATCATATCTCAAGTTGTAATAATGGAGATGAAATTTGAAATTTGGATAGTTGATAGTTAAGATCCAAATAAACAACTTTCATGAAGAACACTTTTGAAAAAAATGAAGTTTAATGGGTCAGTTTGAGCTTGCAAGTCGGAACAGAGTCTTTGAAGTTGGGTTTGAAGCTTGGCCTGCGGTGATTTGGGTCATATCTTGAGGAAATGTAGGAAGCCAAATTGGACGATCCAAGTATGCATGTTATAGTCAAGACAAAGATCTACAACTTTCACGAAGAGTACTTTTCATGGATCTAAAGTATAGTTGGCCGTTTTTGGCTTCCAAGTCAGACAAGAAATTTTCGTACTCAACCACTCCACTCCACCAACCCACTCAACCACTCCACTCCACCACTCCACTCAACCACTCCACTCCACCAACCCACTCATCCACCCACTCCCCTTTTGTCCTTTTGTTACCCTAGACTTCTATAAAAGGTACTATTGGTTATTATGAATGACAAGTTGTATTCTCCTTCATTTCTCTCATAGTTTCTTCATAGTTTCTCATAGCTTTTGTATATTTTGATCCTCCCATTCATGGTAATGGTGGGCTAAGCTACTTTCGGTCAATTTAGAACTCTTGAAGAGATTGTGGTTTGGATTCTTGAGGCACTTGGTTATATATTGTATTTGATTTGTAATTGAATTTCTCTTTTCTTCTTTTTTTTTTCTTCTTATTGATCTTGAATGCATAAATGGTGATTCTATTTATGTTGATCTGATTTGATCTTGGTTTAAGATTGAGATTTGTGATGAAAATTAGAACTGATTGATTTAAACTAATCACATAAATGAAGATTGAGATTTGTGATGAAACTTAGAACTGATTGATCTAAATTAATCACAGAATTGAAAAGGTTAGGTTACTGATTTGTGCCTAAATTAATTGCATTTGGTACTTGAAATTAACATAGATCTTCATGAATGGTGTGATTACGAATTTGTGTTTATCACTTGTTAATTGAATTCTAGACGATCGTCTAGTATGAATTCTGGATTTGATGCAGAGATCTCGGTTAGATCCAAATTAACAATTCAATTGCGCTTCAAGTGTTCTATGAAGGGTTTATGATTGAATCCACTCAATCTTGGATAGGTTTCTAAATTGACTGCTCTTTAATTGTTATTTCTTCCTTTAATTTTGTTAAATACGATCTTAAACTGTCAAACCCCCCTTTGCTAAACTTTCACTTGATTTGATTAAATTGCATCTATAATCCTCGTAGAGATGATCCAGTGTTGTCACTGTGCTACAAGCTTAGTTAATAACTTCGGTTATAATTTTGGTGAGTTCAGTACTCGTCAAAATTTTGGCGCCGTTGCCAAGGATTAGTAAGTGTAATCTTTTCATTTTAAGTGTTTTTACTAACTTTTGCTTTTTATTAACTTTTCTAACATTTTTATCCATTGTCTATTGTATTTTGCTTATTTATTTGTTTTTGTGTGATGCATGACTAGGTCCGAAGCCCGATAACTTGGTTGACTTTGATCACGAGATTGATAGAACCTTGCATAGGTTGATTAGAGCTCGTAGGCTAAGTGCAAGAATTGCTTCGAATTTGATCTTAATATTAGGAGTGAACTTGAGATCTTGAATAATTCGAAACCATGGCTAATAACATACTGAGAATAGAACTCTTAAGGAACTTGCTTGCTCCGATATAACTAACTGAGTCTTTGTGTATTCAATACCCAGATCTTGATGTTGATTTTGAGTTAAAATGTGGATTGATACATTTGTTGCCCAAGTTTCACGGTTTTGCAGGTGAGGATCCCCATAAGCATCTAAAGGAGTTCCATGTGGTTTGTTCAACCATGAAGCCACATGGGATCTCAGAAGAGCATATCAAGCTGAGGGCATTTCCTTTCTCACTTGCTGATACAGCCAAGGATTGGTTATTTTATCTTTCACCAAGTTCAGTAACAAGTTGGACTGACATGAAGCGGTTGTTCTTAGAGAAAATTTTCCCGCCCTCTAGAGTGCTGCCATTAGAAAAAATAAATGTGGCATAAGACAAATGACAGGAGAGACCTTGCATGAATATTGGGAAAGATTCAAGAAGCGTGCTCGAGTTGTCCCCACCACCAAATCACCGATCAACTCTTAATTCAATATTTCTATGAAGGCTTCTTTGCCAAATGATGAAGCATGGTGGATTTGCCTCGGAGGAGCCTTCATAGACAAGACCCCTGCAGACAGAAGAAGAGATTTGATAGCAAACATGGCGTACCAACACCCAATAATTTGACACACGAATTATTACTTCAACCAGAGGAGTCAATGAGATTCAATCATCTCATGTAGACCAACAGAGAATGGAACACAGACTTGATGAATTAACTTCTTTGGTGAGGCAGTTAGCAGTGGGACAACAAGCACCAATGCAGATGGCTGCAACTGTGTGTGGCATTTGCTCTTATTCATCTCATCCTACTGATGCATGTCCCACACTTCAGGATGATGGTTCTATTTTTCCAGAGCAATCTGTTGCAGCAGCTGGTATTTTTCCTGGTAGACCCCAATATCAGCAATCACAGCAGCAGCCCAGATATGATCCATTTTCTAATACCTATAACCCTGGTTGGAGGGACCATCCCAACCTGAGATATGGAAATTCTGGTCAACAACAACAACGGTACTCTACCAACAAGAAGAACCATAGTTTAGATACCAAGCTACGAGGCCCTAGCAACAAGTACCAACCACTGCATTTAGGCAAGCACAACTGCGCGCCACCACGCAAGCAGACCCCTCCGGCCTACTGTTCTAGCAAACCACTCCGCTGAGCCACCTTTTGAAGACTTGATGAAACAGTTTCAGCAGAATGTCAATGCCACCATCCAGAATTTACAAACTCAAATTGGGTAGATGACAACCACTCTGAGTGAGCTGAAAAGTCAAGGGTCGAACCAATTGCCTTCACAAAATAACAACCCAAGAGGCAATGTAAGTGCCATTAGCTTGAGAAGTGGCGAGAGAAGTTGACGGTCTACTCCACCACAACCTGAACTACAAGTGCAAAGAACCGAAGGTGACCGAAACGAGAAGAAAGTGGATAGCTCGGTCAAAAATATGTGACACGAAGAAATGTGCGAGAGAATTCAAATCGGTCATTCCACTACCTTTTTCAAACAGAGTCACACGTACCAAGCATACTTTGCGCAAACGAAATAGAAAGAGAAGTCATGGACACATTCGGGAAGGTGGAAATCAATATTCCCTCCTTGATGCAATCAAGCGAGATTCCCAAGTATGCCAAATTCCTCAAAGAGTTGTGTACTCACAAGAGAAGACTTAAAGGGTGAGAAAATAAGCATGGGCGAAATGTTTCGCAATGATTCTACCAAGCATGCCACAAAAATGCAAAGATCCTGGAACTTTCACAATTCCTTGCACAATAGGTAACTCCAAATTTGAACATGCAATGCTAGACTTGAGTGCTTCGATTAATGTTATGCCTATGTCAATATATCGTCCTTGAACATTGGCACTTTGCAACCCATCTGGTATAGTGATTCGGTTGGCAAATAGGACCACTGCTCATCTGCAAGAGTGCTAGAAGATGTGTTAGTTCGGGTGAATAAGCTAATTTTTCCAGCGGACTTCTATATTCTAAACATGGAAGATGAGTCTTCAACAAACCATACTCCATTGATCCTAGGCAGACATTTCCTCAAGATAGCCAGGACCAAGATAGATGTGCATTCTGGCACCCTTTCCATGGAATTTGGCGACGATGTGGTACAATTTAACATTTTTGAGGCCATGAGACATCCCCTAGAATAGCATTCTGTTTTCCATGTTGATGTGATTGATATGCTAGTTAACGATGCTTATCTTTGATATTTATCTTGAATTTCCGATATCATTTGATTTTACGGATTACATTACTGTGAAACATGTCTTGTTGTGATATTGTACCACGTGTCTTTGCATGTCTTGAGATTTATGCAATTATGAGTGGTGATGTAGTTGCTGACTTGAATGATGCAGCATGTGAAAATGAGAGTCAGGAGTATGTTGAATTTAATGTTGCTGAGTTAGTTGTTTCAAACAAATTTACGCCTCCATTAATACTGACCTCCATCCTTAGAATTAAAGATTTTCTTGGGACCATCTTAAATATGCATATTTGGAAGATGGTGAGAAGCTGTCTGTGATTGTTGCTAAAAATTTACAACCTGATCAAGAAGAAAAATTACTACAGGTTTTGAGACAGAATAAACAAGTCATCGGATGGACACTTGCAGATCTTCTTGATATCAGTCCCTCCACATGCATGCATAGGATTTTGTTGGAGGAAGATACTAAACCAGTATGGCAGCCCCAAAGGAGACTGAACCCCCTGACTCTGGATGTGGTAAAAAAGGAAGTTACCAAGCTACTGCAAGCTGGCATTATTTATCCCATATCTAATAGTAAATGGGTGAGCCCCGTGCAGGTTGTTCCAAAGAAATTTGGGGTCACAGTAATTAAAAATCAGAACAATGAGCTACTACCCACAAGAATTCAAAACAGCTGGCGGGTTTGCATTGATTACAGACGACTTAACCAAGCCACCAGGAAAGATCATTTCCCATTACCTTTCATTGATCAGATGTTAGAGAGACTAGCTGACAAGTCGCATTACTGTTTCTTGGATGGATATTCGGGTTATTTTCAGATCCATATAGCCCCAGAAGACCAAGATAAAACTATTTTCACTTGCCCATTTGGCACATTTGTATACAGAAGGATGCCTTTTGGTCTGTGCAACACTCCAGGCACCTTTCAAAGGTGTATGGTAAGTATATTTTCTGACCTTTTAGAAAATTGTATGGATGTATTCATGGATGACTTTACTGTCTATGGCTCTTCCTTTGATGCATGTTTGGATAGTTTGACTCAAGTTTTGCATAAATGCATTAAGGCTAACCTTGTTCTGAATTTTGAGAAATGTCATTTCATGGTAGAGCAAGACATAGTTTTAGGGTATATAATATCTAGCAAGGGTATTGAGATAGATCCTGCAAAAATAGATGTTATTTCATGCCTATCTTACCCCACATGCGTACGGGAGGTTCGTTCTTTCCTTGGTCATGCAGGTTTTTATAGGCGATTCATAAAAGATTTTAGCAAAATTGTTCTTCCACTATCCAACTTGCTACAAAAAGAAGTGGAGTTCCATTTTGACCAGAAATGCAAGGATGCCTTCAATCACTGAAGCAAGCATTGACCAAGACACCTATCATCCAACCACCGATTGGACACTCCCATTTGAGCTCATGTGTGATGCCTCTAATTATGCTTTGGGAGCTGTTCTTGCACAAAAATGGTCGGCAAAATATCTCATGTCATCTCCTATGCTTCAAGAACTTTAGATCTTGCACAAGTCAACTACACCACCACTGAAAAGGAACTTTTAGCAATTGTTTTTGCTTTAGACAAATTTCGATCATATTTGCTTGGTTCTAGAGTGGTTATTTTTTCAGATCATCACTACGAAGTTTCTCCGAAGAAGCTTGATGCAAAGCCTAGGTTGATTAGGTGGATTTTGCTCCTCCAAGAGTTCGATATTGAAATGTGATAAAAGTGGAGCGGAGAATTTAGTGGTGATCACCTAAGCCGAATTGAAAGGGAGGCGATACTTTTCCTATCCATGATGTCTTCTCGATGAGCAGACTTTTCAAGTCGCAAGGTAACACTCCTTGGTTTCTTGATTTGATAAATTTCTTAGTTCTTTGGTGTTTTCCTGCACATTTTATTAGGGCTCAGATTGATAAATTGAAGAGTGAGTCAAAATATTATGTGTGGGGCGACCATTATCTCGTGAAAATTTTGTAGTGACCAAGTCATTAGGAGATGCGTGCTCGATAATGAATTCCATTCTATTCTTAACTTTTGTCATACACTTGCATGTGGCGGTCATTTTGGTCCCAGAAAATTTGCTTAGGAAAGTTTTGGAATCGGATTATATTGGCCCACTCTATTTCATGATGCATATGTGTTTTGTAAATCTTGTGATCAATGTCAAAGAACAGGAAACACTTCTCGAAGGAATGAGATGCCCCAGAAATCCTTATTGTTCTGTGAGATTTTTGATGTATGGGGTATTGATTTTATGAGACCATTTCCTGTTTCTTTTGGTTTTGTTTATATTTTGCTAGCTGTTGATTATGTATCCAAGTGGGTGGAGGCGAAAGCTACTCAGACTGATGATTCCAAAGTTGTTGTAGATTTTGTTAGATCACAGATTTTCTGCAGGTTTGGAGTTCCGAAGGCCATCATCAATGATCAGGGTTCACATTTTTGTAATCGAAGCATGGAAGCTTTGATGAAAAAGTATGGGGTCTTGCACAGAGTTTCTACACCTTACCATCCCCAAACTAATGGGCAAGCCGAGATTTCCAACGGGAGATCAGCGATACTTCGGAAGACAGTTCAACCTAACGAAAGGACCTGGAGCAAGAGGCTTGAGGATGCTTTATGGGCTTACCGGATCGCTTATAAGACACCAATCGGATGTCTCCGTATCGAATTGTTTTTGGAAAAGTCACGCCACCGGTGGAAATTGAGCATCATGCATTGCGGGCGGTGAAAAGGTGCAACTTGGACCCAGATCAAGCGGTATGGAGAGGAAGCTGCAAATTTGCAAAGAATTGGAGAAATCGCTTGGAGGCTTATGAAAGTTCCAAACTTTATAAGGAGAAGACCAAAGCCTTCCATGATAAGTTGATTTTGAGGAAAACATTTGAAATTGGTCAAAAAGTTCTCCTCTATAACTCCCGCCTCCGACTCATGCCTGGCAAATTAAGGTCTAGATGGGATTGACCATTTATTGTTACTAATGTTTTTTTTCTTGGTCTTTGTTCGGATTAAAAGTGAGGTCAATGCCAAAGCTTTCATCGTAAATGGACACCGCCTCAAACAGTATCATGAACTTCCAGAGAATGCAGAAATGGAGGTGATGAACCTTCTCCATCCGCATTATGAATAAAAAAAGAAAAGAAAAGAGAAATTCAATTACAAATCAAATATAATACATAACCAAGGTCTCAAGAATCCAAACCACAATCTCTTCAAGAGTTCTAAATTGACCAAAAGTAGCTTAGCCCTCCATTACCATGAATGGGAGGATCAAAATATACAAAAGCTATGAGAAACTATGAAGAAACAAGAAGAAACTATGAGAGAAATGAAGGATAATACAACTTATCATTCATGATAACTAATGGTGCCTTTTATAGAAGTCTAGGGTAACAAAAGGACAAAAGGGGAGTGGGTGGATGAGTGGGTTGGTGGAGTGGAGTGGTTGAGTGGGTTGGTGGAGTGGAGTGGTTGAGTATGAAAATTTCTTGTCGACTTGAAAAAAAACTAACTATACTTGGATCCATGAAAAGTACTTTCTTCGTGAAAATTGTAGATCTTTGTCTTGCTATAACACGCATATCTGGATCGTCAATTTGGCTTCCTATGCCCAAAATATGACCCAAATACTGCAGGTTGTTCAAACCCAACTTCAAGACCTCTGTTCGAGACTGCAAGTTCAATGACTCATTAGACTTCATTTTTTCAAAAAGTGTTCTTCATGAAAGTTGTTTATTTGGATCTTAACTATCAACTATCCAAATTTCAGCCCATCTCTATTATTACAACTTGAGATAGGATTTTATGAGTGCACAGATTCGGATTCTAGTGTGACAGAACTCGTATTCGACTTCCATGTAAACTTAAGTCCCTTAGACATCTATTTGGGACTTGAGCTCTTCATCAAAGTTGTAGAGCTTCCTCTTAGCTTTCCTACAAGGTAAAATTCATGATTATCGGATATCGGAACTCAAGTTATGGCCAAAATACGTAAAGCAGTGTCAAATCTCAATAATCTTTGAAAATATTCAATTAGAACCAATTTGAGCTCAAACTCACAAAATCATACCAAACTCAATCAATTAAGAATATGGAGAGTGTAAATGACTAAACATAAGGGTTTCTTAATGAATAAAATATGTGATTATCAATTCTCATGATTCATTAGTTTCATTACTCGTTCCTTGGCTTGAAGGTCTGTCACAATGATACGCCCAGCAGGATGGTGCTGGATGAACTGTGAAAGGTCAAAGCAAGCAACAGCCAGAGTCCTTGGATCACCGGACATGTCCAAAATTGTTATTAAGACCCCTAAAATCTGCAATAAATGAAGATAAATAACTAGTAGATGAACGTTTTTGAGAATATAATACCCAATAAGATTATACCATAATTCTCAACAATTTTAAAGGCAATTGCTATAAAATGCTTTCTCCATATCACTGTTGAGGGCAAAGAAACATCCATGTTGTAAAAATAATCTCATCTCATGGGATCCATGAGAAATGGGTATAAAGTTAAGTTACGGAGTAAAATGATTATATCATTGTCTTATATATATATATATATAGATAGGTTACTTCTAATCTTGACCATCATGATCCAATGATTAGAATTTGTTCCTCTCAGACTTACAATAAATCACTCTTCTCAGTTGATATGCTTCCACATATATATATATATATATTGAAAAAATGATTAGTTAACGTATTATGGGAGTCAGTCTACAGACGAAGAACCAAATCAACCAATGCATGCATTTTATTTTATTCTCTGTCTATAGATGTTCTTCCAAAGCATGTTACAAGATTTTTTTTTTCATTTTGGACCACATGATATATTTGACCCTCTAATATTTGGCAGGAAATTTAAGCAAAAGAAAGCAATAAAACAGATTTTATCTCTTCAGCAATGGAGCAAAGACAGTGAGAGAGTGGAGACCCTAAAATCACAAGACTCCATAAAATAGATTGTCCGTTCACTATTTATTTTCATAACATGATCTAGATGATTTATTATATGTTGACCACAAGTGTCAGACACCGCTAACTCAGTCAAATAATCAGATCAGTGTAATCATATTACAAGATCTCTGCTCCAAAAGCTACCTTCCATCCAGACGCAATTACTAGGACCCTCCACTTCCACTTAATGAC
Organism: Ormosia semicastrata; assembly: GCA_029884595.1. Lineage (NCBI taxonomy): Eukaryota > Viridiplantae > Streptophyta > Magnoliopsida > Fabales > Fabaceae > Ormosia > Ormosia semicastrata. The sequence goes on from JAQQTO010000037.1 coordinate 13,396,012, forward strand.
ACTCGGCATAGTCAACTACTTTGTAATGCTTAGACAAGGAAGCCAACCTTCACAAAATTCGAGGTATATCATCGAGTACATCTTCAAGTAGTTACACGTTGTGTAACCTAAACATGGCAAAGTATCAGAATATACCAGCATGCTAGCCAGCCAATTAGTAGTCATTACTAACCATTTCCATCAAGATGAATCCCATTATGAGCCCCAGAGACACCAATTATTATAGCCACAAGTACTATAAAAAGAATAAAGTAGTAAAATATTATACCCACAAATAATTGAAAGCATTTTTATTTTTCACTACCCAGTATTACCATGCATGGTTGAATAAGAATTGAAGCACAAAAGGAAGGGATAATTAAGAGATACCTGGAAGTCATTCTCTTCGAAATTGGCAATATTTTCTCGCCAAAATATGGGATCTTTGTGCATGGGAGACCAATCCTGATGGCCAAGGAGAACTTCTTTCTTATACGTATCGAAAGAACTTAGTTTCTTAATGCTATCCTTAAGCCCTTCTTCCAGGTAATTCAATGCCTCCAACAATCCTATGAAGCACCAGGAAATATATTCTCTCAAAAAAATAAAAGATATTGAAAAACATCCCCCTATTTTGAGTTTGTAATTTATGAGATATGACAAACTTCAAGAAACGTAGGATTTTAGATAATTGAGACAAGATCAAAGAAATATAGTGCGCAACCATAAATAATGTCAATCCAAGCTAAAATAGGGGCAGACAGAAAGCCTACTTTGTAAACAAAGAAAGTGAGTGTTTTGTGAACCTCACTCAATGTGTATTGTAATTAATAAGTGTTTTATGAATGTTCATGCATGCCTGTGCTGGAACATGCATATTGAAACATGAGAAAGAGATCAATGTAGTGTCATGCCAGATATTCAAGCCAATCATTAATGCATGCTAAAGTAACAAAGCATCACAATTAGACAATCCAATTTCATCTCCCAAATTGATAAGGCACAACTGCACAAGTCACTCTTTCCCTGTCAGTAAGGATTTAAGCAAGATCCAATGAGTTCTAAAATAACTGTCGTTCAGATTTTCACTTCTCTGTTGAAATGTATGACATTAAATAGTATGAGCTGTCTAAAATTTTATGCATTATGGAAAAAATTGAGGCAAGTGTATCTAACAAAGCAGTAGTGACCAGTACCAGATATATTATATAACTACAGCGTGAAAAATGACAAATATTATTGCAATGGCCCCAACTATATGTAAAATCAGGATGATATTAAAAAGAAAAAAGAAAATGTAAGTTCTGACTGCAAATACACCAATTTGGTTTGCACCTCCGAATGCTTTCTGACTCTCAAAAATCAAAATACATTTTGGAACTAAATTGATATTTGATAAAAAGAAACTCATTAAAATAACGTATATTTACACAAAATATATATATATTTTTAGTAACTCCATACCTAAAAGCAATTTTACTTAATATGATGCATACAACTATTCCCAAACATAAAACTCATTCTTCTAAAAGTAATTCTTTTGATATTAATTTTTCAAAAATACTTTCTACTTAAAAGTAATTCTAGAATAATTACCCAAACAAGCTCTTAATGGCAAGATGTAAATCAAGAATGACTTCCAATGACTGATATCTGCATGACATCTCTATATTTTTTATCCATTTGCACATAAGTAAATTTTCAGCAGGAAAAGTTTAATGTAGGTCCTTCAAATTCTCTCACAGTCTCACCTCATCACTCCATGCTTGTGCTTTCAAACTCTGAACAACTTGAGGGAGCTGAAGGTCAACCATTTGAGCGCCCAATGTCCCTTTTGACAGCAAGTTGTTAAGGGTTGAGACAACAACTCTTAACAACCTAACAAAAATTGGCCAAACAAGTCTGATAATATCAAACTTTGATTTTAGTTAAAGTTATAACAATTAAACATACCTAGTTGCTAACATGGCATTGAACAAAAACTTATACAGGAAATCTAACAGAAAGCTTATATTAATTCAGCTAACAGCTATCATATAACTATTAAATAATGATATTTCCAGGAACAAGAACAAAGAAATGTGAGCAAAATTTTTTTATAAGAAAAAATGACATGAATTGTAAACTCGAGAAGTCAGCAATACCTTCTCTTTTGTAGAACTCTTAACAACATCAATAAGTCGCTAAAGGGTTCTTGAAGTAGCCAGGTATTCAATTGCCGGCTCGTAATAGGATAAGAGTCATACGCAGAGACACATTTCATAAAGAAGCTGTTACAGAGAGAATTCTCAATTAATTTCCCTTTATTCCCTACACAAGTTCCATCAGTTCTACACTTGTCTAAATTTGCCAATAATACTTTTATTGATAATCAATCCCAAATCCAAAAAAATCTTGAAATCCCTCTCCAGATCACCCTATCTGCCATTGTTCTTGAAGGAAAGAAGTTCCACTTAGTACTAGTACTTTTGGATGCACCAAGCATGTTCAGCCATCTATTAGCCGATGCACTACAAGCTATTGGATTTCCAGCATGCACTACTGATCTGTCGATTATTTCCATACTTTAAATGCCTTATGATTGATTTAATTGGACTCCATATGTGCTCAATTGTTGACATTTAGCTAAGTTTCTGATTTAGAGTTGTCTTTGGATGTTTATTGTGAAACTATGCTAAATGCGGTTATAAACACTCATAAATGAATTATGTTTTTCAGGATATCTTTGAGTGTTTGAGTCCATTAGCATCAAACCAAGCTTGATGGCCATTTGAGGAGAGAGATGAATGCTTAAGGAGATCAATATCACCTCTTGAAGTAATGAAAGAAAAGCATTTGTAAAGAATCCGGGCTGAAAATGAAGGTGTCAAATTACAGGGCCCATGTCGAATTACGGGGCTGGGCCGTGTCAAGTACGGGGCCCATGTCACTGACAGGGGTGGGCCGTGTCAAACGACACGGCCGTGTCACCTACGGGGCACAGGCGTGTCCTTCTCGACTTGTGAAATACATGGAATTGGGCCGTGAGAAAAGTACGGGGCACCGGGCGTGTCATATGACACGGCCCGTGTCGTCGCACCGAGAAAGTTAAATTCGAGTTTTAATGCTAAATTAGGTTTCAAAACCTATAAATAGGGTTTCTTAGAGCCCCCGGACAGATAGAGCCGTCAAGGAACTGAGGGAAACACGAAGACCAAGAAAGAGGAAGATTCGATCAAAAATTGGAGTCTCGGGTTCGAGCAATTGGAGATCAATCAACCTTGATCTTTGGAAACTAGTTTGATCTTCAGTTTTCTTTTGCACTTTTGTTCTGAACTATGTTTTTCTTCTATTTTTCTTGTGATTTTGACTTTGTCATGTGTGGCTAAACTCCTTGATTGGTTAAGGGAAGATGAAACTCTAGTTTTGATTATGTGAATCTTGCATACCTCTTTATATCAATACAATTATGTTTTTATTCATATGTTTCTATTCTTAAATCAATATAAAGGTTTTTATATTTTTGCCAAACTTCGAGAGTGGTAAAACTAGGATTGCTATGCGCGGTTGCGGTGGTAAAACTAGTGAGATATATGATCTAAGTAATTTAATCCCGGTGTGTGATTAGATCTTAGTGTGTTTGGTTTTCTAAATCTTAATGCAATTGTTGGATAGTTGTAAGAGCGGTTGCTTTATAACTAATCGATGATTAGGAGTTGATTTGAGCGGTTGCTAAATTGGCCAACACTTAAGGAAAACAGGAATTTATCTCACAATCACATAAAAACATAATTGATCATGTTGGTATAAAGAGTATGTAAGTTAGCATAATCATATAAATCTAGTGGTGGATTCCATCTCTTAACCAATATCTTTAACTTGATAATTCAATTTGTGTTTACTATTTTGATTTAAGTTTAATTTCTCTTTTTAGTTTTAATCAACAAAACCCCCTTTTACTTTTACTATTTATTTTTCATCGAGTTTAATTTAGGAATTGGATTGATAGTGTTAATTGAATTAGTTCTCGTGGATCGACCCTTGCTTACTACAATTTGGTTGCAAGGTTTTTATATTTTTTGTGGAACTTGGCAACTGTTTTTAATATTAATTTTTAATCGCATTCCACACCACACCAAATTTTGGCCGTTGATTCTTCAGTGAACTAATTTTCCAATTGCGCTATTAATTTGTTTCTTATTTTTACTCTGTTTTTATTTTTTTATTTTAATTTTTGATTCTTTCTTTCGAGTGTTTGTAGGTGTTGATATGCATTGATCATGGAAGCTTGTGAGATTTGCTTATCATCTGGACATCCCACTGATTTGTGTCCCACTTTCCTAGTAGACACAAATGAGGAGGTAGAGGCAGTATGGGGATATTCTGAGTCGTCCGACAACTACAACCCCTACTCCAATACATATTATCCAGGGTGGTGGGATCCTTCTAACTTGAGTCATGGGCAGCAACAAGTTCAACCTCCTAGGCAACCTGAACCTTCACTAGAGGAGCTAATAAGACAAATGGCCACTAATAACATTCAGTTTCAGCAAGAGACAAAGGCCATGAGCGATGACCTGCAAAACTCTTTGGGGCAGTTAGCCACAGAATTCAGTAAGATGTCGAGCCTAATTTCTGGGAGACTTCCCTCACAATTCGAAGAGGATATGAAGGAAGATCCTAGTGCTGTCACATTGCACAGTGAAAAGACGTTAGATGAACCCACCTCTCATCCACAAGCTATTGAAGAGAAAGAAATAGAGCCTGAAGAGGTAAGTGAGGAGGGGGAAAACTCTAAGGCCCCCACGGTAAGTATTCTTGAACCCCTTCCTAAGGTAGTGGAGAGACAGTATGATGAGTTGTGTGATGAATTTCCTGATTTTATTGGTTTCAATAATTATACTCATTGCAACTCATGTACTGATTGTGATGGTGACATGATATGTGTTATTTGTGCTGAAATTTTTACATTCTTGAGAGCTGATGATTCTGTTTATACAAAAGCTAATGTTGTTGAAGGATCTATCAATAATGCTTTTGATGCAGTTGCAGGGTCTAAGATACAAGGAGAGATAGAATTGCAGGCTACTGAAGAGTTTTCAATGAAGGGTGAAGAGCACCAGATGACGGACACTGCTGAAGTGGATTTTGTTTTTGGGCCATGGTCCAATAGAAACTATGCATATGAAGTTGATGAAGTGCACATATTACTTTTCAGTGGTGAAGTCAAGGCAATTAAGGAAAGCCAATGGGACCCTGGTGGAAGCCCTCATGCTGTTTCAACCATAACTTGGTCATTACGTTTTAGCCAATGGGACCCCAGTGGAAGCTTTCATGTTATTTCAAGCATAAATTGGTTATTATGCTTTCGCCAATGGGATCCTGGTGGAAATTTCTTCATCTACCTCTGTTACTTCAATTAATAAGGATGTTTCTTTCCTCTCTTTTATTTTACTTGTCCTAAATTTATTAATGATTGTTTATTGTTGAGGTTTACATTGAGGACAATGTAGAATTTAAGTGTGGGGGAGGAATTGACATTTTGTTTTCTGTTTTATTTTTGTTTTTATTTTAATTTCTATTTTCTGTTTTTGAAAAAAAAATTGTGTTTTTATTTGATTTCCAATGATGTTTTGAGATTTGTGAAGTCTATGAGTTTGAAGCAATTGAAATTCAAGGTTATGATTTATAAATTTCTTTTGTCATCTTGAATTTGGCATGCTTGGTTTTGGATGTTTGATTGATGAATTGAGTTTGATAGATGCATACCTGGTGAGATTTTGGGCCTTTTGATGAATGGATTTAACATTTATACCATTCTCTTCTTTCTTGTGTGATTTTCACTCATGTCATATTGATCACTCTAGAACTTGCTTTAATTCTTTTTGAGGCTACATTTTCACTTGCATACATGAACATGATTGAGGCATTCTTTTGTGATTGACTACTTTGGCCAAATAGCCAACTTTGCATTATTTTTCTTTGATTAACCCCTTGAGCCTATTTGCCTATTCTTTGTCTTATCTCATTTTATGCCTTATGTGAAAAACCATGATTTTACCTTACCTTAGGGAATGGGAGAGCATTGGTTCATTTTCATTTGGAGGAGCTCTTTTGCTTGCAAGTGTTTAATAGGACAAGTGTGGGGGTTGTGCAAGTTGATGTGTAATATGCAAGGTGTTGAAAAAAATATGCAAGGTGTTGAAAAAAATATGCAAAGAAAAAGAAAAAGAAAATCAAGAAAGGTTGTAAAAGAAAAGAAAGAAAAAGGAAAGGAATATGTAAAGAGAATGTGCATTATATAGATTTGAGGGGATAAAAATTTTATGTTTGTCAATTGAGTTCCTCCCCAATATTCTTTCATTCTCTTGGGTGCTCATCTTACCATACTCATATTATTTCCTTCCCTTACCTTAGTCCCATTACAACCTTAAATAAAGTCCTCTTGATTTGTGTGTGCATGTGTTTGAGTAGTGGAGAAGTAGAAGATAAGCAAGCTTATGGTAGTACATTTTTCATGGGTTGAATTGAGTGAAATACTTACCTTATAAACACTTGAGAGATTGAGAGTGTATCTTATGAGAATCTATCATTCTTAATTCATGCTTTTCAAATTGAAGATACCTTGCTTATTGGTTGGAAATGTGAAGAATTGTTATCTCTTGAATGTTTTGATCCCTTGATTCTTTTCTTGCTCTTCTTGCTCACAAACCTCTCTTGAATATCATTGGAAATTGAGTTCTTTAAATTTTTAGGTTTTGAATTTGTTTTGTTTTCCCTGTTCCTTGGTTTGTCATTATGTTTTGCCCAGGAGTGCAAAAGGCTAAGTGTGGGGGTATTTGATCTGTCGATTATTTCCATACTTTAAATGCCTTATGATTGATTTAATTGGACTCCATATGTGCTCAATTGTTGACATTTAGCTAAGTTTCGATTTAGAGTTGTCTTTGGATGTTTATTGTGAAACTATGCTAAATGCGGTTATAAACACTCATAAATGAATTATGTTTTTCGGGATATCTTTGAGTGTTTGAGTCCATTAGCATCAAACCAAGCTTGATGGCCATTTGAGGAGAGAGATGAATGCTTAAGGAGATCAATATCACCTCTTGAAGTAATGAAAGAAAAGCATTTGTAAAGAATCCGGCTGAAAATGAAGGTGTCAAATTACGGGGCCCATGTCGAATTACGGGGCACAGGCGTGTCAAATTACAGGCCCATGTCACTGACGGGGGTGGGCGTGTCAAACGACACGGCCCGTGTCAAATTACGGGGCACTGGGTCGTGTCCTTCTCGACTTGTGAAATACATGGAATTGGGCTGACGAGAAAAGTACAGGGCCTGGGCCGTGTCATATGACACGGCCCGTGTCGTCGCACCAGAAAGTTAAATTCGAGTTTTAATGCTAAATTAGGTTTCAAAACCTATAAATAGGGTTTCTTAGAGCCCTTAAAGTAAGTCTGGACAGATAGAGCCGTCAAGGAACTGAGGGAAACACGAAGACCAAGAAAGAGGAAGATTCGATCAAAAATTGGAGTCTCGGGTTCGAGCAATTGGAGATCAATCAACCTTGATCTTTGGAAACTAGTTTGATCTTCAGTTTTCTTTTGCACTTTTGTTCTGAACTATGTTTTTCTTCTATTTTTCTTGTGATTTTGACTTTGTCATGTGTGGCTAAACTCCTTGATTGGTTAAGGGAAGATGAAACTCTAGTTTTGATTATGTGAATCTTGCATACCTCTTTATATCAATACAATTATGTTTTTATTCATATGTTTCTATTCTTAAATCAATATAAAGGTTTTTATATTCTTGCCAAACTTCGAGAGTGGTAAAACTAGGATTGCTATGCGCGGTTGCGGTGGTAAAACTAGTGAGATATATGATCTAAGTAATTTAATCCCGGTGTGTGATTAGATCTTAGTGTGTTTGGTTTTCTAAATCTTAATGCAATTGTTGGATAGTTGTAAGAGCGGTTGCTTTATAACTAATCGATGATTAGGAGTTGATTTGAGCGGTTGCTAAATTGGCCAACACTTAAGGAAAACAGGGAATTTATCTCACAATCACATAAAAACATAATTGATCATGTTGGTATAAAGAGTATGTAAGTTAGCATAATCATATAAATCTAGTGGTGGATTCCATCTCTTAGCCAATATCTTTAACTTGATAATTCAATTTGTGTTTACTATTTTGATTTAAGTTTAATTTCTCTTTTTAGTTTTAATCAACAAAACCCCCTTTTACTTTTACTATTTATTTTTCATCAGAGTTTAATTTAGGAATTGGATTGATAGTGTTAATTGAATTGGTTCTCTGTGGATCGACCCTTGCTTACTACAACTGGTTGCAAGGTTTTTATATTTTTGGTGGAACTTGACAACTGTTTTTAATATTAATTTTTAATCGCATTCCACACCACACCAACTACAGTCTACAGTTATAACCAGATGAATCGCACTTCCGCGGCCACCTCTTAGCAGAAATCTTATGGGCCAACTGAGGCTAAATCCAGTTATTCAGCTTCTCAGAGATGAAGTCCAGCAAACTTACCTGAATAGACTGTTGGGTGGATGCTGGAGAAATCAAAGGTACAAGCAACTTGACCCCATCCGCTTGAACAAAGGAAGACCTAACAACAGGTTCCTTAAGTAGAGTTGCAAGGCAATTGATAGCAGTTGGGACACCCCAAGTAGGATGAGAAGGTTTCTTCAGCTACAGATAATAATTATATGAAGGTGAGAATACATACATAGAACTGAGTCTCTTCACTATCTTTCGGAATTTAATATAAGTGCTTTTAATTCATGTAAGTTTGGTCATACAATATCTCACAAACTGCCTATGGATCTGAGTGTATATTTTGTACCATCCAGTTCGTGCCATTATGGGGTCCAAATCATAGCCTAGTTGTTTAAGTTCAACATATATTGTATCATATGCCCATACTTGAATGATCTTACAAAATTTTCATATATGTCAAGCAATTCTAGCTGCTTCCTCCATACATTGATGTGATTAGGTTCGACATCGTTGTCAAACTCTCAACTTTAACACTTAACTGTTACGAGTTTATGATCCTAGGACACAAAAACAAGTAAAATCGCATGTAAACTGTCCTTCTGTCAAACTTGTATGAGTTCAAGCAAACTCAAAACAGAATCGTTAAGACTCTTGATTCTGCCAGTAAGTGTACGAACTCGGATTTGCACATGCTTTTATACTATCCAGTACAACAAGATTATCAACTGATGATCTGTATCTGGATAAAAAAAACTGCACACGGGGGGTGGAGGGGTGGGGCGCTTGAGGTTGCAGTGTTACATATCTGTTCACAAAGCCATTTTACCAACCCTATCAAAACATCATCAATAGTGGTAAATTGTTTCTTTGAGTTTGATGCTTCTCCATTTCCAACATTGCCATTCGGATTTTGACCTGGCACTATAATCATAAAAGGGGTGGGAAAATGCAAAATTGAAAAGGAAACTTATACAACACAACCTCCTATTTGATTGACATCTACAAATTTTGAATTAATATGTGGGAACGTGTTATGTTTGTATTACCTAACTATTAAAGCAAGGATCTTACAACTTTTCTCCTGTATGAACCAATTTCCTTTCCAAAGCAATCTGAAAGATAGAAAAAAATACATAACAATCGTATGACATCAGCTTAATGATAGGTAAATATATCTGTTTATCCTCAAGTTGTATAACTCAATAGAAAAGAAACATGTAATTATGATGACAGAAAATGACAAACTCTCTTCCATGTGAACAGGAGATCTGCAACTATAAACTATAAGGAACCTTATGAAGCACAATCTTCCTTCCAGCACATATTTCTATATAGACACAGATATGTGCACTGCAGTGGTTTTCAGCTGATATTAATTGCTCCCAACCAAGGAAAACTATAAGGAACCTTATGAGGCACAGCCTTCCTATCAGCACATATTCTATATAAACCACAGATATGTGCACTGCAGTGGTTTTCAGCTGATAGTAATTGCTCCCAACCAAGGAAAATTTTCAAGATTATTGTAAAGATTCAGCTAACAGAACTCGAGTAGGAAATACTAAACAATTGCACTCAAACAATTTCTAGAAATACCTTAGTATAGTATTATTATTAGCATAAGTTTGGTAACATCATACTGCTATCAGCAATATGCAGAACACGAGGAGAATATGATCAGAGCAGAGGGAGATAGAGAGAGAATCTAGAGGGAGAGAAGTCAGAATTTCATAACTAACAGCATACCTCACCTCCTCACACTTTTTCTCACTTATACCCGTTATTGTCCCCACACAAATTCCTTCAGCATGGAATTTGGCATCCAAGGCCTCTGACTTCTTCTAACAACCTGGTTAAATGGGTTGATATCACTTGGGCCCATTAATTCTGTTACATTACCCTCCCCATTTAAGGAAACCTTGTCCTCAAGGTTTATATTTGGGTAATTCTGTTCTAATGTGCTTCTATCTTGCCATGTTGCTTCCTTACTATCCAATCCTTCCCATTGCACCAATAGTTGTGGTACCTGTTGATTACCCTTGAGAATTGTTCTCTGCTGTAGAATCTGAGCAGGTTGCAGAATAGGTCCTTGATCATTGGTTACTAATGGCAAGGGAATGTATTGTTGATCACTATTACCTTTAAATAGCTTTAGAAGTGAACAATGAAAAATAGGATGTATTTTTGCAGTAGGAGGCAGCAAGAGTTTGTAAGCCACAGAGCCATACTTCACTATTATTGGGAAGGGACCAAAATACTTTATGCCTAGCTTTTGATTCTCTTAGTGCCACTGATTGCTGTCAGTAAGGTTGTAATTTTACTAGCACCAAATCACCAATCTGAAATTGAATATCATTCTTCTTTCTGTCAGCTTGCACCTTCATGTGTTGTTGTGCTTTCAACCAGTTCACCTTAAGTTGTTTCAAAAATCATATCCCAAAAATTTATGTAACCATTTCTGCTGCTCCGGAGTTTGTATAGACTGCTCTGTTAAATTCTTCAAGCTTTGCTGGTTAGTTTTGATAATAAATTGGTGTCCCAATAGATAGTGTCTAAACTTGGCCATTGCCTCGGAAATAGCATATAGTTCTCTGACATAAGCTGATTGTTTTTGCATTCTAGGCAGCAATCTTTTGGAGAAATACGCTATTGGATGCTTCTCTTGATTGAGAATAGCCCCTATACCAGTTCCTGAAGCATCAGTTTCCAGTACAAAGGGCTTAGAAAAATCAGGTAGGGCCAAAACTGGTGCTGCTGTTACTGCTTGTTTCAAATTTTCAAAACTGGTCTTGGCTATTGTGTCCCAATGGAAGTTCTCCTTCTTGAGCAGGTTGGTTAGAGGGGCTGCAATAGAAGCATACCCTCTTATGAGTTTCCTATAGTATCCTGTCAGTCCCAAAAAACCCCTTAACTGTTTCACTGTGTTAGGTTCTGGCCAGTCCATAACAGCTGCCACTTTATTCTTGTCCATGGCCACCCCTTTACCAATCACCAAATGTCCCAAATACTCGACTTGTTGTAACCCAAATGAACATTTGGATAATTTTGCAAAGAGTTTGTGCTGCTGTAATATGCTCAGTACTGTCTCCAAATGATACAAATGTGAATGCCAATCTGGACTGTATACTAAAATATCATCAAAGAACACCAAAACTGATTTCCTGAGCTGTTGTTGAAAGACTTTGTTCATGAGGCTTTGAAATGTAGCAGGAGCATTTGTAAGACCAAATGGCATAACCAGTCACTCATAGTGGCCTTGATGCGTCCTGAAGGCAGTCTTGCATCTATCTTCTGGTTTCACCAAAATCTAGTGATAACCTGATCTAAGGTCCAACTTCAAGAAATATTGAGCTCCATGTAATTCATCCAACAACTCATCCACTGTTGGCATTGGGAAGCTGTCCTTCATAGTAATGGCATTTAGTGCTCTATAATTTGTGCAAAATCTCCAAGTGCCATCTTTCTTCTTAACCAATAAAATTGGTGAAGAAAATGGACTATTGCTTGGTTGATTAATTCCCTCCTCTAACATCTCTTGCACCATTAATTCAATTTGAGTCTTTTGGCTGTGAGGATATCTATAGGGCTTCACCTTGATTGGATCGGTTACTTCCAACAAGGGAATTGCATGGATGTGTTCCCTCTCTGGTGGTAATCCTGTAGGCTTATCAAATACCACCCTATAATTGTGGAGTAGTATAGCTAATTCGGGCTCCAAATCATCTGGTAAGTCTAGGAGTTGGTCTTTGGGGTGATCTGGTAGTTGGAGTTGTAAGGTGAACATCTCAGCTATAGCATTAGTGTTATGCATTCTTCTCAACTGATTAAACTGAGTTGGCATTGGTCCTTCTGGCTTGACCCCATGTAAAGTAATAAACTGACCATTCAAAAAGAATTTAAATGTTAGGGCACTATAGTCAGCTACATGGGGTCCTAAGGTGGCCAACCAGGATTCTCCTAGTACCAAATCTGCTCTTGTTACTGGTAATTAGTATACAGATAACTGCAAGACATGATTTTGTACTGTAACCTGTAGTTGCTTAACACATCCTTCAGCAGTCAAGGCACTCCCATTACCTACCAGCACTTGAAACTGAGGTGCAGGCTCTATAGGCAGTTTAAGGAAATGAGCAATTCTAGGTTGCAGAAAATTGTCACTATTGCCACTGTCTAACAATATCTGCACATTCAGTCCATTAATTTGCCCTGTAAACTTCATAGTACCTAAACCATTTGCCCCTTTCAATGCATTGTACGAAAGATGGTGTTCAGTATCCTGTACAGGTGCTGTGAAATTGGCATCATCCGGTGGATCAGGTTCAATTTGAGGAATGTCCTCATATTCAGATTGCAAAATCAACAAATGCTTATTGGGACATCTATGAGTAGGGTTGAACTTCTCATCACAAGTGTAACACAGACCTTTTTCTCTTCTGACTTGCATTTCTGCTACTGACATTCTTTTTATATTGGAATTTCTGGTAGGTTGAAGGTTGGGTCGATATGGTGGGGTAGGAAGAAGTGGAGGTAGGGTGCTGTTTTTGGCTTGATGGATAGTGTTTGAAAATGGTTGAGTAGTCTGAAATCTTGTGGAAGAAGAAGAATATTGTGGTTTAGGCTTGTATATATATTTTTCTTCAAATAATTTTGCAAGAGATACAACTTTTAGCATTGAAATAGGACCCTGTGCTATCACATCTCTTCGGATATCAGGTTTAAGTCCACTGATGAAACAATCCAGTAAGGCATCAGAACTCACTCCACGTACTCTATTAGCAAGAGCTGTAAAGTCATGGTAAAATTCAGTAACAGATTCCGTTTGATTTAATTTCAACAAACTAGATCTAGGACATTCGAAAGGTGAGGGACCAAACTCTAATTCCAAAGTTCTAGTAAAATTCTACCAGTTTTGGAAGGGGTGAGTTTTGTTCATCATTTGGAACCAAGGTACTACCTCTTTTTCTAGATGAATTGCAGCAATTTGTAACCTCTGATCATTTGGTGTATCATAGCACTCAAAAAATTGTTCAGCCTTAAAAAGCCATTGTAACACCTCTGATCCATCGAATCTGGGAAAATCCAACTTAATGTTTCTCACCTGGAATAATTGTCTTTGATTTGAATGAGTTTCAGGACCTGAGCTCGGACCACCATGTTTTGCAGTGGAATTCATAATCAAAGTTTGTAAAGCAGACTCAATTCGTTCAAATCGTTCATTTGCAGCTGCTTCCACTCGATCAAATCGTATATTCTGAGCTGCCTCACTTCTTTCCAACCGGTTAGCATAATCCTAATCTCTTTTGTCTATCATTTCCATCATCCATTTCATTTCAACATGTAACTCTTTCATTCTGGTGTTATCAGCCTTGGTGGCAATGAAAGCACCAATGAAAAGATTCAGCTAACAGAACTGGAGTAGGAAATACTAAACAATTACACTCACAAACAATTTCTAGAAATACCTCAGTATAGTATTATTATTAGCATAAGTTTGGTAACATCATACTGCTATCAGCAATATGCAGAACACGAAGAAAATATGATCAGAGCAGAGGGGGATAGAGAGAGAATCTAGAGGGAGAGAAGTCAGAATTTCATAACTAACAGCATAACTCACCCCCTCACACTTTTTCTCACTTATACCCGTTATTGTCCCCACACAAATTCCTTCAGCATGGAATTTGGCATCCGAGGCCTCTGACTTCTTCTAACAACCTGGCTAAATGGGCTGATATCACTTGGGCCCATTAATTCTGTTACAATGATTCAGTTTATAGGCTCTTAAGCAGTAGATATACTGAAAATGAATATTAAGGAAGGCAGAGTATGATCATCAATAGTTGGAGCAAGATGTGAACCACTTGTAAAAGAAAATTCTAAAAAATAATTGTTGAAGAAAAGGAAATGTTTACAAATACATTCTGCTTAAAACCAAATGCTGAAATACTTTAATAACAACTTCACAAAAAGTCAAGCAATATAATAGACAAATAAGTACAGCATTAGAAGTGAGCTCCCACAACTCACGACACAGAGGTTAACAATTAAGATGCAGAACAGGGGAAATATTTAAGTAAATGCTTAACTTAAGAAAGACTCATAAGTGTCTTCATCTGCAAGGGTCTTATCATGAAACAGTCTTGCCCTTTTTGGGTTTGCTGCGAAAGAGGATAAGCTAAAGGTTATGCCACTGATAATGAAGAGAGAAATAAACGGCCAATTTCCTCAAATTACCTGAGAGCATTTCATCTATTAATGCTAAAACATATTCAACAGTCTCTTCTTTGAAAATATCACGCAAAACACGAACAAATACAGGAACATAAGCCGGACCATCCTGCCACACCGGAGTCGAATTTTCAATACCACTAGACAGTAAACTCCGGAATCACAAATATGATCTAATCTACTTCTAGAGTATTTGTTTGGCGAATTTGAGAAGAAAATAAATTCAGCACCAAGCTCAACTCAAAAACACAAAGAGCATTGATATTTTTTTTTTTGGAGAAAAAAATTACATCATCGAGCAACTGTGCTCTGTGACTTTCTGATCGATGATCGTAACGCCGCAAGAGCTGAAGGCTTGTACCTGAGATCAGCTTAGTAGACATGTAGGTCTCCCATTGGATGTCCCTCCTCAGAACCTTCGAGAACATGAACACAATGAAAATGGAATCAGCAATAGAATACCTCACTTGACAATTGACGAGAACTATAAATTCAATATCGGAATTTTTAATCACATCGAACAATGGCAATAATAAACAGATGAAGTGAAGAGGGAAATAACGAGTCAAGCAACGATAATTCGGCCTGGTCCATGTTACTGAAACCCTAGAACTAAAAAATTTGAGTTCAGAAACACAGGATTTGGCACTGGAGATCAAGAAATCAAGTAAAATGGATTGAAATGAAACAAAGTGCCGGAACTAGAATTGAAGGAGAAACAGAAACAGTAGAAGGATCATGGAAGTGAAGGAAGGAAGAAAAGAGTATCTCTCACCTGCTATTTGGTGATTTTGTTGGATTTGTGCACACAGACACTGAGCCGTGGGTGGTGCTTCGTAGAGCGGAGGATCACTGGATCGGGTATTGCTGCTCCTCCGTGCCACACAGCCACGATTCAAGTTTTCTTTGTCGTACATTTTTTTTCTCTTTTTTAATTAAAAAAATATCTTATAGAATTTGCAAAATATTGTATTATGATTTAGGAGACTGATCAATGTATTAAAAATAAAAGTTATTAAAAAAAAGTATTTAATATCTTATGAACCTTAAATATATTCATAATGTATGCATAACATTGATATAATATACTATTTTATTATAATTATTATGATTATTGATTAATATATATCGTAATTGAGGTTGCTTGGAATATTTAACCTACTTACTCCCAAACAACCCCAATTATGATCTTAATTAACACTTTGGAATTTTTGTAAATAATAATTAATAATGAAAATATATAATAATATTAATATATGTTATAAAATAGAGGAAATTATAACTATTATATTAACACGGTTGGGTATGTTAAAAAACATATATTTTATTATATATGTGAACTTGTGCATGCCTGTCCACATAATTCGTAGACATAATAAAAATAATATATTATATCAATGTAATGTATATATTATGATATATTATGATTCTGATATTATATGATAATAAATTCACCAAAGGTTAAGCTCCAAGGCTGCACACTGATGGCATTTTAGTTTGAAAAATATTAGTTATACACACTTAGATGTACATCAAGCATATCTCTATATATGATAAAATCATAGTATGAGTATGTTAAAATTTAAATGAAATTAATTATAATTAAATAATAAAAATTATATAAATATAAAATGATATAAATAAATTTATATATATATATAAATTATACAAATATAAAATAATGTGAATAGAATAATATAAAATTATACAAGTATGTTAAAATTTAAATGGAATTTTTTGTTGAAAGTCCTGTTCGCTTTTGGTTTTGATACTAAATTTTGTTCTTGGATAAAGATTATCTTACTCTCTGCTAAGTTGTCTATTGGAGTGAATGGTAAATCTGTTGGTTTTTTCTCTTACAAAAGAGGGGTTAGACAATGTGATCATTTGTCCCCTCTTTTGTTTTGTTTTGCTGAAGATGTTTTAAGTAGAACTATCTCAAAGCCTGTAAATGATGGGAAGTTACAGCTCATGGCAGGGCCTAAGAACTTTCATGCATCAAGTCATGTTTTATATGCAGATGATATATTGATCTTTTGAAGGGGTTCTAAATAGAATTTGACTCATCTAATGACACTTATCAAGACTTATGGTGATGCTTCAGGGCAAAGGATTAGTCTTAGTAAGTCAAAGTTCTACTCAGGGATCATTTCTCCTAGCAGGATAGTCAATATTTCGAATTCTCTTGGTTTTCTGCTGGCAAGCTTCCATTCATCTACCTTGGACTGCCTATGTTTAAAGGGAAGCCTAGAAGGGTTCATCTTCAGCCAATTGCAGATAAAATCAATTCTAAGCTAGCTGCTTGGAAAGGTTTTATGTTGTCTATTATGGGAAGAATTCAACTTGTGAAGTCTGTGGTTCTTAGCATGCTATTATACAGCTTCCAAGTCTACTCCTGGCCTGTCAGTTTGCTAAAATCAATAGATAGATTCATGAGAAATTTCATATGGTCTGACTATACTGATGTTAAAAAGAATGTCACAGTTGCTTGGCACAAAATGTGTAAGCCTGAAATTGAGGGAGGGCTTGGAATAAGATCTATTACATCTATAAATTATGCATTCATGCTCAAATTGTGCTGGGATCTATTGTCTTCTAATGGTGTTTGGCTCTGCTTAATGAGAGCTAGAGTTCTTAGAAATAACACTCATGTTAAATATAACATTGCCTCTTCTATTTGGACTAGTGTAAAACTTTATCTGTCTATTGTGCTTGATAACAGTGCTTGGTTGCTTGGGGATGATTCAAGTATCAACTTCTGGTTGGATAGATGGTTGTTTAAACCTCTATGTTCTATGCTCGACATTCCTGATTATATGCATAAATCATTGATGGGTAATGTTATGGACTATCTGGATAATAGCTCTTGGATTATTCTTGAATGTTTGCTGCTGAAATGTCCTGCTTTATCCTCTAAATTGAAGCAGATTTGCATTCCAATTAACAAATGTAAGGATAAATTGATTTGGTGCCAAACAGATTCTGGGAAATTATCCTTCAGAGATGCTTTCAATTTCTCCTTTGCAAATGGTCAGGTTCTGCCTTGGACAAAAGTTATATGGAATAGATTTATTCCTCCTTCAAGATCCTTTTTGCTTTGGAGAATTTTTCATAACCGAATGCCCGCTGATGAGAATTTATGGTGCAATGGTTGCTTTGTGGTTTCTAGATGTAATTTATGTGGTGTTGCAGCTGAATCAACTGATCATATCTTCTTCAACTATCATTTTGCTAGGGATCTTTGGATTTGGTTCAGTGATATAATTAATCACACAGTTGATCATTTTTCTTTGCAGGCTGTGTTGTCCATTTGCAACTTGAATTGGTGCTCTCAAATTAAGGATCTCATTGTTGCTAGTATTACAAACATAATTTGGGCTATTTGACATTTTAGAAATAAAAATCGATTTCATAATAAGCTGGTCAAGGCCGTGCCTATCAAATGCTAAGTGTATATTTGGAAAGCCGTTAAAAATCCATTGGAGGTTCCAAACGTAAGTTTAGAATTCTTGAACGGTGCAAAAGTGTGTTTAAGTATTTATTGGTTTACATTATTTCAACATATTTTTTTAACTCAAACGTAAGTTTGGGCAAAAGCAACAATTTTGTCAGTTGAAGTTTATTTTTTTTAATATTTATTTTGTCAAACTCACTTTTGAGATAAAAATTTTTAAACATAAATTACGTTACTATAAATTCACTTTTAACAAAACTTAAGTTTATAAATATACTTTCAACCAAATTTAAATTTACCAATTCTAATTCAAACACACACTAAAACATCTATGAGTGGATATAAGATGTTGTTTCATTGGTTGTGGATTAAATTAACTTGTAGATGTTAACATAGGATATATTATTATTATTATTACTAAATAAATGCATTATTTATTAAATAATATGATTTTTAAATATTATCACAATAATTTTATTGACCTAATTAGATCAAACTATATAACATTATTAAATAATATACCATGGCCACAAAGCCCAACGCCACACCCAATGCCGCACGCCCGAAGGCCACGCTCATCCTTAGTTATATCCCAAGGCTGCGCATACCAAAGGCTAAAACGGTATTAATGTGCGTCAATCGTCATAATGCTTCAAGAAATTCTTGCGCTAGCTTAGTGGAGACAAGTTACACGTATTAAGTTAATTATATAATTAAATAATTTTAATTAATTATCATTATTAATTATATAATTAACCAAGTGTACCATAAGTTAAATGCACAAAATTTACACAACAATTTTATTTAAAGCTACAACGGTCTTAGGCCACACACCAATTACGTTTTAACCTTGGAAATTGTGACCTTATTAACAAAAATAATAAATTGTTTTATTAGGATCATCACGAACCCAATATCAGACAAAAGATAATTGCATTTTTTAAAGTATAATAAATATATCCTCTAATATAAATATTTATAATTAATTTTGAATTAATAATTTAATATTTATGAAAGTTTATTTAAAATTAAAGGTAAAAATCATGCTTAGAGCATATATTTTGTTATGCTTTATATAAGAGCATGCTAAAATTTCTTATAACGACAAGGCATTCTTTCAAATTCTGATCTCAATATGAATCTTTCTTTTTTTTTTTCTTTATAAAGAAAATTGGAAAATTACACTAAAATAAAAACAATGGATACAAAAATTATCGATTTCCATCACGTCACCATACGCCAAATACTCATTGCAAAACAAGGACTCCTAATTGACTTCAAATCCTAAACTGACTCTGGGAAGCTCGAAAGGCCTTCATGTACGAACCAATACTAAGCATAAAACAACAAAAGGAGTGAAGGAGCACATATATCCAGTTCATTTAAAGAAAGAAAATCTGCCAAGAATCGTTATTAATTTGTTATTACATTAAACCTAATTAAGCATGATGAAGCAAGAGAGTGGCTCACCATGAAGTTGACCTATTAGGACAAGAGAGATCTATATTTAATGGTTTAAGCGAAAAATTATATAAGTAATATTAATATTATATTTTAATCTAAAATTTAAATGAATTAGATTTTTAAATCTTTTTTATTTATATAATTTTTAACTTATTCATTTTTTTTAATGTGAAATTTTTTCACTCATATTTTATTTGTACTTAAAATTTTCAACAATGTCAAATGTACTTAACCTAACCATAACATCCAATTGAATCCAATAAGATTTTTATATATTTTAGAACTATTACACTACTTTACCTAAATTATAACACACGACACTTATAATCATATATGAAATTGAATAAAAAAATATTATTAAATTAAAAAAAAACGATTACATAACTTCCTAATATTTTAGAATTTCTCCCTAATCTAAGATTAAGTCATCATTGCCCGGTCCTCATGGTCATGGCCCTGTCATTGGGAGTGTTTGTGAGGTTTCTCCGTTGTGACCGCACCACCGACCGTAACTTTCATCTACTTGGGAAAAGCTATACGGTCTATACGGTTTTCATGATTATACGCGCATGCAAAATATTATTTTTGAAATTATGGTTTAATTACAATGCCATTCTTTTAAGTATTAATTTATATCTTACACTATATTTAAATGATAGGTAACGAAGAGAACGAAAAAAAAATGAGGGAAACGAAAATGACTTCTCTTGTTTGAAAATTTTAAAATGCATAGGAATAGAACGAAACACATAGAGAATCATTTCTCTTCTCTTCCCTTCAAATGCCTAACTTTTGTTCCCTCCAAAATTGAGGTGAAATGTAGAGAATATATAAGTAATTCTATTCCATTCCATTCCGTTAATAAAACTTGTAAACAAAGAGAATAAAAATTATATTCCATTCTATTCCTTTTATTTTTATTCTATTCTCACCTATTCCGTTCTGTTCTTTTAATAAAAAGATATCCAAACATAAGGTTAAATAAAAAAAGTATTGGTTTATGTCATGTTTGATTGGTTGTAAAACAATTCACAGTGGAAGAATTCATTTTAGAATTTTAAGTTTGTTTATAAAATATAATTGAATTATTAAGTTACACCTGTCTATTGAACCATATCCAAGCGAGTTATGCTTTTATTTTATTTTTTATTTTTTACGTAAACTATTGATGGTGCAAGAAAACAAACTAACCCAATAATCTATAACAGTTCGGGAAAAAGAGGACCATTTCAACGAACAAGAATCTTTATTTTAGAGGATTATTATAAAGTGAATAAGTAAGTTTATATCAATTATTGATAATTGATATAAGTCCATTTATTAATGATTGATATAAATTTACTTACATCATTTTATAAAAATTTTCATTTTAGATGATTCTTATGTCATTTCAACACCCTTAGATGGTGTAATTAAGTAAAAATTATTTGTAAAAATTAATTATTGTTATTTATTTGATGTGTTTAAATCTTTGTAAAATCACATTTCAAATCTATATTATCAAACTAATGTATTGACACTCGATTTACCTTTTTAATTTATTTCATATACGTATTGACCGCCTGTTAATATGTAGGTATTTTTAAAAGATAAAAATAAATAATAATAAATATTTAAAATAAATTATACCTATATAATAAGAAGTTAAAAAGTTCGAATATAATTATAATTGAAAAGAAGTCTTTACAATTCTTTCTTCTTCATATTTATCTTCAAGTCTTAAAGTGAATAATAAGATATATTTATAATTTTATTATTTTCGTATTTATTTTTGGTTTTTTAAATAAGTCGTTAATAAATAATTTTTGAAAAAAAATAATAGCACAAATAACTAGGGATAAATGAGATAATTCAAAAAATAATAATATAGACAATTAGAGGTAATGTGATCAAATCAGGTAGGGGTATTTATGATTTGAATTTGATCGATTTTATAAAAAAAAGTCAATCGATTTAATACTATTAGTTTTCTTATATTATTATTATTATTATTTAATCGGTTTAATTCAAAATGTAAATTTAATCTAATCCAATATAATATAATTTGGCTTCGATTATATTGATTTTTTTGTCCTTTGTTGAATTTTTAAATATAGAATAATTAAAATTTAACTAAATATGAAAATTTAAATTTATCAAAATATATCAAATATATATTTAAAGTAATTAATTTAAATGCACTAAATATAAGTTTAAATTAATTAATTAAAACATACATTTATATTAATTGTTAATTATTCAGTGCATGTCCAAGATCAAAGAGAGAGAAACTAAGCTTGATTTGAGATATAGTGTGCGTTTGGGATAACTGTGAAAAATTGATTATTTCAATAATCAATTATTGTATAAATTTTTTTTGTTATAACCGATTATAAGAAAAAAGTTTTATGTTTGAACATGCTAGTTGAAAAATGATTTTAAGTTAATCTGTTTCATTTGAATGATATAAAAAATTATTTTTATGTATTAAATTATCAAAATAAGTATAAAATGATTAAAAAATTATTTGGTTAATTAAAAAGTTATTTAATTGAGGATAACATAATATTTATATCGTAAAGTGAAGAATAATTCCAACAATTTTTTTTACAAAATGCTCAAATTTTTACTTTTACTCCAATAGCTTTTTTCTCCAATTAAAAGTTGTTGATTTTTTCTACAAAATGTCCAAAAACGTTGATGCAATGTGCAACTGCTTAAAGAGGAGACAAAAGCTGTTGGCTCAAAAAGCTGAACCAAACATGCTCATAATAAGAAAGTTCTTAAATAAATATAGGAGTAAAGTTTCATTTTAGTCCCTAAAATTATATGCACTTGTCACATTTATCATTGATTTTAAAAAATTAACAACTTAATCCCTGAAACCTCAAAATGTCAGTCACGTTAGTCCCCACATCAATTGTTGTCAGTTAAACTTAACGGAGATGCACACGTGACACATTAAGTGCTAACTTGGATGCTGATGTGGCTTCTTACCTAATTCAAAACGACGTAGTTTCAGAGTAAACATTCACTTTAGTCCCTGAAATTTCATACATCGATCACATTAGTCCATAAATTTAAAAAATTGACAACTAAATCCTTGAAACCTCAAAATGTCAATTATGTTAGTCCCCGCGTCTTTTGCCGTCAGTTAAACTTGATAGACACGTATGCGTGACACGTTAAGTGTCAAGTTGGACGCTGATGCGGCTTCCTACCTGGTCCAAAATGACATAGTTTTGTTTATGCATAAAGAAACAAAGGTCTCAATTCTAAAACGATATCGTTTAGGCCCAAAATTTCTAAAGCTAAACAACTGAGGTTCCTAGGCTAGCTCAGCTTTGATTTGAGGACTGCTTTATTCGAGGTTGAGGGGTCTTGTCCATCTCCTCAGGTTGGCTCTTCTCCTCCATTAGTATTGCAATCACTTCCTTCATGGTAGGGTGCTCTGCTGGGGAAGAGTTCATACAAAACATAGCAATTCCAAGTGTTTGAAGCATCTCTTGCACCATTTGATTTGGTAGACCTTGAAGCTTTGTATCCAGTATTGATATAGGTGGTTCAAATCTTCCTATCGTCCTCTTCACCCACTCAACTATGTGTTGTCCATCTCCAACATGGGATGCAACAACACTATGCCCACTTAGTATCTCTAGCAAAACCACTTCATAATTGTACACATCACTCTTTCAAAGGGGATTTGATGGAAATAATTTTCAAATTAAAACTCCATAAGTCCAGGTCTATAGATGGGCTACACTTTAACATTGTCAATAAAGATCGGATCATTCAAATAACTAAATTTTTCTTCAAGATGCTTCATCCAATAATTTTGCCAACTTTATATATATTTAAATAGAAAGCACATCTTCATTTCACAAACTTTTTTTATTTTTTTCGTAAGTCAAATCAAGGATTATTGCAAACTTTGATTTTGTGCTACCATATGTGGTCATTCCATAATATTATTCCTTAGTCACCTTAAATTTTGAGGATCAATTTTTTTCAACCCGGATATATTGAAGTTAAATATCATATGATTGACATAGTTAACAAAGAAAAGGGAAGTTGCAGTCATTTTAGTCACATATCAACTATGTTAATAAAAATTTCATTTTTTTATAAAACAATATTAGACATAAAGAATAAAATAAATACAATGGAAAAGGAGGATAAGAAATCCTCCATAGAGGAGGCACAAAAGAGAAACACAAAAAAGACAGATAAACATGTTAAAACAACAAAGGTCTCCAATCCTTTTGTATATATGCTACGACCCCCTTAAAGAGATTATGTGATGGGCACCAAAGAGATTGTTCCAAAGCAGAGTTGTTGGCTGAGAAAAAAATTTCTTAAAAAATACAAGTATTTTCTCAAGTCAAATAAATCAAAGAAAATCATACATAGCGAATTGTCATAGAGCCTTTCATTCCTTTGCCCAATTAAAACCTGTGAAGTTGATCATAAGAAGCTGAGACAAAATAAGAGAGTAGAGATAACATTCTCCAAACACACCAAACAAACTATTCCAGGTGAACTTAGCAATGAGACAGTGAAAAATGGTGAGCAATTGTTTCAAAACTAGAGCAACACATGGCATACATCAAGAGAGAAAAATTTGTTGGGTCCAACTTGGCACCTAATGTGCCACACATGCATGTCCATCAAGTTTAATTGACGACAAAATATGTAGAGATTAACGTGATTGACGTTTTAAGGTTTCAGGAATTAAGTTATCAATTTTTTAAATTTAGGGACTAATGTGATTGGTGCATGAAACTTCAGGAACTAAAATGAAAGTTTACTTCAAAACTACGTCATTTTGGATTAGTTAAAAAGCTACATCAAGGTCCAACTTGACACTGAAAGTGTCACGTATGCGTCTCTGTCAAGTTTAACTGATGACAACTGACGTGGAACTAACGTGACCGACGTTTTAAGATTTCAAAAATTAAGTTGTCAATTTTTTAAAATTAACGACAAATGTGACCCCAGTGTATATAATTTTAGAGACTAAAATAAAAGTTTACTCATAAATATAAGTAGCATATAAGAACTTTTTAAGTAAAATATTATTTTAAAATATATAAACTTTTGGGTTAGTTTACATTGCATCGATTTTTTAAATTTGAAATTAAAAATTGATTTAATCCTTTTTGCTTTTTCGATTCAATTTTTTAGTTTTTATTGAACTAGTTTCATTTTGAACATCCCTACAACCAAGAATCCACTTTGTTAGTAGTATTAGATTTAGCCCATAAAGAAAAAAAAAGAAATAAAATTGCAAGAACAGTATGAATCTTACGAACCAATCAGATTAAATTTTAAAAGTATGGAAAAATAAAAAAGCAGTTAAAAAAATTATGAATAACGTGGTTTGTTTACATGATGTAACATGGTAATCCCATTTATCTGGAAGTGGGCAACTACCTCATCCAAAATTATTTAATTTTTCAATTAGGCATAAAATAATCTCTTATCAAATATAGCGTCCATTTGTTTGTGTTTTTTTAAAGAAAAAATGTTTTTAAAATTAAAATAAATATAAAATATTTTGAAATAATTGGATAAGTATTTTAAATAGTTATTAAAAAAATAATTTCTGTTTTTTCAAAATCTAAAAAAAGTAGGTTCTGAAAAAAAATTCTAAAAAACTATTTCATAAAAGCGTTTTTTTTTTTAAACTTATCTAAATGCATCCAATCTCATCAATGAAAAACATTGGAAAGAGTTTTTTTTTTTTTTACATTTCTTATATAAATTTTATTTCTACACTTCTTCATCCTTAATTTTAAAAGTACGCTAAATTAACCAAGCTAGTACAAGATAATAGAATTTTCAAAAAATAAAATAAAAAGAAAGAAGATTTGAGATTACCTGATATCTACAAGAAGTGGCCCGAGATTTTCTTGATCAGATGGGAATGGGAGGACAAAACCCAATGGTACGATATTAATTTATCTCATTGTTATCTCAATCCGTATCTATATTTTCTCTTTTATAAAAGATAATGAATGCATAAATTTAGTCTTATCATTCATCTGTACCGCCTCTACTCCTTGCAAAACAAGTTCAAATCCTAATCAACTTACTCTAAACAAGCTCTAACACCTATATATATATATATATATAGGAGTGAATACAGGCTAAAACAACAACAACAAAAACAAAAAACCTAGAGTTCGACTGAGTTCAGTTCAAGAAAGTTCTGCCGAGCAAGTGACATCAGTTCAAGAAAATTAATTAAGAATGATGAATACACAGAGGGTTCATATTCATCCTCTTACTTCAACACCAATCAGCCGTCAGGAATATGCCAGATACAGGCAGAGATACCTGGTGATGTACTGTCCCTTTAGCAGCTTTGGGCGTCAGGAAGAGAAAAAGTGTATGAAGCAAAAAATAAAAAGGTGGCTCACCACCATGAAGCCGAAGAAGCAGAATAAGCATAAGCAGGAGGAGGCCCAAGGTACTGATTCTGAACCTAACCATAACTCACCCATCGAATCCAAGAACAAGTTCGTTGAGAGTGTTATGGGGTTCTTTCAATGTGGCGGCATCAACCATAACATTCATCGACTAAGGATAAAAAACTCTATAGTCTACTCAGTTTCAAGATTACACACGGACACCGCATGACTTCTGAAATTCTGCTTTCATGCTACTCTTTGTAATTTCATGTTTCATTGATAGTAGAAGTATTCATATTTGAATTTTTTTTTTAAAGTTGGGAGAATTAATTTTAGAACTTTAAATTTCTTTGAGAATTTATAAAATATATAATGTACAATTTTTGAAGTATGATTGTAATTATTGATTTTCACTTCTCTATTTAGCCATATCCAATCAAGTTATGTTTTGGTCTTTTTCTTCTCCTTTTTCACGTAGACTATAGATGTTGCAATTGATTGTTATTTTACATTGATTTTTTTTTTTTAAAACTTGTTCATTGATGTGTTTAACTCTTGTTGGTTTCACTCAAATTTTTAATTTAAATTTTATTAAAGATGAAATTTAGATCAATGTCTAAATTGTTAGATTTGATTCAAATTCTTATATAGTTAATTATTGGTAGTTTCACTTGTTTTTTTTGGATACATGGTAGTTTCATATTTTTAAATTATAAATTTATAATTAATGTAAGAATCTAAGATATATATATGTTGTGATATTTTTTAAGAGATTATTGTGTAAACCTAGATATTGTACTCAACTTGAACGCACAAAGTCAATATACAAATATACATAACATTTGTTTTAATGATGTGTTAATCTTCATGTAAAAAAAATTGTGTTAATCTTAACTTAGTGCATCCAAGTATTTATCTTTTCAATAGAAAATTATTAGTAGAGTCAATGAGTGCGGGGAGTGGTTTTGCCAAATAAATAGTCAGTGTATTATAAATTTTTATATTAAAAAATTGTTTAAATTTTTAATGAAAATAAAATAAAAAATTATAAATAATTTGTAAATTTATCCACACAAAATTATAGTGGTAGTGGGATAAAATAAGATTTTTATAAAGCGAGTTTACTTAAAGTGAGTAAAGAAGATGATTTATCATTGATTTAATAAAATATATAAATATCTCAATCTATTAAATGATATAAAGATAAATACATCGTTACCTTTTTTATTATAAAGATAAACTCACTTATTTTAATATAGCTTTTTCCAGATCTCTGGTAATGTTATTGGAGTGGAATTGATATTTTTTCATATGTAGGTATGTTATGCCAAATTTTCTCCTACTGGCGAGTAACCCTTACCTTAAAGGAATATTTTAATAAATCTTAATTATATTATAATTTTATATACACTGTTAATATTTATTTTTTAGGAGATTATATTATAATTGTATAAATATTTAAATAAAATTATTTATTATTATTTTTTATCTTTTTATTTTCCATATTTCATTTGTTTTTATAATTTATTACGGATATAGAATTCACATTTTAAAATAAGACATGGATAATAAAAAATGATATATATTTTTAAATATATATATATATATATAGGAATATTTTTTTATTGAGATATATATAGGAATATATATTAGAGCTTAAAAATATAGAAAATGATATTTAAAAAAATACATGCTATTTAAACAAATTTATTAAAATATTATTTTCTCTCTAGTAACTTGTATTTTTTTTTTTGAATCCTATCAATATTTTTTTTAAATGTGAATCTATCATAATGAATTATAATATAAATGAATTATGGTAAAGAAAAATAAAAAAATTATTTAAAATATTTATACATTTGTGTTACGTGCATAAGAAAAAAAATCTTAATCATGTACATACAATACAATATAATAAAGATTTCTTAAAATATCCACCCAGGCACTCGTTATTCACCAGTTGAATTTTTTTTGTTTTGTGTTGCAATTAGGATGTGTTGAGATTAATTTATGCATATCTCAATTAATTGAACTCCAGATTTGGTTAAAAACAGACTATTCATACCAAAAAAACACTTAAGAGGTTCATAACAATATTCATTGCGTCTTGACATTCAAAAATTAACTTAATTAAAATTCCAATATATAACTATAGTCTACCTACAGGCACATTTACTATCAGGCCAAACCCATGGGTGACTCACTAGTTGAAATTAGTTTCAAAACAACTTGGCATAAAACCATATTAATTTAGATAATGAGGAAGGAAAGTAATCCCATTTATCTAGAAGAGGCAAACTACCTCATCCAAAATCCATTATTAGGAGATCAAAGACAAAACATCAATCATCTTTTGAAAAATAAACCATAAAGTTGGGAGCAATTAAAATTTCCGAATGAGTAAACGAACATCAGCGAAACACAAGAAATACAAAATTAATTATATACTTATCATACTTTCATTGCTTCGGCTGTTTTTCTCAACTACTGAATAGTATTTTGTGATACATATAGAACATGTGGTGCCAACATTTAATAGGAGATTACAGCAACTCCACGCTAAGATAAGCATTTTCATTTCTTATTATGTATAAAGTACTGTCAAACTATATAATCTTGGAATCTTTGGATTTTATTTTATATAATTTATACGACAAAGCTGAGGTATTGGTTGATGTACAGGTAAGAAAATTATATCATCTTTCAAATTTTCAATACGGAAAACTTCCTGTCATTTGGATATGGTCAAGGGTCCTTTTGAGCCCATACTTGAGCACTGCCTGGTTACCCAATCTGAATCCATCTCCATAAGCTGACGAGGTATCTGACTCAATCTGGTGTTTAAAAAACTCACCAAGTTTCTTCTCAAAGTCAGACCGTTTACCCTTCTTTGATGACACAGAAGAGGAGGAAGGCGATGATGAGGATGAAGATGAAGACGATGATGATGCACCATCATTCCCAGATCCAGAATATATCTCTGAATCTAACCACATATGAGCCAAGACTTGGCAGATTCCTTCTTCAACTTCTGGACTCAGATTGGGATAACCTGTCAAAATTCCATACATTTTGTCTATAACTTAACACCATGAAACAAAAATATAATTTTTCTACATGATGCTGATCACAGAATAGCTGAATACCTTTAAGCCTGAGCCATGCATGCATCATCTCGTGAGCTAGGATTGATCCTGTCAACAACCTATATAAACATAAAATTCTTGAATTATATACAGTGAATGTCATATGCAAGCACTGTGGATTATGAAAATAGATCGTATGAGAAGGATACCTAGGAAGGCCATACAAAACAAGAATGGCTGTCACTTCACAACGACGGATCAGCCTATAAGGCTCAGTTATCATTTGTATGACCCGGTGGCCTGCCCCTATCCTTGGTCTCCTTGAAATCTGATATTACATGAAATATATAAAAACCAATATTTGATAAACAAATCTTTCTTATATCAGAATTAAAATAGTGTATGAAGACTCAAATTTGGAAGAAATCCCTACGGTGGTGACAGTTTGCTCTTCAGACAAGCAGAGTCCTCTAGTTTCAGGTAAGTGGTGATGACCCTACATTCAATAGTGAAAAACAAAAGAACAATTCAAAGTCAGTACAACTGAAAGACGGGGAAGAAAGAAGAGCAATAAAAGGCAAATTCCATAATGGAAGTTCAACACATTAACACTTACATTCTTTTCTCCCTCCATAGCCTCATTCAGTGCTTGCCTCTCAACCAAAAGCATAGGAATTTGCTGCTCCACTTTCATATTTAAACCTTCATAAAATTCTTGTATTTCAAGGTAGAGAGGTTGGCATTCATGAGTATCCATAATTGCTGAGTCGAGACACTCCAGACATAGCTTTCGACCATCATCAAGCAAAAGATATTTTGTATCCCTTGGCTGCACTGATTGGAAAGTTTCATTTGAGATAATGGAAAGGAAAAAACAGAGGGAGGGGGGACTAAGGGATGGGATGAGATCCTTCAGTATCTCCTAATTGCCATTGGCAATAACAGAATGAAATGTTTTGGGAGCTGATATAACTGACCTCCATTCTTTCACAGCTACAACAACGAGGTGTGCCATCACGCTCGTGTGATGGGCAGTACTTCTGTAGCCAGAAAGGGTGAGCTCTATACTCAATGAGGCCAGCTGAATTAGTTGGGATCTGTAACGAAAGAATCAATAATTCTAGTTTACTATACAATACATATTACTTACAATTTTTTTTATAAAAAGGCAGACTTACTTAAATTCTTTTTTGAAAAAAAAAGATAAAAGCAAAAAGGAGGGGAATGGAGCATCACATGTTCACCCTTATGGTTTAAGGTGTTTCACTTACACCCTTGTGAATTTTATTTTTTTTTGGGTCGCACTCATACTCCTAGTGGTTGAAATATAACTCCATTAATATAGCAACACTAGCAAAACTTGTTCAATCAACATTTCAAATTTGCAAAAAAGTTCTAGGCCCACCTATTAACTGTGGAATTTAGAAGGAAAAAAATTGACCCAGATTAGAAAATAAAGTTATAGTTTTCAATTTCCTTGAAATCTGAAGTTCTCATTTTAAAGTATCTCTCCAATTATATTGGATGATTGAAAATGATCTCGTAGCCCAACTATGACTGTAAATAACTATGATTGAAGGCTAATCGGGCTATTACATCAAAAATCATGTCAAGTTTCTATTAACAGGGCTATTTTTATCCGATTTCTTGGCAGCATATTTTGATAGAAAGTTAAACATGCGTAATTAGAAAACCCTAGATCTCAGATAGGGTCGAACAATAAACACACAATGATTTTAACTTTCAATAGCTGATCCACGATTTCTTGCAGAGTACTAAGCCAATTATTGAAATTTAAGAAGTTAAACATACCTACGTGACATCTGATCCATGAAGGGATCCAAGCAAGTTATGAAAACTTAAGAAGTAATCATACTTATGTTGTTTGACCCAAAAGGTAAAATCAAACATATATCCGCTCCATGAAAGGCTCACATGATGTTACTTCAGTTACGTAGCTGGCCCATGATTTGTTTATAAAGACAAAGCAACTCCTAAGTTCAGCAGAACATTCTTGAGTATAGTTTCTGAATTCTGATCTTTTAAAGGTATGTTTCTAAGAAGCGAGAACAGCTCGATATCAATAGTCTTCCATGCATATATACATTGTAGTGCAATTTCTAAAGCACGCCGAAATTTAGAGAAACCTTTGATAGAAAACAAGCACAACAGAATTGACTAATAGAAAACTGTAAGTGAAAAACAACTGCTAAGATACTTACAAAGTTCTTGCAAACATCACATCTTGGGTGATGCTGCTCCCTGTAGCAGGATTTATGGTAAGGGCGATTGCTAGACATGGAAAACTGTAAAGGAATGAATGAAGATTCAAGCATTATTTACAATAATATTGCGAATGACTAAAAAAGGGAAATAATTTGAAGACCTTCATATATGAATTCCAGAATAAGTTTCAACTTATTTTTTTCACTAAAAAAAAAGTTTCACTTATTTTAATTAAATTAAGTTTTGTAAAGCAAGCAGCAAATAAAACAAGACTCTAACCTCATAATCAGTGATTGGCAGATTGCAAGCATGGCACCGGAAACATTCTGGATGCCAGACGGCTCCCATGCAACTTAAAAATCTTCCATGGCCAATCTCAGTGTTGCATCCAGCACAGATTCTGCAAGCAGATTTTCAAGAACCAGGTTTAATCTTTGTTTTTAATAAGTAAGAAAGATTCACGAAACTGAAAAAGAAATTTTATAGATGTCTCCTATATGGATCCACAGTGTTGCAACAGAGGTGAGTATTTAAATTTTCTTAGGTGATCATAAAAACACTCCAAGATATATTCTATTCGCAAGTGCTCACCAGTTACCATAAATAAGACACTAAATTAACCCCATTATCATTTGTTTGTTTTAATGACTACTCTTGCAACATTTTCATCTGACTCAAAGGTGCTTTAGAATAATAAGGAAAACTAACAGACACCAAGGTGTCATGCATAAAATCCCAATCCAGTATTTATCCCAGTTTGATGATTCAAACTACAATCTCTTAAAACAAGATTACCATATGTGAAGTCCAAATCAGTTAGCTGGATATCCTAGCACTCAAGTTTTTCTTTGTTGATTCATTTTAGTGAGATATAATCTCAGTTTACAATACAAAATAAAACTTGAGAAGATTTTATCTATATAACACTCGTTCAATCTTTGCCTTGTATCTCTACTTAGATTTCATCAACATTGGTAACACATAACATCCCCTTTCATGATGGCAAGATTTTTGCCATGCTTCATTTTGTTGATTATTTGTTGAAAAGAGAAAAAGCATAACTTTTTTTCCTTTGCAGAATCATTGCATTAAATCACTTTTAATCACGAGGACAATCATTTGTCCCCTTTATCTAGCACAACTAGTGAACTTTAGCAATTTCCATAAACAGTATTTGGATTCACTATACAGATGAAGATGTGATCATACCCACAATTACCTGTATCCAGGTGGAAAGAGGTGTGGAAAAGGCCGAAATAAAGAATCATTGTCATATTGAGGAGGAGAACCAATGTTTAAACTCTCTTGAATTGCCCTGGCAAGTTGCTCATCTTCCTCAAGTTGAACTTTAGCAAGATGTTCATCTTCATCTAGTTGAACTTTACCAAGATGTTCATCTTCATCTAGTTGAACTTTACCAAGATGTTCATCTTCCTCTGGTTGAACTTTACCAAGATGTTCATCTTCCTCCTCGTCAATTTTACAAAGTTGTTCATCTTCTTCAGAATGAGAGTCGTCCTCTGGGATATTATGAGGTAAAAAACATGAGACCTTTTTGTTATACTTTGGCGTGGGAATAATTAATTGATTAACAGCATCCATTTCTGAACACATACATACGAAATGGAACTTCAGCAATGGACTCTAACCATAAGAAAAATATGTTAAGCACTTTGAGTTGAACTCAAGTGAAACACCAGAATCAAAATATCACCATAATTCTAGTATACATACTAAAATTATATATCAAAGAAATCAAGAAGCTAATCGCACTAATTTCAAAATTTATTTCTTAGCACCACTTTGGAATGTAAACAAAAGACTCAACCAATGGCATCATAGTCTTTGATCAATAATGCATAATTTACTTAAACAAGAATGAAAAAGACACAGATAGGCATAAAAAGAAAGGGAATAAGAGAGGAGGTTTGCAAGAGCTTGCAATAAATAATGTGCATTTTGGTTAAGATTTAGAATATGCGGTTTAGGTACCTCATATGCTGAATCACTAATTGTATTGAGCCACACAAACCAGCAGGTGAATTTTAACTACCAATGTGCAAAAGCATAAATCTTACCAACAACTTTTTTCCCTTTCTGATCCTCCTCTAACAGAGAGAGTGCAATTGCACAGTCAATGTCTTCTTTCTCAATATCCGTCAAATCATCCTGCACTCAGTTTGCCACTATTACAACTTCAGACGATCTCCTTAAGTCTCAGAGGAACTATACCATGTTAGATTCATGCTATTATCAAGCTAAAGTCAGATAAAAGGCTAGCTTAATCTTAATGACATGATAAGTTGTGACTTGTGATAATGATTTCAATTTCTTACTAGAAAAGGAAAACTTTAATTACCGCTGAACTACGATGATTATCCCAAATTCTGTCATCTCCATATTTGCCATGGTATTGTCCTCTTGAAATTTTATGGTTGGAGCCCTTAAGCAACTTGGTGAACCAACCCATATCATGCAATATATTATCCTTCAGATTGGAAAACCTTTTCCTGAAAAAATGCCCCACAAGTAGGTAAGAAAATATATTCCACAATTTAGATAGAAGGAAAATTGTACAGACTAATAAGCATGTTGAAAAACCAAAGGCAGAAATAAATGCAGTATGATGGTCTCTCTAGAAGTTTTTTACCAGAATCAACAACTACAATATAATACACAAATAAATGCTACTGGAAAAACATGCTTTAATACTAAAGTGTTAACATCAAGCGCTGCTTGAGGTAATAGCACTGACAGATATAGGCAACAGCAACAGCAGAGAGATTGGGAATATAAAAACCATCAGACCATGCCTCATTTTTTAGCAATCATGCCTTCAAGACACTAGAGAAAATGGAAAAATAAATAAATATAAAAAGGCCCGGTTGGGGGAAAAGGAAATGATAATACATAATAAAAAAAATATTAGTGAGATTGTGAGAGGAAAAAAATCTCCGCAACTGATATCCCTTGTCAGAAAACTTGATATATATCTAATTCAAAAAGGGGAAATTCGTTTCCGAAGAAAATTTAATAACACAAAAGATGACAAGCAGATTTCAATATCTGATATGTTGCATAAATCTCAACGATAAGATTCACGTACCAGTATCGACCAAATCTTAAAATAAGCAAACAAGAACAACTTTGAATTGCCAGTCATACATACCAGTTAGCTCAAATTTCTTCACTTCCTTAATACCCAATAACACTATTTTTCTCTTCTCCTTCTTTTTTTCCCACTCAAATTAAATTGCTTTAAAAGAAATTCAAATTCCACAAATATATTAAAGAAACACCCTCAACTAAACCCACCATAATATATATATATATAAAACACCACAAGCACAAAGCCCCTGCTAGAGAATTTGTTAGAGGCTATAGCGAAAGGAAGAAAGAGAAAGAACAAGTGTAAGTAAGAAGATTGAATTGAGAACTCAGCTGGAATAGATTAAGAATCTGCAGAGACAATGGAATCTGATGAATCCAAGTTCAAGTACAATTCCATTAATCCATTAGAGTACAGTAATGGATATACCCTTTTTCTCTTTCAATGTATCTGAGGAGTACCAGAATAGCTTTTGAGAACCCAAGAATGAAAAGAGGAGTACTAGGATCCTACGCAAAAGGCAACAGTAGAATCTTTTTATAGTAACAGGTGAACTAATATTATTAGCGTTCCTTAAAAACCACCAAAAAGACTGGTCGGGGGCTGAAGATAGATAGGGAGAATCAGAGAGGCAGCTGAATTTCAACGCAATGCCACTGCCTAGTGTCTCTTTTACCATGTGGGTCCTCTCTAGCAATAACCCAATAAAGTTCAAACATTTTTGGTTGAGAATGAGAAGGTGAATGAAAGGATGAATTTTGATCTTCCATTACGCTGTTGTTTTTGGACCAAGTCGAGTGAACTGTTTCTGTGATTGTTCTGTCTTTCTCGCTCTAGTCTGGCAACAGCCTTTTCCCCCACTTTCTATCCTGCAATGCTATTTTGCCACGTAATCAAACCTTACCATCCAAATGAAAAATTCTAAAATACTCTCTTAATATTCTTCTTAACTTTGTAACCGTTTTGATTTGTTATTAAAAATCTTATTTTTAATCTATTCATCTGTTTAATTATACAATTTTACGTATTACAATTTGAGCGAAGTGACAACATAATAATAAGGGTAAATTTCAAAAAATCCCTTCAACTGTTGTCAATGTGCAAGATACTCCTGGAGTTTAAAAATGATGCAAAATGCTCCTTCAGTTCTTAACATTGTGCAAATAACACGCTCCATTAACTTTCTATTTACATACTTCACATATTTGGTTCAAAGTATCTAATTGGTTTCCCTAATTTGTAAGACTCGTCGTGTAGAATAATATGGTTTCCTTTCAATTGCATTAATTAAATCGCACTATTAGAAAAATGGTCGAATAAGTTTCTTCCACAACTTGTACCATATTAAAGAAGGCATTTGATGCATCAACGCCATTTGTACCACTTCTTGCTCACATTGGATTTGCCGCATTTACTATTTTATATAGATGTCCAGGTTTTTCTATTTAGAAAATGACACAGATATTGCTGGAACCAGAAGAATAACACATCTCTGTAGGGTGAATTGGTGCATGATACCTTGAAGACTATCAAGGGGGTTCATGACCAGTTACTTGAACATGACCCCAGAATCAACAATGATTCCAGTAGTGGGTTATTTTCAGATTTTCATGTGCTTGTTATGCTCTATATGTCTCCCTATGCATCTGATTGTTTTGTTAGGCGTTTCTTAAGTTCTTGTTGCACAACCTTGTCTGAAACATTGCATAGTCAGTGTGCATGTGTAGTGTTAGAATTCTGTAAATCGCTTAGTGGATTGGGCTGTGGTGATCCTTTGTATCTCTCTTTTTGGAGTAATTTCAGGTCTTTGTTAGAGATTATTGGTGTTTCTTAGTGTTCTTTGGTCATAATGTGAAAAGCACATGATAAATTTTTTAAGTAATTAGATAAAAGGTTATGGAGTGTAACAAAAAAAAAAAGGTTATTGAGTGTGTTATTTGTACAATGTAAAATATTCAAGGGTGTTTCACACTTTTTTAAAAACAGAAGATAATAACTTGCACATTGACTGTAATTGAAACGTTTTTTTTTTTTTTAATTTTATCCTAATAATAATAACCTCTCGTTTCCAATGCCCCAAATCTTCATTCAAATTATTATATTTGATTTCTCTGTATTTGGCATGATGACTGTTACCTTTACCTTTATCTGTCTTTAGCATGTTAATCAGGTGAGAATGACTGTTTATTATTCCTAAATTGACCAAACTTGCGAATTTCCTAATCAAGGACCAGTTTTCCTTTTTTCTTTTGGGTGCTGAAATTGCTCATTGCTTAGCGTACCATTTGTATTAGCCAGAATATAATGAATTTGTTACATTTGAACGCCACAAAATAAGTGGTGAAAACTGAAACACAACATTGTCAATACTATCAAACCATTATCATTAATAAATTTGAGAAGGACAAAGGAATTTGTACTCTATTACATTCGGTTGGAGAATAAGTAATTAAGTTTGATAGTTTATTTTTTTGTTTTTTCTTAAGTTAGGCTGACATGCTATTACTGTGTCTAAAAATAAAAAATTGGATTTTTGTTTTCAATTTTATTTTCATGCATGCACCTTCCTATGTTAATGAATTGATTTTCTAGTATTTCCTTAATCAGAGAGTGGCACATCAAATCACTAAACTCTTGTTTGCTTTTGTTTTCCCCTTTTCTAATCATAATTTATGCAAATGCAACCTATGAATCATACGATGGCAGCACTATTAATTTTTTTTTTCTCATTAACAAATTTGTAAGAACATATAATAAAAAAAAAAGAGCTGCGTCACACCAAAAGTAATTTCACAGCAGCCTCTGAAAAGGTTAAGTGAGAGAGCAGGATCCGCTTACCACAATAACTGATATTTCCCTTCCTTCCTTGATGTATGGCTGGCACATTACATTATGTGAGTTTGTTGTACAAATTTTGTCCGTGTAAGCAATTTTTTTCTTATAAAAAAACATGGGTAATGTATCTTACACATTATTTTATTTTATTTTTACATAACTTACATAACTCTCATTACTGTTATTTATTTTCCTCTCTCTTTCATTATATCTTTTTTATTTTCGTATCATCAATAGCTCACCTTAAATTATGTAACTTATATGAGACTCACATTATATGCAAGTAACCTTTCTAAAAGGTGATGTAGTTAGTTACATATAATCTATAACTCTAATAATTTTTGTAGGAAATTGTGTACCACTAATATCAATAAATAAAAGGGAGAGTTATGATAATAATGAAAATTATGTAAGAAACTTATTACGTGTAATTAACATTTTTGTTTTGAAGAAACATAAGCACCTACATCTCTCTACTAATAATTTGTTTTTATTCAAAGCTGGTTGGAATCATGGATTCGTGGAATAACCCAGATCCAGTGCAAAGCTGTTGCCTTTTTTTTTTTAGAAAAAGATTATTATGTATTTTTTTTAAGTGTATATATACTGCTGACATCTTGTTTAAGAGTATTAAATTTAGTAAAAAACTAATAAAAAAATTATACTAAATAATATTAAGAAAAAAATAAATATATATATATATATATATATATACACTATTATTAATAAAAATATTAAAACTGTTTCTTTTGTGGGTGCAAGCAAGAGAAGTAACACATCGTTTATTTCAAGAATGCAAAGCTATCTTAGCTGACCATTTAGCATGCAATCTTAAAAAGATTTGTCCTTGACTCAATCCTAAAAATTAATTTAAGGAAAATAATTATCTAAGTCATTATAAGATAGACAGATGTTATGATATACTCTTTTATCTTTGGATGCACTATATACCTTTGAATTTGTTTGTAATAATAATTTTTTTTTGTTTTAGGTTACTTTTTTTTTTACAAATCACCTCCGATCGGCCACCACCAATCGGTCATTCTTTGGTCACCTTCAAGTTGATTATTGTTCATTTTTTAAAATTATATAATTGTATAAATAATATCAATTAAAATTATATTAGTTTTATATTTTTTAAAATAATCACAGATACTAAAAATTCTATAAATTTTAACTAATAATATTCACACACAATAATATAATTTTCTTGGTGTGAGTGTGTAAGGGGTTTTTAAAAATATATATATTTTTTAACTGATAATGTTATCAGAATTTAACTGGTAAAAAAATATTACCAATGTTCAGCTGATAATATTTACACACGATAATATTTTTTTCCTAAAACTATAACTGTGTTTGCTGAAAATTCTTATAAATTTTAACTTATAATATTTATACAGTTATACAACCTAAAAAAAATGGAGTTAGCTAGTGGTGGCGGACGGTTGCCAACCAAGAATGCACTTGTACTGCAAGAAGAGACGACGTCTGATGGCTTGTCAACCGACGACAATGGTCGTGGTAGTACATAAAATATATATATATATATATATATATATATATATATATATATATATATATATATATATATATATATATATATATATATATATATATATATATATAACTAAAAAAAACCTTTAAAAAACTGCTTAGCAGGTTTCTTGTACTTGATCTAAGTCATTAATATTTTTTATGATTAAATCAAAATGACTTAGATCAAGTGGTGTACTATATATCCTCTTTTAAAAGATGTATATTAGACTAGAGCTGGCAAAACGAGTTTAACCTGTTGAGTTAACCCGCCAACCTGTTATTTTTTTACGGGATGAGTTTAATGATTGAACCTATATTCTTTTTTTAATCAAGATAATTTCGCCTTAACTTAACTCGCGGGTTAAGCGGGGTAGCGGTGTAATGGGTCAACCACGTCAGTTGACTCTTTTCTTTTAAAAAAAATGATAAGTGATACTATAAATGAAAAGTTCTTTGATGTTATATAATTTATATTTGAATATTTAATTAAACTATTTTAAAAATTATTTTTAGATATGTGGTTTGTAATTTTTTATCATTATTGTTTATTATTTTTTAAAAATTTTTATAGTATTTTTTTTTTTATATATATATATATATATATATTTTAGGCAAATTAAGCGGGTTGACCCGCCAACTCGTCTACTTTTTCTTATTTTATCTTTTATGCGAGTCAACCTGTCAACCCACCTTAAAGCGGGATAGGTTGACTCTTTCAACTCATTTTTTAAAACGAACCAATTCATCCTGCCCCACATTTTAACAAAAGTTGAAGTCGATCGAGAGAGGTTGACCCATTTTGCTAACTGTATATTAGACACTACCTTATAAGATATACTCTACTTATATTCTTATTCAAAAGTGAGACTTAACACACCCTATCATGCCTCAAATTTGACATTTGAAATATAAAATTTATAAGACTGGATATTTACATGTAGTATTAGGTTAAGCTTTTACACTATTTTAAAATAATTAATTCTAATTCTATCTCAAAAATTAAGTCAAAGAAGAAAAAACTGCCCAAATTATTATAAAAAATATTTTATCTATATACCCATGGAATGTGAGACTTAACATGCAACACCATATTAATATCCCATGACCCTACTCCTCCGCTCGTGTCTCCATTCTCCAACATCTCTCACATCCCTATTCCCGCAATATTTGTTAATCAAAGGAAATTTCATAAAATATTGAACGGCCGAAAATAAAGATGGAACTAGATTAGAGTCATTGAATTTGAAAATCCCTCCCTAGCCCCTAGGTGATGTAAACTCACAATCACATTGTCCCGGAGCTGGCCACATGCTGGGTTCTGACGTAGGTTAGATTGTTTTTATGCAGAAATTAAAGCATGGCTTCTGTAAACCCATTTGCTTTGATGACGTTACGCCCAATGAACCTTTCCAAGAACGCATATATGCACTGAAGATACAGTATCGCCAAATACAAGACTTTTGTAAATGTTTGTATTCCTTTAGATCATTAGACGAATATGAACAAAACATCTTAAGGTTTTTTTTTTTTTTCATTCGTCTTTAGTTTAATGACAGGCAAATCATATGCCTATTCATAGCTGCTTGGGTGGTTTCATGTAGAATACCAAACATTCTTCATCAGTTAAGTATAAAAATCACAACCTCACAGATCTCATAAAAAAATAATTTGATTATTCGTTTAATTTTTATACGTTTAATTTTTTTTAACTCACTCATAAATTTATTTGTATTTTATGAAAATATTACAATCATATACAACATGTTCTGTCTCACTTAAATATACAAGTGAACATATATTCACCTTATTTTGGATAGACAACAAACGTTTCCATAAAAAAAATGTTAATGTTAATGCATTAGTCTCCACACATTATGATCATAAATTAATTATTCAATTCGGAATTTAGGAAAATTTATGTAATAAGTGTACGTTTGGTAACTTTTTATTTTTTAGAAAAAATCATTTTTTTCAAAAACTATCTCAAAGAATTTTTTATTATAAACTATTTTGAACACAAAATAAACTAATTCAAACACATAATAATACAATCTAACTATCATCTCCTCAGCGCAACACCAAGCCACCTCTCCAACCCAAAACACCAAAACACTCATTAATCAGCTAACATGATCCTATGTTGGTTAAGTTAGTCAAATTACTACCAGAACCAGTTAGTTAATTACACTTGACTTCTTGTATTAGCCTGTAGTTAGTTGATCAAAGTTACGGTAGCTTAATTATAATTGGCTATTGTAGCTACCATGTATATAAACTTGGTACTCTCAACTTTACAAAGTGAGATCATTTCTTCAAATTCTTCACAATTTGTTATATAATACAAAACTAATGACCTAAAAAACCGCATATAATATACTTGAATGGGGCCTGAAAAAATCGATTTCGAGAGGAGCACCAGCCACTTACCTAACGCTTTACCAGCACCGCTATTTTACGCGTTTCCACTAGAAACCAAACACTTCAAAATGACAATTGTCGTCTCCGAGAGTGAAAGCTTTCTCATTATATATTTTATTTTGTTTCTTTCATCGCTATGCCGGAAAGAGCCAACCTTTTGTTTATCCTGAACTTATTATTATTATTATTTTGAAGTCAGTGATGTTATTTTTCTTTTTGCAACGACAGTAATTTTATTTTTCAACAATATTTTATACATATGAATATGCATATTTTGTACTTTTAATTTTTAAAATTATATATACGCTATTATACTAAATTTTTACTATAAAGAAACATACCATTTATATATAAAATATTCATATTGGCACATTTTTTAAAATGCTAAATAATATTTATATCTTGTTATTTTTTTTAAAAAAAGTGATTAAAAATTATATATTTTTATACAATATGTATTTTTTCTTACATTTTGCTCTCTTTTCTCTTTCTTGGTGTTGCTGCAATGCTGCCCCCGAGTTTGACGTCCGTTGTATATAAGTGTGTTTCCATAGACTTTTCTTTATGTTTCCTGTCTGCAATTATATAACAATGGACCGTATCAAGGTTTGCAAAATAGGGAAAAATTAGCTTGATCGCTTTTTCATCCTTCCTAACTGAGGTTGTGAATTGTACCTAAGCTCTATGAACGAAGCCCATTTACGTTACCTATGTAATAACCATGGACATCACATATCTTCACATTAGTATGATATTTTGGACTTAAGTCCTATGGATTACTTTTCGCTTTTACCCCAAAAGGTCTCATACTAATGGAGATATATTGTTCACATAGTATTATATTGTCCACTTTGAGCTTAAGCCTCATTTTGCTTTTACCCCAAAAGGCTGCTCATACTAATCTTAATGGATATATCCATACTTATATCCAAACCTCTAGCTAATGTGTGACTTTGGTCGCATTCCCCTCCCCTCGAACAAAAGACCATCGAGCCTCCCCTCAAACGATCATCCATCCGTCTACATCTACGGATCCCATCGTGAGCTAACTGGGGCCCACCACTTTCGTTCGGCATTCTGAAGATTCATCCACCATGGCTAACTTCGGGACATGACTTTGATACGGTGTCATACTTGTACCGCCGTCGTCCATCATGGCTAACTTCGGGGCATGGTTTTGATATGGTGTCATACTTGTATCGCCGTCGTCCATCTCATCTACAACGGAATACGCCGCCTAACCTCCACATCGCTAGGAAGACTTTCGACACAAGGGACTCTTTACATGAATCCATCAATCACCGTCCATACCAAACTCATTCAAGCCGAACCATCGGCTCTGATACCACTTGTAAGGACCATGGACACCACATATCTCCACATTAGTATGATATTGTCCACTTTAAGCCTAAGCCCTCATGAATTTGCTCTTGGACTTTTACCCTAAAAGGCCTCATACTAATGGCTAACTTTCGTTCGGCATTCTGAAGATTCATCCACCATGGCTAACTTCAGGGCATGACTTTGATACGGTGTCATACTTGTACTGTCGTCGTCCATCATGGCTAACTTCAGGGCATGGCCTTGATATGGTGTCATACTTGTACCGCCGTCGTCCATCTCATCTACAACAGAATACGCCGCCTAGCCTCTACATCGCTAGGAAGACTTTCGACACAAGAGAC
This sequence comes from Ormosia semicastrata, assembly GCA_029884595.1. NCBI lineage: Eukaryota > Viridiplantae > Streptophyta > Magnoliopsida > Fabales > Fabaceae > Ormosia > Ormosia semicastrata. The sequence continues at coordinate 13,438,932 of JAQQTO010000037.1, forward strand.
TCTTTACATGGATCCATCAACCACCGTTCATACCAAACTCATCCAAGCCGAACCATCGGCTCTGATACCACTTGTAAGGACCATGGACACCACATATCTCCACATTAGTATGATATTATCCACTTTAAGTCTAAGCCCTCATGAATTTGCTATTAGACTTTTACCCCAAAAAGTCTCATACTAATAGAGATATATGTCCATACTTATATACACATGATGCTCCCTACCTCTAACCAATGTGGGACTTTGATCACATTCCCAACAACCTACACTCCTAAGAAGGGTCTTTAAAATGACTCACTTAAGCACCTAAAAATATCTCCAAAAAAAAAAAACCTTAAAAATACCCTCAGGAGAGTTTGTCACAAGAGAGAGAAAGAAAGGACACTTGCCTCACTCTCATCGAAACACTCCATAATAACCTAATGATTGATAAACAATCATGAGGTAAGTTCACCCATCCCTCCTCTTTAAAATGCAAACAGCCACCACTGTAAAGGAACTTTTATACACTCTTACTATCAAAGAAGATTCCCACTGTGGCTTCTACCTTGAGTATGGATATAACAAACTCATTTATACATATTAGGAGCAAATCTTACATTATTTAGGAATATTAAAAATATAACATGAAAAATATAATAAAATAAGAAATAGTGATGGCTCATGTAACTAAGGTGTATGGTTGAGCTTTGCTATTTTTTTTTTATATAAAAAGGTCTATTATGAGAGAATATTTTTGTCATTCTAATGCTGTAATTGCCTATTAAAATGAATTCGAATCCGAATTTATAATTGTCATGATTCATAAGAAAAAAGATTATCAGGTGAGCCAATTCTCATTCACAGAGTTATATGCTTTAGGTTTTTATTTAACGTAGAATGTAAATGGTGTAATTACTTATTTTTTATTTTATGCGTTTTACCTTTTTTTTCGTTTTTAAGTAATATTATTTTTTGGTCACATTTTAGGGTTTCAATTTTTTTATCTGTTTAAATTGTCTTTGAAACTGGTGAGGGGTCTCAAGTCTTCAATACTCAATAGGGATGGCCAGCCTTGGTGGCCCAAGATAAAGGATCCCCAAAACATCTATAGCAACGACCAAAAAAAAATCTATAACACTAGTACTCTTTTGGGCCATTCCTATTCAGTATTAGTATTTTTTATTTTTGCCATCCAAGAGAAACACAAGGGGCCTTATAATACCCACACCTTACACAAAGGGACAGAGAGTCCATAGTTACAACATAGCCACATAGCTCACCCATTGGACGGCGTACATTGGCAAACAAATACAATATGAAATATCACTGGAACGCATCCATTGCAAATTGAAGTGTTACAGGCTTACAGTTAACTTTCACCAAAAAACCAAAATAGTTACAGCTAGCCTCAACAGTGGGAGTTCGTCACAGGCTTTTGCAACCCAAGCCTAGTTTAGGTCCAGAATCCACTTAGTGATATAGACAGACCACATTTGCTTGCAACGCCTGGATTACAAATTTACAATGCCAAAATCTGAATGCCGTGCTTTATATTTTTCATTAGATTCCACTCGTCGTGAGATCCAAATCTAAAAGAAAAGAAGAAGAAACTCATCATGTCATATCACAAGCCCAACATAGATAGATAGGTTCTCTCTTTCGCCCCAAATATAATTCCCATCACTATCATCAAGGAAATAAATGGAAATAATGTCTGATCTCAGTTCTCACATGAGACAGGGGCATAGGACATGGCAGTCCTTTTATGGAAGTGGAGGCGGGATGGGAATAAAGCTTCATGCCATTCAGCTAGTACTCTGATTGAAGACGGGAAATTCATTCATTTGTATCTTCACGTCTTTATTTACCCACGTGGGTGTGTGTGTCTCTGTATATATAAAATAGAATAATTTTAAATATTTTTACACAATTCTTTTAATTATTAAATGAATAAAATATTAAATAATTTTTATATTTTTAAGACATTAAATGTAATTATCTTTTCATTAAATATTTTTTTATTTAATATTAAAAAATTATTAATTTTTTAAAAAAGATATAACAAAACTAAAATCATAGGTTTATTATACATAAAAAAGTGAGAAACTATGAAGAGTGTTACAGATGTTTATTTTGTGGTTAATTAGGAGATACCTTGACCAACTTTCATGGACCTAGTATGTTGTTATCTTTAAATATAACTGTTATGAATGCTGTTTGTATATGTGAAAATTAAAGACTTCGTTGTGAAGTAATATCAATTTAGTGATGACAAGCTTAATTTGATAGTTAAAAAAGGGGGAAAATGTCCCATTAGCATAAAAGGCATGGCCAAAGATGGCTCCAATGTAGAGCTAGCTAGGATCAGTCAATGAATAGGATAAATGATCAGGAACAAGAACAACAAATGAACTCAACAGAGGACAAGAGATACGGGAGATTTGAACAGTAAGGGACAAGAGATGGGAGTTCTGTACCTTATTTAAACTTTGCCCCCATTACAATGTAATATTTAAAATTTGAATTTCTAAGTGAACCCTACAAAATAGGAGGCGAGGCAAGGGCATCCATTTTGGAATAATTCTCAGCACTTAATTTTGCAAAACAGGATCAGTTTCCAGTATATTACTATGTGGCAAAAGTTTATGCATAAGAAGTCAAAGGGCACCAATTTTGGATCAAATTAAACCGTTGAATAAGCATCCTCCTCTGTTTAGTTAATACCACATGGATTATGTTATCTGATGCCAGTGACAAATTGAGGAATTTTAAGTAATGAGGATAAATATTTTTATGGTTAAAACATATGCGAATGAGTTTAAAAAGAAAGGTGAAAGAAGAATAATTTTGTGTTCTGATTATATTGATATCAAAGTTATGTGAGTGTTGTTAAAAAATAAAAAATAATATTATATGATTATATTAAAGTATTAAATCATGTGAATATTGTTAAAAAATAAAAAAAAAAATATATGAATTTTATATTTTATTATTATAAATTTATTAATTTATTTACATATAAAAACAAAAATTATATATATATAAAAACATATATTAATATACTTACATAAAGTTAAAAAAAAATTTTAAAGTAGAATAAGGGTATCTGTGCGGACTTCTCAACGCGTAAGTCCGTCACAAGCTGGTGCTATCTATCTCATGCAAGAGTAATGCCCGCAGCCGGAGTCAAACAAGTTGTAGGAACCAATCGAACCTGAGATCTCCACATAGGTCAATCCATAAACACCAAGAAGTGTTTTACTTTAGCATACACTAAATAGCCGGAGAGTCTTTAATCTTGACTTCAGATACTGAGAGACACACCTTGCAAAGCTGCACCACACACATCCCCGACCCCTTCAAACTTTAACATAACGCTATAAAAAATCTTCTCATTCTCTCACCCATGCTCTTGCACAACAGCCTGTCACCTCTCTTTTCGTGACACGTGTCACGGCACAAACACTGCTCACTCATTTTGGACCACAGCTCCCCACGTGGCTGTGGGCACCCTTGCCGACGGCCGTGCCACCTGGACCCCCTTATACGATCGAGTAGAGGACCACCTTATAGATATACCCTTTCATATAGTAGCATACCCATTTTGTTATCAGAAGAGCTATGCTTTCAATAATTTCATGTCGTTTTCCCTATGGGGCCATGCCTAAAAGGTCTCCCAAGCTCAGCACTCACCACACTCATAATTTTAAATGCTTTTTTTCCCCCTTTTTCTTTTTCTTTTTAACTATTTAAATTCCTTGCTTTTGTTGACAAACTTAATATCTCCATATCAACATATACGAAATTTCAAGTGAACAAGATAAAGAAAAGGTAAAACTAAACATGAGAAAAAGTGTTTTGGGGTTGGGGGGGGGGGAGGGGTGAAATTATATATCTCGAAAAGGGTGCAGCCATCCCATGAGAATGTTGGTCCCTTAGTTAATATAATCATCTACGAGAAAGTGACCCTTTTGAGAAGGACATAGCTGTTTGCTTCTGCAGTCCCAAGAACAACAGCCCATCAGATTAAGATACAGGCATGGTATCTATATGGTGGCTCTAACTGCCAAATTAATTAAATATTTAGGTTATAAGCTTAGAGTGTCCTATATTTCTGTAAGAGGAATTATTGACAAAAGCTTCAAAATGAACTTTTGGCATTTTCCTCCGGGCTTAGTTATCTCATGCAATATAACATGTACAACTTCATTCATTATATTTGTGATTTAACAGCTAGGACGAAGCGATTTAAGGGTATACCCTCGTAAGATAAAGCTAGCTTGATTACTTGGTGATTAATTATATAAACATCACTCCACTCAGAAAGAAGAGATAAATTATATAAAATAACAATTCCCTGCATTATAAGGAGATAAAGCGTAATACACACTTATATGCTTAGTCCCTTTATATTTTTTACACGCTCATATGTCTCCACATAAAAACTTAACAAGAGGTTAAATGTACAAATTAACTCTATTACACAATATCTTTCTCGAGCAGCGATTGACTTAAGTATCGGAGTGTCTTTTACAAATATCCACCCATTGCTTTTTGAATCATTGTTGTTGCGTCACAGAGGAATCAATCATCGCTTACCTTCTTAGGTAACTCTCATAATTCAGTTCTGAACATTGACACCATCAGTGAGAATTGATAAATTTTTATTCTCGACTCCATTCTTAATACTCCACCTACCACTATAACATCCTAATACCAATATCTCAATATATACGTCATACAAAGATATTTAGCATTACAATGTTACTACATACTTACTAATCATATACTATATTCATAATGTTTGTTGGAAATACTATAGAGAGTCATATGAAATGCGAAATACAATAATTATATCATAATGCATCAAAGTACATGTACATCACTAGCCTTAACAAAAGCTTGAAGTATTCCATAACTCTATACATTTCAAAAGGGATACTAAAAAGTACAACAATTTGAAACATAAAACATAAATCTAATCCTTAGCTTCTTTCTTCTTTTACCATTGGAAAAAGTTTCACCTAGAATTACATGATACACAGTAGGATGAGAAACTATATTCTCAGTATGAGTAATCAAAACCAGTCATACATAACATATATAAACATAATCTCAATGACTACTAATGAAATATATTTAAAATATCTATAAAGTCTAACTATAGCATTTAGATAAACCAAGTTAATATACATCTCATACACATATATAGTTCAACTCAGAACCAAAAATGTAAAACTTAGGAGTCACTGGTTTCATGTGTTATTTTGTAGTAAGTAGAGGTATCTCCTCACACTACACATATCCTGGCACATGAGAAGTGTCTAAATCCTTATTTCTGAAGAACCTTATGGATCCCTACTTATCTCTTCTGGTCTTAGCACTATCGACTTGTCAAGCTTATGTCATTCCTCCATTGAGTTTATGAGACACCATTTCGATTTCTCTTGGCATTCATGAACACTGTCAAAGGATATTCACAAAGATAACACTACCAATTATTCCTATCATACATATATCTAAACACCAACTCATCATTCATTACTCTTAAGTGATATACTTTACCACAAAAGTGACTTATGGTGCTAGATACTTACCTAATGCAAACTATAACTTTTGAATGTTCAAAAGTTTATATTTTCTCATACATGTTAGGTGATAATTTTTCTCTTGAAAATATCTCCATTTGTGCCTTAACACACTTTAGGAAACATATACTAATGATTCCATCCAGCCAAGAACTTGAAAATATCAAAACTGACATTTTTGAATATTCTGGCCTCAGACACGGGCCGTGTCTGATTACGCGACCTCCCCCGTGTCTTGTTTTGTGAACATTGTTCACAAATTCCACTGGAAGAGAGAGACACGCACCCCCCTCCGTGTTTCTCAACCAGAAACACAGCAACAACTTCTGCAGAACTGTGGTACTATTTCATTGGTTCTTTTCTTGGATTTTGGCCATTCCAATCTAATTTATAAGTGATTCTAAGACCCCAATCAGTTCTTAAACACATAAGGATCATCTATCACAAACTTAAACCTCTTAATTTGGATTAAAATACCAAAATCACCTATAAGGTGACCTAACCCCTCTTTTGTGAATCTAAGATCCAAATGAGATATTCTAAGCTTCTAACTTCAATTAATGCTATGAACAAGTCATAAATGATCAAAAAAACTCAATCATACAATTAAAACTCATCAAACATCTCAAGAACACAAAATGAACTATTGAGCACCAAAGTGCATCAATGGAGAAAAACATGAAAAGAAGTGAAGATGAACTTAAAAACCCTACCTTTGGAGCTGAGTTGATGAATCAAACTTGATTGGATCCTCAAGTCTTGGCTTTACCCTTGGCTTTCCTTTTTCTCTCTTCCTCTTGCTTGGTCTTTGTTTTCTCTTCCTTTCTTCCTTCTCTCACGTTTTCTGCTTCTATTTTTGAAGCAAAATAGCCGTGAACAAAGGCTTATAAAAAGGGACTAAAGACTCATATGACATTTAGGCCAAAACTGATAAAATCTCAATATGCTAAAAACACTCAAAGTTAACTAAATCCAGATTTTCAGCTTCTGACAACTTTAAAATAAATATTAAGATTCATATAAAAAGTCATTTCAACATTATCTGATACTTTCATACCTGCTTCTAGTCAAACAAGTTATAATTAGACAACCAATATGCCTAAAAATGTCAAACTAGCTCAGTTTACCTTGAAACTTTAACTATAACTTATTTTTCATATTTTTGACTTAGAAATAAATTATCCGTATTTATTTCCTTCTCCTAATCAATTTATGCTATCATCTGAGTCATTTTAAACTATTTTTCATAGTCTAATTTGTAACTAAATACCTAAATTAACTCAAATTATTACAAAAATAAACATAAATGCTAAACAAGTCTAACATGTCATTTAGGATATTACAATCACCGCCACAATGGTGGACACAAAAAGGAGACAAACTCTAACAAACCAAAACTGAGCTCCGACAGTGCACAACCCACCACCAACATCGACCTCTGTCGCCCACGAACTAGTCTTGACTCGACTGAAACTCAGGTAGGACGGACACAAGAATTTCTCCACCAGAGAGAATCTTCTTCTGCTTCCCGAGATAATTCTAGAGAGATAACACTCCGATTTTAAAAAGGTGCATTTCAAAGATGTTAAACGGTGGTCATTGGCGATGTGAAGACCTAGAGATCTAGTGGGAGATAATTGCTCCCACATCGAAGTAACATATACCATAAACATTATTTCTAAGGGATTCGTAGGCGGTGGCGAGTCAGCAAAAGCTAGAAAAAGGGTCATTTGAGCGGTGATGAGTGTGACCTCCCTCGTAGAATCCAAATCAGGAAAAAAGTCAGGGAAAGCCCCTTCGATCTCATTTTCTGATGAAAGCTACGGGAACACCATCCCAAACCACGATGACCTCATGGTCATCACGAGAATAATTACCAATGTCAAGACCTGAAGAATGTTCATGGACTAGGGAAGCTCGGTCGACATCATGTTCCTAGACTTATTCAATCATTAGGATTATTGAAGGAAGAGCTCATTTTGCATACTGACAAGCTGATCAGGTTCACAGGTGACAAGATCACTCTGGATGGGTAAATCGAGACTCACCTTACTTTGGGAGAAAAAAGCTTCTCTTCAAAACTATCAAGGTCAGGTTTCTGGTGGTAGATTGCCCCTCTGCCTATAATGTTATTCTGGGTCGGCCTTCACTTAGCTATAAAGTTTTTAGGCCACCAAGACAAGGTTGTGACAGTTAAGGGGGATCAAGTCATGGCAAAGAAGTGTTATAATAAAAGCCTGAAAATCGTCAAAAGACCATAAACAACGATTCCACGCAACATTCTGGTCCCAGTCATTTTGGACTCTGTCAACATCCTCCTGATTGAGTTGGATGTACGCGAAGAAATATGGGATACATATCTCCGGCCAGACGGAGAGCTCCAGCCTCTTTAGCTGGGAAACAAACCAGGTCAAGTCACCAAGATTGGTGACTAACTTAACCAGGAAGAGAAAGCCCGACTGACCGAGATCCTTTTAAAAAATAAGGACTTATTTTCTTAGACTTCAGTGGACATGCCAGGCCTAGACCCTGAATTTGTTTACCACCGTCTTTCCGTCATGAAGAACGTCAAGTTAGTGACACAATGAAAAAGGAAAGTTGGGCCAGAAAGACAAGAGGTGATACAAAAACAGGTGAAGGAACTCTTAAACGCTAGCTTCATCAGGGAGGTCCCCTACACCACGTGGCTCTCAAATGTGGTCTTAGTAAAAAAGGCCAATGGGAAATGGCGCATGTGTGTCAACTACATTGACCTCAACAAGGCATGTCCTAAGAACCCCTACCCACTTCCCAACTTCGACAAGCTAGTGGACAACTAGTTTAGTTTTATGTTACTTTCCTTTATGGATGCCTATTCTGACTATAACCAGATCCCTATACATCCAAATGACGAGGACAAGACAACCTTCATAACCGAGATAAGAAGTTACTGCTACCGAGTGATGCCGTTTAGGCTAAAAAATGCAGGAGCCATTTACCAGCCCATGATGAATAAAGTCTATGAAGGACAAATTGATAAGATGCTGGAAGTATACATTGACGACATGATAGTCCAAACGGCAGACACTGGCAACCACATCCAGGATTTGGAGAAGGTATTTGTCGAGGTTTGAAAGCATAACATGCAACTTAACCTGAAAAAATACGCCTTTGGTGTACAGGCTGATAAATTTTTAGGGTTTTTACTGACAAACTGTGGTATCGAGGCAAACCCAGAAAAATGCCAAGCGGTTCTTAACATGGGCAGCTCCCAATCCGTCAATAAAGTGCAATAACTGACAGACCAAATTGTAGCCCTCACGCATTTCTTAGCCAAGGCTGTCCAAAAATATCTCCACTTCTTTCAAACTCTAAAGAAGGGAAAGAACTTCGAGTGAATTTCGGATTGTGAAGCCGTGTTCCAAGAAGTAAAGAGGATGTTGTCAATGCCATCTATCCCAACAAAAGCAAACCCCGACAAAATGCTCTACACCTACTTTTCTGTTAACAATGAAGTGGTTAGCTTAGTTCTGATAAGGGAGACAGAGGAGGGCCAGAGGCCAGTATATTTTGTCAGCAAAGTCATCTAGGGCCCTAAAATCCGCTACCAGAAAATTGAGAAGTTGACTCTAGCATTAGTAGTCATCACAAGGAGGCTAAGGCAATACTTCTAATGCCACCACATAATGGTAAAGACAGACTAACCTATCCGGCAAGTACTGCACAAGTCAAATCTTGTAGGGAGAATGATTGTTTGGTTTGTGGAGCTCTCCGAGTTCTGAATCGTCTAAGAGCCTAGGCCAACCATCAAAGCTTAGGTATTGTCTGACTTCTTGATTGAACTCACACCAGACTCTCATAACCCTAGAACCCATTCTTGGATCACCTATGTTGATCGATATTCAAATTCCAAAGGAAGTGGAGTCGAAGTCATATTGGAAAACGAAGTTAGTCTTGTGCTAAAGCAATCTTTGATATTTGAGTTCCTTACCTCTAACAACCAAGCCGGGTATGAAATATGCAAATCAAGTATTAATATAGCAAAAGAAATAGGGGTTAGAGATGTGATCCTATGCTGTGACTCAAAACTGACAACATCCTAGATAAAAGGAGAATATCAGGTAAGGGAACCCTTACTGTGAAAATACCTAGCGAAGGTTAAAAAGCTAATGGAGAGCTTTGACAGCGTCAAGGTGGAGCACATCCCCAGGGATGAAAATTCTAGAGCCGACATCCTATCAAAACTTACTAACACCAAGAGCTTGGGTAACAACGGGTCCGTGATCCAGGACATACTTTTCACCGCTAGCATCACAGACGATGAAGTCTTCTTGTTGGAGGTTGAGGATTCTTAGATGATGTCCATATTAGCCTACCATTACAATGGCTCACTCCTCGAGGACCAAAAGGAAGCCTAGAAAATAATGCGGATAACAACTTGGTTTATAACTTACGATAACCAGTTATATCGCTGAGGTTTCTCTTGTCCTCTCCTCAAGTGCCTCAGTTCGTGGCAGACAGAACTCGTCCTAGTAGAAATCCATGAAGGAATTTCAGGCCACCACCTCGATGGAAGATCCTTGCCAAGGAAAGCACTAAAAGCGAGATATTATTGGCCCACCATGAAAACTGACAGTATGAAACACGTGCAAAAATGCATTAAATACCAGCGCCACTCTGACATCTATGTTGCGCCACCTGAAGAACTGTCAACAATAGTTGTCCCCTGGTCGTTTTATCGGGGGGGAATGGACATCTTAGACCCTTTTCCACAAGCTCCTGGGCAGGTCAAGTACCTAGTAGTGGCCATTGATTATTTCACAAAGTGGATTCAAGTAGAGCCGTTATCCATAATCTCATCTGTGCGAATCCAGAAGTTCACTTACCAAAATATCATAAGCAGATTCAAAATCCTGAAGTCGAATATTACAGACAGCGAAACTCGATTCATTAACAAGGAATTTAAAGACCTCTTGGGGGACTTGAAGATCAAGCAACATTTCACCTCAGTGGAGCACCCAAAAACCAACGGGCAAGCTGAGCCCGCTAACTGAGTCATACTAAGGGAGATAAAGAAAAGACTTGATGATGCTAAATGGGGCTAAGTGGAACAACTTGATCATGTCCTATGGGTATATCGAATCACACCACACTCCTCCACAAGAGAAACCCTCTTTAAGTTGACTTATGGTTGCAAAGCCATGATTCCAGTGGAGATAGGAGAACTGAGTTGGAGGAAGCAAAGCTTTTTTGAAGAGACTAACTTGGACCTTATCCACCATGAAATTGACCTCCTGGAAGAACGACGTCACATTGCCCATGTTTGAGAAGCAACCATAAAGCAGAAAATTATCGTGCGATACAATTCCAAAGTGATCCCGCGGCGGTTCAACCTTGGCGATCTTGTACTATGCAGAACAAACATCAGAGGGAAAAATGCAAGAGAGGAGAAACTAGTGCCCTATGTAGCACAAACATGCTATTTTTTAGGCGTATCTGTATGTTAGACACATAGGGATGCGTGTACGACACACGTGTCCTGTGTGTCTGATTAAAAAAATTATTATTATTTTACTTGGGCACGTCTTAGACACGGCTTGAACATGCTTATACATGTCTAGGACACGGCTCGAACATGCTTGGACACAACTAGGACACAACTTGAACATGTTTCCTTTTACCTCTACTCGTATTAAGCCGTCTACTTCGTCGACATTGAAGCTTGCCTCACACCATTATTCCCTCTAGGTAATTTTTTTGGATGCACATGTACTTGTACATATTAGTTCTATTAAGAAAAGTTAGGTTAGAAGATTTTTTAGAAAATATCAATAGAAATTATGCTCCATATTTTTTGGGAGAGACTTATTAGGTAGTAAATATTATCACATATGACATATATTAAGATATTGTAAATCTTCAAGCTTATAAAAATGATATTAAAAAATTATGAATCTTTTTTCTTAAATTTTGCAATTATATATATACATAAAACAAGTTCTTTAATTTACTTTGATATTAATTATATATATATATATATATATATATATATATATATATATATATATATATATATATATGTCGTGTCCGTATCCTACAATTTTTTGAATTTGGTGTGTTCCCGTGTCGGTGTCGGTGTCTATGCTTCATAACTAGTGCCTAACTGGGAAAGACCATACAGGATTACGTCCACAACTAATAAGGGGGCATACACCCTGGAAACCCTTTAAAGCAAGCCAATTAAAAATTTCTTAAATGCATACAAATTGAGAAAGTACTATAGTTGAACGCTTCGGTTTTATAAATTTCTCCCAATATCAATAAACCAATTTTCTCTATTTGTTGTCCCATTTGAAGCCGAAACTTTGGCCGCAAGTCCATGAATACCTGGCGCACCATATCCCACAAAGCCACTATGCCTTGGCGTGGTCCCAGGAATACAAGGTTCGAAAAGGATCAATTATTCCAACATCTACATAAGATGGCCAAACTGGGAAAAGCCACTTAAACACCCTCCGAGGTCAAGCAGCACGATCAAGGGTCTTAACCTGTGCCTATTTGAGCCACACCTTAGCCACTGACCGATGTGGTTTGCAGTGGTTAAAGATGTAACACCCTAATACAATATTTTCAATATAATTTATATATATAGACATAAAGCAATAAAGTGTTACTTCTAATCTCACTATCTTACTAATCTCATATAATTGAACAATTATAATGGAGAGCCAAAACTAAAAAGTTATACACATATACATCAGTTGCCACGAAGGCAAAAAGTTATACATACAACCTGTTACATTCTCATAGTTAATATAAATAAATACATCAACTTTGTTTATAAAGAAATAAAGAAAACTAAACTACATTAGTTTTTCGGCTTCTTTATCTTCTTACCCTTGGAAGAGTCTTGACCTGCTTTTGCCAAAGAAACACAGAAATGGGTGAGAACATACAACTTTCAGTAATATTCATACATCTCATGGCATCTCATTAGTATAAATTACATTTAAACATAATCAATATTAACATTATACTATCGCCTATACAACAGTATAATGTACAGAAAACTAATCTATCTCAACATTATACAATAGATTATGTTTGCTACTAGATATTAAATCTCTATTCAATATCACAAGAATATTCACATACTACTTTTATGTAAAGGTTCACTATCACAACAGATAATTTATAAACGTAAGTCCTTTACTCATATGATAAGAACAACTATCTGCACACTTGTAGCATATCATAACTAACTCATTCATAAACAAAACCATAAATGATTTTCAACAACCGCCCATACAATTATCAAATATCATATTCACTTGGCAACTGCCCATACAATCGCTGAGTATCAGGAAATGTATATGTTTGTGTGTGTGTCACTTGCTTATTCCACATTCTCTTTAAACTCGTAAATAAGAAAACTGACTCTTCATACATACATAATAATGAGTGGACTAGTTCCAACTCACACTAGTAATCCTGGCACTAATGAGTAACTATGACTAAATCCTCTCTCAAAGAGACTTTTGGATTTTCTCATCTATATTCTTTGGCCATATGATTATACATCATTAAAGATTACTATACTTTGAAATTAGCAAGTAATAGGAATATATGTAGTGTTATGTATATCTCATACAAAACCACCCTATTAACTCATCACATGGTTATCTTTAACCAAGTGAAGAACTAAACTCTATCAACATGTACTTTTAACTCACTTCTAACTTTTAAAAAAATATATTCCATGTTTCTAGCTAAGTAATCATACTTATGATACTTGTATCTAACTTGCCTCATCATCACACCACAAGTGGTAAACTATGTCACCCTAGTATACTCAAGGTCCTTGATACCTAATTTAGACAATTCCTAATTTATGGAATGCTTAAACATTAGAACTTCTATAATATCTGCATACTATGTTCATTCATTCATTATTAATTCCACTTTCTCTCTTAGGAGTAACTATTTCACTATGGCAAGTGACTATTGCCAACTAAACTCAACTTATTTGTATCTTATTATCATCACCTCATAAGGGATACTAAATGCAACACTGTGTTGCCTAAGGGTCTAAGTACCTATCTATGACAAACCATTACTCTTGGTTGCACTACAATCTCTTACTTTTTCATACATGCAATGTGGTCTTTCTCTGTTAGAAATACTCATATTTGTGTCTCCACACACTCTACAAGGCATATAAAAGGAATCATAATAAGTAGGAAAACTCAAAATATCAAAAATAATAATTATGGTACCTGGGCGCTTGAGCGCCTTCTTCCTAAGAGTTTGAGCGCTTTGCGCGCTTAAACGCTCGTTACCCACGCGCTGAAGCGCTGGCTGAGCAGAGCATCACTATGTTGTACTATGCGATGCAAGCCTAAGCACTCTGCACTTGAGCGCCAATCGCATAACATAGAATTTGCAAAATTCTGCAGATTCTGGTTACTATTGTATTGGAACATAATTGAGAATTTGGCCATTCTAAAATGGTTTCAATTTATTTCTATGATCACTAGCAACCTCTAATTATGTTAAAACACTTAATTAACCTACTGGCTTACTTAATCATGGATTAATAGTTAAAACCATAATCTTTTAACCTAACTTCTAATTTCCAACTTAACGAACTAAACTACTTGATCCAAAGACCAATTCATCTATCTTGAATCCAACAAGCTGAAAATGGCCAAATTCAACCACTGGAAATAAGAACTGAGTAAGAAAATAGATTTTGCTTCTCAAAGTCCATTTTCTCCATTTATGTGACTTAACTCCATACAATGAAATAGGTGGAGGAAGGGAATGAATTTTAAGGTTAGAACCCCTACGTCTTGAAGCCAAGATTATCTTCCTTTAAGCTTTATGCTTTGATCTTGATCCTCTTATTTTTTCCTCCAATTTCCCTCTTCCCCTTCACGGTTTCCCTTTTCTTTTCTCTTTTCTCTTTTCTCATTTTTTGTTTTCTGCTTCCTTTTTGTTCTGGAACCGTGGGGCTTAAAGGGAAAAAGAAACAAAGTCCAACTTTGGCACTTAAGCCTAAAGCTGGAACTTTATATTTGCTAAGGACACTTGAATTACACTAAATCAAGTTTTTCTGCTTCCAACAACCTTAAAATAAATACTAAGATTCATTAAAATTGTTGTTTTACTATTATTATATTTTTTTTATATCTGCTGCTAGTCAATCCAATATTAAATGCACAACTAGTATGCCTAAAAATACCAAACTAACTCTGATTATTCTCAAATTTTAACTACAACTTCTTATGTCTATTTGTGACTTAGAAACAAACTCTCTAAATTTATTTCCCTCAACTTAGCAATATATGCTACTATCTGAGTCATTTCTGGCTACTTTTCACACTTTGGATTGCAACTAAGTGCCTAAACTAACTCAATTCGTCACAAAACTTAACTGACACGCTAAACAAGTAACATGCTACCTTTGGTAACTATAAACTAGTCTAACATGTTTTTTTTATGTTACAAAAGATAATCGACCATAGCCCGAGACAATGGACTCCACGCCACAGAGTTACTGTGTCCAATCAAATGAACCCTATGATCGAGATCAAGTTTCACATTCATCTCAGATGGTGAAATGAATGTTCATCCAATCAAATGAACCCTACCACTGAGATCGAGTTTGGTATTCATCTCAGATGATGAAGTGAATATTCGTTCAATCAAACTAACCCTACCACCCAAATCGAGTTTCGTATTCATCTCGAATGGTAAAGTGAATGTTTGTCCAATCAAACAAACCTTGCCACCGAGGTCGAGTTTCATATTCATCTAAGATGGTGAAGTGAATGTTCATCCAATCAAACAAACTCTACCACCGAGATTGAGTTGTGTATTCATCTCGGATGGTGAAGTGATTATTTGTCCAATCAAACGAATCCTAGCACTAAGCTCGAGTTTCGTATTCATCTTAAATGGTGAAGTGAATGTTCATCCAGTCAAACGAACCCTACCACCAAAATTGAGTTTCGCATTCATCTCGGATGGTGAAGTGAATGTTCTTCCAATCAAACGAACTCTACCACCGAGGTTGAGTTTCGTATTCATCTCAGATGGTGAAGTGAATGTTTGTCTAATCAAATAAACCCTGCCATTGAGGCCAAGTTTTGCACTCACCTCATCCTGGTGTAGTGAATGTTCATTATGCAAGTGTAGATCAAAACTTAGAAATTAGACTAATCTCAAAACTACAAAAATAACTACACAAGACAATGACAGTTTAACTGTACAGTACAATGAGAAAAAGAATATTCGGGAAAGTAAGTCTTTATTCTCATTCCTAACGTCGCCTAATTTACAAAGAACTTTACAAAAAAACCTACAAAACTACTTTAAGGCTAAGGTGCCCATTGGAGGAAGCCGAAAATGAATCCAGACTTGACGATAATGATGAACGAACACTAACCACGACCACCTCCACAGTTCTTCCAGAAACCAACACCCATGCCTTTCCTCTCGGCCAACATGAGGAGAATGCTTCACTCCAAGAGATTGTTCCACCCCAAGAAACTCTTGTACATCTGACTGCACACCCACGACGCAGCAAGCACCAGTTAGGAGAGCAGAGGAAGGACATGAGTGAAACACCTCCACACCTCATAAGAATTATGACAGAAACAATGAACTTTCTTGACAAACGCAGAAATGTTGCACATTCCTGCGTATGCCAAAAAAGAAAGGCTTCTGCTGCTCGGAGACATGTTGACCAAGCCACATAGAGCAATTACTTGATCCCCACTGAGTCATTACACCTAGAAATAAAGGCCTTCATTAGAGGAATGTTGGGGGGGGGGGAAGAAACACCTTTAAGAATTTTGGAAAAAATAAGAAGATAGCTTTAGAATGAGACACGACCCTCCACACATACACAAGAGGCACAAAAGGGACTATTCTCTGGAAAAGAATCACTTTCGAGCACGATCAAAGAATGAAAGGAATAGATGACAGTCTTACTGCAAACATTCTCAATTTATAGAGGGAATGAGACGTTTTGATTAGTTCCTAGAAAAATGAGTTGGTCGCACTCCCAAAGCCACATTTTAATGCTTCACCCTAGTGATTGGCTACGAGGGCAACAAACAGGTGGGAAGCTACACAAAACTGCTATTGTTATCAAAATGATTTAATTCCCTATATATGTCAAACAGCGGTTCCCAAACAAGCACAACCTATTACGAATCACTGCCAGTAAATGGGGCAGATACTTCATTGCTCCGTAGATATGCCATTTCAAAGTGGCACATTATGACGATATGAAGCTCAAGCAATACATTTTAACCACGTGTCACGTCGCTTCTGAGCAAAGGCAACCGAAAGGACAAGACTCAGAACGTTCAAAACTGAAGCAACACGTGGTGCCACGAAAGGACACGTAAGTCGAACACTGGACCTTCAGCGAATCCTATAGTGAAATGACACCCCTGATATCAATCTAAGATTGAACCATAGCAGACCCCACACAACGTGGGGGCAACTGACTATCTACCCCAGACCTCGGGATGATGACATAAGCAAAATGATCTAACCCAAATCACGGCTTTACTCACGTAGCCCAGATTTTCACTGTGATACATCACGGACCTCGGCCCTTTGAGAGAACAACGCAAGATTTAGCGTAGAACACTATGACTCGGACCCCTTTGCCCATTGTGTGTCATATGCTCCAGTTGAACATGTATCTCGACACTTGACTGTCTCATCTAAGAGCCCAACTGGGGGTAACTATTCTGGACCGAGTATGGACCCGGAAAACTAGAGTGACCAGACCCGCCAGGATGATCCTTAGACGTGCAATGCACAAAGAGCCACTTGCCCACTAAGCATGTCCTTCCCGACAAAAAAGAAGAGACACCACTCCACTCGGAAGGAGGGGATAGATTAGACGGAACAACGATTCCCTGCACTACAAGGGGGTAGAGTGCAATACGCACTGATAAGCTCAGACTCTTATACTTTTTACATGCGCATACGTCTCTATATAAAGACTCAACAAGAAGACAAATATATGTATTAACTCTATTACACAATATCCTCCTTGAGTAACCATTGACTTGAGTGTCAGAGTGTCTTTTGTAGATACTCACTTTCTCACTCCTTGAATCGTTGTTACTGCGCCACGGTGAAATTAACCATCGCTTATATTCTTAGGTAACTCTAAAAGTCCAATTCTAAATAACTCTCAAATTTCTTCCAATTTAATTGGTCTGTTTCAACTTGGACACAAAGTACGACTCATAATAACACAATTTCGTCATCTAGTGACGAGCCACGGAAAGCAGTAAAAGCGACTTTCGTTTATTGTAATCAAGCTTTTAATCAAACTGTTTTACTTGGTCTGCAGTTAGGTTCATTAGTTTAATTGTGTTTGTTTAATATACAATAACCTAATAGGTATGAAATCTAACACGGACATGGTTTTATTATCTTTGACTATAAAAGTCGACTATTATCTCCCAACCTGTTCCCGTGGAGAAGATCTATTGTATTTACTTACTTGTTTATCCAAATACCATAACTTTTCTTTCTCTAAAATAAACACAAGTCTTGAAAGACTCTGTTCGTGACGTGTATAGCACCTAATTTAAATTTATTAACAACGCTTGGACATTATTTTATGATTTTCTCATGGTATACGTCTCAACCTAAATGGATTTCAACCTTTTGCACCAATAGGGAGAGGGAACCAAATTTTTTAAGAAGAAACTGGGGTTTGGTGGTGGTGCGAGAGAGCCACGAGGCTTAATTTTAAAGCAATAAGTATGCCTGGTTTTGGTTGCTTAACATCATAGAGTATCTAAAGGTACCTCGTTTGAGGGAAATGGTTGGTTAGGCCTTAACATCAGTAGGTAAGGGTTTGCCCTATTATTTAAAGACAATAATTGTATCCCACCATGTAAGATGTAATAAGCAAGTAGATAATCTTAGCGAATAAAAAATTCAATATTTATGATATAATGGTAGTATGATTCTTTATATTCTAATTAAGCTGGAGTTTTTTTTTTTTTAAAAGAGAGATAGCATTAACAGCAATACATAATTGTCAAAAAAAGAGAAAAAAACAGTAGTGCATAAATATAAATCTTTATAACGCATTGTAGGTAGGTTTGTAAATGACGTATGACTCCACAATATATTATTTATTGGTTTAAAAACTTTGATAAGTTTCTAGCTAGCTTAATTAGCAAAAAAAGGTGCTCTAACTAGCTTGGTAAGCGTATTCAAATTGCAAAAATGATCCTTTTGTCACACCCTAACATATGGTTGGGTTGAACTTGTTCAGATAACCAAAAGTAAAAACAAGAAAAGATTAAAAAAAGGGCCTTATTTTCATATCTAAGTAGATAAAAAAAATCATAACTTATAGCTTGCTAGGTTGTTTGCAAAAACATTTTTTTAATATATATTTATATTATGCTTGTAGTGTCCATTTTTTTTTAAGAAAAGTTTTAGGGGAAAAATGTTGTTACATTCTTAAGGGTTAGAAGATGACACAAATCTCAACAAGAATTTACAGTCTTCATTGGTGTCTAGACAAGTTTGTGCTAGCTTAACTAATTGACCTTCTTAGACGACTAGCTAAAAACTAGTCATCTACACTAGGTTTAGGAAATTCCCAAGTTAATTTATTGTGGTTTGTCTTTAAGAACTCACAAAAAAAAAAATTTAATTGTGCCTTAGTACCACAAAATTTCAACCTATGCATTTGACAAGAGAAATAAATCAATAAAAAACCCAATTAAGATAGGTAAATGACCATGACAAAGGGGGAAAAAGAGAGAGATGACCTAAAAGAATGACATATTAACATGAAAGTAAGACAAAATTAGTCACAATCTACTTCTCTAGATGCTTCTATACTAGAAATAATACAGAATCGAATGTATTATAAGCAAAATATGGCTTCAAAATAATTAAAAGAAAAATAAAAACTCAGGTAACTGATATAATAGAGCCAATTAATGTCTAGTTATCTCTTCAAACTAGTTAAGTAGTGTTAGAGAAATAATAAAGCTTTTGAAAAAAGGTAGTTTATAATATAGTATCAAAGTTTCTATGATCAAGTGGTCTAAAATTCGATCCTTGTCGTTATCTATTCTTCTAATAAAAAAATAAATTTGAGTATAAGATAGGTGAACTTATCTATTATTTACGCTTCAAGCCCAACAATTTTTTGTGTGAAGGGACATGTTAGAAAAATAATAAAATTATTTGTGTACTTTCACTCAATAATTTAAGCTTTTGAGAGAAATAATAATAAAATCATTCATGTACTTTTATCTTGTTGTAATATATCATCATTAATATTAGATATGTACAGATATGATTTTATTCTTGTTTTTATTAGGGCTGATTTTTCTCCCTTATTTTTAGGATAACAATTAATAGCATTAGCCTATATATTGTAACCTTCCCTGTACACAATTATTCAAGGAATAATATTCATACATTCTGACATTCCTTCTTTCTATATGGTATCGGCCTAGGTCGTTCTTAGGGCTTGCCTTGTTTTTTTTTTTCCGTGAGTGACCTTATTCTTTGCTGAGTATTCAAACCTCCACCTGCCACCTGTCGCCGCCGTTTTTGACCTCATCGCCCCCGCCAGACTGCTTGTCGGAGTTTTTCCGGCCACCTCAGAAAAGCTCACCCCAAACGGACTAGCCACGCTCTGCCACACGCAGCCCACGCGCCGCCGCACTGTACGCGCGTGAGAGCAAGGCGCCGCTGTTCACCGCGTGACCACCGCCGTTCTGCTCGTCGGCTCCTCCCCGTTCCTTTCTGCCTATTTTCGGGTCCAACCGACATGTCTACAGTAGACACCCAGTCCTCCACTGTCACTCCGACGCCTCCGGTTGCCGTTGCAGCACTGAATCCCCATGATCTTCCAATTTTACACTCTTTTTATCACCTTAATAGTAAGAATTATCTCCAATGGGCCCAGGTTATTCGCACCACTCTCAAGGGTCGTCAAAAGTTATCACACATTGTCGGGGATCCTCTGAAAGTCGATGACCCACAGTTTGGAATTTGGGACGATGAAGATTCTTTGATTATGACTTGGCTATAGAACTCTATAACACCAGATATCAGTAAGAATTGTATGTTTTTTACTTCTGCACGTGAAATTTGGGATAGGTTGAGTCAAACCTATTCTATGAAACAAGATATTGCTGCGTGTTATGAATTAGAAAACACAATTTTTAATACCAAGCAATGATCTCTTTCTGTCACTGATTATTATGGTACTCTGAATGGTCTATGGATTGAGCTTGATCAAAACCAGGACTTAAAGATGAAATGCACTGACGATTCTGCTACTTTAACCAAGTTTATTGAGCGTGGATGGGTCTTTAAGTTTCTCTCTGGGTTGAATTCTGAGTATGATCCTATTCGAGTTCAGATTTTAGGTAAGGACAAGCTTCCTTCTCTCTCCGAGGTGTTCTACACAGTTAGGGGGGAAGAGAGTCACCAGGCTGTCATGTTGAATACTGGTAATTCAAGTGATGGTTCTGCTTTGGCCACCGGCAAAGGTCCTATTAGTGGGTTATCATCTGAAAGGCCTGGTTCATCCTCTTGGAAGTCGTCCACCAAATGTGACGAGCGCTGGTGTCCTTTTTGCAAGAAGTCTGGTCACACTAAAGACACTTGTTTTAAACTCCATGGCAGAAACAAGGTTCTTGGACGCTCTGGGGGTTTTAAAGGTAGTCAATAACAGCAGGTTAACCAAACAGTGTCTGACTTGATTCTTAAGGGTGAATAGGTATTTGCACCAGCATCTGGGGAGGCAATTTCGGCACTTAGTAAAGCCGAGTTGGATCGTTTACGCACTCTCTTGGATTCTATGAGTAAGCCTTCTGACACTTGTCCTCTAACCATAACTGGTAAGAATTTAAGTTCTTTTTCCTTTAATGTTTCTAGTACTGTATCTGAGGATCTCTGGATTATTGACTCTGGTGCTACTGATTATATGACCCCTCATCCCTCATATTTTTTCACTTACTCTAGATTATCTGGTAAGCATCACATCACGGTTGCTAGTGGATCCCCTGTCCCTGTTTTAGGATGTGGTACTATTTCACTTCAACCTTCCCTTTCTTTACATAATGTGCTTCATGTCCCTCATTTGTCCAATAACCTTATTTCTATTCATAAGCTTACCAAAGATTTAAACTGTACAGTGACTTTCTTTCCCTCTCATTGTGTGTTTTAGGATCTTACCACTGGGAGGACGATTGGGGTTGCTAAGGAATAAGGAGGGTTATATGTTCTACATCGGACTCATGGTAGTACCAGTCAGACGGTGTCCACATCCAGTCATGCGACAAGTTCAGATTTTGCTGCATCTCAGATATGGCTTCACCACAAACGCCTTGGTCATCCTCCTTTCAGTTTTCTTAGGTTGTTATTTCCACATTTGTTTACAAATGAGTCTGTTGAGTCTTTTCTTTGTGATGTTTGTCAGTTTGCGAAACACCATCGCATAATTTTTTCTCCAAGTAATAATAAAAGTATTGAACCTTTTGATCTTATTCATTCTGATGTGTGGGGACCTTCCTCTAATTCTAATATATCTGGTGCAAAATAGTTTGTTTCTTTTATTGATGACTGCACTAGGGTCACATGGATATTTCTTATGAAATATAAATTTGAAGTGTTTCAAATATTCCTGAATTTCTATCGCATGGTTCAAACTCAGTTTGGAAAATCTATAAAAAGGTTACGATCTGATAATGACAAGGAATATGTGAATCAATATTTCACAAAATTCCATAAAGAACATGGTGTGTTACATGAGTTAATTTGTGTTGATACCCCCCAACAAAATGGGGTTGCAGAAAGGAAGAACCGTCATCTCCTAGAAATTGCACGAGCTCTTCTATTCCAAATGTCTGTCCCTAAGTCTTATTGGGGGGAAGCTGTCTTAACTGTTGCATACATGATAAACAGATTGCCCTCCCGTGTCTTGGATAGTCTTAGTCTTGTACAACTCATGACTTCCTTCTTCCCTTCCGTTCCTACCATGAAGAATCTCCTATGCCATGTCTTTGGTTGTGTTGCCTTTATTCATATCCATAGTTAATATCGTGGTAAGTTGGATCCTAGGGTTGTCAAATGTATCTTCATTGGGTATGCACCAGACAAAAAGGGGTATAAATGTTATCATCCTCAAATTCATCATGTCTATGTCTCCATGGATGTCACTTTTCATGAATCCGAGTCTTTTCACCTTCGTCCTCAGCTTCAGGGGGAGAGTGGTCAAGAAGCTGAGTCTTTTGAGTAATCTTTTGTTCCTCTTCTGGCTGAATCTATTGAGTCATTTGTCCCTCCTCTGATAAAGGATGTGGCATCATCTTCTAGTACTTCAGAGACACCTAAAGAATCAGTATCTGTTCCTATAGATCGATACAAGCAGGTGTATTATAAAAAAAAAACCCAACCTGGTCCAATAACAGCTTCAGTCGTCCGAACCAGATGTAAGCATTCCTGATTCTGAGCCTTTGAATAGTTCTTTACATGATATTTGTAAACCTAATCCTGATGACTTGCCAATAGCCTTAAGAAAAGCCAGAAGAACTTGTGCAAAATATCCTATATCTCAGTTTGTGTCCACTAAAAACCTATCATTACAGCATCAGAGTTTTATTTCAGCAATTGATTCTACCAGAGTCCCCGCTTCAGTACAAGAAGCATTAATGGATAAGAATTGGGTTCAAGCCATGCATGAATAAATGAGTGCTTTAAACAAGAATGAGACTTAGGAAATTGTTGAGAAGCCAAAAGACAAAAGGATAGTTGGGTGTAGATGGATTTACACAGTGAAATATCAGTCTGATGGTACTCTAGACTGGTACAAAGCAAGACTGGTTGCAAAAGGGTACACTCAGACATATGAGATTGATTATGAGGAAACATTTGTCCTAATAGCAAAGATGAACACAGTCAGGATTATTCTTTCCTTGGTAGCACACTTTGGATAGGACTTGCATCAATTTAATGTTAAAAATGCTTTTCTCCATGGGAATTTGGAAGAGGAAGTATATATGGACATCCCACCAGGATATGGACCTACCGGTGGAGGGAATATGGTATGCAAGTTAAGGAAGGCCTCATATGGACTCAAGCAGTCTCCCCGTACTTGGTTTGAGAGGTTCACCAATGCTATGGTGTCCTTGGGTTATAGGCAGAGCCAGGGAGATCATACCCTCTTTATAAAACATTCCAAAGAAGGCAAGCTTACACTTCTTTTGGTTTATGTTGATGACATGATCATTGCTGGTGATGATGAGGTTGAGAAACAGGTCCTAAAAGAAAAACTAGCTGCACAGTTTGAAATGGAGGACTTGGGGAAGCTGAAGTACTTCCTTGGGATAGAGGTTGCAAATTCCAAATAAGGCATCTTTATTTCCCAAAGGAAATATGTCTTGGATCTTCTTAAGGAAACAGGTAAGTTAGGTTGCAAAACCACAGAGGCACCTATTGAATAAAATCACAGGATTGGAAACAATGAGGAGAGCCCAAAGGTGGATAAGGTACAATATCAGAGACTTGTGGGAAAACTGATATATTTATCTCACACCAGACCAGACATAGCATATGCTGTCAGTGTGGTTAGCCAATTCATGCATGATCCTCGCGAGAGACATATGCTAGCTGTGAATAGAATTCTCCAGTATTTGAAGACAAGCCCGAGAAGAGGACTTCTATTTCGGAAAGAACAAACATTGACCATTGAAACCTATACAGATGCATATTATGCCGGGTCAGTTGTCGATAGGCGGTCTACCTCAGGTTACTGCATGTTTTTAGGAGGAAATTTGGTGACTTGGAGAAGTAAGAAATAGAATGTGGTTGCAAGGTCAAGTGCAGAAACTGAATTTTGAGCTATGACACAAGGAATTTATGAACTGTTATGGATGAGAATCATACTCGATGATCTCAGAATAAAGTATGAAGCTCCTATGAGGTTGCTGTGTGATAACAAGTTGGCAATCAGCATTGCTCACAACTCGGTTCAACATGATCGGACAAAGCATATAGAGATTGATCGCCATTTTATCAAGAAAAAAATTAGATGATGGTCTTATAACTACAGAGTACGCCCTTTCAGAGCACCAATTAGCAGATGTTTTCACCAAGAGCCTTCCCACAGAGCGATTTCAAAGTCTTACTTGCAAGCTGGGAATGATAGATATTCACTCACCAGCTTGAAGGGGAGTGTTGTAATATATCATCATTAATATTAGATATGTACAAATATGATTTTATTCTTATTTTTATTAGGGCTTATTTTTCTCCCTTATTTTTAGGATAGCAATTAATAGCATTAGCCTATATATTGTAACCTTCCCTGTACACAATTATTCAAGGAATAATATTCATACATTCTGACATTCATTCTTTCTATATATCTCATAACTTAAACTTTCAAGAAAGATGATTTATGACATAACAAGTGAAATGAGGTTATGGTCACACCCTAAAAGAAGGCCGTGTAAATGTAAGTGTGCTAAAAAATAAGGACAACAAGAGAAGGCATCCAGAAAAGGAAAAGCGTAGTTTTAACACCCAAAAAAACAAAAACAAAAAAAACAAAAAAAAAAGGCATAGAGGGCTATGATTTCTGAGGCTGTGATGCTTGAAATAGAGGAGGGTGGTGGTGAAGACTAGTGATAAGTTTTCTTTTGTCGTGCTCTAACTTTTGCTTTGCATAACTTCCTTTTCCATCTCCACTGGGCAAAAGAGACAGTTGCAAATTGGCGTTGACGCTTCCTCGTACATCAATTTGTTGGTGTCCTTGTCTTACCGCTCTTCCCCCTCGGCCTTTTCATTTTTCCTTTTGTAATTTTTCTTTTTCTTTTCTTCTCTCTGTTTTTTTTTTTCTGGTTGGTTATTGTCTATTGCAAGCCAAACAAATGGGTATCAAAATTCACAGCAATTATATGTCGACTTTTTTTTTCCCTGTTTAATTCACCTCCAATATTTGACATTCATCACATAAGATGCTTTGCCAATGGACATGGAATTGAAAGCCTATCGCCACCTTATACTACTTTTGCGGTTCATATAACCAGTCAATGAGCCAAATGTGTTGAGAATGTGAATGTTTAACAATTACATTAAATAAATTTAAATGCAAAATGATAATAGATGGATTGAACAATATGCATACTCTAACGGTCTTGGGCAATCGCTTGATTAACACCTCACAGTAGAACACTATTTGTGGCTCCCAAGATTGGCATTTGGCGACAAAAATCACAGAGCTATTAGGTCCTTCTGTCACTTCATTTTCTTTTTTCCCACAAGATTGCACACCATTTTCATCTTGATCGATGAGACTTCAGTTAAGCATTCAAATGAGATTGCCACTTTAAGAACTTGTGTTGATTGTTAAAGGAATGAGTGCTCAAACACCAAATTAGTAGGGAAGTCTTAGAATGGAAAATGTGGATGTGGAGGACTGAACAACCCCCCCCCCCAAAAAAAAATTCATAGGGTGATTTTAATTATATGGACCTTACACTCAAATGTCCGTTCATGAACCTTGCTTAATAGGATATTGGATACGTAGAGAAATAAATCAATGGCTACAAATCATTATCTGGAACTTGGTAATCTGGTAAAAAGAAAAATAGGTAATCTAGAATGATCCCTCAATGATATTATATTATCTGCACACCCCTCAAAACCATCTTATTCTCCTGCCCCTCAAAACCATCTTCTTCTCCTGCTCTCCTGCCTCTTCTTCTTCGTCTAAGGTTTCCACCCTTCTCTAATCACCATCTTTGTCGTTGGTCAGGTAGTCTCTGCGGCCACTAGGGTTGAGAAATGACTTCGCTAGTTGAAACAATGGCTCCACATACCCTCCACACCGAATCTCACACGCCACCCTACCACCACCGTGTGCCACAACAACCAAACCAGCCTAAACCACAACACCCAAGGGCACCGTACACCCCTATAGACGAGATCTCGACCCAAAAACAATTTCTAAACCTGGTCCTTTGTTGTTTTGATGAGCCTATTTTGCGTTATCTGAGGAAATGGTGAGAAGCAATTTCTAAGCTTGATTTTTGGTGGTGTTGATTGTTTGGGGATAGGGGTGCGACAGTGGTGGATAGCCAAGCGAAACGATGGTTGGGGGAAGGGTGGTTCGGCTTGGCTGTGCGGTGAGGTCTAGTGGAGCCCTGACTTGTCGCTTGGAGGTTCTGAGTCACCTGGGTCATAGAGGAGGCTAGTCATGGTGGAGCTCTGGTTCTGGTCATTAAGATTCAAGTTCTGGCTGGGTGGAGCTCTAGTCATCAGCTTGGAGGTTTTGGATAGATTCGTATGTGGTGGTGGCTGGTCATGGTGGCTTAACGACAGAGATAATAGTACTTTGTGGTGGTGGTCGGCGATTCTCTGATAAGGAAAAATTGTACTGGACTAGTGTGAAAATACTTATAGTTAAAGGTCTTTAGAGCAATAAAAACTAAATTTTTATTACAAAATTTAAAACTTAATATAATAAATAAGGTTAAAAGATACATTAATGAACCTTTGACTACAAAGTCTATATTAAAACCACTCCAAAACATAACCATAGCCCAAAGACTTAGAAAGATGCTAATTGACCTACGCTCCACAGTTATCGTGAAAGATTTTTATTTTTAATTTTTTGGGTAATGAATTTTTTTTTTACTCTTGATCAAAATGCTATCTATAAGACAATCACCAAGAAATTTACACCCTGAGAAATTGTTCTCAGTCACAAGAAGATCAGAGGATACAATGGCTTTATCTTAGCATATTACAACATTTCTCTTCAATCTCGATTTGAAATCTCTTCATATTGGACCGAGTTTATCTTTTATTTCATCATAATTCAACAAATTCTCGTAAACGAAATATGCTTTCTCATTGAAAAGACACGAGAGCAGAACGATGCCAACAAATTATCCTTAATGGAAACTTAGATATTGCCACCATCAAATTATGGATGATTCTCAGAGCAAATATGGAGCCAATACCTCCTTCAATATTAAAGTACAAGTCATGGCAGTAAATTCCTAACTTTTTTTGTTTGTTTGTCTTTTCAGGTTTCCCACCCTATTTGAATGTGTGACTAATTCTAATGGGATCCAGATTTTTTAAAATAATTTAAGTAGGTGGAAATTGGAAAAAACTATAGCTTTAGGAATATGCCTTCTAACAACGAAAAATTAATTAAAATATAAGGATATCAATAATGGTAAAAATAAAAGCAGAAACTTCAAATTTGCAGCGCACCCTCTCATTATTTCGTTATAATTTTTAAGAGAGAGAGAGAGTGGAGAAAACACTAATTTAGAAAAGGAAAGGTTGAAACTAATAGTAAATATTTTAGAAATTTTTATTAAAAATAGATGATACAGGAAACTTTTATTTTTAAAATAAAGAAACGTGAAGGTGTAACCTTTTTATACATTAATCAAAGCATTCGAGAATTGTTGGAAAAGGAAGTATGTTGTTCCTGTCACTAGTAGTCTCTTAATTGCTGCTATGTTCCATTTGATACAAGAAGTGTTTGGACAAAACAATAAGTAACTAGTTTCTTTGTTTCCTATTGTGGCACTCATTGTTCTCAATGCATTTATATCTCTCTACCTCTTTTCCACTATGTCGTTAAAGTACTTCCATGAAGTTTTGAGTTTAAATTTGATTATTCTTACGTTAAAATTACACGCTAATAAATTAGAAAGTGAAACATGATTGTGAAAATAAAAAAATTTAATAATTTTTAAAAGAAGTAATAGCATATATTTTATTAATAATGTAAAACTCTTTAATAGTAGCACTAATAATAGATAAAAATCAAACCCATTGATTATATATATTATTATTATTTTCAACTTAAATTTTATTTTGTGGAATCTAACAAAAATAGGACCCAATAAAAAAGTTTTAAAAACTTATTTAAAAAAAAATTACGCATTCTTGTTTTTTAACACTATGTTTGGATGATAGGTAATGAAAGAAATGAAAAGAGAATGAGGAGAATAAAATAAATTTTTTTATTTGAGAGTTTTAAAATACATGAAAAGGGAACGAAACACATAGAGAATCATTTTTCCTCTCTTCCCCTCAAATACTCTGTTAGATTAAATGTCTCATGTGATGAGCTAGCTTGTGATTTATCTTATTAGTTTAATAAGTAATTAAATTAAGTTAATGAGCTAAACTCTTATTGGGTAAAAGGGAAATAATAGTTTTGCAATTATAGTAACGATTAACTTGATGGAAGTTAACAGTATTTAAGGAATAGTTTCTACGCAAAACTCTAAGTATGTTCCTGGCCGTTAGTGTTTTTTTTTCTCTCACTATCACTAAAGTAGAAGAAGTATAAAGAAAAGCCAAATGAATAGAAAGTGAGTTTTCGAATATCTCTAACGCTCTTGGAATACAGTCTACTAACTATTTATGGATAAAGGTTAGTATTTTCTTACACTTTTATTTGTGGGAATTAAGAATGGAAATAAGCCCGGCGACCTATCAGGGGCCTGTGGCCTGGCCTGACCTATTTAGAAAATGAGTTAGGTTTAAACTTTTTTAAAAGTCTGTTTCATTTAGTAGGCCAGACCTGACCTCTCAACAGAGCCTGTTAAACCTATTAGGTCGGCCTGTTTATACTTATTTATAAATATATTTAAAAAATATGAAATTATGCTTAAATCAAGAAGTCAAGATTCGAACTTGGTACCAAGTGGTAACTTAAACACTCTTCTGACCACTAAGCTATGCTTAGTTATTATGCTTATATTTATATATTTTATAATTTTATATTTAAATTATATCACTTTTGTTAACTAGGGTTCTACTTCTTACGAAATCAAAATACAGACTCCTCTCAGACTCTCACTCTCAATCCTTTGACTCTCGCCTCTCTCAGCCTCTCACTCTCAGTCCGCACTCGCAGTCGCTCCTCTCCTCAGACTTCTCTCCTCCACGCACCACGCCACACACGCAGCACTCCTCTCCTCTCACTCTAACTAGTGGTATGTTAAGTGTCCTTTTTTTTCACTTCCAGAATTTAGTCGATGAACTTCCATTGCTACTTTGATAAACTAGAAAATTAGAGGAAGTTTCAGGATTTTCATTAAGTTTATTTCTATAGATGTTTGGTTGTTGACTTCTTATGGTAACTGCTCTGATTGGATCTGTTAAGGTTTAAGCAAAATAACCGTATAGAATAAGTGCTCTGCTTCCATTGTTTTGCTTCATTAAGGTTTGAATAATTGCTCTGCTTAGATTTGTTACGTTTAACTTAGATCTATGAAATGAACTATTTAGGGGAATATATGTTTTGCTGTGTAATAACATGGAATCAAGTGATTTTGTGGTTTGTAATAACATGGTATAATAGTTACTGGTTAGATTCTCCTATGAAGTATGAACTGGTGCATACTTGCAAGAACTGTAGTAGGATAAGAACGAAAAAGGAGCGAGTGGTATCTGATAATATCATGTTTGGAGCTGGATGATTACTATTTCCGTGTGTTATTATAGAATCATTTTAATGTATTGAATTAACATAAACTGGCTTGTCATTTGTCAAGCGAACTTTTTAATTCTCCTCATTGTGCTTTTTGTGTGTTTTAGTTGTGTATGATTTAATTGTGTAATGGTATTTTATTTAGTCAAATGAGTGATTAGTAATGATGTTTAGAAATACGAGTTGTACTTGAATGGTAATTTTTTTTTCAATGGCCTTTCAAGGTCTGTTTGAAGGCGTAGACCTATTTTGAGGCCTATATGAAGGCCTTGGCCTGCTGGCTTATTTAGAGGCCTTAATATAAACCAAGCTTCTAAACAGGTTTCAGGTCAGGTCAGGCTTCTTAAATAGGTCAGGTCAGGCCCAAAAAAATGCATTTGATAGGTAATAGGTCAGGCTCAGGCCAGGTACATATAACACAAGCCTGACCTGTTTAGGGTGAAACCTGACCTGACCTGACCTGTTTTCATCCCTAGTGGGAATCATGAATTCTAAGATCCTTATGTTTGAATGGTAGTTTTCTATATTAAGATTCTTAGAAAACTTATAAACTTACATGTGGTATCAGAGATGGTTATAGAATTTATGATTCTACGTTGACGATGACTGTTTTTCTCAATTTGCATGAATTCTAATTGTAAAAATTAGGAATTTTTATTATGTTATTACGCTGCATTGTATGAGTTAATTTTATGATTTACTATTGACTCTAATTATGAATTATTAAACCTAATAGTAAAATGTTTGGATAAAGTCCTGAATTGTGAAAGATTGTAAAGCCATAAGCATGATCGTCTTTTTGGTCCACATGGAATTGTACTATATGGTGAAAGAACGTGTTTGATAGAGTGATTGTTAATTGGGGGCTTATTGTTTATTGTCTAGAGAAAGTAAGTTTTATTATATTATATTATAATTTATAATTGATTGTTCCAAATAATTATGTCAATGATCTACTGTTTTAATGATTGCAACAATAAATCAATTTGAGATATTGATTATAATAAATTAACAAATATTTTTATAAGGCATATGATTGTTTTCAAAGTTCATAAATCCATGATAGAATGCCAAAGTGGTTACAATGGCAATGATCAATTATGAATTTTATTATGCTATTACAACCGTAAAGTTATTACGTCTTTATGGCACCAATTGTTTATAGCAATTATAATGATTATTCTCGTAAATCTATGAAATCAATGGAAAGCAAATACTGTTTGATGGTATTATGTATTTTTTTTTTATTCAACTTAAAGCAAATACTGTGAATCAAATACTGTTTGATGGTATTACGTAAATAAAACAACGTAAATCAATGTAGATCTATATTATTAATTCTAATAGCATTTTTTATGTATAATTCTATTAATTTTGGATAATATCACGTGAGATTTGTTAATCACCAAAGTAGTCAAATCTTTAAGTTGATTTAGTCTCAAATTATATGAAAGTTATTTTAAAGAATATGCAGTATTTGATTTTTATGCATAATGCTGTCAATTTAGAATTAATGTATGATAAATTTGTTAATCACTAAAGTGGTCGAATCTTTAAGTTGATTTAATTCTAAATTGTATGAATGTTATTCTTTCAATTACCCATAGAATGGATGCTATGAATGATATGATGACTATTTGTGTATGGGTAAATTCAAGTTCATTATTATAAGACATTTATGGATCACACAAAGGTTGATTAGCTGCCCTTATAATAAATGGACATGATTGTTGGTAGTGTAAGTGTACTATTAGTTTTATTTGTATATCCAAAGATAATAAATATTTCAAGTTAGTGCATATATCATTGCCAAAAAAACTTTATTAGCATCATTATATTTATTGTTGTATATTGATGGATCACCTAAAGGAGAACATTAATATACATTGAATACTTAAGTAATTTGCTGTCTAAATCCATATAGTATGTTCATTTATGATTCGAAGTATTATTGTCTGACATGTAATCATTACAGTAACTATTGCTATGCATTTGCATCTCTCATCTGTTCCAATTTTAATAGACTTAATTTCTCTGAATGGAATGAGCAAATCTAGTTTTACCTTGGGATAATGGATTTGGATTTAGCTTTTTGAGTAGATAAACTAGATGCTATTACTGTTTTAAACACTGATGAAGAGAAAGTTTATTATAAAAACTGGGAAATATCAAACAGATTGAGTCTGACGTATATGCAGACGAGTATAGCTAGCAATATTAAGTCAGCTCTTCCTAAAACTGAGAATGCTAAAGAAATGATGGAGTTAGTGGAAGAACGCTCTCAAACTGCTGACAAGTCTCTTACTGGGACA
This sequence comes from Ormosia semicastrata, assembly GCA_029884595.1. Lineage (NCBI taxonomy): Eukaryota > Viridiplantae > Streptophyta > Magnoliopsida > Fabales > Fabaceae > Ormosia > Ormosia semicastrata. The sequence continues at coordinate 13,471,349 of JAQQTO010000037.1, forward strand.
TTAATGCGTATTTTAACTACCATAAAATTTGATGATTCTCGTACTATGCATGGGTACGTCATTGAAATGACAAACATTGTAACAAGACTTAAGTCATTGGGAATGGAAGTTGATGAGAATTTTCTTGTGTAGTTCATTCTGAACTCATTATTGCTTGAGTATGGTCCATTCTAAATGAACTATAATACCATGAAAGATAAATGAAATGTGCATGAATTACACAGTATGTTAGTTCAGGAGGAAACCAGACTTAAGAATCAAGGAAATCACTCTATTAATTATGTGAACCATCAAGGAGTCAGAAAGAAAGTATATGTATGTTTCAAATCAAATTTAATTGAAGTTCCCCATAATACTTGGTGGATTGATTCAGAATATACAACTCATGTTTATAATACAATGCAAGGATTCCTTACAATCTAAACCATAAGCCCGAATGAGAAGTTCGTCTTCATGGGAAATAGAGTGAAAGTTCTAGTGAAAGGTGTCAAGACTTATCGTTTAATCCTAGACACTGGACATCATTTAGATTTATTTGAAACTTTTTATGTACCTAGTATTTCTAGAAATTTAGTTTCTTTGTCTAAACTTGATGTTGCTGAATACTCTTTTAAGTTTGGTAATAGATGTTTTAGTTTATACAAGCTTACCTATATGATTGGTTTTGGTATACTTTGTAATGGTTTATATAAATTGAATCTTGATAATTTATATGTTGAAACTCTTATGACCTTGCATCATAATGTTGACACTAAACGTAATTTAGTGAATGAATATTCTGCTTACTTGTGACAAACGTTTGGGTCACATTTCCAAAGAAAGAATGGAAAGGTTGGTAAAGAATAACATCCTTCCAGATTTGAATTTCGTTGACCTTAATATTTGTGTGGATTGTATTAAGGGAAAACAAACAAAAACATACAAAGAAAGTGTCACGAGAAGCACTCAGCTTCTTGAAATTATACACACCGATATATGTGGACCCTTTGCTGTCAACTCTTTCAGTAAAGAAGAATACTTTATCACATTTATTGATAATTATTCACGTTATGGATATGTCTACTTACTGCATGAGAAATCTGAAGCAGTGAATGCCTTGGAAGTTTATATAAATGAAGTAAAAAGGCAATTGGACAAAAATGTCTAGATCGTATGGTCAGATAGAGGTGGTGAGTATTATGGAGGATTTGATGAAATTGGAATTGTCTGGTTCATTGAGAATAATGAAACTAGTGGGAGTGAAACTTCACGAAATGTGGAGATTAAAGAAGTTAGAGTACAAGTTCCTTTAACTCGTGCTCCTACTTATGAAATTGTTGTTCCTCATATTGTTAAACTGAATAGCAATAAAGAATAACAACAAATTAATGATCCTGAGATTAATAATGAACATATAGTAGAACAACCACAAGAAATAGTATTAAGAAGAACCTAAAGAGAAAGGAGATCTGCTATTTCGAATGACTATGTGAAGTATCTACAGTAGTCAAAAAATGACTTAGGAATTAATGACCATGATCCAGTATCGTTTTCACGAGCCATTAATAGTGATAATGATAATAAATTGTTAGATGCCATGAAAGACGAGCTTAAATCAATAGAATATAATGATGTATGGGACCTTATGGAATTACACGAAGGGTGCAAGAGAGTTAGGTGTAAATGAGTCTTTAAGATTAAACGTGACTCTCATGGCAACTTTGAACGTTACAAGGTTCATCTTGTTGCCTAAGATTTTATTCAAAATGATGGCATTGACTATAAGGAAACTTCTTCACAATTTCTAAGAAATATTCTTTTAAAATTATCATGGCATTAGTAGCTTATTATGATTTAGAGCTGCATCAAGTGGATGTGAAAACTGCCTTTCTAAATAGGAATTTAGAGGAAAATGTTTATATATGGATCAACTAATAGGGTTTTTAGTTGAGGTGAAAGAACACATGGTATGTAAACTTAATAAATCAATATACAGACTTAAGCAAGTTTCCCAGGAATAGTTTCTCAAGTTCAATGATACTGTCGTATCCTTCGGATTTAAGGAAAATACTATTGATCGGTGTATATATCTGAAGGTCAGTGGGAGTAAGTTTATTTTTCTAATTCTGTATGTTGATGACAGCTTGCTTGCAACTAATGATCTTGGTCTATTAAGTGAGACTAAGAAGTTTCTCTCAAATAACTTTAAAATGAAAGATATGAGAGATGTAAGCTATGTGATTGGAATATAAATATTCTGTGATAGGTCACAAGGATTGTTGGGTTTGTATCAGAAAGTTTATGTCAATAAAGATATAGAAAATGAATAAATGGTCAGCAAGTATGATTTCCATTCAGAAAAGGGACAAACTTAATGTTATGACATGTTTTGAGGCCATTATTAATGAATTATGGTTGCATAATTTTATTTAGGACTTGAAATTGTCAACAGTGTTGCTAAGTCACTAAAGTTTATTGTCTACAAAAATCTTCTTTCTAAAAAAAAAGACAAGTATTATAAAGGTGCTAAACATATAGAATTGAAATACTTTACCGTTAAAGAAGAAGTTCAGAAATATAAAGTGTCAATAAAGCATGTTAGCACCAACTTTATGATTGTTGACCTTTTGATGAAAAGGTTACCGCCCAAAACATTTAGTGGACACGTTGAAAGTATAGACATTATTGTATATTATGTTAATGATGATGTTTTATGTACTTTGACACTCTGAGCTCATGAATGAATATGTTTCTGTCTTACCTGTTTTCTTAGTTTGTATACATGATTGAATAGGAATGATTATAACAGGTTCCGTCTTTAATAAAGACATTATTGTTAGACTAATTATGTGCTTCCCATTTATAGGTCATGTCAAGGAGAGGACTAATTCTGTAGTACATGGAAGGAACTATGTCGATTAAATGATATACAACCACTATGACTCATGTTAGTTTATTCTTGGTTATGATGAATGATGTATCCAATGTAAAGAAGAGTTCGGATATATATATATATATATATATATGAATTCATATTATGTTTTGACAGACTTATCAAACTATAAATAAGGTAATGTCACATGAGCTAAGTGGGAGAATGTTAGATTAAATGTCTAATGTGATGTGCTTGTGATTTATCTTATTAGTTTAATAAGTAATTAAATTAACTTAATGAACTAAACTCTTATTGGGTAAAAAGGAAAGGACAATTTTGTAATTATAATAACTGTTAACTTGATGTAAGTTAACAGTATTTAAAAAATAGTTTCTGCGCAAAACTTTAAGTCTGTTCCTGACCGTTAGGGTTTCTTCTTCCTTCACTATCACTAAAGTAGAAGAAGCATAAAGAAAAGCCAAAGGAATAGAAAGTAAGTTTTGAGATCTCTCTAACGCTCTTGGAATACAGTCTACCAACTATTCATGGATAAATGTTAGTGTTTTCTTACACTTTTATTTGTGGGAATCATGAATTCTAAGATCCTTATGTTTGAATGGTAGTTTTCTATATTAAGATTCTTAGAAAACTTATAAACTTACATGCTCAACTTTGGTTCTCCTCAAAATTGACGTGGAATGGAAGAAATACATGGGTAATGAAGTTCCATTCCATTAATGAAGTTCCGTTCCATTCCATTAATGAAACTTTCAAATAAAGAGAATGGTAACTATGTTCTATTCTTTTTCTTTCCTTTCTAGTTCATCCCCACTTATTTCAGTCTGTTCCATTAATAAAAAAATATCTAACCATAGGATAAGGGGCTCAGAGTATAGTTTAGCCAATCAAAATTCAGGATTCAATAAGTTGAAGCCCTAGATAAATTCACTGTACTATGGAATAAAAGACGTTAATAAAAATGTTATCATTGCAATTTAATGAGTAGCCAAAATATCAAAATGAAAAACAAATTAACCCATAGTAATAGTTGGATGTGTTGCCATAGTATGGCAGTATGTAATCAAGACGACTAAAACCCAGAAATTCTCAACCATCTGACCTTAAGTTCCCAAGAGGTCATTTGAAGGAGACAACGACAATGTACCCTTTCACGGTATAAAATATGGAGGTGTTAAGTCACAAAGTCTAATATTAACCATTAAAACTTTATAACAATTACTAATATATGTAACGAATCTGATGAGAGCAATTTGCACCAAAATTCTGGCTAGCTTAAAACATGCTTGAGGCGAGCTTAAGAAATTAATTAAAACATAGTTAGTTGTGATTGCAGATCTGAAGACACGCTCGTTTGTCCCGTAATGTCGCCATCTATACTTGCAATTTGCTATGACATAACAGCGATAGACCACATCTATTTTCCAACAAATAGTGACACATCTCAGTTATGAGCATGCATAGACAGGACACAGTTCGCTTAAACTTGACCTCAAAATCCTTCTATATAGGGAGTTTATATATATAGGCATAGGAAAAAAAAAGTAGAAAAGGGGGAAAAGGTAGAAATCTTTTTTAAGAATATATATTTATTAAAATAATAAAATATTGAGTGCATATCGATTGTAAGTTTGTAACTGGCTTAATTTGTTATGACTTGTGAGGCTTGATATGGTTGGAATTAAAATACCTGCACTACCTATATACATTGCATTAAATAGCATATATACTCCTATTTACTATCATGCTTGTGTGGCTTTAAACTTTCAGGACAACTTTTAACTGATCGTGGAAGCAAAAAGGGCAACAGAACATGTGAACGTATACACCAAAAGAATCGTAAGTCATAGTTAAGTTATCCTGTGTTTATATAATTTAGTCAACGTGACTTGAAAACAAGCTAAAGAGCCATTTAGAATCCAGAATAAAACTTTTCGTTGCAGCTAAAGAGTAAACTTTTGTCCCTCTTAAAATATACTAGCTATCTAACAGGTACCATCAAACAATAATCTGAACAGGTACACACACCAGCCCATTGTAATTATGGAATGGTGGCACGACAGGTACCACACTAGCTAGCTAATTCTTTAAGTCTCACACAACATCGTCACTGTCATTGTTGATTAAATGCATGCACCCCCCCCCTCTCAATGTTTGTCTTGCTTCTCAATATTCAAGATTCCGTCGCTACCCACACCCAAAACCACAACCCTCCTTCTCTGCCGCCCCTTTCACGTGGTGGGCGAAATAATTGGTGGTATTAATTAATACAGTAGTGAAAATTAAACTTGCATAAAGAAAAAAGGTTAAGCAAAACTCTAAATGGAAAATGATGATTGTCTCGAAAGTTTTTTTGTTGAAAACTTGCGAATGATCAGTTACTTTGTTGGAGCAGTGTTATTATTATTATTTTTATATGAAATATTTATTGTTAGGGTTTAAGTGATGAATAGCCAATTGTTATGACCACGTCATTCGTGAACTTATGTACACAATAGAGGGAAAAGTACGTAGCATCTCTTGTTTGACACCAAAAAAGGTGAAATGTGTATGTATAGGTAATGATATATATGAGAGACTCCGCATCCACTCTATGGATACAATTTACATAGATATTTTGAGCCATATTAATTAATTAGTCACAGTTTATAATGTCCTCCACATGCATGTAGTTGAATGGTTTTTTCTTGAGACCGAGGGTAAGGGACATATATCTCACATTATTTTTTATTTCATATAAACTTTTTATTATATATTTTAATGATTATAATTAAGTAAAAAAATATGAGAAAAGGTAATATAATTAATAAAAAATAAATCATGATAAAAAAATTAAGGTTCATCTTCGAGCTTCTGTGACCAATAGCAAATCTTGCCAGCAAATTAGTGACATGATCTTAACGTACGAAGACGGTACAACTGCCCACGTATGCAAGGGATTAGACCCCATTATATTAAAGGAAACTCGTGTGATAGGGTCAGATGTAAAATGATGGCTACTGTACGTTTCTGGACAATTTACCTTTTGTGGCATGCATTAGCATTATTACTTGTTAATTAAAACAAGAAACTGGCTTGTAGTCGATGAAAATCATTAGCAGATATTATATAAATAGTAGAAAAATGATGTTATAATATTATTTTCTTAATTACATTATTATTTATATTATTATTTAAAAATTATGATTAAATGAAAAAAATAATAAAAAATAATATAAAAAATAATATGAAAAAAAGTAAGGTGAAAAAATCATCTTCAACTTTCGAAGCAAACTTTTACCCTACATGGCTTCGTCCATATAATTAAATTAAGAATCCAGCACAGGCTGATGCTTTAAATGAAATTTCCTCGTTACCAAGTAATTACAGATTAGATGCAGTTTTCTTCTTTCGATTGGCCTTAATTAGCGTGCAGTTGTAATAACAACTCCTTGGAAAGTAAGCAATTACTTAACAACGTATATATTTCTGGGGGAAAAGAAGGGGAAAAAAATGAAACGAAGAAATAAAGCACTAGTGAGCTTGCAAGATGCGGCAAAATTAGTCACTACGTGTGGCAATGAGAATCAATAATTTGTCAACAAATGAAGTTGATGATGAACATGTAAGCTTTCGAGCTAGACCACCTAGTCAATGATGCATATCATACAATATAAAAGAAAATGTGGGCTTAGAATTAAAAGATCTACCTCACTTCACTACCTATTTGACAAATCATGTAAATATATCATGAAACTTCCCTAATAGTTAGCACATTATAGTAATATTAAAGTGTGCATGATGCTTCAATATCTGTTGCTATCATTCAGTGACACCCAGATCATCCACACAAAAACAAAGCGATCAAGCTCGTGCTGTGAAATTAAAAGACAGCGCTATGTGCTTGAAATTGAGCAAACATCAACTTTTGGTCCCACGTACATATATTTCATATCTAAGTAGCTAGATGAAGATTTAAATAAGAGAAGATGGTAATGACAACGGCACTGAATACATTGCATGATATATGTATGTCAATTGATTGATGCTGGCTTATCTCCATCCAAAAACACCATATTAGGTGTTTGATGTTAGCTTCAAAGTATGTCTCTAGGGGTGTGCGTGCGTGAGGTACAGAAAAAAGGTGTTGGGATGGTGAGGTTTGCTTCTTGTTCTAAACAAGATCACATAGTGATGCCAAAAAGGCAAAGGGGTAAGCCAATGTTGTGTGGCCTTTAGACTTTAAAAGTTTAACCACCCAAAACAAAGGGGTGGCTATTGTTCCTTCTAACTTTCCCAAAGCATGCGGCACTTTGCAACTCATAACGTGAACTTTAAAAATGTTTATAGCATATAAAAGTAATCAAACTTCAAAAAAGTAGGAGGGAGGAGAAAATTAATGTGTAACTGATACTAACATGCATAAATTAAAGACACGTGCGTAGCCGACTTTGGCACGTGAGTGGAGGATATAAGGGGATAATTGGTTTCTCGCAATGATGAAGTGGGTCCCCAAGCAAAGGAGCAAGCGTACGTGTGAGGGGAGTGTGGGAATCACGTGACAACACAAAAAAAGACTACAGTTGGGAGAATAGCACAGCAGAGATGGGGGAAGAGGAGAAGAAGGTTAAGCTGTCAATTGTCCTTCCGGTTTGCAGTTGGAAAAAAGAAAAACAAAGTGTTTCGTCTCCCTCTCTCAATTGAGTGTTTGAGCAAATGAGTAGCTAATTGGAATCTTAAGATTGAAGAAGCTAGGCATAGCTAGTTGCATTTCAAAGAAGGCAATTCCCACTTTCTCCCTTTTCCGTATTCCAAAATCCTACTTGTATTTCAAGGAACCAAACAAACGTCAATTATTATTGGTAATTAAATATTTATAATTGAACCCTCCAATAGAACCAATCTTTTCTCTAATTATAAAGCTAGGTTCGGTTAATGCTAACCATAGTTAATAGATTGAGAATTGAAGGTTCCCATGTATTTATACTATATATATGCGATATAAGTAAGCTGAGCTATATTGTATGTTATTGTGGAAGTCTACACTTATATTAAGGTTGTTTGTACACGTCAGTGATTTTAATTAATTGATATAAATATCCGTGTTTGTTAAATTGTTAGAAAAAATATTCAAATCATGCAATTTTCTTCTTGCTTGTAATGACTTATATATTAATTGTTGGCTTGTCTCTTATGAATTTTCCACCATATTATTTTTAAGCCTTTAAAATATTCTTGTGAGCGACTAGTCGTATTGGTGATGTGGAGCAAGTATAATATATATTGAAGACCAAATACAACAAACCCCGTATTTGCAAGAACACTAATAATATATTTTCACAAAAGACAATTTTGTCTTTGCCTGGTTGATTGCAACAGTTGAGATCCTAGCTAGAGGAAGACTTTTTTTTAAAAAAAAAATTATTTACTGTTTGGTTGTATAAGTATCATATATAGCACTTTAGATATTTGCAAATTGTTGAGTTAATTTATGCCACTGTTATATATTAGTCTACTTATTTAATTTCAAGACATACATCTATGTTTACTTAGTCTTCTTAATGTCTCTATAACTTCAACTCTAAGCTGAGAGAAATAGCCATATACTTAGAGATTAACGGATTATGTATGAACGGTGTTCCCACTTGTGGTAAACAGAAAATGAAGATATGGTTAGCAACCGATGGGCGAACTTATATATGAGCTTATATGAATTTTGGATGGCAACATCAACATATTTTCACATGGCAAAATAGCACATGCACGCACCCTAACTGCTTACACTATTAATAGAAAATTGATAACTCCTTTCCTTTGGCACCAACATGGAAACATGCCTTTCAATAAAATATTAAAATATTTATCAACCATCACCTTAGAAATTTTTTCTCAATCAAAGTCCTTAAATAATTTGGTAGAAAAAGCATGATAGATTAATTCTGTATAGAGAGAAATAGGGAATTAATCTTTTCGCATTGAAAGAAATAATTTAATTGAATACAACGTGCTTTCTCTTGCTTGACATGAATAGCCAAAAGTTTATGTTTTTTCCCCCTCTTATTTGATTCACAAAATAGGTAATTTTCACTTCTTTATTTTTCAAAATAGTTGGAGACGTTTCTTTTATAAAATTGATGGAAGTTGTTAAGCTATTCTTTTTCTTTTTGATTAGGTGGGGCTGCTAAAAACATCAAAAGGAGTGTATACCAATTAATATTACATATATAGAGTTTGCAAAAGTCAAACTTGAGCTTGTACATACTCTAATACATGCTTCGAACATATAGAAAGAATAAGAGAGCTAGCTATGTTACAATAAATTAGATATAAAGGCAACACCATTGGGGCATATGAATTCAAAATAATAGTATAAAATACTTGTTTTTCTTTTTTTTTTTTTGCCATGGCGGTAAAATTCGTAGGGCTTTTTTTTATTAATTAGTAAATGTTATTACAATGGAAAATACTTAATAGTTAGAAATTTTTGTTAGAAATTTTGTCACATTGAATTAACATTGTTATTGACTATTGGATAAATGAATGACTTCACTACTTTAACTTATTTAACAATTTTCCTTAAATCTTGATAAATTCTGCATGAATTATGTCAGAAATTTTCAATTGTGTAACATTACTCTATTACAATTTATGATTTCCGAGAAAAATAAACCATCACAATGTTGTTGGTATATTAATATTAGACATGTTACCTTAATTTTCTCTCCCTACAAAACGATTTTGAAGAAAATAATTATTGAAAGCTAATGGAGACATATGCTAACATGTCGCAAACCGGCCGGTGCTGATTCTTTATTACAGCAAACTTTTTGAATATAAAAACCAAAATTCCAACAAGCACACAATTGCAAATATATTATTCATATATTGGCAGTAACGAAAGGAAAAAGTAAGTGTCTGCCTTCCTCCTTTCAACCAGTAACTAGCTATGATTGAGAGAAAATTATTATCCATGTCTTTTCAGGACATTAATATATATATATATATATATATATATATAGCAATGATGATGAGAAGTTCAAGTTACTTGACACTTAACACATCATTTTTTACACACAAAAATTACAAGATGATAATTAAATGCAAGTAAAAGAAGGCGAAACATAAAAAACACCTGTAAAAATAAAAGGGTACACCAAAGGGAAAATGAACATGGCCATGGTGACAGTGCTTAAAGCGGTTATGGGTGCTTTTCAGACCCTATTTCTCCCACACAAACCTAACTTGTCTGTTTTGCCCATCCACTCGCACGTGCCATCCATCTGCTTCGTGTAGCATTCCTTATTTTTAAAATAATCTTGTTATTTGTACATCTAAAAATTAACACATAATTTATATTTCTCTTACATTCATTCATATACTATATGTCTATTTTACTTCAAAATATAAAATATTTCAATATCCACTAAAACTCACGTCAGTATATGATAGTTATATGAAATATTAAATCTAAAAATAAAAAGATATTTTCCTTTCTAAAATTTCTCTGTCCCTATCTTACTTCACTTTGCTCTATTGATGAATTTGTAGCGCTTGAGATGACCAATATGACCTTACCAACAACTAAGGGGGCTCAGCTCCATCGGCAATGATTATCCAGGGCATTATGGTCAATTCAACATATCAACAAAGATGGTGGTAGTTTGGATCATTGAGATGACTTTGTACTCACCTTATCTTTATTTTATTCCGTAGTTTGCGTTGGTTTCCAAACGACGTATTCAAATGACAATAAAAGGCAATACTTGGAGATGGCATTGTGGTCATTTCCTAACGCCATTTATAAAACTAATCAAGCCTTATTAAAAATGGATCACGATCCTCTCACACATTCTTAAACTTAGGAGGATTTTATTCATATTTAAACACCCAAACTAATTTTGTACAGCATTAGGAAGCTTCTGTACATGTAATGGTAATTTTTTCTATAGTAAAGTTTGTGTATTTCTTGTAACCAACAAAAAAAAGTTATATATTTCTCTCTTATAAAAAATTCCACTCATAATTTTGATAAAAAAGATGATAGTATACAAATCCGTAGTCTGTGAAATTCACTGTAATAATCATTTTGCCGAAAACGTCAGTTTGGATTCCCTTGCTTTGACTTGCAATTCCAACAATTATTATGTTGGTAGTATTTATCACGTAGACCAGATAACTATATAAGGTTATTATGGTCATTCCAAGCCATGAATATTTCTTTTGCGTACAATTTTATTACCATGAAAATTTTGTGTCAAATAGAAGAACACAAAGATAAAAAAAAAAAAGAGTATATATAAAAGGACATTATTGGTGGGCAAAAAACTAAAGGAAGAGGCGAAGACCAAGAAGAGGAAGAATAGCGACCGCTTCCCTTTCCTCTCTCTCAATCTGTGTTTATTTGAGACAAGTATGATATGAGTGCTCCCTAAGCCCAAGCCTCCATTTTTTAATTTTATATTATTGTATGCAACTTCCACTTTCTTTTTCCAGAAGGTGATTGCAAAAACACTTACCGCGAAGAGCAACAAAGAGAAAGAAAAGGAGAGAAAGAGAAAGAAAGAGACGAGAGGCGACAAGAGAGAGAGAGAGAGAGAGAGAGTGGGAGCGAGAGATGGAGAGAGAAGGGAATTGTAGAAGAAGCTTTCAAAACCACAGAAGGGAAAACGATGTCTGAGAGCTTTACATCCTTTCAAACTCTGCAGCTCTAAGAGGTACATGTATGTGTTCATATATATACATGGTGAGAGATGAGCAAAGCTGAAAATGATAAAAAAGCAAAATTTAACATTTTGATGAGAAGAAAGGAGACGGGGGCCTAGACCCTGTTTATTTATTTCTCTCTTTCTCTTTCGATCACTCGCTCTATAGTCTATATAATATATATCCACTCTCTCTTTCTCTTCTTCTATTTTTTTTACCTTAATTTCCACTAGCTATATCTATATCTCTGGCTGCCATATATAAAATTGCCTTCAATTATATGAGGGGTAGTGTTTGTTGGATTTGCTTAATTATTCTATAGCTGATTCTTATTACTGATCAAGAATTCAATTATTGGATAGAGCAGTGGACAGTGGTAATAATAAAGTGAGAAGGGTAGTGGTTGCTGCCAAAGAGAAAGAAGATGATGAGGAAGAAGAATTTAATATGGGAATTATAGCAACACCGCCACTAGAAACCATTCTCTCTCACTCAAAGACACACCATTGGTTTTCGATCTTGGAGGACAAGCCAGCTGATTCTTCCAATTCTATGTCCCAAGATTATCAACAAGGAATCTTCAGCTTCTCGAATGGGTTCGAGAGATCCACGGTAAGTCATCAAGAGCAGCAGCAACACTTGTCCCAGCAGCAGATCCGGAGGGACAAGGTGAGGTTGCAAGGCTATGAGGCACCACCACCGGCATTAGTTGGGATAGAGGAAGAGGAACCGGGAGGGCTACCCGTGTGTGAAACCGCAGGGATGCTGTCAGAGATGTTTAATTTCCCTGCGGCGGCCGGCGCCACCGCCGCTGAATTGTTGGAACAGCAGTCCATGACGACGACGTATCGGTCCTCGAGGCCACAAGCAGTGGCCAGTGGCAGCGAGTGGTATGGAAGCAGACAAGGGATCATAACTGGGTTGGGACCGTTGGGGGATTCAAAGAATCATCACAACCATAACCATCATCCTCAGATTTCAAGCATTAATGCAGCAGACTCAGCTGCTGCCATGCAACTTTTTCTCATGAACCCTCAAACAAGATCGCCTTCCCCTCCTCATTCAACTTCTTCCACACTCCACATGTTGCTTCCCAACCCTTCCTCTAATTCCCTTCAAGGGTTCACTGGTTCAGCAGCAGCAGCAGGAGGAGGCACTTTTGGCCAATTCACATGGGTTCCTGACAGTAGTGCTCCAGAAGCAGGAGGCACTACTGGCCCCAACCCAGCTGAGATTGGTGGCGTTGTGGAAGGCCAAGGTCTTTCCTTATCATTGTCCTCTTCGTTGCAGCACTTGGAAGCCGCAAAAGCTGAGGAATTGAGGATGGGGGATAGTGGTTTTCTATATTACAATCAAGGAGGAGCTGGAGGTCCCTCTTCTTCAGCTCAGTATCCGTACAAGAACCTTGGTAGTCAACATCACCAGGCATTGCATTTACAAGGTGCCATGGTACACAACCACCAGGGACATGTTGGGTTTGGTTCATCCTTAGGTGTAGTAAATGTTCTGAGAAATTCAAAGTATGTTAAAGCTGCTCAAGAATTGCTTGAAGAGTTTTGCAGTGTTGGGAGGGGTCAGTTTAAGAAGAGCAAGTTCAGTAGACAGAACTCAAACCCTAATTCAAATCCCTGTGCTGCTGCTGCTGGTGCTTCTTCATCTTCATCAAAAGATCCTCCTCCTACTTTGTCAGCGGCTGATAGGATTGAGCATCAGAGAAGGAAGGTCAAACTTCTATCAATGCTTGACGACGTATGTAATCTCTCTTTCTCTTTCTGTTCTCCTCCCACCCTCTCTCATCCATAAAGAGTCAAGTTCCCCCAATATCTTTTTTCTTCTTATTTTAATATTTAGTCCACATTATTTATCTTTCTGATAATTTAACAATAGGGACACGGTTCTCCGGCCGGTATCTTTGAATTATTAATTTTTTAAAAACTCAGAAAGGAAAAAGCCGGCTGGTATATAGTAGGGTTCCATTGCGTAGGATCAGTTGGTTTCAGTTGGTAGGGATTTGTTCCTTATTTTAATAGAAACCCATTTTTTTAATCCTCCGATTTGATTGGTGGGATGATTTTATAGTATTTTGGGTTTCTTAGTTTGGTGAAAACCATGAGACTAACCCATTAGGAGAATACGTCCATCAAGAAGCGACGTTCCTTCTGATTAGTGAGATAGACCCCAACAGAAGGAAAGAAAGGCACTCACTCACCATATCTATTACGTACCAAGTTGTTATCAATGCCCACTTCCACCTTACAGATCCATACCCATCATAGTAATATTGCAGTGAAAGCCATTGTTATCATATCTCAGTTGACCGGAAAGGGATCCAGAGGCTTTTTCTTTTTTTCTTTTTTCTTTTATAAATAAAATTCAGTCTTCACTTTTTTTTTTTTTTGTTTATGCACACAAGCCTATCAATTGGTGAAGAGTGCGGAAAAGAAACCCAAGGATATTCTTCATTCTCATTAATAATTATTTCAATGCATCCCCTATACACATTTATATACACCTCCTCAGCTGTTTTTTTTATTATTATTATTCAGATGTAAATAGTTACTTTCACCAAATTCAAATACTTAAATTAGAACATCATTTTCTGCCCCGTCTACATTCCATCCATTTAAAAATCATAAACTAATATATATGTCTTCGTTTACCACTATTTGCATGAGTTAATTCCCATATATCTTAATTGCACTATCCATATTTATTTGAAATACATGTTGATTTCCTTGATTAATACTAAGTTGGTTCATCCAGCATTTCACAAACCGCAGAATGGATGAGTAAATGAGAACATGCATGTACTATATCTTCTAGTTTTTATTGGGTTTTTTAACTTTGTGTCGTGATAATTGATTATTCTATTATCATTCATTCATATATATACCAATGTAGTAAGTAAAGTTTGTTTGGGTTGTACAGGTGGATCGGAGATACAACCACTACTGCGAACAAATGCAAATGGTAGTGAACTCATTTGACCTGGTAATGGGTTTTGGGGCGGCAGTTCCTTACACGGCACTGGCGCAGAAAGCAATGTCTCGGCATTTCCGGTGTCTGAAGGATGCTATATCAGCGCAGTTGAAGCACAGTAGTGAGCTGCTGGGAGAGAAAGATGGGGCAGGGAACTCAGGTTTGACCAAGGGAGAGACCCCAAGGCTTAAGATGCTCGAGCAAAGCCTAAGACAGCAGAGAGCATTCCACCAGATGGGTATGATGGAACAGGAAGCTTGGAGACCCCAGAGAGGCTTGCCTGAACGATCTGTCAACATTTTGAGAGCCTGGCTTTTCGAGCATTTTCTCCACCCGTACGTTATTGCTTTTCCCTCTCTCTCTCTCTCTCTCTCTCTCTCTCTCTGATCTCATTATTAGATACATATAATATAACAAAATGAGTAATGCTACATTTCTGAGAACAAAATAGTACACAACGCAAAAATGGTTGTGGAATGGGATAAAGAAGTGGCGACCACTTACTCATCTAAAAATAAATGTCACATCATTTTGATAAAAAGTTTCTGTCTCTAACATTTTTTCCTAATATAAGTTTCACCTGAAACCAACCAGGGATCTTGGGATAATATATGATAATGATCTTTGATGGACCAAATTATATAAAAAGAATAACACACAATACGATAGATACTGTGATCATTATTAACTAGGAATTAAAAAGCAGCAGGGCTTCTGTTAATTAAAAAAGAGAAAAAGAAAGGAGTGGCAGAAGGAAAGAGAGAATCTAAAAGCTATTATTTATGTGCCGTATGCATATGATAGTCTAGAGCAACAGTAATGCAGTAAAATTGCAGTGTCCTTCGATGTTGTCTCGCCAGCGAAAAGGTGTAAAGACACATTAGCATCACTGCTTTAACTACAATTTCTTGGTATCTTTCTCTGGTCTCTTTCAACATCGATCTCTATTTAAAAAAAACAACACAAAGCCAAACACAAACACCTTATTAGATTAACTGATTAAGGAAAGGGGAGGGGGGGGGGGATAAAGTAGAGGCCGTGGTCAGTGTGTACAGTGATCCACTTTACTTCTGCTATAGCAGCTAGGACATAGATCTTTCTTTCTTTCTCTTAGATTCTCACGCCCATGAAGGGAAAGAAAGAAAGGTTTCAAACTCAGCAAGGGGTACAGAAAGCTCGGTGTCTCTTTATACGGTTAAGGCAAGGACTCTGATGTCATTTTCTGGTCTCTTTCTCAGGTATCCAAGCGATGCAGATAAGCATCTGTTGGCACGACAGACTGGGCTATCGAGAAATCAGGTTCGCCTCCTCCACTCTTAGCTTTCCACAATACAGTAAACGTTAGAGAGAGAGAGGTAGAGACAAATATTAGCTAGGGCTCTGTGATTAATTAATTACACGCACGGCCCACATCGACAATACCAAGTAACAAAAAATAAAAAATAAAAAAACCATGGATGCAAGAAACGGGACCAGCAGTAAGTTCAGATGCAACTTACATGATTTTGGGTTTTGTTTCTCTGGTTTCTTCTGTCTTTCTCTAAGAGGCAACGTGGATTGTTTTTAGCTCCGACCTTTTTTTTGTTTCCCTAGAAAAATTTCTTCTTTTACTATTTTTTCCAGTTTTAATTTACATTGGAATCTTTTACTTCATGACATAAATTCTGAAATTAAAAGAGCAGAGAGAAGTACAGTATCAGTTAGGAGATATTCTTATATACATATAAAATTATTACGTCAGATTTATATATAAAAAAAATAAATTAAAAAAAATAAGTCTTATTAAATTTATTTATTATAAAAAAATATTTTTTAAACTTTTTTTATGTGTAAATATAAATAATTTCTCGTCAATGATACATGAAAGTTTGCTGTTTTCGAATCGCGCTCACTTTCCCTGTCACTCCTTTTTTTTCTCTCTCATATCAATTGGCACCACCCAACTACACAATACGAAGTACGAACCATAAATATGGGAAATAAATGTGTGCTTTGGAGATGTTAAAGTTTATGCCTTCTATCTTCTGTGTTAATGCCATATTACGTATTCATGCAACTTGGTCTGCTAGCTCGTTAAGTTTAGTTTCTTCTTTTGCTAATTATATAATCACGTGGTTTAGAATATTATGTATAAGATATGCCCTATTCTAGATTTTTGCACGTTTTATATTAATCATTAATATTTTCTTTTTGTGCACACGACATAATACAGCACACATCTTTGCCCCTCTCCCCGAAAGATATGATCAATAGAAGTATGGGATTGATTATTTTCATTAATCAGATTTCTTCTCCTGTATCATCCTAGCTAATCTTTTTGTACTTGTGCAGATTCTGCACCAATTGTGTACATTTTATTTTTCATGACAAACCAAAATCCAAAAGCTTTTATACGTGCTATATATAATATGAGAGTACATGTAATTAAGTGATGGGGTAAAACAAAAAGGCTATTAGTTTCCTAGGCTTTAGATGTATGCCTACACCCTTCAATGGTCAGGGATATGGGGCAGGACTAGATTCATAAGGACATACAAAGCACTGTTCCTTCTAAGAAGAAACTGCTGATGAATAGTTCCATCTGTTGGAGTATATGTAATCACATTATCATTTTAATTTAAATCTGTCATTTAACTGTCCTTTGTGTCACACCACAGAGAAGATACCTCGGTGCCTAATCACAGTTTAGCACGGAGAGATAATCAATAATGATTAATGAGTCAGAAAGGAAGTTTTTCTGTTTCCTTTTTTTCTTGTGTTAATAATATTGTTGAATGATTAAACGAAAATTATATATATATGTACTTTCAATATTGGTGAAAATATAAACTGAAGGTCAATATTAATTATTTAGCTCGTGTTGTGCATGTCATATCTACTATTGATCTAAATCAATCATTCCTTTCTCGAGTGTGGGCGTTCATGCATATTAATTTTTACTATACTATATACGTATATGTTGGCACTGTTGGTCACTCACGATGAGATAAATCATTGTTTTAAATGTGACAAATGCTAGCATCATATTTAACTTCATTTTTTTTTAATCTTTTCAGTCACATTTAAAATTTTGTAGGACGGGGATTAATGTATATACTATAAAATTATAAATTAAATTGTATGTATGTATATGGGGGGTTTGATGGTTTGAACCTGTTTGTTACAGGTATCAAACTGGTTCATTAATGCCAGGGTCCGGTTGTGGAAACCCATGGTGGAAGAGATGTACCAACAAGAACTAAAAGAAGCAGAGTGTGCAGAAGAGAGAGAAAGGAACCAAAGCAACAGCAATAGTGGCCACCTAGCACAAACTCCAACCACACCAGCAGCTACAACTTCAACAGCAACAGCGCCACCACCACCAACAATAACAACGACACCAACAGGCAAAAGATCCGATATCAATGCTAATGAAAGCGACCCTTCACTCGTTGCAATCAATAGACAAGGCTTCTCGGAAAACCAAGCAAAGCAATATAGCTCCACCACCACCACCACCATTATGGCCCCCAATACGGCCATCAACGCCACCCCCTCTGAGGTGGCGCCACCCGTGTCTCAGTGCTTCGACTCAGACCTGCCCCCACACAGATCAATGGCCACTGATGACACGTGTCGCCATGGTAGCTTGGTTTCAGGAGCAGATTATGGGACCGCCTCTGCAAGTGCTGACATTGGATCCACTCTCATTAGATTTGGGACCACCGCCGGTGACGTGTCACTTACCCTAGGGCTACGCCACGCCGGGAACATGCCTGAGAAAACTCCTTTCTCTGTTAGAGACTTTGGAGGCATTTAAACTTTCATATAGTACTTTACATAATAATATTAATATATATAGGAAGATGCTTTGTTGTCTTATAATATATATCATCGAAAGAAAAAACATCCCCCCCCCTTTAATTTCTTTCTGATATTCCTCCGTCTTTAATTTGCATTCTATGGTGGAAGGACAGGAAAAACGGTAATACGATATATATGAGAAACGTAGTCTTAAGTTAGATAGCTAGGTATAGCTCTATGGTATCTATTGTATAACTGTATAGTAGATTGCTTTCCACGATTTTTCCCCATAATATACTTAATTAATTAAGGTTTTGTATCTTAGTTTGATAGGACTTGATGTAGTTACTAGCTAGAATAATAAGTGTTCTTTTTTTTTTTTTAAGATCACAAAGTGTCATTATACCTTTCAGAGTTTCTTCCTACAAGTGATCATATATATCTTTAATATAAAGCCAAATGAATATTCTTACGTTACATATTGTCCACTTTATCCTTCTATTTTATTGTAATAAAGCACCAAGTTATCTTAAGCATGTTGGAAGAACAGCTATACCACAAGAGAATTATAAATTTGAACTCAAGTCATAAAATTGTCATAAACGAATCAAATGAGCCAATTTTCATTGCCGACCCATTTAAACTTTAAATGGTGACTGGTGAGTAAAAATAATTTCTCTAACATACATAACCAAGCCATATGTTTCATCTTTTTAGCTAGGAAGAATGTAAATTTCCATTTAATTTCCATTTTTCTTGTGGTAGACAGAAAAAAAAAAAGATTTCCGACTTATTTTAAAGTTGTATGGCCATTGATTAATTTGTTATTAAAATTAATAGTTGTTTGAATTATTATGGATCTTTTCACATTTTATTACGAGTTAAATTTAGATTCATTATTTTTTAATTATTATTAAATCACATATTATTGCTTCATAAAAAAGAGTTGGTCCTCCTAGATGGTTGTTACCATAATCAAGCTACTTTAATAATATGATAACACATAAGTGGATGGTAATATAAAAAAAAAATTTACACTGGATCGATCAAAATTAAACTCATCCGTATGTAAGGGCTAAGAACTAGAAGAGGAGGGGAAATTATCCGAATGTAATGCAAACTTAAAAATAGTAGGATTTCTAGGAGTGCAAATTACTGAGTCCGGGTATAAGATGTGTTATATATACTTGAGCAAAAAGCACCTTCTATACAGACAATTTATATGGCTAAGCCATAAATTCATGCAAAATATAATAAGTCATAATTCAAAATGATGTTTGTCAAAATAATTTTGAACGTGTCTTTGAAAAAGATAAATAAATATGATCTATCCAATTATATATACTCCTCAATTTCTTTAAACTCATAAACCAAGCATTGGTTGCTTATGCATTAGGAAAAACCAAATCCCAGTACTTGAAAGTTGAAACCGTACTACATCTCCAGATTAGGACGTGTTTGGATAATTTCTGCACACCTACAAGCTTGTCAATTCCGTTTCTGTTATATGTAATTAATGTGGGCTGAATAGATCAACAGGAATTTGTTGTGGTATGTAAAACAAAAGCCACACGTTTCTTCCGTAAAAACCAAAACAAGAACTTGCAAAGCAACAAGCACTTGTCACCTAATATCTTTCTTGTTGTTTGAGAAACACCGCATGTTAGTAACCGAAAGAGAACCTCCTCTACATATTACTAGGTTGTTCTGCTGCAACGATCAAGATTGCTTTTTGAATATTCAACTATATGTGATTTCACATGAGTTTGTTTTGAATATAAGTAAAGTTTTGGGATTTACGTTAAGATGTGGCAGCAGTTACATATTCGGCAGCCACTATAAACACAGATCTGATGGAGTTGACAGTTGAGTGAATCTCTTTATCAGGTGTGAACAGATATTCACTTAATTTACAGCAATGTCACTGTCGTTAATATTTGGTTTCGGAAATTCCAAAATTAAACTTAAAGGTTAACCCGGAGTACTATTTAATTGGCCTTCATGAACAAGAGTAAGTGTTTCTGATCAATGGACCTTAATGTGCTTTTCCTATTAAATTAGTTAGGAAATCATAAGGCTTTTGGTATATGTTTTTTACCAAAAATATATTTGTGAATTCAAATAGTCGTGGTTCATCAATGGATTAATTATTGCATGCAAAGGCTGCTTTGAGCCACTGAAATTGAATACTCCTTAGTCCTTACCCCTGAAGTGATGATTAGTGAAGCCAGCCAGAATAGCATTACTGTTAATTACATTGTCACTGGAATTATAGGACTCAATATGTTTGTTATTGATTGGCTTCCTAATTTAAATTTTATTTTTTTTTGTTTTTTTAGATTATCTTTACTTGATAGATGAAAGATTAATCTCTTAAAATAAGATCAAACACTTAAGCAAATACCTCTCTCAACGGTATTAATTTCATACACATAAATTTTAAAATTCAACCCAATACTACATGCTAAACGATGTTTTTTCCTAATTTAATTTAATTTCATTGTTCTACCTACCAAATTTATAAGGTAATTTTGGTTTTCACTGTAACATGAGATATTGCTCAGAGTTGAAATAATATAAATATGTGGCGATCGAATATGCTTTATTGAAAATAGTTACAGCATTTGAATGTTACTTAACAACTTACTTATAAAGAATTAATATGTGAGTAAAAAGTTTACATAAAGTTATCATTACTCCTGTGAACATAGTATTGCTGATTCATTAACATTTAATATTGAAAGGGAGATGAATTATTTAACAGTTTGGTGTATAAAGCTCTGTACACTAAATATATACAAATTTTAGCTTGAGAATATCACCTAAACGTAATAAAAATAATAAGAGGGAGAAAGTAGGGTCGTTTGGACTTTGGAGAGACACAGTTCATTAACATTTAACAGCAAGGGAGAGGATAGGGCCTCCATAGCCTAGACGATGGAGGGAATCCCCACCCTAGAATTGTTTGTTTGTCTTTTATGGGTCCAGCATAACTTGCAAATTGAATCGGGAAAGAAGCTGACGAAAAATTGATACGAAGGCCTTGAATTCCATGATATTTAATGAAGGAGCCCACTGTTGCCATCACCAATGAGCATGTTGCAGGGAGGAGATGCTCAGATGACAGCAAATTGGGCTGGGCCCACCCTTTGCAATGTGACAGAACAGAAAGAACAGATACCCGTCACCCGTATACGTGGGTCCCAAAAGAAAATTCTAAAGAAGAGATGATATGATAGGTATGGATGTTCATAGTAATGGTTTAACTTGAACAGATACGGTATTATGATCAGCTCAATTTTTTTAAGCCAATTTTGGTCCAGTAATGACTCAATTAATAATCAGTTAAGGTTGGACTGACTTGATATTTATATAAAATATATAAACTTAAATATTATTTATAATTTATTCATAAAATTTTAAAAATAATAAATAAATTCAAGATATATTTTATAATATATAATTTGAAATAAATAATATTAATATAAATATGTTATTATATCATGCAAAATTTATTAATTAAATATAAAAATTATTATTGATAATTAATTGTCAAAAAATATAAATTTAAAATAATATATAACATCAAATCAAGTTAAATTAACAACTCGAATTAAATTTTAAAATATTATGAATTTAATTTTTAAAATCTAAATACGTTTGATTCATAAAATAGATCAAAGTCTTAGATTAAAATCTAATTTAAAAATAATTAATTTTAGATTAAAACATGTTAATAAAATAAATCAAGTCTTAAAGATTCGAGTCATGAAATTGAGATATATATTAAATTATTTAATATTTTTTATTGAATCATTTCTATTTATTTAAAATATTTAAAAATTTTAATTTTTCAAGATATCAAATATTTCTACTTTACATTTAATTTTTTATTTTAAATTTTTAGCAAATTCCTTTATTATTACTTGGTAAGTTATTATTATTATTATATTGTTTAATGATTTGATTCATTTCCAGTCAAAAGAAAAAAAAAGAAAAAATTTGATTCATTCAGTTTTGGGCCGGGGCCCATCCGTGACCCACTGAAAAATTTAGGTAACCAAAATAAATGGAACTGAAGTGAAGGGAAGGAGGCACATATAGGTTGATAAGCTTTGGCAAAATCAGCCCACGTGGTGCTACCAATTGCCTATTGCGATAAGGTAACAGTAACAGGGTACGGGGCTGCTGCTCTATCCTGACTAACAACGTAATATTTTAATCATTTTATTTTCAAATAAAGCTAAAACCCTACTTTGATTTGCTAGGCCCATCTTCAGAGCTCACTGCTCACACCTTCCCCTAATCTATTATAAATAATTGTTCGTGGTCTATCCTAATAAGAAAAGGAAATTTGATATTTGAACGCTCACATTATGATGTTTAGATAATATTTTATTTATATTTGTATACAGTGTTTTAGTTTGACATAGGTATACAATATGAGAATAATAAATCATACTTATATACGATATAATGTTTTATGTGAGTGTCGTATTCTATATGTTCAAAAAATATTTTAGTAAAAAAAGTTTACATATGCTTCCCCCTAAATGGTGTGAGAAAAGCTTAAGGAGAGTAAAGATTTTCTTTTTAAGGTCATGAAATGATATTTGTACATCTCCTAAAGATTATAATCTCTACAGTGATACTTATGGATCTTCTACTAAAGAGATTGATGGTAACGAGAGATGGATGTTAATTCATTCACACAACATAACACGAAAAAAAGAATATTTAAACATTGTTTATTTACTTATTTCTTTGCCAAAATAAAAAAAACTTGTTGCTACTTGGGTTATAATTTTTGGCCGTTTTATATGGTATTTATTTTTATTAATTTATTTATCATGTATAATTAATTAATTTACATAATAAGAGATAATTCTTAATCTCTCTTAAAGACATCTCTTTTAATAGAGGTGGAATTTGAACTTAAATTTTTGCACTCACGCTAAAGTATCTTATCAACTATAAATTCAAATGAATAAAATTACAAACTTTTTTTTTTCAGTAAAGTAAATTTTCAAAAATGAATGATCATGATTCATTTTTCGAAAAAGCAGCGAACGCTAATTAACGGTGGATAAAGAGGGAACTTGAGTGTACAGGGGCCTGCAAACAATAAGTTGGCATTGTGTATTTACAAAGCGCACATTCATCTAGCAATCATCACTCATTGGGGAGTCAGGTCAGGAGCAGGACCACTGGGCATTGGCATTCATGTCCTCGGCTGAAGAAAAGTCCTTTTATATATTATATTTTTCCAGATAGATATTAGTAGTAGTGTAAAATCGTGTTTGTAGTATTAGTTTTTCTTTCTATAGTTTGGTGGTGTTGTGACTGTTGTCTATCCAATTTGCATGCAGAGAGAATCTAGATTTAACTCGTGCAAATAATAAAGATTGAAATGGCAAAGAAGTCTTGCATGGAATTTTGCCTGGGGAAGAAACATATTCAGACAGAAATCTATTAGAAAAGGAGGCAGCCGGCCAACTCTAAATGAAACAAAAGATACATGATGTTAATTAATCCCTTCTCTATGTAACTTTAGAGTTTGATCATGGTCCATCAATCTTTCCTTGATATCTATTACATTTATTATTTTTTAATTTTCCATTCTCAGCTCAGGTTCCTTTTAAAATATTTGAACATTTGTACTAGGAGCAGGAGGGTAAGTAACAATTTCGATTTCACTCTTAAAACAAAATGGTAAGAAAATGCGTATAGCTGAAGGCTGAAGGCTGAAGGGGAGGACCCTGTTAATTTACTTCTAATTTATGGGTGGGTGAAAAATTCCAAGGACACAATGCAAGCGGATAGATTCACTCACCCTACATTTTTGTTACTATCCCAAAATTCATGTTAAGCTAAAAACTTTTCAGATGGGGTATCTTTTGGAATTCCCAGGAGATAATCATTTCATTGTCTCAGAGAGAGTAAAAGCAGTTTTCATTTCTGCTAGCTGCATGTGTGATGTGGACTTGAAATAAATGAAAGAGACTGAAGGAATGTATCTCTCTCTTTCTCTCTCTCTCCCCGTCTCCCTCTCTCGTGTTTATTTTGGGAGCTAAGGACAGATGCAGCTGCAAGTAGGACACATGAAAACACCAGGTAAGTATCTCTTTAAAATATCAGTTAATTACAGTAGCACCATGATCACCTGCGACAATGTTGATGTTGGTGGTGAACTAGTGATATTGTACCTCAGATTCAAATGCTAACCTAGTGAAAGCTTTTTTTTATTGTTAACAAAAGAAAAAAAAAAAAAAGCTGGAGTATATCTCAAAATGCTCGGAGCATATATATTTGCCTGCATTTCTCTCTCTTTTTATTGATATAATCATATTGGTAGCTAGTAGCTACAACATCATCCGGTAAATGTCACAACTCACATTTACGTCAACGTGGAGAATACACATTCACAGATTTTTTTCTTTAGAGAATTATATAAGAATTTCAAAAGTAAATCTTTAGTAAAAATTAAGATTTAATTTTAATTCACTGCCCATATTAAACTATTTTTACACCATTCAATGTTTTGTTACATCATTAAAAGAATTTGATTTATCAAGTAGTTACTATATTATTGTTGTGCATGGCGTGTAAAGAAAAATTACAAGAATAAAAGTTAAACTCAAAATATTAATATGAATATTCAGTTCAAAATCTTGACAATTTGAAAAATATTTATTCTCAAGGACTATAATTTTCTAATTGGAGTTTCACTATTGAACTTAAACATAATAAACTTAACTTTGGTCTACAAATGTAATTATTCCTTTTTTAGTCAAATTATTCGTATACATGTATGCAGGAGAAGTTTTTTTATTTTTGGGGTGTCAGAGTAGAGTTGGAGAGGGTTATACTTCCAACATTGAAAAAATTTATGCTATTTCACTGAGGCTTTGGATATATGTTAGCTTCACAAATCAGTGAATTACAGTATTACTTGAGGAATGATAGTACGTACTAGGCTAAAGGCCGGGCAGCCGGGGCTACAGCCTGCTCATACGGAAAAGAGAAATATAGGGTTAAAAGGCTTAAGCCCATTTGAGAAGGATCTTAGTCTCAGCCCAGTGACCTAGAAGATAAAAGAAGAGGAAGATATGTTGTGGAGGAGGGAAGATTTTTTTTTTTTCATGGAATATTCCAATTCTCTCTTATTTTTTAATATCAATGGTCAAAATCCACTGGGAGGAAGAAAAATCTCTTCCTCCAAGACCAAGAGTATACAAGAATCCCCCCCTCTCTCTTAAAAATGGTATCTTTATATTTTTTGTGTAAAAATAATTTTTTTTTACCACGAAACAATACGATTTAAGTCCTCTTTACAAGTAGCGTATCCAGTACTTAGAACTTTAGTCTTTCCAAGCACAATTTACTTACCATTATGTCCAACTTCTTGTAGGTGGAAGATGATATGATTTAGTTTAGCTAAAAGACATATACAAATATGTAGATAATGTTTTTCGTACAACTAAAATACGCACATCATATTTAAACCATAGATTTATGTGAGAGAGATGTCAAATCAGATTGTATGTTACTATAACTTTTTTGTAAGATATAGAATGAGTTTGTGAGTGAGTTGAATGAAAGTTAAAGTATTTTGGTTGGACGAATAACGCTGCTTCAAATATGTTAAGCCATTAGGTTCTGTTATGTCATTTGAAGAAACCAAATTATAGTTTTCTTTCAGATTGAAAGTCATAAGATTTATGTTAGTTGAACGCAAATTCTTTCGAGTCATGCCGTATTAGTTAAATACATTATGTACGCAAGGCTAAAACTTAGCTCACAACAACCCGCATCAAATGAAAGAGGTAATTTGACGATATAGGGTTAGAAGAGCATCATAGCAATACATTCAACACCCTTTTGAACTTCTAAAATGCAAACAGATGAATGACATGCGTTTGAACTTTCAATTAACCCCCTGAAAAGACAGAGAAAGGGACTAGGAAAGAATAAATTATCCATTGGCAACAGAAAGAATGCCATGTTAAATTATCCTATTTAGATTCTAAGTTACGAGAATGACCAAACCAGAAGAGCTGGGCATCATATTAGTTTCTGAAATAATTAATAAAAATGTTAGTTGACTTAATACATGATTAATATGTTAGTAGATAGTCTCATCTTATGTAACAGAGGTACTCAATCACATGTAAATTTATAAAAAATACTAAATTTGTGGATATAACATTACTTGTGTAGTCATGTTACGATGACAGTAGTCATTAATATATCTTAAAAGTAGGGAGAGGGTTAATTAGGTGACTAACAAATGTTCACTTCTTTATATATATAATTCTAAATTTTCTTAATTAATAATCTTAATAATTTTTCTAACTATTAAATAAAAAAATATTATATATTTATTATATTTTCAAGACGTTAAATGCATTTATTTTTTTATTTAATATTTTTTATTTAATATTAAGAAGATTATTAAAATGATGTTTTAGAAGTATATAACAAATTTTTTTTTTCCTCCCTCCCATGAGGTGTCTCTACACCCTTGGTTGTTTGAGGCTAATTTCGGCTTGAGGATCTCATGACGTGAACCTAGCGACAAGGTGCTGTTAATGAAATTAGAACCCCGCACTATTCGCTTGCATAGAACTCTAGTTGTCAACTAAGTCACACTTCATAATTTTGCATAATGCCTAATAGATCCTTATAGGACTGACAATTCCTTGCAGATCCACATATATCTATTTTCCCATGTCCACCAAATTATATACGATCTTGTAAATCACAGGGTGTTAGTACTTTGGACATGGTACGAACTAGGAAAACAAGCATGAGCAAAGCCTGAACTACTCAATAATTATGAAACAACTAAAAATCCCATTCCACCCCTTTGAAGAGCTTATATAAAAAGTAATTGCTGAAAGTTACAATTCAATGAGTGATTTGTATTCATCGTGTCAAATTTCCTCAGTACCCCCAGTCAATTCATGCAATGGCCATATATACAGGTCTCAGTACTTCTTAGCAGCTGGAGGTGAACCACATTCTCAAATCAACATATCTTTATAATTCCTTGGACTGGTCAACTTAAAAGTGAAATTCCAAAACCACTTTAAGATATCCATGGACATATCACATGCTGCTTTGACAACATTCAACTATCTGACATGGCATTACCTTGGCCTTCCACATATGGTCGAATGAAAGTTCTCCGCCACCACACCTCAAATGCTCTCTGAAGATTGGGACAGCCATCACCTGTTTTCAAGAAACTTCCAACCCAAGAAAGCAAAATATTCTGTTGATCCTCCAGAGGCAAGGTGAGAATTGTCCTCCCAATTCCTTCCTCCACAAGTTTCCTATCAAATGACCTGCATCCATGCTGTAACCAGTTGTAGTCATTGATTAGAGGCTGTAGCCATGTCTGCAACAACAACTGGCGTGTGTTCTTTGATGGCAACAACTCCCCTCTTCCAATGCCAACATATAGTCTTCCCGAAATGCAGCTGACACGATAACGAGATACAATTGGCAGCTTTCCATGTAGGGCAGCCAATTCCTGCTGGTTTGCCCACATCAGCGCAAACTCATCAGCAGCTTGTTTGTCAACTAAAATCTCTAGCAACCATGACAGGTTATCAGCTTCAAGAGCTATATGTTTTACTACAGGTTCTCTGTTATCACTAGGTATGTCCGCAAAGTCTGGTTCTGCAGCCTGATTGAACAGAGACAACAAAGAATCCAAGCAGCTTCTGCATGATCTATAAATCATGTCATTACAGATGTCAGCTGAACCTGCAGCGCTTGGAAGACTGTTATTCTCCCTAAGGAGCTTTAGAACTATGGATTTCATCTCTCGGCGACCTCTCTCCTCATTGCTTTTGAGAACAAGTTCAAAAATGTGGGATAGGGTATCTTTTGGGGCATTAGAAATATCAGAGGAAACTCGTTTCAGCACGGGGTTGACCCCGATTCCTTCTCCTTGGAGTCGTAGTACAGTTGAGACCACCTTTTCTTCTTCTTCTCCAACCCAAGGGACTGCCTCCAAGTGCTCCAAACATGATTGGATACATGAGATGAAGCCAAGGGATTCTGCAACCTGCAGAATAGTTTCTTTCAGGTTTTTTAAATAACTTTAAACACATCTATCCCAAATATCAACTACCAAGTAATGCTTATAAAACATTGAACAAACAGACAAAAGCTACGGATATGCAGATCATAAAAATTCCACTTAAATAACTTCAAATTCCTTCACAAATCCCAGTATGTGGAAATGATATGTACATCAATCAAATCCTACGGCTAAGTAAAATAACTTATGTGCCACATAAGTATACACCTCTTGGATTGGTGTTTCATCAATCAATAGTTCATTCCTAGCAAAGGATAAAATGGTGAAATAAGTAGGAGAAAGACTTGAAATGAAGATAACATATATGAACAGGTTTTAGGCACCACCTTTCATTATTAAGCCTTGTAGAGAACAGGTTAGGAATATTTTGACCCTTAAAAAATACTATGAACTTGCAGGAAACCGGGAATAAGGATTACCTCATCCTAGGTAATCTTACTATTTTTTTTTACGGAGAAAAAAAAAATGTAACACCATGGTTATATCATGATCATCACCGCAATTCTCATTCATAGCACTTTCCACTCTTCAATGCAACTTTTGATCTTGCCATTTCAACATTATGTTAGTAAATACATATGCAAGTATGTACTTCAGGCTACTTATTTGAATAATTGTGGAGAGTACATATGTATATACTAGTTGACCATAATAATTTCATAAAAATGACCCCCATATGACACAAGAATTATTTTTTCATCATCACTACAGTTCACATTCATAGAACATTTTTACTTCTTGGGCAACTCTTGATTTGCCATCTATAGAAGTCAGTATATGAGTATATATCACAAAAAGCACAATCCATGAAATTCCTTGTGTAATGGAAGCACTTCCACCTTTAAGATGAGGAAGGAGAAGAGATCATGTGTTCAAGAGAATCAAGACCACTCAAGAACAAAGCATCTGTAAACTGTCTTAAAAATATTGGCATGCTAGTTTACAATATCACAAAGCAGTACAAAATAATTGATCTTTATTGAGTTTATACTTTATACCTGTTCCATGACAGATAAAAATGCAGTTGGTAGTGGCATTAAGAATTTAAATGCTTTGTAAACTCAATATTACTTACTTGATAGCATTGTTTAAATTGAAGATATATGAAATTATATATTGGGGAAGAACCAAGCTGAAAATATTTATCAAAATGGAGCATGAATTAACTGGATAAGGAATATAATCAATGAGAGCACTGTTAATATTCCTTAGCAGAGCTATAAATATAGACCTCCAAGCAAACATAGTATTTCAGACGAACAAATAAACAGACACAAACAAGATAATCTGAAAAGTATAATACCCAGTAAGAACAAAAAAGTAGTAGCAAACCACATATTTCTACCCCAGAAATGCGTTATAAAACAGAATTTAATTAGAGTAATAGCAGTCAAATAAGATTATACATGCTGCGAAGCATGGCAAAGTTAGCAAATTACTTTGAGTATTCGAAGAATGCGAGAAACACTTTGCTTCATAAGCCGCTGTTTCATTTCTTTGCAGTACATCAGCCCAACAGTTTCAACATATATTTCAACATCCTCGCAATCATCAATTTGGAGACATGACAAACCAGATTGTTCAGAAAGTTTATCAGCAAAGAAACTACTCTTCTCTGTTAGAACATCCTTGTGCACGCTTAACTTCACACAAAATCCCTGCTTTCCCAATAAAACCACCTTCATATCACAAGTTCCAGGTTCACCAAACTCAATAGCCACCTTTTTGGGCAAAGTTTCAATTTTGGGTCTGGGGGTTTTCTCTGTAGCCACAGATGTGCTAGCTGGAGGTCTTTCTGGATCATTACAGTGTTGAACATCTGAAACCACCAATCTTGATGGGGCAGGTACTGCTCTTCTCTCACTCACTGAGACTGGTTTTTTCTGGGCACTAGTCTTTGGTGGTGGAGGTGGTGGTGAAGAGGGTTTGGGTTTATTCAGAGGATTTCGACTTTGAGCCTTAAGGCTTTTCTGAAACACAACAGGAGAAGGGCAACACCAAAATCCTTCTGGGGTGACAGCAATTGGAACACTTTTAATCTTGGTTTGACCTTGCTCCACTCGGGTAAGCCTAATATCTGCCATATCTAGCAAGTGACAAGGGTTCACAGCTAATATGGAACAATATATAACAAGGTTTCACAGCATCACAGTGAAACTGATGAGGTGGAAACAAGTCCTTGTTTTCCTATGTAACAAAACAAAGAATTGGTTGTACTGCCAAGTCAAGGGAAGAAATATCTCGGCAAATTCTGCTCCTCTCTCTTCGGAAGTTCAGTTACAGTGCTTTTCCATCATAAAATATGGAAAATAAGGAAAATGCAAAGTTGCAATCTTTGAAGTTGATGATCTACTTTCCCCAAAAGAACGACTGCAGTTTCACACAAATTGCATGGAACATGAGTAATGTTCAATGGGATTGAAAAATTTGATAATTTTCTCAAATGGGAAAAACAAGGATTTGAAACCCAAGCAGAATGAGAGGAAGATATGCAGAAATATGTAAATTTATTTTATTTTTCTTTTCATAAAAAAGTGGTTGGAACATTTTCAAAAGTACAACCGAGAAGTTCTATATCTAACCTCATAGTAAACTAGAGATCAGGACACAGAAAATTACCCTTCTCTGTCTATGGACACTAGTCACTAGTAAACGGCAAAAGCAGAAAACTTACCGAGAATTGGTCATATGAGAAAACCCATGTCTTATCTAAGGCTTTGTCTCACAGCTCACAGAGCGTAAAAAATGATTGAACAGGAGCTGCAGTGTTGACCATCAAGGGAACCACTAAACACAGAGCTGCAGAGAAGAATAATGAGTGTAGTCCCTCTTTAATTTGTAAAGTAGAGAACACCACAACACCCCAAAAAGCGAAAGAAATAAAAAAGGTTTGGTTGGTTGGATTGGTGGTATTGAGTGGGATGGGATGGAGAATCCCTTGTTTGGTTTGTTAAAAAATGATGGA
Organism: Ormosia semicastrata; assembly: GCA_029884595.1. Classification (NCBI taxonomy): domain Eukaryota; kingdom Viridiplantae; phylum Streptophyta; class Magnoliopsida; order Fabales; family Fabaceae; genus Ormosia; species Ormosia semicastrata. The sequence continues at coordinate 13,502,744 of JAQQTO010000037.1, forward strand.
TGAGTGGGTGGGATGATCCCATCCCATCCCACCACAAATTATTAATTTTCTTCCCTCAAATCATGTTTTTAATTGTAATTATAATTGGATTTTACTACATTAACCTTATACTCTAAAATTAGTGTGTTTGAAATAAGGGCAATATAGGAAAAATGAAGTTATAATTCTTACCATTTCATTCACTTCCCAAACAATGGAATGGTATCTTTACTCCATTCCATCCTAAAATATCCAAACAATAGAATGGTACTTTTATCCCATTCCATTTCATTCTATCTCATTTCATCCCATCTCATCCCATTCCATTCCATCAATTACTAAATATCCAAACATACCCTTAGGGAATGAAATGGTATGGATGATGGCTCATGGGTTGTGTGTCTTACTTTATACTTTACCAGTTCCATACTTTTAATGATTTGGGGTCTCAGACTTTGCATCACTTGGCCCCCAGGATTATACCATTTCAATTCTCTCTAAGTAAAAAGAAATTTTTTTTATAAATAAAATAAAAAAGTAATCACCCTTCTTTTAAGAAAATAATTACCTTACACTCTTTAAAAAAATATAAATATTATTTATATTTATTTTAAAGAATATAATTAAATAAGAAAAAATAATAAAAAATATATATATAATAAATAATATTAGATAAAATATAAAAAAATATATATACATTATTTGATATAAAAATATAATTGTTATTCTTTTATTCTGTTTTTCTTATAGTAGTTCTCTATACACAACTCAGCAATCAAAGAGACAGCAGGCATGCCTCCCATTTGATTGATTTTTTCTATAATATTGTGGGATTCTTTATGTGTGTCCCTGTTGCTTTTAGGGACCGTCCTTGGATTTTCAAGGCTGGACTGGAGTGACCATCGTTATCATGTACTCATGTAGACGTAAAGCTGAAGTATGCTATGTACCCAAAAAAAGAAAAAGAAAAAGAAAACTGAAGTATACAGGCTATGTGATGTAATTACCACTACACCCCTCAGGCTCCGGTTGAGGCACAGGTTGATACTGTTAATGGCTTAATGCCAAATGAATCATGTTGGATAAACATTTACACATATCACCGTAAATCTAATTTTTATTATTTAATTATAGCTAATCTCAAGTGATTTTTTATTTTACCACCAATGTGAGAGAAAAAGAGACGTGCAATTATTATTTTCCATTTTCCATGCCTAATTAAGGTAGAAGAGAATCTTGATATTGATAGCAGATAGATGTCAGAAAGGAGTTAAGGCAGTTTCCCGTGGAATCATGGGAGGACATAAACATGAAAACGATGGATGGACCTAAGTCCAAACCCCAAACAGCATGGATATGGATTATCAGAGAAAGACGGCAGTGCTTGGTCTTTATTGACCTTGTTTTGTTGGGGTGCATAACTTGAGTTCCATGAGTCCATCAGCTTCACTATTCACTACAAATTCATTGGCATTACGTTACTTTGCCATGTACTGTCCAAACTCCTCACCCTTTTTTCCTTCCTTTCTTCTATGATAAGTGATTCCCCCAGCCGAATATTTGGCATGGATCGTTTTCATTTTGGTTAAGATAAATTTTAACTGATCAAATTAAATGAGGAAGATAGTAAACTTTGATAACGAATTTATACACACAAACAAATGCTTCCCAGCATTTTTTTTTTTAAATTGAGCATGACTGATACTTCTCAAAATAACTTCTTTTGTAAGGATCTCTTTTCTAAATAATTTATGACATTTATTTATAACAAGATCAAATTTAGATCAAATTTTTATTTTTTTTATTTAATTTTTAAATCAAACAATAACATATAATTTTTTTTAATTCAGTAATACACACTTAATACTATTAAATAATAATAAATTAGAAAAGAAAAAATAAAGAATTTGTGTTAAGTTTTATCTTTTATAATATAGGTTACAAGTACTAATGTCAGTCATTGATCTACAAGTTTTTACAATCACATTATTCAAATTCATTACTTACCAATACCACCCGATGCTTTAAGGTGCATGTAACTTGTGATATATTATATATTCTTAATAGAAAGTTGGAAGTCCGTACAAACTTGTATTTGGAGCAATTACTCCCACATAATCTAATTAGAAGACAAAGGAAAACATATGCATACATGAATACCCGAGCACATGCCAAAAAAATGTCCTCATTCATGAACTGCTGAGCAATCTGCCACTTGGCTGGTCTCTTGTAAAGCATGCCTAAATCTTTATATCACAACTGCAGTGTCTTCTGGATCCTGTATCTGAATTGTCATTTGCGTCCATGCTCTAATAACTGGTTTTACTTATCTAGGTAATTCAATTAAAACTTTCAAAGCGAAAATTGTTGTGAAAAATGCTTTATTTCAAAAGAATGAATGTCCTACATTGATTGAAAAATAAGTTTTTGAAGAGGTTTAAAAATGATTTAGTTTTATCTGAGTTTTGACCTGGTCATATTCCAACGGTCATATTCTAACGGACATATTCCAATGGTCATATTCCAACGGTCATATTCTAACAGACATATTCCAACGGTCATATTCCAACGACCAAAAATTATTTTCTATAAATATCATCCTTTATTAAGTTTTGTGGTTAGAACTTCCTCTTCATCATTCTCCACTTCTATTCTCTTTTTTTACTAGGTTACGTGACTTAAAATCTCTTGCAATTCTTGAAGCCCTGTCAAACAGGAAGAAACTGGGAGATTTTCGTCTATACCAAAATAATCCTTGAGGCGTGCTTTGCATGTACAAAGTTTCACGATTTTTTTTTTGCTTCATTTATTTGCGAGGTTTCGGTTAATAAGGCTGCACGGGTTTCAACAATCTCAAGGATTATTCTTTGCACGTCAATACTATTCATACAATGTTTAATTTTTTCAGTATATTTTTTTATTATTTTTCCTACAATCTCTGTGATAATTGATATAACTTATTTTAAATATGAGATTTTTATGAGGAAATGGGTTGGAAAGGAAAGAGAAGCTCGTGGTTTTGGACGTAGGGGAGAGGTGCAAACGGCGTTACGTGGGTTCACACTTATTTGGTTTTGGGTGGTGTTTGCTGTTGTGGTGCTTAAAGGTCATGTGTTCTGTGAATGAGGCAAAGATTTTCTTTGGAAAATGTTTGGCTTCAAGGAGATCAAAGTTGCAAAAGCAAAAACACACAAAACCCTCAAACTCGTTTTGGAGAGTAAGAAGAGACTAAAGTTGTCACTACTCCACCGCGCGCTGTCGTCAGCCACCAGGTTTTTTTTTTCTTTTTGTTTCTATTAAATTAAAAGGAAAAAGAAAAATAAGCACATTTAGAGTAAGATTAATGTTAATGGTGAAACCGTGTGTAGGTGAGGGTAATGCACTAATTTTGTGATATGTGGTTTTGTTGTTTAATTATGTTTTGAATTTATGTTAATGACTTGGTATAAATATATTAAAGTGTGGGGGTGTCTAACTAAAATTTTTTACGTGAACCAAGAAAGAGACATTGTGGTGCTTCTAATTGTGTGAAATAATTTTTAGAAAGACAATTTTGTTTATATCTCTCTCGGATAAATTCGTTTTTATGTTGAAATTATTTTAAATTTAAAATCATGATTTAATGAGATTAGAAGTGAGTTAAAAGGCTACTTAGTTTAGAATATGATCTAGTAGTAGTGTATCACAATCTGAATATGCTCAAATATTGGTAGCATTTATGTACTTGATTTTGTATGTGTTATAAATTGAATGAGTAAATACACACATATAATCTTTATAATAGTTTATGTAGAGTTTGAAAATTAAAATAGAGCATTGAGAGCTTCATATATTGTCTTACATTGTATCTCATATATCCTTGTTATCTTTGAATTACTATTAACTTGGTTATGTGACATGCATAGTTATATATGTATAGAGTGTGATAACCATGATCTAGATGTACATGATCAAGTATTTGATGATGCTTGCATGAATGAATTCCATGTCCTTATTGCATTATGAGATTAGATGAGACTATGAACCAAGAGCCATGGTGTTGAATTTGATATGTGGACAAGATGATCATAATGCTAAATAAATCATTGATTCAAATGAGACAAAATCCACAAGTGAATTTATTTTTAACCTCAATGGAGGTGATGTCACTTGGAAGTCATCCAAGTAGACTTGTATAGTTAGATCTAAAATTGAGGTCAAGTTTGTTAATTTGGTAGGATCTGAGGTTGAGTGGCTAAGAAATCTCTTAGTGAGATATTCCTCTTATGGAAGAAACACGAAGACATAGATTCTTCAGAGTCCTGTGATTCAAAATGACAAATAGTAAAAGCAAACAAAAATGTGTATAATGAAAAATAGTGACATATATGTGTACGTCATAATTCGTGAAGCATATGCTAAATGGAATTAAATCCATTAATTATGTGAAGTCATAAGGAAATTTAGCCAATCCTCGACAAAATAAGAAATTTAATATATACCACATCGAGGGAATGAGACTTAAGCCAAATTGAAACTAACAAGTTGATGGTAACTCGACTTTTATGAGTGGAGATCCCATGAAAGAAGTTCATATGGGTAATAACAAGTCACTTGTTAGTACTATTTTAACTGTGTCGTCCCTTCCTATGGTGTGAGAAGCATGAGAAGTCTTACATTTATTGTGAGGATAAGCTATATGCTTTTAATGAATTTCATATCCCTTATGGGTGGTGTATAAAGTCACAATACACTTGATGAAATCACCTATATGAGTGTGGAGGGCCGCTCCTATGAGATAATGGCATAGTCTCTAAAGCACTCATGAACTGCGTGCATGCAATGGCCGAAAAGTGCAAAACTGACTAACAGCAAGAGATAAATGATGGTATAAATGTGATCAAATGAGATTCTAATTTACACGAAAAATGTTTTGGTTCATAGAAGTTTAAACTTCACCAATTACATTGTAAGTTAAAATCCTATTTATCTAGGTCTGTTCATACCCGTCGAGAAGACACCTGATTCGAAACGTTTGCACTCATTTCGTGATGTAACCCTGATTCTGTTTTTAAAATTATTGATTTTATTTAATATTCTTTTGAAATATGTGGGGATTGTTGTGAAAAATGCTTTATTTCAAAAGAATGAATGTCCTATATTGATTGGAAAATAAGTTTTTGAAGAGGTTTAAAAATGATTTAGTTTTATCTGAGTTTTGACCTGATCATATTCCAACGGTCATATTCTAACGGTCATATTCTAACGGACATATTCCAACGATCATATTTCAACGGTCATATTCTAACGGACATATTCCAACGGTCATATTCCAACGACCAAAAACTATTTTCTATAAATATCATCATTTATTAAGTTTTGTGGTTAGAACTTCCTCTTCATCATTCTCCACTTCTATTCTCTTTCTTTACTGAGTTAAATGACTTAAAATCTCTTGCAGTTCTTGAAGTCCTGTCAAACAGGAAGAGCCTGCAGTACCCTGGGGGATTTTCGTCTATACCGAAATAATCATTAAGGACAGTGCTTTGCACGCTACAAGTTTCACGATTTTGTTGTTTCATTTATTTACAGGTTTCAACAAAAAGATAGGAATTTTAAAAAAATCAGCTGATTACTGCAATGTTGATTATTATGTGGCTTTTGTATATTGTTACAACTCCGATTATAGGTGATACTTCTGTTTAGGGAAAGAGCGTTTTGCTGGCATTACACTCTTTTCTCGTGTTAGTGGTACGGTGGTACCGTACACGAAACAAGTGACAGGACCTGATCCAAATTTATGACTATGTTGTTCTTTTTTTTTTTTTTGGGTACAGTGGAAACTGAAAGACAAGCTAAGAAAGAAGATGAAAGACTCCTAGCATATCAGCAAATTCTCCAAACCTGGCGGTGGAGTGCTCCAGAAAACAACATCCTCCGTACCCTGCGTGCCTTGTTTGATCTTATATCAAACCATTCATAATTTATTATTATTATTTTTTGCTAAAATTTAAGAATTTGCAGGGTTTGTATATTACAGTTACAATTGGATCCAATGAAGGAAAAAGAGAACTTTGTCATCTTTCTTCTCAGTTTCTTTCTTTACTTGGGAGAGTCCTATAACTCTGATAAAGAAATGGAGAAAAGGGATTAATTGACATCTCCTTTTATTATTGATAATTTATTATTTAAGACACTTAAAAAATCCAATTTCGTATTACAGATAAAATTTATTAATTTTTAAAATTAATTTAATAATTTTATGTAAAGTGAATTAAATGTAGGAGATATTTTCCTTCTCAAAACTCACTGAATTACAGTGCCACTTTCTCATCAGCAGTCAACACTGATTGACTTGCCACCACACAATCCATATCAAATCTTAATGTGATTTTTCTTGTGGCCCCTAAGATGGTAGATGTTCAAGTTAGGGCTTAAATCAAACTTTTTCCATGCTGCTCCTTGGTGAAACATTTCACTTTGAAGCTGTTTGCTTTTGGGTGGAAGAAAAAAAAAAGTGAGCAAATTCGCCACTGTAGCAATTTCTCATAGTAAAAAGGCCTGGGCACCTAGACTAGATATTCAAGAATTTTTGAACTTTTGACTGGGTTCTTTTGATTTCTTTTATGCAATTACACAAGAGTGTGGGGTGGCTTTAGTGCAATCATAGAGCTTTGCAATGATTCTAAGTTAATTTCTAAACAAGAGAGGAGATAGATGAGTGAATAGAAAGATATATACGTGTTAGTTACAATCACTTCACATGCTAAGTGGCCTCTGCTGGCCTGGAATTGTTTGTTGGCTTTGGCCCACCTCAAATCAGAATCACTGCTCCTGCGGTAGCTTACAGGCTCCTGAGTCCCAAGATTTATTGTCATTAATAAACTCTTAACGCTCTGCCACCATGTGCTAAAGTTTTTAGCCCAACTAATTGGCAAAATTTGCAGAGATTACCGTGAAGTTTACGCACCTAACCAATTATTAATATCAAAAGTTGACTCATTATGTGTAGGTCAAGGAGGGCGCACTTGCTCATTAAGGGTTAACATGAATCATAATTCATAAATCAAACAATTCCAAAAAATCTAAGGTGAATTATGTCCAACCAAGATAGATGAGAACCTAGACCATTCAATCATAATAATCTAGGTAAGAAACTCTCCACCATGTGAAACAATTGGTGAAACATGGAGCTAAGTAGACAATGTATGGCCATTTAGTTTAGTTATAAGTTTTATATGAGTACAATGAACGAAAACAGACCCGCTATTAGCCCAAGAAGAGTGACCGACAAATTGGTTTGGCATGCCCTTGCTCTATTGCCTGCAATCTATCTCATATTTTGTCTATCATCCAAAGGTCCATGTGGCCCCTCTCCCTTGACCCTGACTTGCTGTGCGACCTTCCTCCTTATCCACTTACTTTCGATGGGTTCCTTTCCTCTATATATACTGCACCATTGAAAGCAGTACCTCAGAAAGCTGAATTGCATGATGGCCCCTCTTCCTACCATAAATATTTGAAATCAAATGAAATCATAGAAACAAGAAATGTGATCAAACTTTCTTTTTTGGCTTTTCATTTTTTTATTCTAAATAATTGGAGTTCTATAGCACTAGTTCCTAATGTACATAACAATGTATCAAATTCAAAATCTATTTTTTGTTGTGTTTTATCTTATGTATTTTGAGAGGTAAATTCAGCAAATGAACTTGGATATGACCTTTCCCTTATTATTTCTACACTTATTTTAGTTTAGTGCACAGATCAAGGTTTGACTTACTAGTTACTACTTAACCACATGGACATGTCATGACATGGCTCGGATAGCATACACCTCGAGTTGAAGTATTATCAGATAGAGAGAATATGTTATCATTATGCAGTTCTAACAGAAGTTGAATATATAATTTATGCTCCAGTCCTGTCCGTTATCTTGAATTTTTTTTTTTTGATAAATCCGTTAGGTGGAAAACTACTAGCACGCTTAGGCCCTCCTTGATACTGTATCTAATTATATCCTTTTTTCCCCTTTCTTATGGAATTTCTGAGCTAACTTTCTGGGTGCCAGAGTTCTTTTTCTAAGTAGCATAGATTGGTATTTTTGCTTTTCACTATATTCATGTGCCTTCATCATTAATCTCACAAACTGCATCTCAACCAAACTGAACAGCTAAATTGCCATAATTGCACTACGGGATTGGATATTATTGTATGTCAAACTTGTGCTCGGAGACTTCGTATATGGAGCAGAAGAAGGTGATTGGGAGTGAGAGTTGTTAAAGATAAAAGTGAAAGCATATTAGTTGTCATATCCATGACATTGCAGTTGGAAGCATCATTAAAAAAAAATGGAATTCTCGAGTTTTGTAAAATATGGTCAGGTTACGAGGTTGAACTTCTCTCTCATTAAATCTAGTTACTAATTAATTAAAGTAATTTTTCTTTTAAAAAAAAACTCTTTGACTGGAGGGAAGCTGAACTTGTGGTTTTCCACGACATGCTACCCTTTGTCCTCTTTGTGGTCCCAAAAGGAGAAATTTAAGTTCTGGTTCCAATCAAAAGATCAGTATTTTATTTTATTTAAAAATAAAAAATAAAACTCGTCACTGTAATCTTTTCTACACGAGTAATTTTAGAGTCATATCTCTACATGAGTAGTCCACATAATTTACATGAATTTAATTTGAAAAGTCAATTTGAGACCGCTTAAATTATGATTCCACCCACGAAGTGTAGTTAAATTGGCAACCTGAGCTGCGTGAACTTTAATATTTTTTTAAGGGCACCAAATCCTCTAGAGTTGGAAAAAGAACTGCACCACCTGCAGTTGAGGCTCTGGGGGTTGAGCTTTCATTAACCATATTTCCTTCAATTAGAGCTGTTAAAACGGGTTCAACCCGTTGGGTTAACCCGTTAACTCATTATTTTTTTTTTATTGAGTTGAGTTGAATTCAATTATTTTTTTTTAACTCGCATAACCCGTCCGTATAATCCAGCGGGTTAAGCGGGGGGTGGGACGAGTTGGCCTATGGTTATTGACTTTTTTTAAAAAAAAAATAATAAGTAATACTATAAATAAAAAATTATTTGATGTTATATAATTTATATTTGAATATTTAATTAGACTATTTTAAAAATTATATTTTAGATATGTGGTTTGTAATTTTTTACCATTATTATTTATTATTTTTATAGTATTTATTGATTTTTTATATATATTTTTTATTTTTAGCGAATTAAGTTTGATTGACCCGCCAACTCATCTATTTTTTCTCATTTTATCTTTTATGCGAACCAACCCGTCAACCCGCCAACCCGCCTTAAAGCGGAGTGGATTAGCTCTTCCAACCCATTTTTTAAAATGGGTCAACCCTCTCCGCCCCGCATTTTAGCAAGTTGAAGCGAGTCAGGACAGGTTGGAGCGAGTTGACCCATTTTGCCAGCTCTACCTTCAATAAATAATCGTAAAAACAATTATTTTCAAGGGCTGAAATCCTGTGAGTTTTCCAAATCCATTTTTAAGTCAGCTTTTCATTCAACACAAGTCTCTTTTTGGCCCAAGATTCAAATGAGGTTTTTTTTATTTTTGGTTGATCAGATTTAGATCTGAGTTGTTAATACAAGAAACACACTTCTTTAACCATTAGGCCCACCTCATTGTTATTAGTATAAAGGATCTGAGTTATCTAAAATATAGGAAGGAATATAGATATATATTTAGCAGGTACCCACTTTATTCATCATCGGATTTAATTTCGAATATTTACCTTCGAGTCATGGATCAAGTGTAGGTTTGCATGTATGCTTTATTCAGCAGGCCTTCTTATAATAAAAGTACCATAAATTAAAAAGAAGCAGCACTTATCTTTCAATGACACAATTTTCAAGCAAGAAAATTCTATAATAAGTTATTTGGCCAAAAAAGAAGCAAATAAGTTAAAACATTAAGCATATTTACATCCCCAAGGAAATTGAGCCATAGATCCAATTAAAAAAAATGAGGAAAATTATAGCGATTGCCAATCCAGACGCTTTAACTGCAGAGAAGTTTCTTTCCCTTTTTGCTGGACATTTTTTGGGGTTTCTTTTCTTGGTGGTGGATTTTTTTTTGTTTGGGGGGGGGGGGGAAGGGAAGAAGGATATTCCCAAATTATTCCATGAAAACAAGCACTTATGTGGAGAAAAATTAGAGATTAAAGCAAGAGAAAGGAGACCAACTGTGCACTAAGCTGCAAAAACATAGCTGACTCCTGACAAGTTGCCTGCCTCAGGTGATTGACTTGTTCTCATCTGTTAGAAGACATCAAGACTAATAGAACCCTTCAAAGTTGGGCCCGCATGATTTCCACATTGGAATTTTTTAATGTTGAGAAGATCAATTGTGCCCCAAATTGGCAATCTGAAAATATTATTGCAACAGCACACACAGATGTTGAGGTTCTAGTAAAGGCGTCCCCTACACTTCAAAGATCCACAAAGACAAGGAGATCCTTCTCCAGGCACAAGATCATAGTGATAGTCAAATGTCAGCTCTTCACCCAAAGCAATCTGTCAACAAGAAACAAAGTGAAATGTAATCCATGTAGTACAACAAAGCTACTGTCCACCGTTCACAATATAACATGCAGGCCTTTTCATTCTTCTAAAACAAGAGATGATAAATGGGAGTGTTGAGTGATGATCATTATCCTATCCTATCCATACATTACCAGAATACCGATCCATCCACCAGGATATGGAAAGCATATTTCTTACAACATATTTGCCATTGAGCAGGCAGCCCCTTTTTTTTTCAATGGAGCAGGGCAACGATCTAATAGAGTGATGACCTTCGACCTTTGATCAAACTCTCACTTTCCACATCTCATGTTTCTTTCTTTGGCTATCATATACCAAATCAAGAAAAATGTTTGCGTGCAGAAATTGCCAAGCATCATAGATGTTAGACCATTCTCAAGGAAATAGTACTATCGGGGAGAATACTTACATCTCGACTTGCATAAAGACCAATATGTGCACGCTCACAATCCATGCTCTCTACAAGAACTTGGTGATTCACAAGATTGGGCGAGCAGCTAACAATAACAACAAATTGTTAGAGCAAACCAACAGGCATTTAGGACGTAAAAATCAGAATGTAGTAAAAAGATGCCAGTGACAAAAAAGTTTATCCTTTCTTAGAATTTATCAAAGTCACTGTTGCTTGAAAGAAAGGATAGTAAAATTCTTCTCACATTACAATTTTTAACAGTTGCCAAGAAAAAAAAGGGAACAAATAACACTCTGTTATTTGTCTTAACAATTTAACTCCTACATTAAATCTATCTTAGTAAGGAGCAGATATACATTCATCATGATAACAATGTGAATGTCCAGCACATTTCAAACACTTGATATTAATAGCATACAATGTCAAAACATAGCAGGAAGTAGCGTGAGTTCATGGATGATGGAAAAGGCAAAAAGGCAATATCCCTACCCAAAAATTAATTCAGGACATAAGATTACTAGGCAATAATAGCAAGTTTGATTGTAGCAAATTCCTTGGAAGGAAAACATAAAATTTCAGATCAAGCCGGCATTCATTGTTTGATTAAACCAGATAGTGTAGCAAAAAATCAATTAAAAAACCTTATTGAAAGCAAAACTATGTCAAATAGTATGTTAAGGAGCTAAATAATCACCTATGATTGATGAACCTTGAGACATTTCCATATTTAGTAGCATCAATTACATATTGGGCCTGTCCTTCAATCAATCTGCTCATATCATTGACATGAGCATTGATGTCAAAGAAATAACTGCAATTCTCTGTGCCATATCTGGTATTGATATAGATCAAGTCAGTAAAAAAGAAAAAAATCAACTAATTAGAAAGAAATTACATCTTGAAGAAATGTAAACCTCTTGCGCCTGTTGTGTGCCTCCTGCACATCTAAAACCTCTCCAATGTACTCACACACAAATGTGCCACGTAGAATAGCTTCACCAGCCCTCACCGCCCATCCCTACAAATCACATAACAAAAGTCAATGTAACAAGCCTTAACAAGCATTTGAATTAATCAAAAGAAGAGTAACCTTTTTCTCTGTTTTAAAGACTTCCAATTTGACTCGTACTCCATTCTGCAATATTCTGTTTGGACAGGATTTATTGCATCTGCACATATGGTTACACTCATAGACAAGGTAACCTTCCTGCAGTTTTTTAGGACAATCGCCAGCATGGGGCAAAATGAAAATTTGTAAATAAATAATAAAGAAATAGAGAAGGAATAAAAGGTGAACATCTGCTGTATATGCCGCCAAATCATGAAAGGGATTCAAAGGCAAAGTCATGTATTAATGATGTTTGAAAATATCCTATATAAGTAATTCTCAAAAATCTAGAGAAGATCCTAAATGATGATATTGACACAGAGCTAAGTCAGCACATGCAGCTGTTCTCCTAATAAAAACATATTTTGCAAATTACAATGATAAAAAGAAAGACATAATACATTTAGAAACATGCAAATCCAGTAAGAAGTAAGCAGGAAGAGATAATATATTCAGGGTTTTAGCAAGTATTGGATATATCATCGCCAAGCAAAGCCTAACAGATCCAGAAATTAATTCTTAGCTCAGATTTTGGATAGAATGGCAGTTTACAATTGATGAAAATATTTTACCTCCAATATTATTCGACCACTCTCATCGTATGGGAACCTGCCACGCACTGGTTTCCCAAATATATCTTTTGCATCATCATAGTCATTACCAAAAAGGTATACATGATCACATGTTTCAGGGCAGCAGGTAGAATATAAGCAGGCACATCCTAATTGCAGACTCTGCAAATAAAACAAATAGGTTAAAAAATATTGAAAATCAATTAAAAGTATGGTGTATTTTACAAAAATCTTTATAGCTTCAATTTCACACACACAAAAAATGTATTACTTAAAAGTGCAACACTTGTGTGTGCCTAAGCATATAACTCTCCTGATGCTTTTTGTTGCGATATCTTCCCTGTTGGCCGGTTGACTAGTGATTCATGTATCATTGTTTTTAGAGCTTTAACTCTTGTTTATTTTCTAGGACTTGATTAGCTTGTTTTCTAGGCCTAAATTAGTGTACTATTAGTGTACAGCTATTCCCTAATTCCCTTTATATACTACCATGTTGTAATCATTCAAATTGATATCAAGTTAAGAACTTTTATCGTTCATGGTATCAGAGCTCTCTTAGGGGAGCTCTGGTGCAACTATTCCTTTTCATAGGCCTTCATCGCCCCCATTATTCCACAACATGTTTGAAACCTCAGAAAACACCCTCGGACCACAATCCACTCTCTTAGAGCCTTTCGAAACAAATACTCCTACCTCAGATCTGCAAAATTTGGGAGTTGCTGTACAGCTAGATGGAAAAAATTATTTACAATGGGCAAGATTGGTGAAGCTGGCTTTAAAGGGGAAGCGGAAACTTCATTATCTCTCTGAGGATCCACCTGCTAATGACGATGAGAAGTTCAAGACATGGGATTTTGAAGATACCATCATCATGACCTGGTTGTTGAATTCAATGCAAATTGTTGTATCCCAGAATTTCATGTTTCTTGAATCATCAAAACAAATTTGGGAAGCAGTCCAAAAAATGTATTCGAAAGCTCAAGATGCTGCCGTGATCTATGACTTAAAGACACAGATTGCACATACCAAACAAGGTAAGCTCTCTGTTACAGAGTATTTCACTGAAATGACCAGTTTATGGCACGAGATGAACTTATACAGGAATCTGAAACTGAAATCAAAAGAAGACAATCAAGCTCTTCTTCAGGAGAGGGAGAGAGATCGAGTTTTTGAATTCTTAGCCGGTCTAAATGTAGAGTTTAACCAAGTTAGTGTCCTGATTCTTGGAAGAGACCTTTTACCCAATCTAAATGAGACCTTTGCACTAGTCCGAGGAGAAGAAAGACGTCGTACTATGATGCTGGAGAATGTCTCTGCCTCTAAATCCAACATTGACTGAGCCCTCACTGTTGCAAAGAAGGAGAACCGACGCACAAGGCCCAAACTAGAGTCAAGCGAGACCGCTTCTCATGATAACGTATGGTGCACTCATTGCAACAAACCTAGGCACACCAGGGAAAATTGCTTTAAGCTCCACGATAAAGAGTGTTGAATCGGATAAAACAGAGGAGGAATAAAGCCAACTTTACTACCCAGGAGAAGGAAGTAGAATCTACAACTTCAAACAAAGTGGAGGTTTAGTCCCTCAACAAAGAAGAGATTGAGAAGTTGTGACACTTTCTTAAAACCGTAACAACTAGCTCAAGTTCTTTGGCTCATTCAGATAAGTGTCTAATTTCTGACTCTCTTAAGGCCCATAATACAGTCCTAGAATCCTGGATCATAGACTCAGGTGCAATTAACCACATGACCCACTCCTCACATTTGTTTAAAATCTACAAGCCTAATTCTAATAAAAAGTCCATCTTTGTTGCTGATGGAAAAGCCATTTAAGTTAAGGGACAAGGTAATGTCGATCTTTCACCAACACTCTCCTTGAAAAATGCCCTCCATGTTCCACAAATCTCCAACAACCTTCTCTCCATTCACCAACTTACAAAGAGCCTTGACTTCCTGGCTATTTTAATCCCTCTTACTGTGTGTTTCATGACCAGAAGTCGGGGAAGATGATTGGATATGCTAAGAAACGGAATGGACTGTACTATCTTGAGTGCACAAGCCCTTTCTCTCCACAAAATCATGTCCAACGTTCTCAATTGTCCTTTCTATTTGTCGCCCAAAATGTCTTAAAGAATGTTGTGAATACAGTGTGGTTAGAACAGTGTAGGCGTGGTCATCCACCGTTTTCTTTGATGAAATCTATGTTTCCTTCTTTGTTTACGAATGTTGATTTCAACACTTTACATTGTGAATCTTGTGAACTTGCCGAGCATCACCGAGTAAGTTTTCCTGTGATCAATAAAATTTCATCTACACCTTTTTCCTTGATTCATACCGATGTTTGGGGGACCCTCCAAAATTCCAAATGTTAATGGAGCATGGTTCATAACCTTTATTAACGATTGTACCAGGTTAACTTGGCTTTATCTCCTAAAAGAAAAATCTAAAGTCAGTCAAGTTATACCTAAATTTTGTAAAATGATCTCTAATCAATTTGGGGTTTCCATTAAAAAATTCCGTTCAAATAATGCAAGAGACTACTTCAATCATAATCTCAACTCCTTTTTTGATCAAGAAGGAATTATCCATGAGTCCTCTTGTGTTGATACCCCACAACAAAATGGGGTTGCTAAACGAAAGAACCGTCATTTACTAAATGTCACTCGTTCCTTAACTATTCCAAATGCATGTTCCTAAACACTTTTGGGGTGAAGCTGTCCTCAGTGCAGCATTTCTCATTAACCGTCTCCCCTCCAAGTCTCTCTCAAACAAAAGTCCTATAGATGTTCTTCTACATCACCATCCAAACTCTATGTCTTTAAACACACCAACTCCAAGAGTTTTTGGCTGTCTTGCCTTTGTCCACATTCATAAACAACATCGTGGTAGCAAACTTGATCCCCGAGCCCTTAAATGTGTTTTCTTAGGATACTCCAATGTCCAAAAAGGATATAAGTGTTTTCATCCTCCAACCAGAAAATTCTCTATCTCTATGGAAGTAACTTTTTGTGAATCTCTCCCATATTACTCGTCTCACCATCAGGGGGAGCAGATTCATGATGATGAACCACTACAGTTATCTATACTTCAATTTCCTCAAACTGCCTTCCTATCAACCCCTCAACCTACTCCTCAAACTACTGTTGATCCATCTAGACTAACTGAGTTCACTCCTACACTTTAAGACCAACAAACAAAACCTGTCTCAAGGCCAAAAAACCCACTCAAAGTGTACTCAAGGAAGGAAAAGTCTAGACCTATCCAGCAACATGTTCAATCATTGGATTCGACTCCCACTGAAACTCATGGAGAACCATCAGGTATGGAAAGCTCAAGTACTTCCTGGGCATAGAAGTTGCCTACTCCAAGAAAGGAATTTTCCTATCATAACAAAAATATATTATTAATCTGCTTAAAGACACAGGAATTTTGGGGAGCAAACCAGCAAACACTCCTATTGATAGAGATCACCAGTTGAGTGAAAGGAAAGGAGATGACATTGAAGACAAAGGGAGGTACCAAAGATTAGTTGGAAGGCTGATTTATTTGTCAAACATAGGACCAAATATAGCATATGCAATAAGTGTTGTTGGTCAGTTTATGCACAATTCGGGAAAGGAACATATGCAAGCAGTCCAAATAATCTTGCAATATCTGAAAAGTACACTTGGAACAGGACTCCTACTTCGACCCAATAAAGAACTATCAATAGAAGGGTATATAGATGCTGACTATGGAGGATCTCTTGTTAATCAACGCTCTACAACAGGGTACTGCACCTTCATTGGAGGTAAAAATAAGAAACATGGAGAAATAAGAAACAAGATCTAGTAGCAAAATCAAGTGTAGAAGCAGAGTTTAGAGCCATGGTTCTCGGAATGTGAGAGTTATTGTGGCTAAAAATAATTTTGGATGATTTGGTCATTGAGAGAAGAAAGTCAATGAATTTGTGTTGTAACAATAAGTCAACAATCAGCATTGCACACAATCCGGTTCAACATGATTGCACAAAGCATGTGGAGATTGATAGTCATTTTATTTTATAAAAGAAAAGTTAGTAGATGGCATCATTAATCTCCCATATATTCGATCAGAAGATCAAATAGTAGATGTTCTTACTAAAGGCCTCCCAAGTCAAAGATTTAAGGAGCTGATTAGCAAGTTGGGATTGAAGAACATTCACTCACCAGCTTGAGGGGGAGTGTTGTGATATCTTCCCTATTGGTCGGTGTTGTTGGCCGGTTGGCCGGTGATTCATGTATCATTATTTTTAGAGCTTTAACTCTTGTTTATTTTCTAGGCCTAGATTAATGTACTATTAGTGTACAGTTGTTCCTTAATTCCCTATATATACTATCATGTTGTAATCATTCAAATTGATATTTTGTTTAGAACCTTTATCATTCACTTTTACAAGAAAAATGTTTTATAGAAACTTAGTAGAATATGATCTATTTTTATTTTAGGTCATTAACATAATGCCTTAGGACAACACACAAGTACCTCCAACCTAATGTCTGACATATAAGTGATGTGACATGCATTTAGTATACAAGTTTATCCCTATCTGGTTAGGATTTGATGAAAGAACATATTAAGTCACAGTGAACTACCTCTGAATCAAGACTAAGGGATTGATCAAGCATTGGCTTTGTAACATAGGTAAAGCTCTTCCAGGGCATAGAAGAGTTTATATCTTGTTCATTGGACCCGTGAAGAGAATGCAGAAGTTCTTGATCTACTACACAAATCACTGGAACTGATTCCTTCCCAAAGCTTACGTCATCACACAAGGCTATAGCCTTTTGCAGTGACCCTAATTTTAAACTACGTGAATTGAGGATGCAGTGAAACTCATCCACCTCCCACTCATCACTTGCAGGATCTGATAAATTTACAGATTTTGGCCTTACAAAACCATTAGGAAGAGAAGATAAGGGAGAGAGCAAGGCTTGATCCTTCAATACTTTACAACCTCTAGGACAAATAAACCCCTCCTGGTGCCAATTCACTACAATATTATGCTCACTGCAAAGCTTTGCTGCCTTGAAATAGAGTTTTTCAGGCAGAATTCCATATTTCTCCTCTAGTGAGCCTACAAGACTAACTTTGCAACAAGCAGTGCGAGCAATTGATAAAATATCAAGATTGTTAGGCCGAGGTTTAGTCTTCTGAATCTCAGAAAACAAAATCTTTGCAACAGCTGAGCATTGATGCTCTGCCAATCTACCAATATTTGTCATTTCAGTTACATGAGGTTGAATGGTTATTCCCTCATTGCCAATTGACTTTGTTGCCTGAATGCATCTCTTTAAATTAGCACTATCCCGATTTCTGATCCTGTATGACACTGCTGCCAAACCTTTTTTTAATCTAGGACGGCTAAGTCTGCCAGATTTTAATCTATATGCATAATAGCGAACTCCCCTCTTTGCGGGGCGGCTGCTAACTAGATTGGGCCCCATATGAGCAGCTTGGTGATGCCGACCTAGGTCAGGTAGTAAATCAAATTTCAACCCACAAAACCTGCAAACAAACTTCCGCAAACTACCTGGATTCTCAGAATTATTCTCCAAAGAGGCTGAATTTCCCTGATCATGTTTTACTGGTGAATCTTCACCAGTAGACAAAGTTTGCTGCTCAGGAGCTTTTGATGGCTTAAAATCAACAGGATGAACTGATAAAACATGCTGCCATAATTGCTCAGTATTTCCAAAATGACTACCACAAGGAATGCATTGGAGAAGCATGCACTGTTCAACAAATTGCACATGGTGTCTCTCCTGAACATGGGTTTCCAACAGTTTCTTGTTAGTAAAAGAATCCAGACAAATGGCACATGCATAACCTCTAAACAGCCACTGTGCTTCCTTTTTATGACTGTCCATCCAATGGTTACCAAGTGCTTGGTCATCAGGAAATTCTGCAGAGCATATCTTACACTTAATGGAATTTTCATTATCAAAGCTATCATTAATTGTGGATGGCAAAAGAGGCGGTTCTTCCATGACAGAGGATACATCCATGTCATCATTGAATCCCCAAATTGATTTCATTCTCGCTTTTTCACTATGAACCAACCTTGTAAAAAATTCTCCTACACTAGTATCTTTAGAGGCTTCAGTCAAAGCCCACTGGAATTGGACATCCTTAGGAACTGAGTTTCTTAACGATAAAATGCTTTTGAATAGCCTGTAAAAAAGCTCACATGCTTTATGCAGATGTACCTTTTGCTCCCATGAGCTGCAGTCCCTCAAAAGTTCCGTGAACACTTCTTTTGATACTATTCTACTCTTCCCATTTCTTGCACGCTTAAGCCAGCTAGGAAGGTGCATTTCACAGTACAAGCAATACCGCTTAGGAGCTTCCCTACAAGGATTCTTGTTATCATAGGGAGGAGAACCTATACACTGCAGTGCCTCCATTGCATTATGATCATTTTCAGAATGAATGGGCTTCTCATTCAAGTTGCTTTTTCCATGTAAGGAATCACCACCAATGGATGACAGTGGATCCACTTGCAGTGGGCTTTCAACATCTACCAATACCATGTCTTTGCAAAACATGTCCTCCAAACCAGCATAAGTTTCTTCATGTTTCCTCTTTAGTGTATTCTGGGGTAAATTTGAGATCTGGTCTGTTTCAGCATGGGGCCGGTGTTTCTTACAGTATGAAGAGCCAGACAGGGCCCGATGCTTACATCTAGTACCCAGAACAGTTGTACCTTCACACATAGGAGTATCAACAGAAACAGGCTTTTCCGCTTTTGCTGAGCTGCCCAAAAAACGGGAGGACAAATGCACACAACAGTACACATCACCATCATTTGCCCATCTCACACACTGCCTTCCCTTTGCTTCAATATAAGCTATACATTGTCGATTCTTACTACCAGGTTCTACTGATTTTGGAACAGCAATTTCATTCATAGGTGTTGATTCCATTCCTTTGGTATGCAAGAAATCAGAATCGGCAGCCTCAACTACAATTTCATTCCATTTATTGGCCAAATTATTAGGTGAATCAGTCACCATAGATACCTCCCTAACATCATCCTGTTTACAAGTCTCAGCTACTAATGTGCTCAATGTGTCCTGATTCTTGAAGAAGCCAGAGTCAGTCTCAAGAGCAATAGAGTGATCTGACCCCTTGGTTTCCAATAGTGAAGCATGTGTATCTGCACGACGAACTTCAAGTTTGGGCCTTTTTCTACAAACCTGAAGGTTTGCTTGGTATGAACCATCAGAAGTCAGCTGCTGTGTGTCTTTGCAGATAGATAAGGAAGGTGACGTAGAAAACCATTTCATTACATCATGCTTCCAGGTTTTCCATTCAGAACCTAATGTTGGTTGCACCAGCACATCCCAGAGAGTGTTGACATCATTCCACAAAATAGAATCAAACAATTCCTGAACAAGAGGATAAGGAATAAAATCAACCTAACATATTGAGCAAAATATTTGTGTTCATTGTTTAAAACAAGGCATGTGCATTCATTGTTGCATGTGTTTGAAATTTGACATATGATTTCAATTTAAGCACTTTAAAAGAAGAACCACATGAGTCATGTCCTCTATTATTACAAAGCACTAAAATAAATGAGATGACATCAGCTAAGTACAGTATTTCAGGAAAATCTTCACAGACTAACATCCCCAGATGGCAGCAGATAGTCTCAGTCAATCTAACGAGGAAATTGAGTATACAGATTTTATTTTTCACAGAAACTAACCAGATAAACCATCTAGACTACCAATTTTTTCATCAAAGAGGAATCATGATGAGCCTTTATCTTCCATAAATACTTTTGGGGTACTGATAGTGATAGGGATCAGGGGAATGATATGAAGGAAAAACGCAAAAACCCTCACGGACCCCCAGTTGGAGACTAGTAGCTGCCATGAATTTCCCTACAGAAAGAAATATACCCTAAAAGAACTATAAACCAAAATCATTGAGATCAAAGAAGCAATTATGTGTTTAGTACAAGTCCAGCATGGGTGGTGCATATCATCCACTATGCATATTTTTTCTTTTTTTCAAAATTTTTAGAGTGGTTATATCCAGATATATTTTGGTTACTGCCCAGGCATAGAAGTAGACATGTATTATGGATCCAAAAATCAAGCACTGAAAGGGCACAAATTCTTTTAAAAAACTAAAGAATTTTCATAAAAAAATTAAAATAAAAATCATAACAGAACCATTTTTTTTGGTAAGAAGAACAGAACCATTTAATTGTTCTATTTCTTTCTAGAACTTTGAGTTACAAAGCAACACTCCCTCTTTTTACCTGTTAAGTGAACCTCCCTTTTGTCTCTTAGGCCTTGTTTGGATGAGCTTATTTGGGCGTCTCTAACTCTCTACTACAATAAGTGCTTACAAAGCATTTTATGATTATTTGAGTGATCTTATCAATACAGCTTTTGAAACCTGTATAAGCTGTTTTGGGCTTATTTTCATAAGCTAGAAATTTGAAGCTTATGGAAATAAGCCTTTGCAATAACTGAAAACAGCTTGCTGTCATTATAATATTCTATAACTATATTGACCTTAATGAATTATCAAAATACAAATGCTCATATTTCCTATATAAGCACTTCTTGAAGTGTCCATTCAAATGCTATTCAGCTTACTTTAAGCTGCACTTATAACAGTAGGACTTATTTATCCAGCACCACTCGAATAAATACTTACTTAAACTGTTAATCAAAATAGGGCCTTACTCTCTTGGGTTTATTGGGTTGAAGACTTGAAATTTTTTTCTCTGTTATTTCATTTATTTTGTTTCTTTCTCTGAGACATCCTTTAGCTATGCTCAGAAATTTTACAAATTTCATTATCCTATTCTTTTTTATGGTTATCATCCTTTATGAGCAAAAATATGCTAGTTGCAATAATGATCATGTAACATGAATACACAGTCCTCCTTTTCTCTGGATACATGAATTGTTAGTCAAAATTATAAGGTACCTCCTTCAGCAGCTCTACTGATTCTGCACTACTTGCACTCTGACAACGTTCAACCCAAGAGTGAGAAGAATGCTGTAACCAGTCGGCATTTATGTAGTGCTGCAGTATGCTCTGTAAGGAAAAAGGTGATATATACTACTTCAGTCACCAAAGAAGAAAGTTATCAAGAAAACTTCAACAAAACCATAATAATTGTATTTATATAAAGAAAATTAGTAATAGGAGAATTTAAGAAATTTTATAGCTATTAGATAGCTCAAGTGACATAAATTGCACAGACTATGCAAAGCATGTACATTAGGTGTCAGCATTCAACTTCACATATGTGTTGGTAATTCAGCCATCAGTCAAATCTAATAATGATTAACTTGATGAATTATCAAGTACAGGTAAAATGTGCTCAGCCAAGTAGTTGATGTGAAATCTGAAATAGGAAAAAAGAATGGATAATGTGCTTTATTAAAGAGATACAATGCCAGGCTCTCCCTCTCTCTCTAATAAGAAATGAGGCCAAGCATATTTAAAATAAGAACATGTAAAGGCAAAAACTAAAATGGTCCATATTTCACAATGCTTATAATAAATACATAATATATCATGCAAAGAAAAAATGAATTCATAACTAGTTTTAAGACATGATACTAAATGTGCTCTTAGACCCATGAAGCACATCATCCAAAGGAAAGGAGGAAAATGGACTGATATCCCCTATTGGCAAGTTGCATACCATAACAAGAACCACCATTATTATAACTGAGAAAAATAATCAGAAACTTGCACAAACAAGCTTAGAAACAATATACTGAAATTAAGAGGATATGAGACCTATAAAACCATGTAACATTTAAAAAAAAGGTCAGGGCCAACAAAGTACAACAGTAACCAATGTAGGTATAAACCCCAAAGTTCACATGCCAAAGAAGATCAAAAGACTGATCATCAAGGCTTAGTTTTCCTTCTTTCAATTTCCAACATTTCTCCAAATCTAACCAGTAGAGCAACCTCCAATGCATTGGAACCCTATCAATAAATGCTTCCAGTTCAACATAAATTCTTTCTACTTCAAAACTAAATGTTATCAAGTAGTTTTTCACTTACTTGACTTAAAAATAAATAATAATGGAAAAACTCATTGTAAATCAATCACAAGCATTTCATGATTTGATTATGTTAGTCGAAGTGTCATACTGAATCAATTTTTGGAGATTTCTGCCCTTGAGGGTGTATGAACCCAACAGAGAAGGATAGCTACAAGGAGTTCAAACATTTTAACATAACAAAAATTAGCAATTTAAGTTTCCTAGCAAATTTATAATTGCTTATAATTTTAGTAAAACAATGCATGGTGTAAGAAAAAACAGTATTAATTGCTAAATCATGTCAAGGAATATCTACACAGACTATTATATTTAACAATAGCAATGCACTAGCTAAACAAATATTGAGTCATCTCAAAGTTGAAGACCGAAAATATATATGCTTCCTACTCCATAAACTATCATCAGGAATTGGAATTTACATTATGCAGCTTTAGAAGCATTCTTCCAAAATCAGAATAACCATTACAACGAGAAGCCTCCATAGCAAATTCCTTCCAGACCTTCACATCACGGGCAGTTTCTGTCAAAGCCTACGTGTATTGTAGAAATCTCCCGTTAAAAAATGGGGGAAAAAATATAGAGACTACAAGAATATGGAGTGGAGCAAAGGAAATAGTATCACCACCACGCACATTAGAATGAAACTGATCAACAATGTTCAGCATGCCAACAGCTAGCTTTTGCATTATAAACCGCCGTGCAACGGTCAAGTCTTTTACCAATTTCAATCCTACCTGATGAGTCTTATATGCAATAGGATGGGGAAACTCATTGATTGATCGAACAAGCAGCATATCAGCCCAAGAATAAATCCTTGTGTGTGGAAAAAATATGACAAAATATTTCTTCCGGCCATGAGTTGGTTTTGCTTTCAAAGTTGATAATGGCCAGTCAGCCCTTGCACATCTAATGCCAGCCTGCCACTTCCCTCTCCACTAAAAAAGACACAGAAGTCACAAAGAATACAAAATTAGCAAAGCTTGCAATTTGATTTTCCTTTCTTTAACAGAGTGAAAACCTTCTAAGTTGCTCAATGAAATATGCAAGAGCAGGTTTCTGGCATAAAGAAAACGTGATTTTTGAAATTCATGGACAACTTCTCGTGATTAGGCATTCAGATCAATTAGAGAAGTAAAGTCAGAGTTTTTTAATAAATAAATAGGACAACATTAAAGAAGCTAGGGTAGAGTTACAAGCAAAAAATACTCTTATTGTAGGGAGAATAGCAAATAATCATCAGGAAAAGCCCTTAACAGAAAGTAAACAACTAAATTTTGACAACACAACACATATGGTTACCTTGACCCACAATGCCACAGATCCATCCCCCTCTAGCCATGTAGGTTCAGAAAATGACAAGTCTCCTTCCCTACTGTTGTTTGGTGATTCACTTTCAATCATATCCACAACAGAGAGAGAGTTCTCAGAGGTTAAGCAAGGTTCATTTATCACATCTTCTTCAAAATCATGAAAACTGCAGTATTCCTTTTGGTCTTCCACTTGACAGTCACAACATGAAGCTCCAATGCATTGGCAATCTGAATTAGTTGACAAATCACAAACAGTCTGTTTCCCTTCACCTTGCCTTTCTATCTGAGGCCCTTCCATCTTATGCGATGATTCATTCAGACGACCATCTGCCAATTTAACTTGTTCACCATTTTCAGGGCAATTAGGTTCTCCCTGGTATACAAACGCTGTTCCTGAACTCTGCTGAGTGCAATCAGATTCCCCAGCATATTGAACACCAGAACAAGGAAGTACTTCCATGATATTATTTTAAAATAGGCAGTGTCACAGTGATATGATAAGCATGCTATGACTGATGACTCCCTATCTCACCACTCTGTTCAAGCAAATGTCATTCCAATGAAGTTTTAGACAGTAATTTATAAAATGAGTATGAAAATAAAAGACAAACGATTTATATTGAAACTAAATGGCTTATGGCACAAGCATGTCAAATTTGAAAATTCTTAAAAAAGGGTAGCTCAGTGCATGAGGCTCCCACCATGCGGGATCTGGGAAGATCAGATTGGCACAACTTTACCTCACTAGTGGGGAGGCTGTTTCTGCAACTAGAACCTAGTGGTCACAAGACAGTAACCTTACCGTTGCACCAACGCTCACCCTCAAACTTCAAAAGTATTAGTGAAAAATTATATAATAATCAGACAATATGTTGTAAAACTTGCAAAAACACCATATATGTCCCTTGACATGAAGAAAACCAAAAATAAACTCATCTAAATTAGTCCAAAATTCCAAGCAAAATGAAATTAGTAGGCAACAATATGAATTTATGAAATTTTATTTTAGGATTTCGGTGCTTTCCAAAAACTTTTGATAGAATGTAAACCTGATATAGCCAGAAATAAGAATTACCATATTCAAGTTCCCTTCTTAAATCACTGACTTTATGAATTGGTAGCATTGAAGCAAGGAATCTTTGTCAATATAACCATTTCAAAGAAAAGGTTGATTGCTGCCAAGAATGCAAGTGCATATATATTTATCTAAATAAAAATTGAACTGAACATTCAATTCTCTAAAGTACTATTAGTACTACCAAAATTTGATTTTCCTTCAAAACTTAGTTTTGTCAAGGTCACCGTGGTCCCTGATTCTAATATGAAGTAGCAAGGTTATTTGAACTTTGATAGAAAAATAAGATTCAG